>CM062820.1:1183125149-1183859585 GCA_031772625.1 Pinus tabuliformis | reverse complement strand
TTTCTTCCATTCATGTGCCTTCAGCCTTGTTGATTTCTACAAAGGTGAGCTTCATCAAAGGACGCTAATTTAGAAACAACCCACTAACCATTACACTTCCATTTATATAACATTGAAGTATAAAATCAATGGGGTAGAAGTCAATGATAAATGACCTTGGATCAGTCATTAATGGCCTGTAATGCTCAGGAAGTGCATTTACAGTTGCAACTAGAGAGAACTCCCATTAGATAATTCACTGGTTTGAACAAAATAGAATAGGAAAAAAAATTGCAATATTTAACTCATTAAGACCCTTAATTAGAGGAAAAGCCATCGCAATCATATGGATAAGACCAATTTCATGAGCACATTCCTTGATAATTATAGTGCATTGCCTAACAACATTCCCTGTATATTTCAAGACAGCATCCTTTCTGTTTTTCCTTGAAATTCCTGTGTACATTTGCATCAAAGTTTTCAGCATAGCATCTTTCTTTCCAATATCCAAATTCTTTTCAGCATAGCATCTTTCTTTCCAATATCCAAATTCTCCTAATTTAATCTTATCCTTCTCCAGTTCAGACTAACGAATTCTAGCTAAGCACATTTTTCAACCTATGTTTCAGTTCCTCTGCATTCTATATTTCTTTGTTGCTTCAGTGGATATTTCTTCTTCAACTTTCCTAGTTTCTGTTACGTATTAGCATCATTTAAAAAATTTAAAATAATAAACTATCATAGATACATCATACATCTCAGCTTTGGACATTTAAGACACATATTTGCACATGTTTTTTTTCCTATCCCTCATACTGCTAAATATATCCAAGGTTGAATTGAAGGTGTGCTCGTGCAAGATCTACTGTGAAGAACAGGGATAATGTTCAAATATGTGTATCTCACTGCTAGCAATGTACTCTGACCCTATTCTGCACTGCTAGAAAACAACCAAAAACCCTGGGCTCTCCATTGCAGAACGGTGATCTATATCATGCACATATGTAGTGCACAGTTGAGGATGCATGTAACATTATTGACACAGAACCCATTTGACTGCATTTGACATTATCGGCCACATCTGAAGCACCACAATGTGGCAAAATATTTCAGTATTAGAAGTACAACTTTCAGTTGTATGCAATAACAAATGCAGCCAGCCAAAACTGAAATTACAACAGAACTATGCAATGGTACAGCCAATAACAAACTGTCAACCATTGGTGTGTGAAGGCTACAGCAATATATGCTTCTCTCTACGTTCTGCTTGACAAAGGTAGTCACAGCAAATAAAATATAATAATAAATTATAAAGCTCTGCCTAGCTTCTTAATGCATATATATGATGAATCAGGAAGAGCTCAGGTTAAAAAAGGGGAATATCATCTACGTTATAAATGGTGACCTCCACAGCCCTTTCTTGGGCAACAACTAAGATGTGCACATTCTAAAGTCACTAAGAGAAACAGAGCAAGCATAGCTTCCAAATCTATGTAGCACTCACAAATCTAAATTTCTTGGAGCATAGGGGTTCACTAGAACTTACAAATCCTCGAGAAAAAAACAAAAGAAGATAGATTCCAGGAAAGAACCTCATCTGTAATACCCTAGTTTATGATAACCGAATCAGTGATGTATGATTGTAAAATTATGAATGGCCAAGAGCCAAGCGATATATGTAAACATTGTATATTGAAAATAATAAAATGAAATGCATCACCCACGCAAGACAGACATGAATAGAGTTATAGGGTCTATGATTTCATGAGAAAGGGGGGCTAAAATGGGGTCCAAGGGGAAATCCACGTGCCTATAATCCCATGTCATTTTCCTAAGCAATTATCCTTACCATATAATTCTCCTTTGACTTGTCAAAACCCAATCATTGAATGCATGTGTGAGGTTGGTAGAAGAGTCAGCTCAGCTAGTTATGCAAGAGTGTGAGCTCACTTGGTCATGACAACATCAGCTGAGTACAGTCGTCTTTTGGGAAGAATGAGAGTCAACCAAGCATGGGAGAGAAGGAAAGAAAATTCAAGTAAAATGTGTGGACAGTTAAGGCAAGAAACAAGAAGGGAAGAAAAGAAAAATTTAGTGCTAGGGAAAATCAGGAAGCCATTATTTTATGCCAAGGACAGCCTGTTGAAGCTAGTAATTATGTTGAGAGGCTAGGTTGGCATGCCTGTCAGGAGTTCTTGTTGAACAAATCACCCAAGAACCTGTGTAAAGGCTATTGAGGGCGCTCCTGTAGCAGATGGATTTTCAAGAGCCCCAGCTGAGAAATTTCTGGCCAATTTTGTGCTGGAGCCCTAGAGGAGATGGAGATTGTCTGAAGGACTTCAGTGCAAAAGAAATCTCACCCCTTGTGTTGTACACACTGATGAGGAATAGAGTTGGTTGGTTAGAATTGTTGTAGGAGTTGCATCACTGTGTTTTTACCAGGTATTGGGTAAATTTCCACATTTTAGTTGGTATCAGCATCGAATTGGTTGTAACATGACCCCAGCATGGGGTCTGGGTACATTACAGAGTGGTGTCAAAGCTTTACTTTCAACACTATACCAGTATCGGCCAGAGACTGATGCGAATTGAGGAAATTCGCTGCTATAGAGTTTTGCTCTGAATCAAATTGGGGGACAGTGTATAAACTGAGTGGAATTCCAAGTTTTCTGAGAAGATTCATAATAAATTTGTCCTCAGAGTCATCAAAAAGATTGTCAGTCTGCAACTTGTAGAGCTGAATTTGGCTTGCAAGGTTGAATTTCGTAATTCCATGGCAACTAGAAAGTTTAGCAAATCTGGCAATTCAGATCAAATTGATTTTGAAATCAACAGTCCAGATTCATTGCGGCTTTGGACCAAACTTCTCAGTTTTCAATGTTGGCCAAAAGAATTTATTTTTTCAAAGTTGGCAAGAAAGAGCTTCTACAAGTTCACTACAAGGCCAAGTTAACAGATTCAATGGCCCGAATGAATTTAAGTTAGAAACTGGTCGTCAGATTAATCAGGAACGTCCAATGAACATGCTTTTTGTAGACCACCAAAGTATTTTTTTTTTTGGAAACCATCGAAAGACCCATTTCAGTGAATTTTGAGAAAGTGCCAATGGAGTTTCAATGTAACCTCCAAAACCCCTTTTTCGACAAGTTTTCTAAAAAGCACCAATGGAGGAGATTCAACGAAACCATCAAAAGACCTTTTTCAGTGAGTTTCTAAAAATAGTGTCCATGGAATGTCAATGAAACCACCAAAAGAACTTTTTGACGAGGTTTCCGGAAAGCACCAATGGAGTTTCAACAAATTGACTGAAAGGAGTTTCAACAAGTTTTCCAAAAAGTGTCGATGAAGTATCAGGGAATCAACCAAAAAGTGGTTTTTGAAGAAAAAATTTAGAAACCACGAATAAGATCAATTCATTTTAGAGTTTGTAGAGGTGCATTTTGTAGGTCAGCAGAGGTAAAGAAATTTTGAGATCGTCAATAGAAGAATTTGGCCAATCACCGATGGAAACTTTCAGGTGAATCGCTAATGGAGACTTTCGAACAACCCTCGATGAAAGTTTTTTGTCGACCACTGTTGAAGGTTTTTGCCAACTGTTGATGGAGTTTCTCATTGATTGCCAATAAGGATTATGTCATTGTTGATGAAGAAAACAAACAATCATTGATGAGTTTTCTTTAGTTCATCAATAGGTTGATGACATGGCTAAACCAAGACCTGAAAAATGGACATCAATGCCACATCAACCATGTGCCATGCCACATAGCCAAATTGGCACATTAACAAATGGTTTTTATAAAAAATAAAAAATCATTTAAAAAAAAGTATGACCTCTAGAACCAAAAACTTGTTTTGGCCATAACAACAGAAGATTAACTCCAAGTCAGGTGAAATTTTGAGGTTTACTATTAAGTACGTAAAGTTGAATCCTACATAAGTGTTAGCGAGAGTCATTGGCCAATTCTACTCCAAAGCTCCAAAAAATAAAAATAGTATTTTTTGAACGATCGAGCACACTACTATTTCATAGAAGCCCTATTATTGATGAAATTTTTACAATAAATCCCAAAGGTAGACATAAAAATACCCAGTTGGATTTTGATAAAATTCCCAAGGGTTTAGATAGGGGAGCCAAAATAGGGAAAAACCACCATTTTGAGCTGGCTTTTGGGGGGTTTAAAGATCAAATCCAGATTACTTTGTATTAGTGAAGTTTTCTCAATTTTGCTTCATTTGGAAAATAACAGTTTTTGCTAAAAATTTCCATGTCTAGAAAAGAAAATGTAAGAAGAGCAAAGCTGACAATTCAAGAATTGTGTTGAATTTGACTAGTGCATAAGATCACCAATTGGGAAGTTGGTATGTACTCACAATCCTGGGCACTATCTATGCCCAATACAAGTGGCATAAGTTAGCCTCCAAAAATTATGGTACCAACTAAACAAGAAAAAAGGGTGAATTGTTGATTTCAAGAAGCTATGACTTTTATTTCACAACTTAGAATGAATCATGGGTACAATTGTTGGAAAGTTGATTCAAAGGAGATTATGTCTAAAGACTCCAATTTTGATTTAGTGCATCCATATTCTTCCTGAATTAAGACAAAGAATGACCTATACCCTAATTAATGAAATATTTTTCAACATTCAGTAATTGTTGCATGCACATTTTGCAAAATTAAAGGCACATGAACAAAACTTTTGGTTCAAAAATGAGGACTGGAAAGATAGATGAGCACAGGGTTCTTGCAACCATGGAGATGAAATAAGAGGTCAAAATTTCAGCCAACAAAATGCAGAAACAGAGCACAATGGACATGTAAGTAGGATAGAACCTATGGAGTTGATCGAGACAATAAAAAGCTTACATGAGGGAGTGCAAAGATATGGAGTGGATAGTAAAAATTTGATAAGAATTAACACTCAGTTGTTATAGAGACTGAACAATTTGTAGAGATAAAATCACAAGGAGTCCAATACAAGACATGAAGTGAGTGCAAGACAAGCAACAGATCACAAATCTCATGAAAGAAGAGTTGAACATAGAGGGTCCAAGCATTCAAAAGTGCTAGTAGACATTATCATACATTGAGGCATATAGCCATAAGAGCTCATTTGTTCTCATGATCTGAGAACAATCCAAGTTTCTCTTGTAAGACATAAAAGGAGGATTGAGTTGGTTTTTTCGCAAGGAGAGCTCAAAAAACTCAAGCCAAATACGTTAGATGGAAAGCATAGGAAGGGTTAAGATGTCAAAGAATGGTTGTTAGGTATGAAAATGTATTTCCAACTTCACGTTTATTAATCAAATATTGAAACAAGAACTATTATTTATCATCTGCAAGGAAAAGCTTCCCTATTGTAGGACCAGCTGAAGAAGTCAAGCATATTGATGAGAAGAGAATTTCTTAGAATCATTTCAATAAGCACTTTCAAAAACAATACTTGTCAAAACATTATTATGACAAAAAGATGCAAGAGTTCTTCAAACCCAAGCTTGGAAGCATGACAATGGAAGAGTATAAGTAGAAGTTTTAGAACTCTTCAAGCATGTGGATTTCATCAAGGATGAAAAGGTGAAAATTCAAAGGTTTTTGAGTGTGCTACCATCATTCTACAAGTACAAAATCCAATTTGATGTGCCAAGGACTCTGACAGAAACCATAACGAGGGCACAATATTTAAATGAGCAAAACAGGGAAAAGCAAGCTTTTCAAAAAGATTGGGATGACAAAAAGGAAGGAAAGATAGAACAAAGGAGGAAAGGATTCAAGCCAACCTTCTTCAAGAATAGCTCTTGAGCTTGCTGCTTATCAACAGGTGCAACCAACACAAAATGAACCCAAGATGAAAGATTCATTAGGTAAAGGCCAAGACGACAGCCCATAAAATGTTGGTGATGTGAGGGAGATCATATGTACAAAGACTGTCCTCACAAGGGCAATAGAATGAGGCCTACGCATAACATCCAAGAGGCATACACGGTGGAAGACATGGATGGAAGCATGCCAAGGATTTATGCAGCCTTATACAACAAACAAGCACATCACCAATCCCATATGATCAAGGTGAAAGGTAAGATTCATAATCAAAGCATTTTGATTGATTTTGGAGCTAGTCACAGCTATATATAGATCCTAATCTAGTTGAGGGATATAAATTGAAACAATGCAAGCATGATAAGTCTTGGTTGCTCTAGCTAACCACTAGAACCAAGGCAAGAATCAATGAGCTTGTCAAAGATTACTTAGTGAACATGAATGGAGTCAACACTAAGACATATTTAACATCATACCACTTTAGGTCATACAATTGCTTGAACGGTATGGATTGGTTGGACAAGTATCAGGTTGTCCTATATTGTTACGTTGAGGCTTTCACATACTTTGATGAAGGAAACTTAATGACAACTGAGGGTATTCAAAGACCTATATCCATTGGGCTATTTCAGCATTGCATCTAAAAACAAGTTCGAGAAAGGGTTTCCAAATATATGCAACCCATATGGAAAAGCCAACCAAGGATAAGGAAATCTTGAAGATTATCTTGACTTGAAGGAATATGAAAATGTGTTTGAGAAATTGCCAAGATTGCCACCAAAAAGAGACATTGACTTCTCTATTGACTTGATGCCTAGAGCAAGTTCAATATCAAAGACTTGCTACCAAATGAGTAAACTAGAGCTAAAAGAGTTGCAGATGCAACAAGAAGAATTGTTAAAGAAGGGTTAAATACACCCCAGTGTTTCAGCTTTAGGTGCCTTGGTGTTTTTTGTGCAGAAAAAGGATGGAACTCTAAGGTTATGTATTGGTTTCAAACAATTGAACAAGGTTACCATATGAAGCAAGTACCCTTTGTCATGATAGATGGTCTTTTTTACTAGCTTAAAGGAGCAAGGTTATTTCCAAAGATTAACTTGAGGTCAGGTTACCATCAAGTGAGAATCAAAGAAGACACTAGCAAGACTACCTTCAAGATGAGGTATAATCATATTATGAATTTGTGATGGTGCCTTTTGAAGTAACAAATGCACTAGCTACTTTTATGTGCCTAATGAATGGAACACTCAAAGATTATCTAGACAAATTTGCTATTGTCTTCATGAATGAAATTCTTATCTACTCTAAGACAAAGGAGGAGCATGAACAACATTTGAGGATGTTGTTGCAAGTGTTGAGAGATGCCATTTTGTATGCCAAGTTGAACAAGTGCACTTTCTATCAAAAGACAAATTCACTATTTAGACCACATTATCTCAAAAGAGGGCATGGTCGTGAACCCAGAAAAGGTCAAGGCAATCAAAGAATGGCCAACACCAAAAAACAATTCAAAGGTCAAATCATTTATGGGGTTGGTTGGCTACTACACAAGATTCACTGAAGGTTTCTCCAAGTTTGCACATCAAATTACCTCACTGCAAAAGAGAGGGGTCAAGTTTGAATGGATTGCAAATTGCGAAGAGAATTTTTAGCAGTTGAAGATTTAATAACTAGTGCACATGTTTCAAAGATTACAGATTCAAATGGGGATTTCATTGTGCACATGGAGCATGTAAAGGACTTTAGGGAGTCCTGCAAAATACGCATGTTATTGTTATGAATCAAGGAAGCTTAAAGAGCCTGAAATAAATTATGCTACCCATGACTTGGATCTTGCAGCTATTATCCACACAATAAAAATGTGGAGACAATATCTCATGGGTAGTTGAGGCCAAACCATAATGATCTGAAATATTTGTTTGGCCAATCGACACTAAAAGCAAACCAAACTAGATGGTTGGAATTCCTTAACAAATATGACTTCGAAATAAAGCATATCAAAGGCAATGAGAACAAAGTAACTGATGAACTTAATAGAAGGGTGCTTGAGATGCATGTTGCAACCATTAGCATGTACAACTAAAATTTAAAGAACATAATTTTAGACACTATAACAACAAACCAACATTATGTGCATATTAAAGGCTTAATTTACAACAAAAATATAAAGATTATAGGACGAAAGC
Organism: Pinus tabuliformis; assembly: GCA_031772625.1. Lineage (NCBI taxonomy): Eukaryota > Viridiplantae > Streptophyta > Pinopsida > Pinales > Pinaceae > Pinus > Pinus tabuliformis. The sequence continues at coordinate 1,183,851,602 of CM062820.1, read as the reverse complement.
CGATAGAATCCTCTTCCACAAGAACAAAGTTTATGTTCTTAATTATCAAGAATTGAGAAATTTGGTGCTAAAAAAGATGCACAATGCGCCATATGTTAGACATCTATGGTACCATTAAAAAACTATTGCAATTGTAAGAGGCCAATATTTTTGGTCTAGAATGAGGAAAGATGTGGCTGATTACATAGCAAGACGCATGAAATGTCAAAAAGTAAAGGCTGACCATGCACTGCTACAACTAATGTCCATTCTTGAATGGAAATAGGAAGTAGTTACAATAGATTTCATCACCAAGTTGCCAAGGACAGCAAAGCAACATGATTTGGTGGATAGGCTTACAAAGACTACGCATTTTATTTTAGTTAAAAGGATTAATAAGGCAACCAATATTGCAAAAAAATATGTAAAGAAAATTACAAAAACTACATGGTGTGTCTAAGACAATAGTACCAGATCAAGATTTCAAGTTCACTTCCAATTTTTGGAGGGGATTGTTTTAAATATTTGGGACAAATTTGACTTTTGGTGCAACATATCACCCAAAGTCAAATAGGTGGACAAAAAGGACCACGCGGATAATATGAATGTATGTAATTACAAGCATTCCACATAGGAATACTACAATCATTTGGTTGAACTTGCTTATAATAATGAGCATCGAGTATCATTGAGGATATGCTATGAGTGTATGTAATGACAAGCCTTCCAAGTGGGAAAACTACATTCATTTGGTTGAATTTGCCTATAATAATGAGTATCAGGCATCACTGAAGATAAGTTGCAGAAAATGCAACACACTAGTGCGATAGAATAACCCAACAGATAGAGTTGTTATTGGGCTAGAACTATCAAGTGTAAGGGAAGAACAAATGATAAAGATCAAGCATAATTTAAAGGTTGCACTGAACAAGCAAAATAGTTATGTGGATAAACAAGGCACATAGAGAATTTAAAGTGGGTGACCATGTGTTTTTGAAAGCAAAGACTAAGAGAAGCTTGCTAAAATTGAGAGATTTGCCCAAAACTGGCACTAAGATATCGTAGGCAATTTGAAGTTCAAGAATGAATAGGCCCAATCGCATACATGCTTCCACTGCCTGCATCCATGAGAATTCATAATGTGCTATATGTATCTTCGTTGAAAAAGTATGTGCCTAATCTTAACCATGTGATTGATTAGAATATAATCCATGTGAAGCATGAAGGGAACTTTCCGATGGAGTCGGTGTCCCTGTTGGGCAAAAAAAATCAAGTGCTTAAAAACAAAGCCATCGGCTTGGTAAAGGTCCAATGGACCTGCTACAATCTAGAAGACGCCCATGGGAACACGAACATGATATATGGGAAGAGTACTAATAGCTTTCGGAGATTTTGGAGAAATTTGAGTTTACATTTGTACATAAGTGAATAAAGACTCCATTTTAAGTGCGGTTGAAGTTCCTAGAGCCACTTCTTGTCCAACCATGTTGTAGACCTAGAACAAAAGTGGGACAACTCAAAGGACAACGATGTAGATAAAGGAAGTACACTTTCTTGGACTATGCAAATTGAAGAGGAATGGGAGATTAATGGTTGGAATTGCTACACGATAAATTAAGCTACAGAATTGTTGAAGTATTATCATGTAAAATTTTGTATATGTATACATGTACATGTTGATGTGCACTAAGGACAACGTAAAATCAAAGGGGGAGGGGAATGTAACACTCTAGTTTTGATCCCTAGAATTAGCAATGTATAATTGTAAATATCATGAACGGTCAAGGGCCAATAATGTAAGATGTAAGCATTGTATACTAAAAATAATAGAACTAGCACAACCATATTTAAAATGGTTGATATACACCACAAGGCGCTATCAGTTTTTGAAGAGTTAAGATTGGTCACAATAAACATAATGATTATAAGTATTAGATGAAATTGGTAAGAAAAGGTTGCAAACTTTGTCTGGGAACACATTCGAAAGGGAAGGAGACACCAAGCATCTTAGGGTCTCTAAGAGAAGTTAAGTCATCTCCATATCTAGAGCAGCAAATTAAATGCGTTAATAATCAATACATCATAAACAATGAATTAATATAGCAAATTAAACAATGAATACAATCATAACAAGATGGTAAACAAGTAACAAAGGATAATAAAAATTGATGAGCCCATGCACCAACAATCCATTTCATAAGACCACATGTCAATGGTCCATTTTATAAGCCCATGTGCCAACAATCCATTTCATAAGACCACATGTTGACGATCATTTTATAAGCACGCACACTCATAATACATTTCATAAGCCATTGATGTCATTTGCTATTTGATAATCCAAGGAACAATGATTTCATAATCATATTAGGCAAACGTGAAAAGGTGAACGAGTTGATATACATATGGATTTAGAGATGCAAGAAAATTAATAATGAAAATCTTATTCATAGATGTAGAGGAGGTGACGAGAATATGCCAACATCTTTTATTGTGACCACAATATCAAGATCTCTAATTAAAAGAGAGATTATTCTACCACCTTTTAATAGGGAGGATACCTATTGATGTAATAAAATGCATCACCAACAAGACAAAAAGACGAACATGGACAAAATTATAGGGGGCTATTCTTTCCACAAGAGGAAGACTGAAAGGGGATTAAAGGGGAAATCCAAATGCCTGTACTTCCACATCACTTTTCTAAGCAATTATTCTCACCATATAATCCTCCTTTGACTTATCAAAACCCAATCATTGAAGAGTCACCTCAACTAGTTATGGAAGCATGGAGGTAAGTACGCTCTAAGAGGTGAGTGAGATAGTCAACTCAGTTATGAGAGCATGGCTTGAGTAGAATAATCTTTGGCAAGAGTGAGACTCAAGCACACATGGGAGAGAAGGAAAGAAAATTAGAGTAGAATGTCTGGATAGTTAAGACAAGTAGCAAGAAGGAAAGAGAAGTATAGTTTAGTGCTAGGAACAAGCAAGAAATCATTATTATATGTCGAGGACAACTTGTTGAAGCTCATAATTATGCTAAGAGCTAGGTTGGTATGCTTATGGGTTGTTACTGAAAAAAAATCAGTGAATCTATGTAAAGGTTGTTCTTGCCACTCTTATAATATCTGGATTTCCTAAAGCCCCTAACTAAGAAATTCTAAGTTGATTTTGTGTTGAGGCACTGGGGGATGGAGATTATCTAAGAAATACAGTGCACAAAAGGAAATCTCACCCCTTAAGTTGTGGAGACTAATGAGGAATAGAATTGCTATAGGAGTCGCCTCACTGTGTTTTTATTAGGTATTGGGTTTTGTAAGTTGTAGATACCCATAGGATCTTATTTGTCCTTATGGACTGATAGTCCTTTATGGACTCATAGCCCCAACATATAGGTGACTTGTTAATGAGAAAATCGTAGCAACAAAATCTATGGTTGGTGGAACATCCAACGTCTACAGTCAATTGTGTTAAATGTTTTAAAAACAAGTATTTACTCATTCGCTTAATTTACAATTATATGATATGCTAAAATTCTTGAATGTTGTGTTTAATTCTTCGAGATCTACGTGTTTGAATTTTGTTGTGCATGTTTAATTGCGCCACGAGGCACTCTACAACCCAGTATGGGGGTAGATCTCAAGTAAACATGTAAACGTAAACGTAAATGTAAACATAAACATTTAACATGTAATGTTTAACATTTAACATTTTTAATCTAATGTTGGCCCTATACATAATAATCTAATTACCATGGGCCAAATTCTTGATAAATTATCATTTAACATTTTTAATCTAATGTCGGCCCTAAACATTTTTAATCTAATGTTTATACATAATAATAATTAGATTAATTTCTAAATAGGGCCAACATTAGATCAAAAATGTTAAATGTTAAACATTACATGTTAAATGTTTACGTTTACATTATGGTTTGTTAAACATTAAACGTTAAATGTTTACGTTTGCATGAGGGAGGTCTGAACAAACCATAATGTAAAAATGTTAAATGTTAAACATTACATGTTAAATGCTTACATTTACAATATAAATTTAAAATATAAAGAGGTTTATGAGACTCAAAAAAAGGTATGGTAAATAAATAAAAATATAAATAAATTGGAGGCATGGTAAATAAATAAAAATATAAATAAACTATAGGTATGGTAAATAAATAAAACCTCTTTTTATATTTACTCCATAAACCTCTTTATATTTACGAAGACTCAAAAAAGAGGTTTTATTTAGGTGATGCCTATGGGCCAAATACCATTTTAATACCATGGGCTAAATACCATGGGCCAAATACGATATTTAAAAAAGAGGTATGGTAAATTAATAAAAATATAAATAAATAAAACATTTTTTTATATTTACTCCATAATTCACTTTATATTTACGAACACTCAAAAAAGAGGTTTTATTTAGGTGAAGCCTATGGGCCAAATACCATGGGCCAAATTATTATTAATACCATGCAAAAAAATTACTAACCTTAATATTAATATTAATCAAAATAAAGATGTCGCATGGTATTGACCCATGGTATTCAAGTGGAATGTAGCCTATTTAAAGGGGGAAATTAAACCAGCATAGATCCATCTTTACTCTAGATCTACTAAGAGGAGAGGGATCAAATATCTTGATATGCCATCTAGAATAGAGTGAAAAAGATTTGATCCCTCTCGGCGCTTGGTAGATCCATGGTATTCAAGTGGAATGTAGCCTATTTAAAGGGGGGAATTAAACCAGCATAGATCCATCTTTACTCTAGATCTACTAAGAGGAGAGGGATCAAATATCTTGATATGCCATGGTATCCAAGTGGCATGTAGCCTATTTAAAGAGGGAAATTAAACCAGCATAGATCCATCTTTACTCTAGATCTACTAAGAGGAGAGGGATCAAATATCTTGATATGCCATCTAGAATAGAGTGAAAAAGATCTGATCCCTCTCGGCGCTTGGTAGATCCAGAGTAGATCTGGGATCAAATATCTTGATATGCCAACTAGAATAGAGTGAAAAAGATTTGATCCCTCTCGGCGCTTGGTAGATCCAGAGTAAAGCTTTACTCTAGATCTGCTAAGTGAGGAGAGGGGTCAAATATCTTGATATGCCAACTAGCATAGAGTGAAAAATATTTGATCCCTCTCGGCGCTTGGTAGATCCAAAGTAAAGATGGATCTATGTTGGTTATTTTGCATTCATGTTTTTTGAGAATGTTAGTTGCACATGTTAGTTGCACGTTTATGAATGTTGTGATGTGCATATTTCCATATTTTAGTTGGTATCAAAGTCGAATTGGTAGTGACACGGACCCAACATGGTACATTACATCACCCCTTCCAAACTTCCTGACATGTTTAAGCACAACCTACAAGTCCAACTGCCATCAACACCATGCATAATAACCATAAACACTAGGTCATTAGAACTATGTTGACACAAATGTTTTAAAATAATCATTGAAGAAGAAATTATCCCAAAAAAACCTAAGCTTCATGCATATTAATAAATAATGCATTGTCAAATCTTTTAACAAATTGTAATAACATATGATAGGACAATCTTATTAATGTCCAACAAATGACCATGCATTGTCGAATCTTTTAACAAATTGTAATAACATAAGATAGGACAATATTATTAATGTCCAACAAATGACCACAACGGTAAGTCAATGGAATTAACAAATTGTAATAACATAATATGGGACAATCTTATTAATGTCCAACAAATTACCACAACGGTAGGTCAATGGAATTGAAAGAGTGCATCCTGTATAAATACAAAATGGAAGTGCAAAAACAACACCTATATCAATGCTAAAAGTAGAAAAAGACAAAGATCTAAGTGTCTAGCTATAGAAATATTGTCTAGTCAATAGAAAGTACAGCATAAAGTACCAGTAAAACAAAGCAATCTATAAAAGGTATAAAAACTAAAGAACTCCCAGCATTGGGCCAAAGAGAGGGATGACAAAGCCTCCTAAAGCTGGTTGCTGAGGACAAATCAGACCATGTGATAAGTTCCTCATTGGACTGTTAATAACTATGTATCGCCCAATTGGCTAGTAGATAACGTCCTCCACAAAATGGCTAGGTTGATGAAACCCAACTATATGATCCTCATGGGGCATAATAGTGAGGGATCCCATCTCTCCTGATAAAAAAGATAACATATCGCAAATAACATATCACATTGATCAAAGAGACTGATACATTCATAAGCAAAGTCAAATTGCTATTCCATATAAATTGGAAAAAAATATATTATGTTGCTCTCTAAGTTTACCTCGGCAAATGGTCTTCTAGAAAAAGACCACAACTTCACACTAAAACAAAGCTTACAAGACCACTTTTGACCTATAAAAAGGCATGGAGTGAGCCAACTCATGTAAAGATAAAAGCCTTACTTCATGTAAAGATAAAAACCTTACTTCAATGTATCCAAATGCATATTTACCAAACACCAATGCACATCTACCATTATTAGCACCATCTATCATAGAAATCTATGCTCTTATGGCATAGTGAATTCCTAAGGTTATGAGGAAGCCCACTCATAGTGAATTTGATCCAAGATCAAATTGTGAATAGTAGAAAAACTAGAACAACAAAGATTCAAAAGCTTTTATTAAGAAAATATGAAATTTATTTTCATCAAATATTACGGAATATTGAAACACAAAGTTGAATACCACTCACTAAGGCATTGAAGAATAGAGTGTCTTGCTTCATGCCTCTCTCTAAAATTAAGTTAAGATCTTATGGGAAGAAACATTTGAAAAATAGTTGAAACTCTTCCTCTTTTTAAAAGACTACTTGGTCAAACCCAAGATTGAGAAATGCAAGGTAAGAATTCAATTCAATCTGGCAAATATTTCATAAATAGAGCAGTGGAAATAGTTCAAAGTGAGATCTTTACTTTTCCTTTTTTGCATTTACATTGTGTCAATAGTTCAAAGTGAGATATTTACTTTTCCTTTTTTGCATTTACATTGTGTCAATAAAAACTTTCGGCCAACTACAAGTTGGACTTGTGAGCCAATGAATAACTTAAAAGAACTTGCAAGTCTAATCTACATTCTCACACAAAGAGTTGAACTTGAGAACGAACTAACTAATCTAGCTCAAGGAGTACTCAAATGGCTCGATAATATTGCCAACTATGGTCAAACATTACACTTCACATTCCAGTGTTGTAAGAATGAGGAAGGCAAAGACAGCCTCTTTGGTATTCTAAATATTGTTTACAATTTATCATGAAGCAATAATATATTTCGAGTCTTGACCCATAAATCAAAATGAGATATTGTTTGAAGCATTTTCATACAAAAAAAAAAGAGTAAAATATTTCTTCTTTCACAGAGTTCAAACTTATTAAACATTATGAAATACAGTCACCAAATCCTTAACCAAACTGGGGAATACCATGTTAAGAACTAAAGGAGTAAATATTCCCAAGATAAATTTTATTTATATTTTATCCGTTATTTTTCTTTATGCATATTCAAATTCCTTATGGATTGATTTCTAACACTAAAACAATTAAGCTGTACATTTTTGGCACATTTTAGCTGCATTTTTTTAACCTTAAATGGGCAGTAGCCAGAGGTTAAGAATTAATAAAGAAATTGAAGATAATAAACATAGAAACTGCCATTAAGCATCAATGCTCAAATACTTGTCCCTATTTCAATACCCTTCTTGACATTGATATATTTCTTCTGTTCCTTAAGTTTTCGTTATCTGAAACACATTAAATAATAGAGATTACATAGAAGATCAAATTAGTGAGGCACAAGTCTTGTGCTTAAGTTTTCAAAATCTCTTAGAGAAATTCATGGTCAATATAAACCCCTGTACAAAACTCGATAAATAGATTCAAATGTTCCCACAAGCCCCAGTCAAACACGATTTTAGAACAGAAAGCAGATCAAAAGCAGCCTTGTCTGCATCATTCTTGCCATGTTCAAACTCAAACCCAACCCTATCCATCATAATCATTTGCAACTAGCTAATCTCAAACCCACACCCTATCCATTAAAAACCTTTGCCCTGAGACTGCTCTGCACAAGTCTAGTTTATAATTTATTTTATTTTGTAAAAAACATATTTGAAGTTTGAAATCTTGATAATCACGAAGCCCTCAACAAACTCTAGATGACAATAGAACTTGAAGAGATTTATTGCATTTTCTTTATGTAACAGAGCCCATACCAAGTTCGCATGGCACTACAGATTGGATGCGAAAATTATGCCATAAATTCTTCAAGGATAGGACCATAAACCCTAACGTTGTATCTCAAATTGAAAAGAGAATAGTTAACACAAGATTTTACATGCCTTAAGACGTACATTGAAAAAAAAGCTGCCAAAAAACATTTTTAAAAGTTTAAACCTATTTTCAATGCCAGAGCTTACCACGCATGTAAAATGTGTTAATAAGGATGGTACTGTATCCGGCAATCATCATATCCAGTCTCTCTGTTGCAGCTTCAGAGGCAGATAAACCTCCGAAAGGTACTGAAACCCAAAAGAACTCAATGCCTGAATTTCTGCCTTATGTTTAGTCTTCACCATCAAATTCAACTCATCCACCCACCCAGGACTCTTCTTCACAAAATCCTCCTCCAGCAAGTCCTTCCCCGTCTTAATATCCTGATCCGTCATGGGCAACCGGCACTGCTCGGGAATATGGTACTTGTCCAGATCGGAGGGTCGAATCCCAAGCCACTTGATATCAGGGGTGGTGAGATTCGAACTGTCGTACGACATATTCTTGGACCCGCACATGTAAACCGAGAGAATCTTTAAACCGTAGGGATCGCTGTCGACCAGGGCAAGAACCGGGAGCTTCAACTCGGTCTTCATCTTCTTCAAGAACAGTCTGGTGGCGACATCCGGCTGGCCCTTGGCAGTAATTATGACGCAGGGAAACCGATTATAGAAGCGGTCTTCTGCGAGCCTCATAAAAGCGGCATCCTTTTCGACGAGGAGAATGAAGAGGGCGTCGCTCTCCATGTCGCCGACACGGTCGATGTTCGGCGGTATGGCCTTGCCTCCGACGCCCATCTTCGTACAGTCGATCCGGTCGCCGTTGTCGGAAAAGATGAGGCGGCCGACAACGACGCCTTTTTCGGAGGCCACGACATTGAGGCTCGACCTGGTGCAGCCGAGCATGCAAGAAACATCGTCGAGGACGCCATCAGACTGACCCTGGTCCTGGAAGAGCTTCACGTCGGTGTAGAAAAGGTCACGCTTCGTGACATGGATTTGCTTCATGCAGAGCTGGTGAACAAGCTGGAGAATCCTGGTGGTAATGGCGGTCTTCCTGACGCTGGAGACGTTGGCGAACTGGCGAAAGGAGGACTTGTCCTTGAGAACGATGCGGTCCAGCTCCGGTACGTAAAGCTGGTTGGCGTTACCGCGGGCGGGGACGCTAAATCCGAAACCGTTGCCGGCGAGAATCGAACGCGCGACCTGGAGGATCGTCTTCTCGATCTCGTGCTCCACGGCGCCTCCGTCCAAGTCGATGACCTCGCGACAGGCGTGCGGAAGGTTGAGGTCGGCCAGGGTTCGAGTCTCCGGCTTCTGACCCTGGGCCGCCTCAGAGAACTCCTCGATGGAGGCCAGGATCACGCCGTCCGGCTTCAGGCGCTTCTTGAAGCCCAGAGCCGCCCTCGACTGATCGTTACGAGCCGACACCTCGTCATTTTCTTCGCCCATTTCTGAGCGCCGTCGCTTCTTGTCCGCCATGGCCACAAACAAAGGCGGAGCTTAAGATTGCTGAGCGTTATTCTGTCTTAGGATATTGTGTGACGCTTTTTCCCTAAAATGAAGGTATTTGTTTGCTATTCTTGATTGGGATTGGGGTGGGGGTTTTGTGTGCCGTTTTGCTCACTAAATTGTAGCAGGGGGATTCGATCTGCTATTCCGTTGGGGTTTTGTGTGACCTTCTTGTCTTAAGAGATTGTGTGACGCCTTTTCCTTAAAATGAAGGCGGAGGGAATCGATATGCGGCTGTTACCGCTCTTCAGGTATTTGTTTGCTATTCTTGATTGGGATTGGGGTTTTCTGTGCCATTTTGCCCTCTAAAATATAGTAGTGGGATTCGATCTGCTATTCTGTCGGGGTTTTGTGTGACCTTCTGCCTCTATGATGACAGCGGAGGGATTCGAACTGCGGTGGGCGTTCCCTCTCGGATTTTCTTCCACCCGTTACCTTGTATTTATAGGCTTAACAACATTCGTTAAAGAACTGCAACAATCTTTTACAATCTTTTATCAACGCAAATCAAGTACCGTCTTCTTGAAGGGTAGGTTTTGGCGGTTTATCGTGTTTTCAGTTATGAACAACACAGTTATGAACTTTCGCGTAGTCTAACGAGGCAGAGGAGTTGCCCGGAAAGTTATTGAAATTCTGGTTATATATAGAGAAAATCTGGCAAGGATTTTTGTAAATCCAAGTTATAGGTGTTAAACTTCAACATTTTAGGTGTTCTAGACGTTTTTGAGGTGCCGAACCCATTTCCATCATCAAAAACACGATTCAAACACTCCCTCTACAAGATTTTTTGAAATTTTTTTACCCAGATTCCAGTGACTTCTGGCCGTCTAGGCAATTCCTCCGCCTCGTTAGACGACTCCATCAACTTTAACCAATTTCCCAAATTTTCTGTGGGAAATTAGGGAAACCACCACATTTAGGGAGGGTAATTTTACATTATATTTGTTGTCGTGAGGGTGACAATGTAGGTGGAAGGATGGAATGTTGGATTTGTGATAATGTATGGGGTATAGATTATTATCAATTTCGACCAAAAAAAAAAACTGAAGAGATATTTTTGGTTCTATATAGTCTTAGTGAGTATTGTGCTCATCATTATAGTCATGTATGTGTATCTAAAGTTTTGAGGTTAAGATAATTAAGTCATTGGAATTTGATATTCTGGATTGAATTTTGGTAGAACTCGAAAGATAGTTTGGAGGAGGTTTGTTTCTCGATGAATTTGTGATATTGGAAGGAGAAATTCAAACTCTGCTCAAGTTTCTTCTCTTCATTATCCATTGTATCATTGAATACTTATTCCCAATTTTTATCTCATTTTCAAGAAGTAGTGACACCAAGGTTGCTCCCAAGTGCAACAACCTACAAGTAAGAGATGCCTATTGGTACAAAAATAGCAAGCATAGAGGGTAGAGGCAATTTGGCATAACAGTTTATCAACCATTTCAAAGAGATTGAGTTATAAAAGAGGGTTGCTTTGGTTAGAAATGACATCATTTTGTTTTGCTGACAATTTTGTGGGTAACTTCCCTACAAAACTACTCATGAAGGTGGGAAAGGCCCCAGCGAATCACTTTACCTCATATCAGTTTAATATTGAGTTTTCACAGATCAAGGTGAACATTTCAATTATTAGGAAATCATAGGAAATGATGTTTCTCTTGTCTTCATTCAAAGGTTTCACTTTGATTCTTACTCTTTTCCCACATAATTCATTGCTTGGCTTCACATGGTTGTATTATCTCACAAACAAAAAAAGGAAAAGAAACGCCATTATGTAGAACTTTCAAAGGAATTTTAGAAGTTGTATTGAATTCAACATCATTTCATAGAACTTTCAAAGGGATTGTAGAGGTTGTATTGAATTCTTGATAGTGGATGGGGTGAAGGTGGTTTGGCATAACAAACACTAAAAATAATTTCATAATACTAGGGATTTTCTTTACTTCCAAGCAATCCATCCTCCGAAGTTGATGAAAATTTGCAGCAGTATTGTCAATCTTTTTGTGATCAAAAGTGTGAGAATTCTTTTAAACAACAGAAGGGAATAGTAAATGATGAGGACAGTTGCCATGATATTCAGGTGGATTCCCAGCAGGGAATAATTTGGCCCTTAGCTGAAGATGAAATTGATTCGGAATTCGATGTAGATATTCATGTTCATTCTCCTGGGATTGATGAAGTAATACAACAGGTTTGACCTCATGAGCTTGACGAACATATTCAGCAGGTTTTGAATGATCAAGAAAAGGAAATAGACAGTCAATCGATTTATTCATCTTTTGGGTCAGTGATTGAAGAAGAGCAACTTATAAATCCTTTTGAAAAATCTTATTCTTAACAGCATGTGAATGCCTCTCAAGACAATGAGATTATAAAGGTATGTGACATAGAATTGCATCTTACTATGCCAGTTGTTGAAGAGTGCATTAAAATTAATCTTTTTCAAATATTTGTTCAATTTGTTGCTCTAGAAACTCTCAATTCAGACTCACATAAAGGATTACTCATGCATCCATTTTCTCAAGGAGATATGCATGAAGCTTCAGATTTTGAGGATGCTAAGCTTCAAATTGACCATCATAAGCTGCAGGAAAGCAGTGAAAAAGAAAGGGTTGTTCTAGAGCCTTTTGAAAATGAAGACTTTATTCAGGAAAATATGCCTCTTGAAGTAACAGACACAAAATATTTTGAAAATCAAGATCATATTTTTGTTGAAGCACATGAAAGGTTAACTCTTGACACTCCCATTATACATGATGCAGTTGTTCCATTTGTAGTCCCTCAAGAAAATTCAAAGTGTTTTCTTGTGGATGAGAAGAGTGAGAACACGGGAAAAGTCACTCAAGGTTCAGAAAATAAGGAGTCTAATGAAGAAGAACAATAAGCCATTATATTTTAAGGCAACTCCCTTCTTTTTGTTGATCATCGAGAACATGTAATATTTCATGATTTTCAAGATCCTCTCTCTAATTTGTCACAATCATTAATGAAGGTAGATTTTGCAATGTTCCTACACCAAGAATATCAGTCCCAGTGACAGTTTGAGTTGCCATTCTCTTATTTTTTCTACCTGCTCAAGGAAAGTGTGAGCGGAATTCAAGTAAGTGGCCATCTGCTTTCATGGTTATGTTGACTTTTTTCTATTACCTGATGTAGTAGATGTTTCCTATAGTTTTGAGTAGGTAGGTGTGATGAATAAGCTCAGCGCCTTGAGCGTTCTTTTAAGTTTCAGTTTGCAACAAAGTTTTCAGTTTTTAGTAACAATTTAGGTTTCAGTTTGAAGAATGGATTTGGTTCAGTTTGAGGATTGGAACAGGTTTCCAGTTTGAGTTTCAGTTTGCATTTGGCTTTAGTTGAAAATCAAAGCAGTAATCAATTTGCAGGTTTTCAAGATTGGGAACAGCCCAATAGTCAGGCACATGGTCTACGGTGTTCTTGGCACCTCACAGGGAGGATGTCATCCCCATTGGAGCCAATATTAGGGTCTTATATTATAGGAATTTCAGTGATTTTTGTCTTACTATTCATTTGAGGTCATTTTTTTAAATATCAGTCTTGGTTTCATGAGTGATATGATCTAGAAGGGTCTATTGTAAAAAAGGGTTTAGTTTTGGATTGAGTGTCATGTAAAAAAAAATGAGTCAAAAGGCAAGTGTAATGTCATAAAGGATCATGATTTGAAAGGGTAATCATGAGGGGTCATTATGTCATCATGGAAGAGTCTAGTGGTCATGTTATGAAAAATTTGGTCATCATGAGTTAGTTATGCTGATGTCATGTCAGTTATAAGAGTCAGTTTTGAGAGTTAGTTATGATCAGTTGTGTCATGTCATGGTCATCATTGCAAAGATACCCCTTACTCATCTCTCACATCAACAAGTGGGCCATCATGATTTCAAAGAAGGCTCTAGTGGCATGAGGAGTTTAAATCTGCTTGTGGCTCCTCATTTCCCCTCATTCGAAATTCATCTTGGCTCTGGAGCAATTTTGGAGGTTGAAGAAGAGTGTTGCAGGGTTGGAAAGAGGAGTTGTTCTGCAAATCAGAGACTTACCGCGAAAATCAGGTTGTTGTTGTGAAAGTCCAAGTGTTGTTGCACATTTGGAAAAAAAAGTCATCACGGCTCTGAGTAAGGTTTTCTTCATCTCATGTGGGGTTCTGTACGTTGTATGTGATATGTATTTTATCCCTCAATTGGTCTAAGAGTCTGAAAGAAACCCGAGCTATTCAAACTTACGAATGCACTGACTTTTGTTGTGCAAAGGCCATTGTCACCTCTCTCGTTACATAAAGCTCGTTTTCATTGCGTACCAAGTTGTTTTGAGTTCTAAACACATCCTTTGTAAACCTCAATTGAACATATTTGACCAGATTTGTGTTTCATCTCCCCCTTCAAAGAGCTCGGCTCGCAGTTGCTATGAAAGTCCCTTGTTTGTCACGAAAGTATCCTTCCTCCAACGTGCTGCATATTCCACTTTTCAACAACGTCATTTCTTGTTTTGAGGACATTGTAGAACTTGTATATTTGATTATGGAGACCTTAGAAGGAAAGAGAAAGTTCAAAGGAGGTGATATAGTTTGATATGAACCCCAAAATTTGGATTTAGTGAATGTTGACCTTGCAATCATAATTACCTTTGAACAGACTGGATGCATGAGTTTTTGTGAAAAGTGTAGAAATTTTGAATAATTTAACACATATTCAATGGAGATTATCCTGATCATGTACTATTGCGGAAAACATACACAATACATAAGCTCCTCTACGTTGATCATCAATATAGCAGCATCAATAACAATAAAACATCAAGAGCATTCACACATTAACACAGTATGTATCCCGGGGAAAGCATCTCGCTGAAAACCCCAACTATCTGTATATTAATGATTGAGTCATGTAACATTACACAGCATAATACTTCTCACAAGTATCTCCACCTCTGTTACACACAATACAGCTCAGATCTGATCTCCAAATCTCTTCCACTGCTTGCCTGCCTCCACTACTCAATACCTGCTCAAGAACTGATGAGAATGGCTCACCAAACTCGTTTTTCACCTGCAAAATAGTCACTCACTCTTTGTTGGACGTGAGCACAAGCTATAATGTGGGCAAATACGTGAGCAAACTCATTGGCATACTCAATCCCTTGATTGTGCAAGATCTGGTGCACAACTATAGTCACAACTGATAGCAATCTGATTCTCTACCACCTGTCCCTGTTGAAATGAACATGCACTGACATGCAACTGAGTTAACTGATGTATTCATTAGTTGTATTATGAGTTAATAATTTGTGAATTAATTAATAACTAATTTACCCAACTCATCTCTAGTCTATTTTCTAGTTAGACTAAATACAACCAGTTTAAAAAAGCTAAACTGAACACAACCCCATCAACTCCACAATCAACTCCACCAAACTCAACTGATTGAGTTCTAACTGAAGTCATGCATGCAACAACTCAATTGACTCATAAGAAAAGCATATTTCCTTCTGACAGCTGCATGTGCCACCTCTGTAGCTCAAACTGAAGTGCTCCAAGAGAATAAGATTAAGTTTATAGTCCAAATATTATTGTGAGATAATAATATTTGACTTTTCTATTTTTGACAGCCAGTCTAAAAATAGACTTTGATCACTCACACTGTGATCACTCACACTTTCATCAAAAATAGAAGTCCATCTATTTTTTCCCAACTTGATCAATCATCCATAAACAGCAACCTGCAATCCATAGACATGATCCATATGTCTAAAAATAGACATAGTCTAAAAATAGACTTGCGCCAAAAATAGCCTGCGGGCCCACTTAGTGAAGGCGACTCTTTTCACTAAGCTCCATCATCTTGTTGCAATCTCAACACTCCCTCTCGACAAGATATGGATTATCAGCAACCCCTATCCTGCCTCGGTGGTACTCGAATTTGCTCCTGGTGAGAGCCTTCGTCAGAATATCAGCATCCTGATCCTCCGTTGGAATGTACGAAAGTAACATGATCCTCTGCTGCACACAATCTCTGATATGATGGTACCTGATGTCAATATGTTTAGATCTATCATGAAATACAGGATTAGCCGAGAGTTTAATGCAACTCTGGTTATCACAGTAAATCACAGTAGGATCCAAATGAGAACCGAACAAACCAACCAGGATCTTCCTCATCCATATAGCCTTGCATGCAGCCAAACTTGCTGCCATATACTCGGCCTCCGCTGAACTGAGTGCCACGGATCTCTGTTTCCTGCTGTACCAAGAAACTGTTGTCGATCCAATACTGAAGACCCCTCCTGATGTGCTCTTTCTGTCTGTTGGGCTCCCTGCCCAATCTGCATCCGTGAAGCCACATAGCTTCACCTCATCCTCCTGTCTGTACCACAAACCATATCCCGATGTGCCTCTCAAGTAGCGCAATACATGCTTGCCCGCCTTCCGGAAGAGCTTGGTAGGCTTAACCATAGCTTGTGAAAGTTGGTTAACTGCATAGCATATATCAGGTCGTGTATTGACCAAATACATCAGCGACCCCACCAACTGTCAATAAACAGTGGCATCCACTTCTTCTCCCGAAGTGGCATCCTCCTTCCTCCAACCTCCAGGAAGAGGAGTATCAACAGGCTTGCAGCCATGCATGTTGAACTTCTCCAGTATCTCCCGAGCATACTTGCCCTGAGAAACAAACAGTCCACCACTGCGCTGCCATATTTCCAATCCCAGGAAATAGTGAAGGAGGCCCAAATCCTTCATCTCAAACTCTGTAGCAAGATCCTTCTTGCATGACAGTATCAACAGCTCGTCACCGGTTAGAATCAAATCATCAACATACAGTACAATGATAAGCAACTTACCCTCCACCACAATCTGGTATAGGTTCGGATCCGCCTCGCTCTTGGAGAATCCAAGTCCTGTGAAATAGCTGTCTATCCGTGTGTACCAAGCACGTGGTGCTTGCTTCAACCCATACAGCGCTCTCTTGAGCCTGCACACATGCGACTCGCTGCTGAAGACTTCAAAGCCTTCGGGTTGCTCAATGTACACCTCCTCCTCAATGACTCCGTTGAGGAACGTAGTCTTCACATCCATCTAATGAATGTGCCATCCCATCTGCGCTGAGAGAGCAAGAATCGTCCATATGGAAGAGTACCTTGCGACAGGTGCAAAGGTCTCCTCATAATCGATCCCCTCAATCTGTGAAAAGCCTCGGGCAACAAATCTTGCCTTGTACTTCTCCACACTCCCGTCAGCTGCCTGCTTAACTTTGTAGATCCATCTCGAACCCACCACTGATTTCCCTTCCGGTCTAGGAACAATCTCCCATGCACTGTTTCTGACAATAGAATCATACTCTTCCACCATGGCGTCTACCCATGCGGGATCCTCCATAGTTTCCTCGAAAGAGGACGGCTTAGTCACAACACACTTGCTCATAAGAGCCATGTATCCAGTGTACCGATCAGGTGACTGTCTCTGCCTGCGTTGGGCTGTAGGTGGTCCTACAACTTTCTCTGCATCTTGAGCCAGTCGCTCAGCTTCTGTCAAGCGCTTTCGCCCTCTGATGGTTGGCGCTGCATGAGTGGTCTCTTCTACTCCATGAACCTCGTCCTGTGGCTGATCCACGTCCTGAAGCTCATCCTTAGGAACTAATAGCTCCTCATCTGCATGCAAGTGTAGCTCCCTCTCAAGCGAACACTTCATGGCTTTCTCCTCCTGAAATTTTATATCCCGTCGCACAACAGTTTTACCATTGTCTGGCAAATACACACGATAGTTGTGGGGCGTATCAGTGTACCCCACAAATATCCCAACCTCTGCGGTCGGCTCCAACTTCTTCCTGGCATCCTTCGTCACATGCATGTAAACATTAGCACCAAAAATCCTCAAATGAGAAAGATCAGGCTTCTTACCAGAATAAGCCTCCTCGGGTGTACTCTTGCCAAGTATCCTATGAGGACAACGGTTCTGCACATAAACTGTTGTATTGCATGCTTCCGCCCACAAGTGAAGGGGTAGGCCCTGATCATGCAACATTGCCCGTGTAGCACCCACAATCGTTCTGTTCTTCCGCTCAGCTACCCCGTTCTGCTGTGGGTTATGGGGAGCTATGAGCTCTCTACGAATCCCTTCTGTCTTGCAGAGATCCTTGAACTCGTCCGAGATGTATTCACCACCATTATCGCTCCTAAGAGCCTTCACCTTCTTCCCCGACTCCTTCTCGACCAGTGCTTTGAATTCACAGAACTTTGAATATGTCTCGCTCTTCTTCTGCATGAAGAAGATCCAGCACTTACGAGAGAAATCATCAACAAAAATCACATAATACCTGTGTTTTGCTGTCGAAGCAACTGAGAAAGGTCCACACACGTCTGTGTGAATTCTCTCAAGGATTGTCGTGGCGTGACTATCCTTCTCGTGAAAGGTGGCTTTCACAAACTTCCCCAAAGTACACCCCTTGCACTGATCTGATTGCGCAAGTGTGCCTTTAGGAAGCCCTGTAGTGATTTGCTGCAGTATCTTCAAGGCTCCATGGTGAAGGTGACCCAATCTCCTGTGCCACAACTCGCCATCATCCCGGCTCACCAATCCTTCTGCCTTGCCTGCCATTGCTGCGCATCCATCTACATGCAACTGATAAAGGTTCCTCACTCGAACCCCTATCTTCCGGGTCTCACCAGTTGTCTTGCTGCGCAGGAAGGCCTTTCCCTCGCTGAAAACAACACCATACCCCTTGTCTTCTAACATCGCCACTGAGATGAGATTCTTCTTCAATCCTGGAACATGCATGACTTCCTTCAATACAAAGGGTTTACCAGACTCCCTCTCAAAGGAAATGGTACCGATACCGGTCGCACTGTATCTACCATCATCGCCCATCTCGATGTGCACTCCAAGATCTTTGTCCTCCAGATCAGAGAACAAATCTCTATCTCCCGTCATGTGAAAAGACGCACCACTGTCCAAGAACCACACTGATCCCATCACACTTGAAACCAAGCATGCGATCAATGAAAAATCAAGCTCAAACTGAGAAGCTAAGGCCTCTCCCCCTGCAGATCCAGCAGCTTGCTTGTTCTTCTTCTTCTGCGGACAATTTGTGGCATAGTGTCCGTGCTGGTGACAGTGAAAACACTTCACCTTAGACATATCCTGCTTCTTGCCTTTCGCACCAGACTGAGAAGCTTTCTTGCTCTTCCCTTTCTTTGCTTTGGCAGCCAAAGCACAATTCTCTTCATCAGCTCCCTTTGACAAAGATCTATCCCTGGTGCTCCGCATGATCTCCTCTTGCACAAGATCTGACCATAGTCTTTCCCATCCTGGCAACTTCTCCCGACCATTGACAGAGTCCTGATAGGAATGCCAACTCTTCGGAAGACCAAGGAGAGCCAAGCTCACCAAGTCCTCATCATCGACAGTAACCCCCACACTTCCCAGCTCATCTCGACACTGAGTGAACTTCGTGAGATACTTGGGAATACTGTCACCCTTCTCGCATTTGATGTTTCTGAGTTTATCTTTGAGCGCCAGCTTCCTCTGATCGCTCTTGCTTTGGAATAATTCTGTTAATGATTTCCACATCAAATATGGAGTAGCCTTTCCATGGAGGCTGGACACAATGTGATCCTTCATGCCCTCCAACAGAATCCTTCGACATTTTGCAGTCTTCTTTTGCCAAACTTTCGCCTCAGCAGCATCAGTAGGCTTTGGGATATTCGTATCTATGAACTCCTTCAGCCCGTTATCATCCAATACTGCCTCCATCCTGTCCTTCCATGCAATATAGTTTGAGTTGCCCTCAAGAGCATACTCCAATCGCAATCCGTTGAAAGACATTGCTGTGTTGTCACCAAGAAAACACTGCTGCAAATTCGAATTCCACCAGCAACCAACTCAACCGCCTCGGATCTAAGATTCGTGAGAACACAATATTTCTCGTACAGAGATTGACTGTATGGGCATTCACCGGATATCTCACCTTCCAAAGGAAGGATGAATCCAGAGGCTACCTGGCCCGATTACAGACTCTGCCTGAAGAAATAGAATGTAAACACTTCCTGAATAGTAGATCTGATGATCAACTGCTCTGATACCATGTAGAAATTTTGAATAATTTAACACATATTCAATGGAGATTATCCTGATCATGTACTATTGCGGAAAACATACACAATACATAAGCTCCTCTACGTTGATCATCAATATAGCAGCATCAATAACAATAAAACATCAAGAGCATTCACACATTAACACAGTATGTATCCCGGGGAAAGCATCTCGCTAAAAACCCCAACTATCTGTATATTAATGATTGAGTCATGTAACATTACACAGCATAATACTTCTCACAAGTATCTCCACCTCTGTTACACACAATACAGCTCAGATCTGATCTCCAAATCTCTTCCACTGCTCAATACCTGCTCAAGAACTGATGAGAATGGCTCACCAAACTCGTTTTTCACCTGCAAAATAGTCACTCACTCTTTGTTGGACGTGAGCACAAGCTATAATGTGGGAAAATACGTGAGCAAACTCATTGGCATACTCAATCCCTTGATTGTGCAAGATCTGGTGCACAACTATAGTCACAACTGATAGCAATCTGATTCTCTACCACCTGTCCCTGTTGAACTGAACATGCACTGACATGCAACTGAGTTAACTGAGGTATTCATTAGTCGTATTATGAGTTAATAATTTGTGAATTAATTAATAACTAATTCACCGAACTCATCTCTAGTCTATTTGCCAGTTAGACTAAATACAACCAGTTTAACAAAGCTAAACTGAACACAACTCCATCAACTCCACAATCAACTCCACCAAACTCAACTGATTGAGTTCTAACTGAAGTCATGCATGCAACAACTCAACTGACTCATAAGAAAAGCGTATTTCCTTCTGACAGCGGCATGTGCCACCTCTGTAGCTCAAACTGAAGTGCTCCAAGAGAATAAGATTAAGTTTATAGTCCAAATATTATTGTGAGATAATAATATTTGACTTTTCTATTTTTGACAGCCAGTCTAAAAATAGACTTTGATCACTCACACTTTCATCAAAAATAGAAGTCCATCTATTTTTTCCCAACTTGATCAATCATCCATAAACAGCAACCTGCAATCCATAGACATGATCCATATGTCTAAAAATAGACATAGTCTAAAAATAGACTTGCGCCAAAAATAGCCTGCGGGCCCACTTAGTGAAGGCGACTCTTTTCACTAAGCTCCATCATCTTGTTGCAATCTCAACAAAAAGTTCCAAGGCCGGGGCCACCATTTTCAGCTTACTAAATTGTTTGTATTGAGCTTTAGAGGAAAAGAGGTAAAAGTGAGTAATTAAGAGTTTGTTGTCTTTGAGCAAACCATTTTCTGAGGCAACTGGTATCCCTTTGATGGGTGAAGATTGGTTTAAGGGCATGGAGCTGGACATAGCCCACAATAACGAATTTCTGAAGCCACAATACAAAAAGTTCTATAGGCATGTTGTCCCAAGGACCTATCTGCTAAATCACTACAATCAATTGCTAAAGGTCATACAGAGATATTTTACATGTGAAGGGCATTTTAGCAAAGTATACCAATACCATATCAGGGTTTTGATGCATTTTACATGGAAGAAGAGGTAGTCTAGAGATCTGTGTAGAAGAAGCACAAGGGTAAATTTTAATCAGGTGGATGCTATAAGGTTTTATTCTTTTTGTCTTTTTGCTCATGAAGTTAGCACAGGTCAATTTTGGTAAAGCTGCAGAAACGCAACAAGGACTTGCTACAAAAGTTACAAAGTCCTTTATTTTGACGTACTGATGAATTTTTGAGGCTTTGAAATGGCTTGTGAGGTGTTATAAGGATATCATAGCAGGGAGGAGTTGCCTCGGTCACTCTCTATTAGAAGAAATCATCATATGCTCAGAGTTTTGAAGTTGCTACGAAAGTGACAGATTTGCTGCAAAAGTCTGCTAGATTGCCAACCAAAGGGGGTCATGTGATCAGGAGGCTTGCAATCATTTGAAGGATATTTTAGGGGTTCATTACCATCATAGGGGTATTTTGAGACTACCCATTTGCTCCATTATGTCATAGGAATGTTGCAAACATTTAAAACTTGGAAGGCTACTCCATTTGTTACGCAACTGGCAGATTTACTGCATTTTTTACTGCCATTATTTTCAAAAGTTGTTATGACCAAATGGAAACGAAATTTAAAACACTGGAAGAGGTTTTTCTCAACAACTAGCCAAATAACAAAAACGTCCTTTAGTTTCCGCACAGGTGTCATATATTGGAAGATTCAAATGCATATTTACAACTTCTGTTTCAGGGTTTACCTTTTCCTATTTTAGTTATGATGTTTAGGTGCAGATTGTGAGGAGTTGGAGAAGAATTTGTGGAAACTAAGAGAGGTTTCTCTCAAGTACAATCTAATATAAAAAAAGGTTCCTCCGGTTTTGTAACAACTATCAGGATTTGTAACACCCTCCTCCCACATCCACCCAAGTAACCATGCCAACTGGGGTAAACATGAGACAAGAGGCTACTATGATCAGATTCGACCTCCTAGGTAACCTTAAGGAAGTGGAATCGACAGAACATCACACACAACCATCCAACATCATCAACAAAACCCTCAGGAGACAAGTCAGCCACTCAAACAACCTGTCCCTGGGTCCCACTATCGTTCTGAACAATTTAAGGCTCAGTCACTCTCATGCTATGGGCAAGGGAGCGACCAAAGACAAAATGTCGCTCGCATAGGCCTGCATGCCAATGATTATGGACAAAACTTAACAGTTCTGTACTAGTGACTCTGGGATTTGAGCCACTTTTTCAAGCCCAGAGCCCAGGCCACTACCCAAAATGGAATGAAATCTCATAGTTAAGTAAAGTACAGGGAAACAATGATGCAAAAGTAAATAGTTGATCAAGGCCTTAACCAGACCCCTACTAGCCATGACAGGCATTTCATCAAACATATCATCGACATGTAACTTACAGGTGTAAACAATAGAGTTAAGTGTAAGGATAGCTTACTTATCTGAGAATCACCATGAACCATTGTTTCTTCATGTCATTTGCTTCCTTGTCACTTATTAGGTCATAGATACAATATCCAATCAAAGATAAGTAAAAACATGTTGAGAGCCAAATTTAGTTGCTTCCATAAAATGAACATATAACCAACATAATAGGAACATAATTACAATAAACATATCAGCCATCAAAATCCATATATACACCAATACATCTACACTTGAAAACCAATGGAATGAATTTCTCATTAATCAATACAATGAACCAACCGGTGATGGGACTACCATGTTCAAACTGACCATAGATTGGATGAGCCCAGGTCTCCCTTCAGCCAATCACCCCTTGTTATATTCAAAGCATGAATGTGGGACTCGTAGAACACATCAAAAACACTAATCAATGTGGATGCCATTGGAGTTCTCCGCCTACACCGTGAGGAATTTGAGTGCCTCTTAGTCTCTCAGGCTTTACTGTGCATCCGCAGTCCGATCCAGGGATCACTAGGCCCTACACCGAGACATGCTCTCTAGGCTTTACTATACATTACATCCCATAATCACTAGGCCCAATGGAGAGAAAATCCACCTTTTGGCTTTACCGTATATCTCGCCATTCACTGGCAAGGATTCTTAAGCCCACCGAAGCACACAATCTGGCTTTACGCAACCCACAGTCTGGTTCAAGGGTTATTAGGCCAGTGGCTTCGTGCATCCTCAGTTCAGTTCAGGGACCACTACCACCATGTGTTTATCAAATCGGAGATCCACCCCACTCAGC
This sequence comes from Pinus tabuliformis, assembly GCA_031772625.1. NCBI lineage: Eukaryota > Viridiplantae > Streptophyta > Pinopsida > Pinales > Pinaceae > Pinus > Pinus tabuliformis. Next base: position 1,183,828,021 of record CM062820.1, on the reverse strand, counting down.
TTTGAATCCAATCCGGTCATCCCACACAAACCGCATGAGAGAACCCATCTCATCAAAGCTATCAGGAAATGGCAAGGCTAGGCTGAAAATATTGTCACACCTGGCAAAACCCATGCCATGGTAGAAAAGAAACGCATGCAATCCCATGCATGCCAAATCTTGCAAGGAAAATACACATGCAAGTTGATACCTACATTAAAGCCTGTTGTATCTGCTTGATCTTGCCTTTCCCTACTTCATCTTTGTTTCCTCTTGCCTTCTTTGCCTTTCTTGCTCCAATGCCAAAGTGCTCCAAGAAAACTCTAAGTGTCCAAGAGTATGAGAGAGAAAGAGAATAATGAGAGAGCTCCAAAGCTAAAATAGCAAAAGGCTACCAACTGATCCTCATAACCCTTTTTATGAATGAGGCCTCTATTTTCTTCATTTTCCTCTTCACATGCAACCTATGACCTTTCACCTCCTTTTTCTCCTAATTTCCATTATTTTCGTAAATAAATGTGCCAAAATGCCATTTTTCCTTTCCAAAGCCTTAGTCATTGGCTTTGTCAATTTCCTTAGCCATAAACAACCAAATAAACACACACTAGGATGTGATGCCCAACATTCAGCTTGGAATAAGTGTCCCAGTGATTCGTGGTCATTGTTTTTAACTTTATTACATGGAATTTTCACTATGGCTGTTTCAGAACCCCCCCCTGGGGGACACTGTCCTCAGTGTTCAATCACACATATACCTTAGCAACCTGTTGAAAGAAGACATAATGCTCATGGAGCTTTATAACACAGCTTGATGCGTATTTACAAGGAAGGATCATCTTAAGAGAAGAACATCATGACAACCTGACAACATACCGCATAATGGAGCTTTATAACATAACTCATTATGGTATTTACAATTATCATCCTGCTGAGTGCCAATCCATATGACATCATAACATCATGATAACATAACCACATGATAACATAATAACCTAACAACATAATCATAATAACATGACACCCATACCGCATAGTGGAGCTTTATAACACAACTTGTTACGGTATCTACATCCATACACGGGTGTACATATAGCAACAACATCAAAACTATATATACTAAAACATATGCCAAATCATATACCAAACATATACTAACATCATATAGCATATATCAAAACATCATAAAACATATATCAAAACATCATATAGCATATATAAACCATCATGAAGCATATATCGATCACCATAAATCATATTCTAAACCAATATGAAGCAAATACTAAACCGCCATGAAGCATATACCAAGCCATCATAAGAAAATACTAAACCACCATAAAGCAACTACCAAACCACCATAAGAAACTACCAAACCACCATAAGCAATCATCAAACCACCACAAGCAATCACCAAACCACCCTATGCAATCACCACACCACCATATCAAGGTTGCTTTGCCTCAGCCGACAAACAAGGAAGGCTACATAGCCCGCATCTGATCTTCCATCTCCCATGTAGCTTCAACGGGCCCAAAGTGCTTCCATTGCACTTTAACTTGCTCTATTTCTTGGTTCTAGAGCATGAGCACTTTTTTCTGCAATATACACTGAAGCTCTAGCTGGAATTCTCCATCTGGTTCCACCTGCAATACAGACAAGTCAATTGTGAAAATTCTATCACTGCAGCAGCTGATTTACTTTTCCTACTTATTCCTCAATAAGTTATTTATGAAATTACTTCAATAAACATTAAAATAAATACTGCTGCAGATATCACACCGTAATACAGAAACAAACATATGCACACGAATTAACACATTGAAATAGATATTTTGGACAATAGTCCCCGGAAAAACCCAATGTGGAAAACCGGTGCAACAAGGGAGGATTTTATTATTGAACAATTTTTCAGTACAACAAGGTGCCAAACTAGCTTATCCAGAGAGAGAAAAAATTCTCTAGCACTTCTCCCAGTCCCAGCGTCAGCCTGGCTAACCTTTGCGTGGCTCTCAGACACTCTGCGTCAGCCTCTGCTTGACTGCGTCAGCCCTGGGCCTATTTGTGTCACCCATGCAGGCCCAGCTAGTGACTGTGCAGTCTCCTACTGCCTCTGCGTCTGCCTCTCCTGCCTCAGCGCTAATCCCGTCTCTCTGTTCCGTACTTGATGCCCCCTGACTGCTCACCAGAACACTGGATCAATTCTCAGCTAACTCCGCTCCAAAAATTGAACTGATTGGTCTCCCTCAGTGTATTCTCCAAGTGACCCTCAAGCCTCCTCTTATACTTTTCTCGTTGACAGATCAATGGCCAAGATTAAGTCCCTAATCAACGATTAATATTAGATCTGGCTTGATCCATGACTTTTGGACCCTTCTAACACAATTTTATATGAATTCACATTAATATTTTATTTTCCAAGTTTAGACTTAGTGGCTTCATAAAAAATATTAATTATTTTAATATCTCCCAAACTGTTTAGAATTTGCCCAAACCATTTTTAGGTATTGGAGATCTCGTATGCTTTAGCCTCTCCACCAATTTTTGTGGCTAGAGCACATCCCATGCTACCTCAAATCAACACTCCCTCTTAGCGAGGGTTGTGCTCTAGTAGTACTCCTCTCTGAGTATCACCTTAATCATCTGGCATCGGTCTCTATGCTGATGCTAAGCCTCCCTGCTCAACATCCTATACATTATTGTATCCTGTACTACTGCCCATGGCTCTGTTATTGCCACTGCTGCATTTGTACGACAACTCCCTCTGCATCCATGCTGTTGTTGGTCCTTTCTCCCAACACTGCATCCGCACCGCAACTCCCTCTGCATCTGTGCTGCTCTCACTCCCATTTCTGCTTCTAAAACGGGTTCTTTACCATCCCCATCTTTTCCCTGAAGTAGTCAAACTTCGTCCTTCCAAGGGCCTTGGTGAGGATGTCTGCCACTTGTTCTCCCATAGGAGTGTAGCTCAACTGTACAGCTCCTCGTTGGACACAGTCTCTGACAAAGTGACACCGGATATCAATATGCTTCGACCTATCATGAAACACTGGATTCTCAGAGAGCTTGATGCAGCTCTGATTATCGCACATGATTTAGGTCGCCTCCATATTCCTTCTGAATAGGTTCACAAGCAGTTTTCTAAGCCATATGGCCTCACATGAAGTTGTGCTTGCTGCCATATATTCTACCTCAAATGAGCTCAGAGCCACGAACTTTTGTTTTTTATTGCACCAGGAGGTCATTCCTGATCCAATGTTGAAATAGTACCTAGAGGTACTTTTCCGATCCACTGAACTTCCTGCCCAATCTACATCAGTAAATCCACTCAAACTGATATCCTTGCCTTTGGTGTACAAGAGCCCAAAATCGATTGTTCCCTGTAAATACCTGAGAACGTGATTGGGTGCTGCCTAGTGTGCCCTTTTGATTCCACCATGAACTGACTGAGGGTGTTGACAACGTAGCAAATGTCTGGCTGGGTATTGACCAGATACACCAGGGACCCTATGAGCTGCCTGCATAGGGTGGGATCAACATCCTTGTCTTCTAATGCATCAATCTTCTTCCAGTTGGTGATCATTAGCGTAGCCATGGGTCTACAGTCCTCCATCCCGAATCTTTTCAGGATTTCTATAACATACCTCCCTTGTCCAAGGAAGATTTCTCCCTTCTGTTGCCAGACTTCCAACCCTAGGAAGTAATGCATTTGTCCCAAATCCTTCATATCGAATTCTGTGGCTAGATTCTTCTTGCAATCCCCAATGAGTCTAGATGATCATGTCCAAAAGAGATCATCCACATACAATACTAAGATTAGCAGCTCATTCTCTACAACCAGATAGTAGAGATTTGGATCTGCGTCACTCTTGACAAATCCCATCTACTGCAAGTAGCCATCTATTCGAGCATACCATGCTCTCAATGCTTGTTTCAACCCATACGAGGCTTTCTTCAATATGCATACATGAGACTTCTTCTCATGAGTCTCAAAGCCCTCTGGTTGTTCAATGTATACCTCTTCTTCTATTACCTCGTTCAGAAATGTCATTTTGACATCCATCTAATGAATCTCTCATCCCATCTGAGTTGCAAGAGATATCACGGTCCTAATAGATGTATACCTGACTACCGGGGTGAAGGTCTCCTCATAGTAAATTCCTTCCTTTTGAGCATACCCCTTAGCCACAAACCTGGCCTTGTGTTTCTCAACACTTCCGTCTGCATCGTATTTGATCTTGTAGATCCATCTTGAACCTACCACTAATCTGTCTTAAGGCCTTGGTACCACCTCCTAGACATCATTCACCATTATGGAGTTGTACTCCTCTACCATCACATCTAGCCAAACCTGACGTTGAGCTGCCTCCTTGAAACTGGCAAGCTCTCCATCTTGAGCTACTAATGCTTGATATCTCTCTAGTTGTTTTCACTCCCTCTTATTGTTTCTTGGCGCACTGATGAAGTCCTTTGCATCTCGCAGAATCTGACAAAGTTCCCTGCTAGTTCTTCCTCTGACAACAGGTGCTTCTGTTAGCTCTTCCTCCTCATCCTGAGAATCTTCCTGACCTGAGGAAGAATTCTTTACTTCTGTTGGTTGAAGAGGCTTAACCAGTGGCTTCTCTTTTGACTTCTCCTCGGAAGGCTTCTCACGAGATCTTCTGAAAGCCCTGTCTTCCATGAAATTTACATCTCGTCGAACTACTACCTTCTTGCTCCCTAGAAGATAGATTTTGTATGCCTTAGCATTCTCACTATATCCCACCAGATATCCCTTTTCTGCAGTTTGATCCAGCTTCTTCCTCTTTTCTTCGGGTATGTGGCAATATGCTAAACTCCCAAATATCCTGAAATGACTGACTTCAGGTGTCTTCCCTGTGAAAACTTTCTCTGGAGTAATCTTGCCCAATGCCCGATGAGGAGTCTTGTTTTGAACATAGACTGTTGTGTTGCATCCTTCCACCCACAGGAATTTTGGCATATCCTGATCATACATCATGGCCCTAGATGCTTCTACAATAGTCCTATTCTTTCTTTCTGCTACTCCATTCTGCTCCGGATTGTAGGGAGTTGTCCACTCTCTTCTGATGCCCTCCTTAGCACAAAAATTAGTGAAGTCCTTATCAACATACTCTCCACCATTATCTGAGTGCAAAACTTTTATTTTCTTCCCAGTCAGATTCTCCACCAAAGCCTTGAACTCCTTGAATCGACAGAAAACCTCGTCCTTGGTTTTCAAAAAATAAATCCAAGTTTTCCTTGAGTGATCGTCAATGAAGGTAAGGAAATACTGGGCACCACTGAGAGCTTTGACGGACATAGGTCCATAGATATCTGAGTGTATCAATCCTAGTACACTCTTGGCCCTGTGTTTGCTCCTAGGAAATGCTGCCTTGGCATACTTTCCTAGAGCGCATCCCCTACATACATCATCTCATTCCGTACTCAGATCTGGAACTCCTGTTACAGTGCTCCTGAGAATTCTCAGAGCTCCATGGTGCAAGTGACCCATTCTTCTGTGCCATAGTTCGTTCAAGTCCTTGTCTCCATGATTGCCTATTAGTGTCATTGGTGATTCTAGTTGTAATATATACAACCTATTACTTTTGATCCCGATCTGCACTTTCTTTTTCCAGCTTGAGTGTTTGACATATACATTCTCCTTGATGAAGTAGACGTCGCAGCTCTTGCCTTGAAGTTGTGACACGGAAAGTAAGTTCATCCCCAATCCTGGTACATGCAACACATTTGTAGCACGGAACCGTTCTCCCGATTTTGTTTGAAAAACTATGGTACCCTTCCCTACTGGAGTACACTTTGCCTTGTTCCCCATGGTGATCTGAAATTTCATCTTCTCTTCTCGATATTCTCAGAAACATTCCCTAATTCCCATCATATGCCACGAGGCTCCACTGTCTATATACCACACTTCTAATGATGCAGAACTAGTCATACAAGCCACTTCTTCTTCCAGCTTGGAAGCCAACATAGAGAAATCGAAGTCTCTTTCTCTTGTGCAATCTTCTGAAAATATGTGTGAGTCCCCTAATGTGGATGCCTCTGCATCGTGGTCTCAACCCATAACTGATTTTCCCTTCCTGTCTCTGATTACTCGCTCTGATACCAGGTGAAAATTCTATCACTGCAACAACTGATTTACTTTTCCTACTTATTCCTCAATAAGTTATTTATGAAATTACTTCAATAAACATTAAAATAAATGTTGCTACAAATATCACACCGTAATACAGAAACAAACATATGCACACGAATTAACACATTGACACAGATATTTGGACAACAGTCCCCGGAAAAACCTAATGTGGGAAAACCGGTGCGACAAGGGAGGATTTTATTATTCAACAAATTTTTAGTACAACAGAATGCCAAACTGGATTACCCACAGAAAGAAAAAATTCTCCAACACTTCTCTTAGTCCCAACGTCAGCTTCGCTGACCTTTGCGTGGCTCTCAAACACTCCGCGTCAGCCCAAGGTTGCTACTTGACTGCGTCAACCTTGGGCCTCTCTACGTCACCCATGCAGGCCCAATTAGTGACTGCGCAGTCTCCTGATGCCTCTGCGTCTGCCTTAAATGCCCTGTGTCTGCCTCTCATGCCTCAGCACTGATCCCGTCCCTCTGTTCCATACTTGCTGCCTCCTGACTGCTCACCAGACCACTGGTTCAATTTCTTAGCTAACCTCGCTCCAAAAATTGAATTGACTGGTCTCCCTCAATGTATTCTCCAAGTGACCTCAAGCCTCCTCTTATACTTTTCTCGTTTACAGATCAATGGCCGAGATTAAGTCCCTAATCAATGGCTATGATTAGATCTGGCTTGATCCATGACTTTTGGACCCTTCTAACACAGTTTTATATTAATTCACATTAATACTTTATTTTCCCTAAGTTTAGACTCAGTGACTTCATTAAAAAATATTAATTATTTTAATATCTCCCAAACTGTTTAGAATCTGCGCAAACCATTTCTAGGTATTGGAGATCTCATGTGCTTTAGCCTTTCCACCAATTTTCGTGGCTAGAGCACATTCGATGCTACCTCAAATCAACATCAATCACATGATCGACATTCTTAACATACTTCTTAAGCAAAGATACATGGAAAACATCGTGGACTTTAACTATCATAGGCAGTGCAAGTCGATAGGCTACTGGCCCAATCCTCTCAATGACACTAAAGGGTCCACAAAACTGTGGTGCCAACTTGGCACATGAGCCAATCTGTTGTAGATCTAACCCAGAAATATATGATAATAGAAATAAACCCAAGAATAACAAGATAGAAATAGATAGAAATTCTTCTTTATTATCAAGACCCTTAAGATAGGGCAACACCATACATTCACTCCTTAAGGAAGGAGAACACTCCACAAGCCATATGCCTGTTCATACAATAATCCTTCTCTTCATATCTCTCCATGTGGAGTCTCTAGCCTCTATATAGGCCTCATACATACAATACCATGCATCATTACCATGGTTCCCTCATACCATCAACTAATACCATGGGCCCATTACATTATTATTAACTACTTGTGGTCCCTCACATGACATGGGTTAACCACCTTATTTATTACTATGGCCCATCCCATTATTACATTATTACCTTGGGTACCTCCCTTGGTACCCCATATTATTCCCCCTAGGTATATAACATTCCACCCCCCTAAGCATGTTTCGTCCTCGAAACATGGGAAGAACACAAATAATAAGATCTACTCAAAAGAGTAGTCCACTGATACCATGCACGTGCATCTAGCCATCCAAGAGAAAGGTGAACCCTCGATCTCGCTGGTGCCTTGCTCGCTTGAGATGGAAGTTGACCGTGGCAGCTCTTCTGTGTTGATGTGCAGTGGGTGGATCTTCTCTCCTCACGATCCGTCATGTGACGACTTGGTTTCCATCTTGATGGTTGTCTCGCTGGGTGATGTGGGTGATGATATGTTGAAGTTTTAACCCACGATGGCTTTTTCTTTACTTCACCCTGCTGTGGTGCCTGTTGTGGTGTCTTCTTTTTCAATATGACTTCAACCACTGATCCTTCCTCTGATGTATCATCACCTGTAACCTTTTCTTCTTCAGCCTCTATTTGTGTTTGATTGTTGATCATCAAAGGCTCATCATCTGATATGTCAATCCCTTGAACATCTTCTGCTTCAGCCTCCATGTGCTCTACCTGTTTATGGATGGAAATATCCTATAACGTAATTTTCTTCTTTTTATACCATAGCTTCAGGAATTTCTTCTACACATTAATATTGATAGTACCCACTAATTCCATCCAAGGGTATCCCAAAGCAACATCCATGTTATCCATATCTGAAGCATAAAAATCACCATGAAACACATACTTATCCATAGAAAGTTTCAAATCCTTATAAATTTGAACATCCTTGTCATCAACCTGTGTATTTTCAATATGTTTTGCTGGGACTTGCAATTTTTTTGCCAAATTAACACTGATAAGATTTTGCTTGCAACTAGGATTTATAGACACAATGATTTTCTCCTTCTGAATCAATCCATGAACCTGCAATAAAGATATACCAGTAGGAAATAAACCCACATGTTTCTTCTTATCTTGTTTTCTAGCCCGAGACCATTTGTCCATAAGGAGTTTTTCCATTTCTTCATCCGAGAATTTGGCCAAGTCAATGAGGCCCAGTGATTTCCACCATATGGCGGCCTCTTCTTCCAAAAGAAGTGGTACCATACAATTCCATCCCGCCCCAAATCGGTTCTTTAGATTTTGTATGAATTTTTCAATAGTAGGGCTATCATCTTTTCCAGTAAACCTTTCCATGAAGAGGGTTTGAGAAAAATTCGCTTACTTGAAATATTCACAGTTTAGTCAATATTGCTCTGATACCAATTGTTGTAGATCTAACCCAGAAATATATGATAATAGAAATAAACCCAAGAATAACAAGATAGAAATAGATAGAAATTCTTCTTTATTATCAAGACCCTTAAGGTAGGGCAACACCATACATTCACTCCTTAAGGAAGGAGAACACTCCACAAGCCATATGCCTGTTCATACAATAATCCTTCTCTTCATATCTCTCCATGTGGAGTCTCTAGCCTCTATATAGGCCTCATACATACAATACCATGCATCATTACCATGGTTCCCTCATACCATCAACTAATACCATGGGCCCATTACATTATTATTAACTACTTGTGGTCCCTTACATGACATGGGTTAACCACCTTATTTATTACTATGGCCCATCCCATTATTACATTATTACCTTGGGTACCTCCCTTGGTACCCCATATTATCCCCCCTAGGTATATAACACAATCCGCAAGGAGCTCTTCTTCAGTTTGATGCGTAAGTACACCTGTTCCCCAACCTTGAACTCCTTGAAAAATTTGTTCTTGTCTCCATAACTCTTCTGCTTATCTTGTGTTGCCTTGAGATTCTTCTTGATCACCTACATCTCCTGTTCTATATCTGCCAACATATCTGGTCCAATTATTACTCTGTTAACTTGATCGCTCCAACTAATGGGAGTGTTACAACTCTGCCCATATAATGCCTCAAAAGGACTCATCCTTAGTGACTCATGATAACTGTTGTATGCAAACTCTACCAAAGGGAGATACTCTTCCCACTTCCTCTACTAATGCATCACATACATCCTCAACATGTCCTCCAATATCTTGTTGACCCTCTCTATCTGTGGATGATAAGTTGTGCTGAAGGACAACTTAGTGCCCAAACCTGCAAATAACTCCTTCCAAAACTTGGAAGTGAACTTTGCATCCCTGTCTAACACAATCTTCTTTGGAACACCATGTAGTCTAACCACGTCTCAAATGAATACTTGTGCCACATCACTAGCTGAGAATGTAGACTTTACCGAAACAAAGTGTGCAACCTTTGTTAACCTGTCCACAATGACCATGATGGAATCATGTTGCTTCACTGTCTTTGGCAACCTTGTGATGAAATCCATGGAAATGACCTCCCATTTCCACTCGGGAATAGCAATCGACTATAGCAATCCACCTGGATGTTTACACTCTATCTTCACTCGCTGGCAATCAAATCATCTAGCCATAAACTCTGTTGCATCCCTCTTTAAAGTCAACCAATAGTAATATCTCTTTACCATTGTGAGTGTCTTTTGATAACCTGGGTGACTTGAATAAGGTTTCGGATGAAACTCTCTCAAGATCACCTTCTTGAGCTCGCTACTCTCCTGTACATATATCCTGTCTCGGAACCTGACCAATACCTATGTTATAAGATAATAGTCCATGCCCTGTGGACCTACACATGTACCTGTACCGTGACCAGTACCTGTACCTGTACTTGTATTATCACCCTGTTGCAACCTATGCACAATCTCCATATACCTGGCATCCTGCTGTCCTACCCGCAAGATCCTATCTTGTAAGTCCATCCCATAGGAGTTCATAGCTGCCAAGTGATGTACATGTACCTGTCCACTGAGAGCATCTACCACCGTGTTCTCTTTACCCTTGATGTACCTAATCTCGAAGTCAAACTCATTGATTGTGGCCAACCATCTAGCCTACTTGGCATTAAGATTTGGTTGGTCAAACAAATACCTCAACCCAATGTGATCACTCGTAAGCACAAACCGCCTGCCAAGAAGATAATGTCTTCACATCTTCAGTGCATGTATAATCGTTGCTAGCTAAAGATCATGCGTTAGGTAGTTATGCTCATGCGTGTTCAGTTTCCGAGACTCATAACATACCACATGTCCATCTTGAATAAGGACTCCACCAAGTCCTCTCTTGCAAGCATCTTATACATACTACAAACTCTTTTTCCAGATTTGCAATCTGTAGCACTGGGGCATGTGTCAGCAACTACTTAAGTTGCAACTACTTAGCATACAACTGATGCTCTCTCAACAACCTCAATATTGATGCTAAGTACTCGGCACGCTCTTCCTCATTTTTAGAATATACAAGTATATCATCAAGGAACACAATAACAAACTTATCCAAATATGGATGCAACACACTATTCATCATACACATTAATGTAGCTGGAGCATTCATCAAGCCAAATGGAACAACAACAAACTCATAATGCACATACCTAGTCCTTAATGCAGTCTTGTATATGTCCTCCTCTTTGATGTGTACTTAATGGTATCCAGATCTCGAGTCGATCTTCAAGAACATTGCTGCTCCCTTCAGCTGATTGAACAAGTCATCAATCCTCGACAAAAGATATTTGTTCTCGATAGTCACTTTGTTCAACTACCTGTAATCAATGCATAATCTGAGGGTACCATCTTTCTTCCTCACAAACAAGACCGATGTTCCCCAAGGCGATACACTTAGCCTAATGTATCCCTTGTCCAACATTTCCTTCAGCTGCAATTTAACTCAACCAACTTAGGTGTGCTCATCCTGTAGGTTGCTTCAAATGCTGGAGCTGCCCCTGGCACTAGCTCAATAGAAAAATCTACTTCCCTGTGAGGTGGCAACTCTATAATGTCCTCAGGAAATATATCCCTAAACTGCTCCAACACTGGGTACTTGTTCAACACATCTGCATCCTCAAACTCCTTACCCTTATCACTAGAAATGTGTATTGCAAATAGCTTGCACCCTTTCCTACGGCTACACTTTTCTTGCATAGTTGTCACCATCCTAACTGATGTGGCTTTCTTCTTACCTTACGAGACTGTTGGTTCTCCATTTTCATCAACACACTTAATAGCTTTGTCATAGAAATCAACCTTGGTTGTATGTAGATATAACCAATCCATGCCCAATAACATATTGTATGAACCCAACGACAATACATTCAAATGCGCTGTTGTAGGCATACCATTTAATTCAAATGCACAAGCTCTTACCCAATGATGAACTTGCTTCTTCATACCTGTAGCCAACTGCACTAACCAAGACTTTGCATGCAACTCCTTATTCAACCCACACTTATCCACCAAGTTAGGACTAACATAACTATAATTAGATCCAAGTTCAATCAAAATAGAAATAACTTGAGCACAAAGCTTATTGTACATCTCAATGATAGATGCCTGGTGTTCTGCTTGCCCATTATCCACTGATGCATAGATACATGGAATACTCTGACCAACATCCCCAACAGTTTGCACTTCCTATGCACTGTATATCTTAGGCCTTCCACCCTGATGTTGTAGAAAATCTCTCCTAAGGTGCTCCTCACCACATGTCCAACACTCCAACCGACCAATGCCCTCACCTCTATGTTGTTGCTACTGTTGTGGCTAATGTCCATGTCTAGCTGCATTAAATATCTTTTGCGGTGCCACATTTTCTTTCCCATTTGCATGTCGAGGCCTTGTCCTCTTAGGCTACCATTTACCTCTACCTTTGCCTTTTCCTTTCCATCCACGCTGAGATTCATTCTTACACTTTGATTGCTCATAGCAATGCTTTAGTTTCCCAATGACTTCCTCAAGTGACCACAGCTCATTATACTCAATCTGATCTCTAAATGTTAATGGAAAACCACTCACAAATCTATGAACTTTAGCCTTCTCAAAAGTAAGATACTGTACACACCTCAATAATTCAAGGAAGTTGGTCATATACTCTTCGTATGTCATTGGCCCCATCTTTAACTCATATAATTCTTTAGCCTTGTTGTCGTAGTACCTTTCTGACAAGTACTTCTTTCTAAAAAGCCTCTCGAATTCCTGCCAACACAAGTCATATGTCCTGATGTCTCTAAACCACTTAACATCTTCCCACCAAATGTCTGTTTTACCTTTCAAGCTAAAGATAACTATCTGGGCCTTCATGTTATATGTGTACTCATGAAACTCAAAGAATTTGTTCATTCCAAGTATCCAAGCCTCTCCATCTTTTAGCTTCTACACTTCTCCATCAAAATTAGGTGGTTTTGCTTTCTTGAATTCATCCGGCAAGTACCCTCTATCATTCCTCTTGTAAGGATGATAACGATGACTATCATTGTGTCTATCAGAACCAGAGCTAGAATAATACTTGTACTCATTGCCCCTCTTGTCCGGGGTGTCCAACAACCTGCCATCTCTCACCGTGTCAAATCTATCTGACTTGTGTCTACCAAGAGATCTACTGCCATATGCTCCATTAGTCCCATCTTCATGCGCATGGCTAATCTGAAGTGGCCCTTGTCATTGCAAGTCCAAAAAACTCTAAATAAGTATAACATTAACCTTTGATTGCTTCTCTTGTGCCTGTATGATCTGATCATTATCTGGCTTACAACTTATCTCTTCCTTCAAGCTTCTCAATGTATCGACCAAATCAGAAGTATGCCCCACACCATGTTGCTCATCTGATGCATAGGGAGATTCTACGTAGTCTACCACCTTGCTAGCCATTTGATCTCTTTCTTCCTGCAATGCATAATATGTCAGATAAACCAAATCACAATAAATTGACGTACCTTAGTATATCTTGGGGAGGATACCTTGTCTGCAAGATCACCAAATCAGCGTGATACATGTATAACATAATCATAACAATGTATAGACATGCACAAATAAATGAATCAACACATAAACAACACTCTAACTAAGATCCAATCATCAATGCAAGGATATATCAACAATGCATGCTATGACCTCATGCATGACAACAACCATTGCCCCATTGTACACATTACTACATACAACCGACAATATGCATAAGGAATGCCTAACCAACTACAAATACGCATAACCACATGTACTCGAACATAATCAATCAGTTCTTGTAATCAACCTACAATACTGATGTATGTAATCAAAATATTCAAAATGTAACCTAACATACTAAGATGTAAGTAGGTGACATAAAATCGACATGTAAGCGACAAATAACCATACATAGTCAGTCACATAATCATGTCAAATACTCTTCATGAAATCAACATCAAATTCTCCATGATAACCATACTACAACCCTATTCCATCATCAAGCAAATGCAACAAGTAGATAAGTGCAAGAGGCACACATGCAACTAACATGCATGCATGACCACCACACATTCAACCCATTCAGTGCGAGAGTTGAACCATGCTTGCATACCACTCTGTAATACCCTCCTCCCACATCCACCCAAGTAACCATGCCAACTGGGGTAAACATGAAACAAGAGGCTACTATGATCATATTTGACCTCCTAGGTAACCTTAAGGAAGTGGAATTAATAGAACATCACACATAGGCATCCAAAATCATCAACAAAACCCTCAAGAGACAAGTCAGCCACTTAGACAGTCTGTCCTCGGGTCTCATTGTTGTTCTGGACAATTTAAGGCTTAGTCACTCTCATGCTATGGGCAAGGGAGCGACGAGAGACCTAAAGTCCCTCTCATAGGCCTGCATGCCAGCGATTATGGACGAAACTTGAAAGTTCTATGCCAGTGACTCTAGGATTTGAGCCACTTTTATAGGCCCAGAGTCCAGGCCATTGGCGAGAATGGAATGAAAGCTCTGAATTAAGTAAAGTATAAGGAAACAATGATGCGAAAGTAAATAGTTGATCAAGGCCTTAACCAAACCCTTACTAGCCATGGTAGACATTTCATCAAACATATCATCGACATGTAACCTATAGGTGTAAACAACAAAGTTAAGTGTAAGGATCTCTTACTTATCTGAGAATCGCCATGAGCCATTGTTTCCTCATGTCATTTGCTTCCTTATCACTTATTAGGTCATAGATATAATATCCAATCAAATACAAGTAAAAACATACTGAGAGCCAAACATAGTTGTTGCTTTAAAATGAACATATAACCAGCATAATAGGAACATAATTACAATAAACATATCAACAATCAAAATCCATATATACACCAATACATTTACACATGAAAATCAATGGAATGAATTTCTCATTAATCACTGTAATGAACCAACCGGTGATGGGACTACCACATTCCACCTGACCATAGATTGGCTGAGCCAAGTCTCTCTTCATCCAATCACGCTCGTGCCATATTCCCAACATGAATGTGGGACTCATAGAACACATAAAAAACACCAATCATTGTGGATGCCACAAGAGTTCTCTGCCTACACCATGAGGAATTTGAGTGCCTCCTAGTCTCTTAGGCTTTACCGTGCATCCGCAGTCTGATCCAAGGATCACTAGGCCCTACACCGAGACATACACTCCAGGATTTATGGTGCATTCCATCTCGTAATCACTAGGCCCAACAGAGAGAAATCCACCCCATGGCTTTACCGTATATACCGCCATTCACTGGCAAGGATTCCTAGGCCCACAAAGTAACACAATATGGCTTCACTGCAACCCACGGTCTGGTTCAGGGGTTGCCAGGCTAGTGGCTTCCTGCATCCTCAGTCCGATTCAGGGACCACTACCACCATGTGTTTGTCAATTCCCAGATCCACCCCACTCAACTTTGAATCCAATCCGGTTATCCCACACAAACCGCATGAGAGAAACCATCTCATTAAAGCTATCAAGAAATGGCAAGGCTAGGTTGAAAATACTATCACACCTAGAAAAACCCATGCCATGGTAGAAAAGAAACACGTGCAATCCCATGCATGCCAGATCTAGCAAGGAAAATACACATGCAAGTTGATACTTGCAATGAAGCCTATTGTAGTTGCTTGATCCTGCCTTTCCCTGGTTGATCTTTGCTTCCTCTTGCCTTCTCTGCCTTTCTTGCTCCAATGCCAAAGTGCTCCAAGAAAACTCTAAGTGTCCAAGAGTACGAGAGAGGAAGAATAATGAGAGAGCTCCAAAGCTAAATTGGCAAAAGGTTACAACCTGATTCTCAAAATCCTTTTTATGAATGAGGCCTCTATTTCTTCATTTTCCTCCTCACATGCAACTTGTGACCTTTCACCTCTTTTTTCTCCTAATTTTCATAAATAAATGTGCCAAAATGTCATTTTGCCTTTCCAAAGCCTTAGTCATTGCCTTTGCCAATTTCCTTAGCCATAAACAACCAAATGAACACACACTAGGATGTCCTTCCCAACATTCATCTTGGAATAAGTGTCCCAATCATCTGTGGTTATTGTTTTTAACTTTATTACGTGGAATTTTCACTAGGGCTATTACAAAACCCTGCCCCTCGGGGGACACCGTCCTCGGTTTTCAATCACACATATAACTCAGCAACCTGCTAAAAGAAGACATATTTCTCATGGATATTTATAACACACCTCGATGCAATATTTACAATGAAGGGTCTTCTCAAGAGAAGAACATCATGACAACCTAACAACATATCGCATAATGAAGCTTTATAACATAGCTCGTTACGGTATTTACAATGATCATCGTGTTGAGTGCCAATCCACATGACATCATAACATCATGATAACATAACCATATGATAGCATAATAACCTAAAAACATAATCATAATAACATGACACCCATACCGCATAGTGGAGCTTTATAACACAGCTCGTTACTGTATTTACATCCACACATGGGTGTACATATAACAACATCATCAAAACTATATATACCAAAACATATGCCAAATCATATACCAAACATAATCAAACATATACTAACATCATATAGTATATACTAAAACATCATAAAGCATATATCAAAACATCATATAGCATATATCAACCATCATAAAGCATATATTGATCACCATAAAGCATATACTAAACCAATATAAAGCAAATACTAAACCACCATGAAGCATATACCAAGCCATTATAAGAAAATACTAAACCAACATAAAGCAACTACCAAACCACCATAAGCAACTACCAAACCACCATAAGCAATCATCAAACCACCATAAGTAATCCCCAAACCACCCTAATCAATCACCACACCACCATATCAAGGCTACTTTGCCTCAGCCGACAAACAATGAAGGATACATAGCCTGCATCTGATCCACCATCTCCCATGTAGCTTCATTAGGCCCAAAGTGCTTCCATTGCACTTTAACTTGCTCTATTGCTCGGTTTCGAAGCATGGGCACCTTTTTCTGCAATATACACTGAGGCTTCGATTGGAATTCTCCATCTAGTTCCACCTGCAATACAGATCAATCAAGCACATGATCAACATCCTTAACATAGTTCATAAGCAAAGACACATGGAAAACATCGTGGACTTTCATTGTTAGAGGCAGTGCAAGTCGATAGGCTACTGGCCCAATCCTCTCAATGATACTGAAGGGTCCACAAAATTGTGGTGCCAGCTTGGCACATGAGCCAATCCGCAAGGACATCTTCTTCAGTTTGATGTGCTAGTACACTTGTTCCCCAACTTGGAACTCCTTGAACAATATGTTGTTGTCTAAATAGCTCTTCTGCCTATCCTGTGTTGCCTTGAGATTCTTCTTGATCACCTGCATCTCTTGTTCCATGTCTGCCAACATATATGGTCCAATTATTACTCTTCTAACCAAATCGCTCCATCTAATGGGAGTATTACAATTCTGCCCATATAATGCCTCAAAGGACTTATCCTCGATGACTCCTGATAACCGTTGTTGTATGCAAACTCGACCGAAGGGATATACTCTTCCCACTTCCTCTGTTGATGCATCACATACATCCTCAACATGTCCTCCAATATCTTGTTGACCCTCTATATTTTTCCATGTGTTTGCGGATGATAAGTTGTGCTGAAGGCCGACTCAGTGCCCAAACTTATAAATAACTCCTTCCAAAACTTGGAAGTGAACTTCTCATCCCTGTCTGACACAATCTTCTTTGGAACACAATGTAGTGTAACCACGTCTCGGATGAATACCTGTGCCACATCACTAGCTGAGAATGTAGACTTTACCAGAACAAAGTGTGCAACCTTTGTTAACTTGTCCACAATGACCATGATTGAGTCACACTGCTTCACTGTCTTTGGAAACCCTACGATGAAATCCATGGAAATGACCTCCCATTTCCACTCAGGAATAACAATCGGCTGTAGTAGCCCACCTGGATGTTTACATTCTACCTTCACTCACTAACAATCAAACCATCTAGCCACAAACTCTGCTACATACTCTTCAAATTCAACCAATAGTAATATCTCTTCACCGTTTTGAGCATCTTCTGATAACCCGGGTGACCCGATTCGCATGAAACTCCCTCAATATCACCTTCTTCCGCTTGCTACTATCCAGTACATATATCCTATCTCAGAACCTGACCAATCCCTCTGCTATAAGACAATAGTCCATGCCCTGTGCACCTGCACCTGTACCTATACCTGTACATGTACTATCACCTTGCTGCAACCTGTGCACAATCTCCATATACCTGACATCCTATTGTCTTGCTTGTAAGATCCTATCTTGTAAGTCCATCCCATAGGAGCTCATAGCTGCCAAGTGATGTACATGTACATGTATGGTGAGAGCATCTACCACCCTGGTCTCTTTACCCTTGATGTAACTGATCTCAAAGTCAAACTCGTTGATCGTGGCCAACCATCTCGCCTGCCTGGCATTTAGATTCTGCTGGTCGAACAAATACCTCAAATCAATGTGATCACTGATAAGCACAATCCGCCTACCAAGAAGATAGTGTCTCCACATCTTCACTGCATGTATAATCATTGTTAGCTCAAGATCATGCATCAAGTGGTTTGGCTTGTGCTCGTTCAGTTTTCGAGACTCATAACATACCACCTATCCATTCTGCATAAGGACTCCACCATGTCCTCTCTTGCAAGCATCTTGTACATACTACGAACTCTTTGTTTAGATCTGCAATCTATAGCACTGGTGTATGTGTCAGCAACTACTTATCAAGCTGCTCAAAGCTAGCCTCACACTCTTTGGTCCATTCGAACTTCTTAACTTTCCTCTGAAATGATGTAATGGGATAAGCAATCTATGAGAAGTTCCTGATGAACCTCCTGTAATAGCCTACCAAACCCATGAAATATCTCACTTCATCCACATTCTTAGGAGCTACCCATGCTATGATGGCCCTTATTTTCTCTGAATCTACGACAATGCCCTCTTTGGAGACAACATGTCCCAAGTAATGTACCTAATTCTGAAAGAAGCTACATTTGTTGAGCTTAGCATACTGTTATCACAAAATCACACACTGAAGGCTGCCTATCAGTAAGATAATGTGTAACTATTTCAAACCTAGCTTTGGACTAAGGCTTAGCCTCCTTAGTCTGAGAGGGCTCTCTCACAGATTATGAATGTTGATCACTAACAAGGAAAGATGGCTAACTCTTTAACAAACACGTGAAAATAAGCTGGCTGGACAGATATCAAATTGATTCCCATTGGGCTTATGGAGTCTCACACATCTCAGCAAACCAAAATACTATTTTTCATGGAAGTCAGGGCTCTTTACATCTATGCTCAAACATAACTAACATAAAACACAGTCTGCCATAACATATAGGAAGTCAGAGCATGTGGGCATGAGTTCTGAGTGATTATGCAATAACAGAACTGTAAAAGAACACTAAAATAACAAGCCACCATACATTTGAACAATGAGATCTATTGAGAATCCTGAGGCAAAAACAACAGTCATTTGTATTCCTGAAACATGCTTTACATAAACCAAAATAGACTTCTTCTCTATCAAAGTATCCAACCCCTATTACATCCAAGTTTGATCCATATATAGGAATACATGCTTAACCACCTCGAGCTTCCTCCTCCAGCATGATGGGAGCATCGAAGGTTGCTATTAACTATCCTTATCTACTGTATAACTAATTCATTAATTACATGATTGCTGAACTGTAATTACAAATGGTCTTAATTTACTCAAAACTCAAAATCTGTCCTCCTCGTGGCATGATGCTTTTCTGACTCTTGACACATGTCCTCTATCTGTTTTGGTTGAGGTATCTTGGAGGAGAATACACTGAACGAGCTGGCTTTGGATTCTAGTTGCGCAGATGGCTCATTAATTAACCAAGAGAAGTGCTCTGTTTTTACGGTCCTTGTCTCCCATCATTCTTCATCACTTAAAGAACATGTCCCCTGCTCTCTAATTCTTCATAAACAACGCATATCACCATACTCTCCAATGAGCTGGAAGCCTTGTGAGCTGAACAAGTGTACAAACAAAAATCTCCGATAACCTTAACAGGAACCCTAACAATTCGGTCATAAAGTACCTTTAACGAGACTTGAGCTAGAAACAAAATATTTCACCTTTTCCAAAATGCACATCTGTCATTCTCTGAATAGCTAGGAGAGTCTTTTAAGGTTTCCCTTATGTCCTTGAGGCTTTTCCTTCAAAAATTTGCTGACCTCATCATTAAACTCCTTGTTTTTCTTATAAAACAGCACCTACAGCAGTTTCGTAGCGCGCTACGAAACTGCTGTTTTTGCTAAAACAGAATGCATTTGCACTAAAGCTTCCTTTGCTTGAACTTTTGACTTTTCAAACTTCCTCTACAGGTGTCAAAGACTTAGATGACTTCAAAATAGTGGAACTCAAACAAAATTGACCAAAACTGAAAATATCACCTTTTCCTCAAATCAATGAGCTAGCTGACCTAGCCGTATCTTCAAATTTGAAATCTCCTTCTTTAAAGCTTTGTTTTTAGCTCTCAGGGTCAGGTTCATTTTTCTGAGGAGTTTAGCTTGCTTGAGGGCTGGGACCGTCCAGGTATATACATCAGCCACGGAATCTGTCTGACCCACTAGGTTTTTGCTGCCCTTTAACACAGCTCTTTTATAGTTGGCATACCTAACTGCACGCTCCTTAATCACATTTTTGGCTTTGACAATTTCTTCTTTGGTTGGTCCCACCTGATCCTTTATGGCTGTTTCCACTTGACTCTTTATGGCAATCACATTTCCTCCTTGGGTGATGATGACCTTTTTATTCTTGTCTTTATGTTTGACTGCCTCCACTGTTTTTGTCAATACTTCAATTACCTCTGTTCTGGGTGACTTTACAGCTTTCTTTGCTTTATGCACTTTCTCCTTTACAGCTTCTTCTCCTTTATGCACTTTCTCAGCCTCTTTAATTTGTTTCCTTGTAACTGGTCTTCTTGGCTTGAACATAAACTCCTCACTAGGCTCATCAAACCTTAATCTTTTCGAAGCTTTTGATTTCTTAGTGCTCTCAGGAGAAGATTGGGTCAAATCAATATGCATGGGTTCAAGATGCACTGGTTCTTCCTGCTCAAATTCAATAGCCTCAAGTAGGTCACTTAGGCTGGCCTTTGAAATTGGACTTTCTTCCACAGCTACTGATTTACCCTTCTCTTTGCTTAGTTGACCCCTAGTTTTAACTCTTGATGCTTTTTCAGATTCAGCTGATCCATGAACATCCTTCTTTTGCTTGACTTTTTCCTTTGATGATGACTGTGGTGGTTGAGGTGGCTCTTTAATAACCAAGGCTTTGACTGGTTTGTTCAACTGAGATTTAACCTTCTTTTTCTCCCTAGCCTCCTTTCTAAGCTCAGCAATAGTAGGTTCCTCCATTAATTCTTCTCTTCCTCTAAGTGGCTGTGGGGTGAGGCCTGTCTTACTTCGAAAACCGGCCACATAGATGAAAGAATCCCAATCCCTACCAATCTTCTGCAAACCATCCATCACTAACAGTTTAACTAGGCCATGATGAAACAGTGATGACTCACAATCATCCTTCCTCAATTGAATTTTATCACACATCTTACTGAGGCTTCGAAACAAGTAAAATGGGAGATCTATAAATGCTTTACCCGTGAAATGCAGCAACAACTTGAAATGATATGAATAAACTTTGTTATATCTGCCCTCACAAGTTAAATATTTTTGAATACAAGTAAGAAGCATAGCATAACTCTCCTTAACATAACTTCTAGGTACAACCTTGGTTAAATCTTCATTCACATAGGCTTCCTTCAAGAATACTTTACAGGGGCTCATATCAAATTTGAAATTTTTGAACCACTCCTGCCCTCCTCTAGGAATCTCAGTTACCCTAGCAATAGCCTCTGGAGATACTGGGAATTCTAACATAGATACCTTGGAACTTAAGCCTATAAAATTCAAGGCAAATTCTTTTGTTACCTGAGTGTGTCCTCCCTTCAGCTTTTCACAAAAACTCCAGCAACCAGCGTCTTTGAAGGCCTTTTTAACACCTTCCTCCCTTAATGTCAAATCCAATCCTTCGGGCTCTGCCCTTTGACACCTTCCGGACCGATGCTCCTTCTTCTCCATTACACCTTGAAAACTTTTGCACAGAGAAACACCGGCAGCTTCAACTCGAAAAGCAAATTCAAACTTTAGAACACAGGCTCGCTTGCAATGCAGCTCTCTTGAAAAAGAAACTCGGGCTCATTTCAATTCAAATATCTTAACATATAAGCTGGCCACTTCATGTAATATTAACAGAACATCATGACACAACTATGCATGACAAAAACATTTGAATGAACTTAATGTGCATGACTATGAACCTATTGGTGGAATGATGGCTCGTAAGTGCTTGGAAGGTACACTAACTGACAACAACCGACCGGACACAATGACTCATCCCCGGACCTGACATTTCGAAGATCTGCGCTGCAAAATCCCCGAATCCGCGATTTCGTAGCGCAGACAGTTATAACTTAGCGACATGTGCTGCGAAATGGCTGGCGCTACGAAAAGGCTAAAACATTATTGCGCTTCAAAATCAGCCAATCAAACTGCGCTACGAAACTGCGAAAAGGACAAATGACATATACGAGATAAGACATGTCTTAATCAATCACGATGGAGGATGACTAACGGTTTTGAAAATGATTCTCATCAATATCATTGAAAAACATGACCCCTAAGTAGTAAACATAGGATAACAACCATTTGACATCCATTTTTAACAATGAAATTTCGGACTCAACTTATATACATGTGACTGCAGTTCTCAGTGATAACACATACAACTAATCCTCTCTCAATAACCTCAATACTGCTACTAAGTGCTCAGCATGCTCTTCCTCACTTTTAGAATATACCAGTATATCTTCAATGAACACAATAACAAACTTATCCAAATAAGGACGCAACACACTATTCTTCAAACACATGAATGTAGCTGGAGCATTTGTCAAGCCAAATGGAACAACACCAAACTCATGATACCCATACCTCGTCTTGAATGCAATTTTGTATATGTCCTCCTCTTTGATGCATACCTGATGATATCTAGATCTCAAGTCGATCTTCAAGAACATTGTTTCTCCCTTCAGCTGATCGAACAAGTCATCAATCCTCGACAAAGGATATTTGTTCTTGATAGTCACTTTGTTCAATTGCCTGTAATCAATGCATAGTATGAGGGTACCATCTTTCTTCCTCACAAAGAAGATTGGTGTGCCCCAAGGAGATACACTTGCCCTAATGTATCCCTTGTCCAACATTTTCTTCAGCTGCAATTTTAGCTCAACCAACTCAGGTGTGCTCATCTTGTAAGGCGCTTTATCTGTTGGAGTTGCCGCTGATATTAGATCAATCGAAAAATCTACCTCCTTGTGAGGTGGTAACTCTCTAATGTCCTCACAAAATACATCCCTAAACTATTGCAACAATGGGTAACTGTTCAACGCATCTGCATCCTCAACGTCCTTACCTTTATCACGAGAATTGTGTATTGCAAATAGCTTGCACCCCTTCCTGCACTACGTTTTGCTTGCATGGTTGTCACCATCCTAACTGATGTGGCTTTCTTCTTACCTTACAAGACTCTTGGTTCTCCATTGTCGTCAACACACTCAATAGCTTTGTCATAACAGTCAACCTTGGTTCTATGTATATACAACCAATCCATGCCCAATAACATACTATATGAACCCAATGGTAATACATTCAAATGGGTTGCTGTAGGCATACCATTTTATTCAAATGCTCAAGACTTACCCAATGATGAACTCGCTTCTTTGTACTTGTAGCCAACTTCACTAACCAAGACTCTGCATGCAACTCCTTATTCAACCCACACTTATCCACCAAGTTAGGACTAACATAGATATAATTAGATCCAGGGTCAATCAAAATAGAAATAACTTGATCACAAAGCTTACCGTCCATCTCAATGATAAATGCCTGGTGTTCTTCTTGCCTATTGTCCATTGCTGCATAGATACGTGGAATACTCTGACCAACATCCCCAACAGTTTGCGCTTCATGTGCACTGTATATCTTAGGCCTTCCACCCTGATGCTGCGAACAATCTCTCCTAAGGTGCTCCTCACCACATGTCCAACACTCCAACCGACTAGTGCCCTCACCTCTATGTTGTTGTTGCTATTGTGGCCCATGTCCCTGTCTAGTTGCATTAAATCTCTTTTGTGGTGCCACATTTTCTTTCCCATCTGCATGTTGAGGCCTTATCCTCTTAGGCTACCATTTACCTCTACCTTTGTCTTTTCCCTTCCATCCATGCTGAGATTCATTCTTACGCTTTGATTGCTAATAGAAATGCTTCAGTTTCCTAATGACTTCCTCAAGTGACCGAGGCTCATCATACTCAATCTGATCTCTAAATGCTAATGGAAAACCACTGACAAATATTTGAACTTTAGCCTTCTCATTAGTAATATACGGTACATACCTCAATAATTCAAGGAACTTGGTCGTATACTCGCCATCTATTATTGAACCCATCTTTAATTAGTATAATTCTTTAGCCTTGCTATCGTAGTACCTTTCTGACAAGTACTTCTTTATGAAAAGCCTCTTGATTTTTAGCTAACTCAAGTCATCTGTCCTGATGTCTCTAACCCACTTAACGTCTTCCCACCAGATGTCTGCTTTACCTTTCAAGCTAAAGAAAGTTATCCAAGCCTTCATGTTATCTGTGTATTCTTGCAACTCAAAGAATTTGTTCATGCCAAGTATCCAAAACTCTGCATCTTCCGGCTTCTTCACATCTTCATCAAAAGTAGGTGGTTTTGCTTTCTTGAATACATCCGACAAGTACCCCCTATCATTCCTCATGTAAGGATGATAACAACGACGACCATGGTGTTTATCAGAACCAGAGCTAGAATAATACCTGTACTCATCACCCCTCCCGTCCGAAGTGCCCAACGACCTGCCATCTCTCACCATGTTAGATCTATTTGACCTGTGTATACCAGGAGATCTACTTCCATATGCTCCATTAGTCCCATCCTCATGTACATGGCTGATTTGAAGCGACCCTTGTCGCTGCAAATCCAACAAACTCTGAAGAAGTATAACATTAACCTCTGCTTGCTTCTCTTGTGCATATATGATCCGATCATTATCTTCGTTATAAATCCTCATCTCTTCCTTAAAGTTTCTTAATATATCAGCCAAATCAGAATTATTCCCCACACCACGCTGCTCATCTGATGGATAGGGAGATTCTACGTAGTCTACCACCTTGCTAGCCATTTAATCTCTTTCTCCCTGCAATGCATAATATGTCAGATAAACCAAATCACAATAAATTGACGTACCTTAGTATAGCTTGGGGAGGATACCTTGTCTCCAAGATCACCAAATCATCGTGATACATGTATAACATAATCATATCAACATGTAGACATGCACAAATAAATGAATCAACACATAAACATCACTCTAACTAGGATCCAGACCTCAATATAAGGCCATATCAATAATGCATGCTATGACCTCATGCATGACAACAACCATTACCCCATTGTAGACATTGCTACATGCAACCAACAATATGCATAAGGAATTCCTAACCAACTAAAAATATGCATAACCGCGTGTAGTAGAACATAATCGATCAGTTATTGTAGTCAACCTACAATATTGATGCATGTAATCAAAATATCACAATGTAACCTAACATGCAAGGATGTAAGTAGGCAACATAAAATCAACATGTAAGTGACAAATAACCATATATAGTTAGTCAAATACTCATGTCGAATACTCTTCAGAAAATCAACATCAAAATCTCCATGATAACCATACTACAACCCTAATCCATCATCAAGCAAATGCAACAAGTATATAAGTGTAAGAGGCACACATGCAACTGATATGCATGCATGACCAACACACATTCAACCCATTCAGTTAGAGAGTTGAACCATGCTCTGATACCACTCTGTAACACCTTCCTCCCAAATCCACCAGAGTAACAGTGCCAATTGGGGTAAACATGAGACGGGAGGCTACTATGATCATATTCGACCTCCTAGGTAACCTTAAGGAAGTGGAATTGACGGAACATCACACACAACCATCCAACATCATCAACAGAACCCTCAGGAGACAAGTCAACCACTCAGACAACCTGTCCCTGGGTCTCATTATTGTTCTTGACAATTTTTAAGGCTTAGCCACTCTCATGCTACGGGCAAGGGAGCGACAAGAGAACTAAAGTCCCTCTCACAGGCCTGCATGCCAGTGATTATGGACGAAACTTGCCAGTTCTGTGCCAGCGACTCTGGGATTTGAGCCACTTTTTTAGGCCCAAAGCCCAAGCCACTACCTAGAATGCAATGAAAGCTCATAATTAAGTAAAATATAGGGAAACAATGATGCAAAAGTAAATAGTTGATCAAAGCCTTAACTAGACCCCTACTATCCATGATAGGCATTTCATCAAACATATCATCGACATGTAACCTACAAGTATAAACAATAGAGTTAAGTGTAGGGATCTCTTACTTATCTGAGAATCGCCATGAACCATTGTTTCCTCATGTCATTTGCTTCCTTATCACTTATTAGGTCATAAATAAAATATCCAATCAAATACAAGTAAAAACATGCCGAGAGCCAAACATAGCTACTGCCAAAAAATGAACATATAACCAGCATAATATGAACATAATTACAATAAACATATCAGCCATCAAAATCCATATATACACCAATACATTTACACATGAAAATCAATGGAATGAATTTCTCATTAATCCTTGCAATGAACCAACCGATGATGGGACTACCAAGTTCCACCCGACCATAGAGTGGCTGAGCCAAGTCTCTCTTTAGCCAATCACCCCCGTGCCATATTCCAAGCATGAATGTGGGACTCATAGAACACATAAAAAACACCAATCAATGTGGATGTCACTGAAGTTCTCCGCCTACCCCGTGAGGAATTTGAGTGCCTCTTAGTCTCTCAGGGTTTACCATGCATCTGTAGTCTGATCCAAGGATCACTAGGCCCTACATTGAGACATACTCTCCAGGATTTACCGTGCATTCCATCCCAGAATCACTAGGCCCAACGGAGAGAAAATCCACCTCTTGGCTTTACCGTATATCCCACCATTCACTGGCAAGGATTCTTAGGCCCACCGAGACACACAATCTGGCTTTCCCATAACCCACAATCCAGTTTAGGGGTTGCCAGGCTAGTGGCTTCATGCTTCCTCAGTCTGGTTCAGGGACCACTACCACCATGTGTTTGTCAATTCCCAGATCCACCCCACTCAGCTTCAAATCCAATCTGGTCATCCCACACTAACCGCATGAGAGAAACCATCTCATCAAATCTATTAGGAAATGGCAAGGCTAGGCTGAAAATACTGTCACACCTAGAAAAACCCATGCCATGGTAGAAAAGAAACACATGCAATCCCATGCATGCCAAATCTAGCAAGGAAAATACACATGCAAGTCGATACCTGCAATGAAGCCTATTGTAGCTGCTTGATCCTGCGTTTTCATGCTCGATCTTTGCTTCCTCTTGCCTTCTTTTCCTTTCTTGATCCAATGCCAAAGTTCTCCAAGAAAACTCTAAGTGTCAAAGAGTATGAGAAAGAGAGAGAGAATAATGAGAGAGCTCCAAAGCTAAACTGACAAAAGGTCACCAACTGATCCTCAAAAGCCTTTTTATGAATGAGGTCTCTATTTTCTTCATTTTCCATTATTTTCCTTCATTTTCCTCCTCACATGCAACCTGTGACCTTTCACCTCCTTTTTTTTTTTCTCGTAATTTCCATTATTTTCATAAATAAATGTGCCAAAATGCCTTTTGCCCTTTCCAAAGACTTAGTCATTGCCTTTGCCAATTTCCTTAACCATAAATAACCAAATGAACACACACTAGGATGCCTTGACCAACATTCAGCTTGGAATAAGCGTCCCAGTCATCCGTGGTTGTTGCTTTTAACTTTATTACATGGAATTTTCACCAGGGTTGTTACAGGAGTCAAGAGATATGATCTAGTATTTTACCCATATTTTTCCAGAAATTCGATATGTTGCGTTTTTGACATACATCATCTTTTGACTTGCTGTTTCGAATTTTTGGTTTCTAGAAGTAGTTTGGATCATGTGAATAGGTGTCATTAAGCCTTAGGAGGTGTATTTGGTGGTTTGTTGTAAATATTCCAACTTTGATGATGTATTAAGCATAAATTGGTACTAGGTAAAACAACTCCTATTTTTCACTAGAGTAGGTGAAAAGGCAATGTATCTAGTTGTTGACTAGCTTCCTTTTGAAAAATTCAACCCTGCTAGTTGGGAGTGGAATATTTTGATGTATATAATATGTAAAAGACAAAGAAAAAGCGTTGGTTGGTCAGTGTGAAGAAGCAACGTTGCTATTTTGTATTTTGTATCAATTTTTCAAGTGAATAGAAGAAGGCGGGAGGAGTTTTGATAGGGATTCTTGTGTCAGACCTTTGTTGATATGTTTTCCTTTGTGTTATCAATTTTTTCTTATGCTTCCATGGTGTAAACATATGTCTTCATGTTTAGATTAAGAGTAAATATTGCGGAATTCACTCTTATGCTCTGATTTATATAAGTTGAACATTTTATGTGTACTTTTCCTCTTAATGGAAATTCGAATTCATCTGTGACTTGATGCTCTAATTGTCATCCTCATGATTTTGCACTCACCCTCCCTACAACAAAATCAAGTTATATTATCAGCAATATTGCATATCCTGCCCCTGCCTAAATCACCTTCACTATCCCTATTCACTTGAAATCATTAGTTGAAACTAGTTCTATGTTGACTGGGCCTTTTTTCTCTTACCTACCTTCAAAACAGTAAATCAAATATGCTCTTATGATCCTTATAACCAGCCTAAGATTAAAAAAAAATCATTCAGTCATCAGCTGACTTAGAAAAATCCTAGTGAGAGTGCCCACTCCAAGGCTAGTAGTGTTGGATCCTAGCCTAAAAGTGGTTTGGGGTTACCTTTGTAATCCTTTCTCAACCTAAAGAAAATTATAGAGTGCTAACATTCTGGCGTCATTTCTGGGGAGCGAAAGGTTCCATCTTCCCCAGGAAATATCGTCAAAGTTTCAGATTTGACTATTGACAATGGACAACAGTCAGACACATAAATGTTGAACCATTCACTTGGCGACTCCAATTAGGTTTCAACTTGATCCAAAGACTCCACTGGCAGTAGTAT
This sequence comes from Pinus tabuliformis, assembly GCA_031772625.1. Lineage (NCBI taxonomy): Eukaryota > Viridiplantae > Streptophyta > Pinopsida > Pinales > Pinaceae > Pinus > Pinus tabuliformis. Next base: position 1,183,798,747 of record CM062820.1, on the reverse strand, counting down.
TTGGAAATCGGGATTTCATTAGTAACTCCATTGGTTCAAGATGTGTCATAGATTTGCAAGGTATGCCCCTAGGCATCACATTCTTACTCCAGGCTTTCCAAACTGCATGCCTTGTGTAGATTGGTAGACTTATTTGCCAAAATTCAGAGATCAGGTAGCAGATGATGTTGCTCTTCAATTAGTTAAATTTCACATACATCTACGTAGAATTAAGGTTGAATTGTATGAGGATTGTTTAATGAAGATGTTTATGGCAACTTTAGAGAAAAGTCATGGTCTTGGTATGAAGGTTTTCCACCTGGTAGCTTGTATTCCCTTAACAATTTTCATTTAGTATTGTTTGAGAGATACAAAGAATCTCATCCTTCTTTGTCATTGGTTGAGAATTTTTGTGATCATTTTGGGGATTTCATTCAAAATTTGGAAAATTCTTATGACAATGAAGAAATCCTGCAAGCTTTGTAAGATAACCCTTTTCATCACCATGAAGAAATGTTGGCTTCTATCATGGATGAAAATGAAACCAAGTAGGCTTTTAATGATGACAATCATGTTCCATCCTCTAAAGTTGATGAAAATTTGCAGCAGTATTGTCAGTCTTTTTGTGATCAAAAGTATGAGAATTTTTTTTTTTATCTATTAGACTAACCTAAGTACCCACGGGGGATTTGAACCGGTGACCTATCGCAAGGAGTGCCTTAACAGCGCACCCATTCACCGTCAATCCAAAGCCCCGTGGGCGATCAAAAGTATGAGAATTATTTTAAACAAAAAAAGGGAATAGTAAATGATGAGGACGGTTGCCATGATAATAAGGTGGATTCCCAGCAGGCAATAATTTCTTCCTTAGCTGAAGATGAAACTGATAAGCAATTTGATGCGGATATTCATGTTCATTCTCCCGAGATTGATGAAGTAATACAATAGGTTTGTCATCATGAACTTGATGAACATATTCAACAGATTTTAAATGATCATTAAAACGGAAATAGACAATCAATCGATTTATTCATCTTCGGGGTTCGTGATTGAAGAAAAGCATATTATAAATCCTTTTGAAAATTCTTATTCTCAACAGCATGAGAATGCATCCCAAGACAATGAGATTAAAAAGGTATGTGATATAGAATTTCATCTTACTGTGCCAATTGTTGAAGAGTGCATTAAAGTTAATCTTTTTCAAATATCTGTTCAATATGTTGCTCTAGAAACTCTCAATTCAGACTCACATAAAGGATTACTCATGCATCTTTTTTCCCAAGGAGATATGCATGAAGTTTTAGATTTTGAGGATGCTAAACTTCAAATTGACCATCATAAGCTGTAGGAAAGCAATGAAAAATAAAAGGGTTGTTCTAGATCCTTTTGAAAATGAATACTTTATTCAGGAAAATCTGCCTCTTGAAATAACAGACACAAAATATTTTGAAAATAAATATCATATTTTTGTTGAAGCACATGAAGTTAACTCTTGACAATCCCGTTATACATGATGCATTTGTTCCATTTGTAATCCCCCTAGAAAATTCAAATTTTTTTTCTTGTGGGTGAGAAGAGTGAGAACACAAGAAAAGTCACTCAAGATTTAGAAAACTAGGAGTCTAATGAAGAAGAACAATTAGCCATTATATTTGAAGGAAACTCCCTTCTTTTTGTTGATCATCAAGAACATGTAATCTTTCATGATTTTCAAGATCCACTTACCGATTTGTCATAGTCATTAATGAAGGTAGATTTTGCAGCATTCCTACACCAATAATATCAGTCTCAGGTATAGTCCGAGTTTCCATTCTCTTATTTTTGCTGCCTGCTCTAGGAAAGTGTGAGCGAAATTCAAGTAAGTGGCCATTTGCTTTCATGGTTACACTGGAATTTTTCTATTACCTGATGTAGTAGATGTTTCCAGTAATTTTGAATAGATAGGGGCGATGAATAAGCCAAGCACCCTGAGCATTCTTTTCAGTTTCAGTTTGCAACAAAGTTTTCAATTTTTGGTATACATTTTAGGTTTCAGTTTGAAGAATGGATTTGATTCAATTTGAGGATTGGAACACATTTTTAGTTTGAGTTTGAGTTTGCATTTGGCTTCAGTTGAAAATCAGAGCAGCAATCAATTTGCAATTTTTCAATATTGGGAACAACCCAATGATCAGGCACATGGTCTACGGTGTTCTTGGCACCTCACAGGGAGGATGTCATCCCCATTGGAGCCAATGTTAGGGTCCTATATTAAAGGAATCTTAGTCATTTCTTTATTACTATTCATTTGAGGTCATTTTTGTAAATATTAGACTTGGTTTCATGAGCGATATGGTCTATACGGGCCTATTGTAAAAAATGGTCTAGTTTTGGATTGAGTGTCATGTAAAAAAAATTGAGTCAAAATGGGTCTATTTGTCATAATTCAAAGTGCAATGTCATAAAGGATCATGATTTGAAAGGGTAATCATGAGGGGTCATTATGTCATCATGGAAGAGTCTAGTGGTCATGTCATGAAAAATTTGGTCATCATGAGTTAGTTATGTTGATGTCATGTCAGTTATAAGAGTTAGTTATGATCAATTGTGTCATGTTATGGTCATCATTGCAAAGATACCCCTTACTTATCTCTCACATCAACAAGTGGGCCATCATGATTTCAAAGAAGGCTCTAGTGGCATGAGGAGTTTAAATCTACTTGTGCCTCCTCATTTCCCCTCATTTGAAATTCATCTTGGCTCTGGAGTGATTTTGGAGGTTGAAGAAGAGAATTGCAGGGCTAGAAAGAGGAGTTGTTGCGCAAATCAAAGACTTGTTGTGAAAATCGGGTTGTTGCTGTGAAAGTCCGAGTGTTGTTGCGCATTTGGAAAAAAAGTCATCACGACTCTGAGTAAGGTTTTCTTCATACTGTGGAGTTCGGTAAGTTATATGTGATATGTATTTTATCCCTCAATTGGTCTGAGAGTTTGAAAGAAACTCGAGCTATTCAAACTTACGAATGCACTAAATTTTGTTGTGCAAAGGGCTTTATCACCTCTCTCGTTACATAAAGCTCGTTTTCACTGCGTACCAAGTTGTTTTGAGTTCTAAATGGATCCCTTGTAAACCTCAATTGAACATATTTGACCCAAAGTTGTGTTTCATCTGGCCCTTCAAACCGCTCGGGCCACAGTTGCTACGAAACTCCCTTGTTTGTTGTGAAAGTACCGTGCCTCTAATGTGTTGCATATTCCACATTTAAACAACATCATATCCTATTTTGAGGAGATTGTAGAACTTGTATATTTGATGATGGAGACCTCAGAAGGAAAGAGAAAGTTCAAAGGAGGTGATATAGTCTGATATGAGCCCCAAATTCTGGATTTAGTGAATGTTGACGTTGCAATCAAAATTGCCTTTGAACAGACTGGATGCATGAGCTTTTTTGAAAAGCTCCAAGGCTAGGGCCACCATTTTCAACTTACTAAATTGTTTGTATTGAGCTTTAGAGGAAAATAGGTGAAAGTGGGTAATTAAGAATTTGTTGTCTCTAAGCAAACCATTTTAGAGGCAACTGGTATCCCTTTGATGGGTGAAGAGTGGTTTAAGGGCATGGAGCTGGACATAGCCCACAATAAAGAATTTCTGAAGCCACAGTACAAAAAGGACTATGGGACTGTTATCCCAAGAACCTATCTCCTAAATCACTACAGTGAATTTCTAAAGGTCATACAAAGATATTTTACATGCGAAGGTCATTTTAGCAGAGTATACCAATACCATATCAAGATTTTGATTCATTTTACAGGGAAGAAGAGGCAGTCTAGACATCCTTGCAGAAGCAACACAAGGGTCAATTTTAATAAGGTGGATGCTATGAGGTTTTCTTCTTTTTGTCTTTTTACTCATGAAGTTAGCCGAGGTTAGTTTTAGTAAAGCAACAAGGACTTGTTGCGCAAGTTACAAAGTCCTTTATTTTGATGTAGTGATGATTTTTTGAGGATTTGAAATGGTTTGTGAGGTGTTACAAGGATATTATAGCAGGCAGGAGTTTCCTCAACCACTATGTATTAGAATAAGTCATCATATGCTCATAGTTTTGAAGTTGCTACGAAAGTGACAGTTTTGCTACAAAAGTTTGCTACATTGCCAGCCAAAGGAGGTCAGGTGATCAGGAGGTCTGCAATCATTTTGAAGGATGTTTCAGGAGTTCATTACCATCACAGGGATATTTTGAGACTACCCATTTGCTCCATTTTGTCAGAGGAAGGCTGAAAACATTCATAACTTGGAAGGCTACTCCATTTGCTTCATTTTTTACTATTTTTGTCATCATTTTCAAAAGTGGTTTATGACCAAATGGAAACGAATTTTATATTTTTTTTCAACCACTGGCCAAATAAAAAAATCCTCCCTCAATTTTTGCACAAGTGTCATAGATTGGAAGATTTAAATGCATCTTTACAGCCTATGTTTCAGGTTTTGTCATTTGTTGTTTTTAGTTATGATGTTTAGGTGGAGATTGTGAGGAGTTGGAGAATAATTTTTGGAAATTGAGAGAGGTTTCTCTCAAGGAAAATCTAATATACAAAATCCTCCTTCGGTTGTGTTAAGAGATATGATCTAGTATTTGACCCCTATTTTTCTAGAAATTCGATATGCTCCCTCTTTGACAGACATCATCTTTTTACTTATTGTTTCAATTTTTTGGTTTTTAAAAGTAGTTTAGAAGATGTGAATAGGCGTCATTAAGCCTTAGGAGGTGTAGTTAGTGGTTTGTTATAAATATTCCAACTTTGATGATGTATTAACCATACATTGGTAGTAGGTAAAACAACTCTTATTTTTCAGTAGATTAGGTGAAAATGCAAATGTATCTAGCTGTTGACTAGGTTCCTTTTGAAAAAATCGACCTTGCTAGGTGGGAGTGGAATATTTTGATGATTAAAATATGTAAAAAACAAATAAAAAGCTTGGTTTGGTCAGTGTGAAGAAGCAAGACTGCTATTTTGTATTTTGTATCAATTTCTCAAGTTAATAAAAGAAGGAAAAATGAGTTTTGACAGGAATTCTTGTGTCAGAACTTTGTTGGTATGATGCTCTCTGTGTTATCAGTTTTTTCTTATGCTTCCATGGTGTAAACATATATCTTCATGTTTAGATTAAGAGTAAATATTGCATAATTCACTCTTGTGCTCTGTTTTATATAAGTTCGACATTTTATGTGTACTTTTCCTCTTAATGGGAATTCAAATTCATTTGTGACTTGATGCTCTGATATTCATCCTCATGATTTTGCACTCACCCTCCCTACAACGAAACCAAGTTATATTTTCAACAAAACTACATATCCTTCCCCTGCCTAAATCACCTTCACTATCCCTATTCACTTGAAATCATTAGGTGAAATTGGTTCTATGTTGAGTTAGTCTTTCTTCTCTTACCTGCCTTCAAAACAGTACATGAAATCTGCTCTTCTGATCCTTATAACTAGCCTAAGATAAAAAATCATTCAGTCATTAGGTTGATTGAGAAAAACCCTAGTGAGAGAGCCCTCTCATAGGCTAGTAGGGATGGATCCTAGCCTAAAAGTGGTCTAAGCTGACCTTTGTAATCCTTTCTCAACCTAAAGGAAATTACAGAGTGCTAACATTTTGGCGTCATTGTAAGTGAGCGAAAGGTTCCATATTCTCAAGGAAACAACATCAAAGTTTCATATTTGACTGTTGATGGTGGACAATAGTGAGACACATAAGGGTTGAACCATTCACCTGACGACTCCAATCAAGTTTCAACCTAATCCAAATACTCCACAAACAACAGGATTCAAAAATCAAGATTTCACTAGTAAGTCTATTGGTTCAAGATGGATCACAGATCTGCAAGGTATGCCCTTATGCATCACATTCTTATTCTAGGCTTTCCAAACCACATGCCTTGTGTAGATTGGCATACTTATTTGCCAGAATTTAGAGATCATGTAGGATGTGATGTTGCTCTTCATTTGGTTACATTTCACATGCATGTACGTAGACTTAAGGTTGAATTACATGAGAACTGTTTAATGAAGATGTGTATGAAGGTTTGCCACCTAGTAGCTTGTATTCCCTTAATGATTTTCATTTAGTATTTTTTGAGAAATACAAAGAATCTCATCCTTCTTTGTCATTGGTTGAGAATTGTTGTGACTATTTTGGGGATTTCATTCAAAATCTCAAAAATTATTATGACGATGAAGATTTTATGGATGAAGAAATCTTGGAAGCTTTGTATGAGAACCATTTTTATTACCAAGAAGAAATGTTGGCTTCTCTCATGGATGAAAATGAAATCAAGCAGGATTTTAATGATGACATTCATGTTCCATCCTTCAAAGCTGATGAAAATTTGCACCAGTATTGTGAGTCTTTTTGTGATTAAAGTATGAGAATTATTTTAAACAACAAAAGGGAATAGCAAATGACAAGGATAGTTGCCATGATATTCGTTCCTGCATAAATCCAAATCAATGGTATCAGAGCGGTCTTCTCTTTCTCTGTTTTTCTGTGAATGTGCCTAATGAGGTCGAGGTATAAGGAATTGGGACTTGAATTAGTTGACATCGACGACTTCCCATGGGGGAAGAAAATAAAGAAGAGGGCGCATGAGATCTTATCAAGCTGCTGCTCGAAGAAGCCCTCGAGCGACAAAGGAATGACATGATGGGAAATTTTTCCCAAATCCTTTGGCAGATGCCAATAAGAGATGCATGTTCATCCAATAGTCACTTTGGAGGTGTCACCCCCTTCAAGGTACAAGTTAATTTTGACATCCATATTATTGAAGGTCAAATAGACACATATGTTGTAAATAAATGGTTAAACATGTTGGAAGGATATTTTATGGTTCATGATTTTTCCGATAGGGAAAAGAATACTATTATGCTCCTCAAAGCCACCCCCCACATCAAGAAATAGTGGGAAGCCTACTGCGAGAAAAAGGATGAGAGGGAACCCTCATAGTTTTTAGCCACACCCACTTGGAATTTCTTCTGAGGTGCCATCAAGGAAAAGTATTACCATCGGGAACTATGAAGATAAGTACATAAAATGGACCACACTACAGTAGGAAAGGGACCAAGACGTGCTAAAGTTCACAAATAATTTTCACACCCTTCTCACGAATTTGGGTATCAGAGATCTGAGCAGCATTTGGTACTCAAGTATCATGATTTTCTACATAGATACATCTAGGACAATATGGAGTTCCTGGACATCTCCTCGCTCAATGACACATACTGATACACTGTTAATATCGAGCGAAAATTTAAACAAAAGAAGCGAGACTTTGGATTTGTGAATCCGAAGCAAGGAAAAGACACCCTCAAACCACACAACAAAGGTCAAAGCCAAGGTGGGGAGTCCAGGACAACCCATTGAATCCGCAAGCAAAGAAAAACACCACAAGCATGAAGAAGGACACAGGGAATTGGTGTGAGTTCCACAAGATCCCCACTCACAACACAAGTGAGTGTTGTGCCAAGTAGTCATCAGTGGTTGAGTTGAAGGCTTCCAAGTCAGATGCATGTTCTAACTTTGAGTCTGACCCCAAGAAGAGGAACGACAAAGGGAAGTAGATTATTGATGTAGAGCCCAGTGCCATCGTTGCCACCACCAAGGTCTAGAAGTTTGAGCCTGAATACTCAGAGGAATCAGAGTGTCTCTTCCACTCACATATATGGGTAAAGGGGTCACCGTTGCAGTTCATTGTCGACAAAAGGAGCCAAAAGAACCTCATCTTAACAAAATTCGTTAAGCAGCTGGGCCTGCTAATCACACCACACTCGTAACTATACACCATTGAGTGACTCCACCAAGAACGAGATCTCCACATCAACCAATAGTGTTGCCTTCCCTACAACATCAAACCTTTCATGAATGAGGGATTGTGTAATGTTGATCCTCTTGAAGTTTGTGATGTATTATTAGGCCAACCATATTTGTGGAAGCGTTATGTTGTGTATGAGTCTAATGTTGGGTGTGGAGCTTGATTATCTTCCTGATTCAGAGGTCTTCATTTCAACCGGATGTATACCCTAAGAAGACTATACACCCCTCCACAAGAGGGGGTGCGGTGGCCAACGGGCTTTCGGGGGCAGCGCGCCCGAAACTAAAAATAGATGTAAAATTTCCTTGTAAAATATTGTAATTTCGTAGTCAATTTGATCCGTTCATTAGGTAGATGATTTGACGGTAGAATTTATGTTTAATTTAGGGTTTTTTGTCCTAGAAGGAAACCCCTCGCTATATATGAGGGAATTTTATTGCGGCTGTGTATATGTGTATTTTGAGCGAGAGAGAGAGAGAGGAGAATGTGTGAGAGCGAAGAGGAAATTACAACAAATTTGTTGTAGGTTGTATCTCTTCATTTTGTTGGATAACATAAAGGAAGGAATGGTTGTTTCTCCATGGACGTAGCCCAAATTGGGTGAGCCATTTATATCTATGTCTCTTTTCTTTTATGTGTGTTCTGTGTTTGTGTTTCCGTAATATTTTATGTGTACCATTGATCTGTAATATATACTTTTCTAACAATTGGTATCAAAGTCAAAGGTCTATTTGGCTGATAAACTCATACGAGAGAAGGGTTTCTGGTTTGAGTGGGAGAAATGGCAGAATATTGTAGGATTAGGGTAAAGAAATTTAAAGGCCAAAACTACCAGCCGTGGAAGATGCAGATGGAAGATTATTTGTATTAGAAAGATTTATACCTACCATTGAGCTGAAAAAAGAGAATCCAACTAGTATGACAGACACAGAATGGGAGATTGTTGACATAAAATCACTTGGAACAATACAACTATGTCTCGTGGCATCGATATCCTTTAATATTTCAAAGGACGGCAACAGAGGGCTTAATGATGGCATTGGAAAAAATATATGAAAAGACCTCAGCCTCAAATAAGGTATTTCTTATGAAGCGTTTATTTAATATGAAGATGTCATAAGGTGGATCTGTTGCTGATTATTTAAATGAATTTAATACGGTTATCAGTCAGTTAAGTTTTGTAGGGGTAAATTTTGTTGATGAAGTTAGGGCTCTGTTGTTTCTATTCTCATTACCAGAAAGTTGGAATGGCTTAGTTATGGCCATTTGTAACTCTATCTTTGGATCTAATACTTTGAAGTTTGATGATGTAGTTGGTACTATCCTTAGTGAGGAAATGAGACGGAAAAGCTCTGGTGAGACATCGGGTAATTATTTGACTGCAAAGACTAGGGGAAGAAAAATGGAAAGATGAAAGAGCCTAGGATATTGCAGTAAGTCAAGGAAAGGTAGATCCAAGTCCATATTGGGGATAGTGTGCTGAAAATGCGGGAAGAAAGGACACTTGAAGAAAGACTGTAAGTCTCGGAAGGGAAAAAAAGGAGATGCACAACAAGAAAACAATCATGAAGTGAATGTGACATGTGATGTGTTGCAAGATGCTTTGATTCTTTCATTATAAAATATTATTGATGCATGGGTGGTAGATTCAGGGGCCTCATTCCATGCCACACCTGATAGGAAACATTTTCATGATTATGTTAAGAGAGATTTTGGATAGGTTCGTTTGGGTGATGATAAACCTTGTAAAATCATTGGAATGGGTAAAGTTTTCATAAAACAATAGAATGGAAACCAATGGCTATTGCAAGAGGTAACGAATGTTCGAGATCTTAAGAAAAATCTAATTTCAATAGAGCAGTTGGCAGGTGAAGGTTGTGTAACTACTTTTACAGATAAAACCTGGAAGGTCACTAAAGGAGACCTAGTAATAGAAAAAGGAGAAAAGGTTGGTACATTGTATTTATGCAATGGTGTTTCTAATTATGTTAATGCTTTAACCTCCACATGAATAGATACAACATTGTGGCATCATAGGCTCAGGCACGTGAGTGAGAAGGGGATGCAAATTCTCCACTCAAGAAATTTGTTGCTAGGTTTGAAGCATGTTGATTTTGATTTTTTTGAGAATTGTGTTTATGGAAAACAAAAGAGAGTCAAATCTCTCAGAGTTGGGAAGAAATGAAGAGCGAAAAATTAGAGCTTGTACATATAGATGTATGGGGACCTACTTAGGTATCATCTCTCAGTGGCTCTCATTATTATGTTACTTTTATTGATGATGCAACCAGAAAAACCTGGATTTATTGTATTCAAAATAAATTTGATGTATTTGATACTTTCAAGTAATGGAAATATTTGGTTGAGAATGAGACATGAAAGAATTTGAAGGGTCTCAGATCAGACAATGGAGGAGAATATTGTAGCAAAGAGTTTGATAAGTACTGTTCAGAGCATGGATTTCGCAGAGAGAAGAAAATTCCAGGAGCACCACAGGAAAATGGTGTGTCAAAAAGGATGAATAGGATAATCATGGAGCGTGCAAGGTGCATGAGATTGCTTGTAGGATTGCCTTTACAATTTTGGGTAGATGTTGTAGATACCACTGTTTATCTAATAAATGGAGGGCCTTCAAGTTCTTTGGATAGTGGTATTCTAGAGGAGGCATGGACAGGTAAAAAGGTAAATTACTCATTTTTAAAGACTTTTGTTTGTGAAGTCTTTGTCCACATTAATAAATAAATTAGAACAAATCTCGAGGCAAAATCAAAGAAATTTACCTTTATTGGATATGGTGTTAATGATTTTGGTTATCGCTTATATGATTATGAAAATTACAAAATCATTACGAATAGAGATGTCATATTCAATGAAAGGGTCTTGTATAAGAATCAATTGCAGGAAAAGAATCAAGAAAAAGAAAACATAAAATACACAATGCTTGATGAGATCACAGAAAAAGTAAAGGTGTCTGAAAAATCATAATGATCAATAACCACAACCACAACAATAACAACAAAAGGCACCTCAAACACCTAAAAGTGGTGTTAGAAGATCTACCAAGATCAATAGACCCCTTGAACGATACTCTCCTTCAATATATTATGTATTATTGACTGATTTTGGTGAACCAGAATGTTGTGAAGAAGCAATGCAGGTAGAAACCAGGAAGAAGTGGGAGCTAGCCATGAAAGAAGAGATGGACTCCTTGGTACATAACCAGACTTTGGACTTAGTCAGGTTTCCTGCAGGTAAAACAACATTGTAGAATAAATGGGTTTACAGGTTGAAGGAAGAAGATGGAGGTAGAAAAAGGTATAAAGCTAGACTTGTGTTGAAGGGTTTTACGGAGAAAAAAGGTATAGAATTTGATGAAATATTTTCTCCTATTGTTAAAATGACTTCAATCAGAACTATTTTAAGTCTAATAGCAACAAAATATTTGCATCTTGAGTAGTTAGATGTAAAGACAACCTTTCTCCATGGGGATTTGGAGGAAGAGATCTATATGAAGCAACCACAAGGGTATGAGGTCGAAGGGAATGAGAAACTAGTGTGCAGGTTGAAGAAGAGCTTGTATCGCTTAAAACAGGCTCCAAGGTAGTGGTATCTAAAATTTGATAGGTTTATGTATGAACAAGGTTATATTAGATGTCACTCTGATCATTGTGTTTATCTCAAAAGGAAAAATGATGGTAGTTATATTATATTGTTATTGTATGTAGATGACATGCTTGTTGTGGGGTTTAACATGTAGGAAATAAACGTCCTCAAAGAAAAATTGGCAAATTCATTTGCAATGAAGGATTTGGGTACTGCAAAACAAATCCTTGGTATGAGAATAACTAGAGGCAGGAAAAAATGCAAATTAACATTGTCTCAGAGTGAGTACATACAAAAGGTGTTGGAAATATTTAATATGTAGAATGAAAAACCAACTACTACACCTTTGGCTAGCAGATTCAAACTAATTAAGGAGATGTGTCCTAAGACTCAGGAAGAGATGGATTATAATGTCTAAAGTTCCATATGCATCAGCAATTTGAAGCTTAATGTATGCAATGTTCTGCACAAGGCATGATATTGCACATGCAGTGGGAGTTGTAAACAGGTGCATGAACAAACAAGGAAAAGAACATTGGATGGCAGTGAAATGGATTCTCAAGTATTTGAGAGGTGCCACAAATCAAACATTATGATTTGGTGGTTCAAACATTTCTCTACAGGGATATGTTGATGCAGATATGGCAGATGATAGAGATAACATGAGGAGCACCACAGGATATGTGTTTACTGTAGGTGGAACAAATTTCAGTTGGATTTCAAAAATACAGAGTGTTGTTACACTTTCAACGACAAAAGCAGAGTATGTTGTTGCTACAGAAACTAGTAAAGAAATGATTTGGTTACCAAGGTTTATGGATGAATTGGGTAAGAAACAAGAGATGGGCAAGTTATACAATGAGAGCGAGAGTGCCATTCATATTGCAAAGAACTCACCATTTCATTCCAAGAGTAAACATATACAACTTAAGTACCATTGTGATACGGTCAATGTTGGAAGATGGAAAATTGAAGCTGGAAAAGATACACACTAGCCAGAATCCTACATATGTGTTAACAAAAGTTGAAACCACGGAGAAACTAAGATTCTACTCAGTTTCAATTGGTTTTCAAGTATGATGATGAATATGATAAATATCCAGGTCCAAAGTGGAGTCATTTTCCAACAAATGAAGTAGTGAAGGAGTTGCTATAACCAGTCTCCAAGTGGGAGATTGTTGGGTGTGGAGCTTGAATATCTTCCTAATTTAGAGATCATTGTTTCAACTGGATGTATACCCCAGGAAGACTGTACACCCCTCCACACGGGGGGGGAACTTGTACCCCCCACGGAGGTCCTGGGTGGGCCATCCCCCCTACCTGGGGGGTATAGGGGTCGCCAGGCCCTCAGAGCTAAAAATAAATGTAAAATTGCCTTGTAAAATATTGTAATTTTGTAGTTAATAAGAGCTGTTAATTAGGTAGATGACCTGACGGTAGAATTTATGCTTAATTTAGGGTTTTTTTTCCCTAGAAGGCAACCCCTCACTATATACGAGGGAATTGTACTGCAGCCGTGTATATGTGTATTCTGAGCGAGAAAGAGAGAGGAGATTGTGTGAGAGCGAAGAGGAAATTACAATGGATTTGTTGTAGGTTGTATCTCTTCATTTTTCTAGATAATATAAAGGAAGGATTGGTTATTTCTCTATGGACGTAGCCCAAATTGGGTGAACCACATATATCTTCTTCTTCTTCTTCTTCTTTTTTTTGCGTGTTTGTGTTTCCGTAGTATTTTATGTGTACCATTGCTCTGTAATATATAACTTTCTAACATCTCAGCCTCACAATGTTATTATTACATTGGGTAATAAGTTATACATGATACTGGAGATAGCCTTGCCTACTGCCATCTCTTTGATCTCTGCTAAGCAATGCAATAAGATCATCTCCTAGACTGGGAAATTTGTTTTCTTTCTGATTCGCCCCAAAATAAGGGGAATATTGTGGCCACATCCATGGCCCCGAGGAAGGTTACCTCCATGCAACAAAAATAGGTGGACAATGTTGTGGAAGAATAAAGGGACATATTCTCCTCACTCATAGGGGTACCCTTGCACTGTTAGTTCAAGCATTCGATCGATCTGACTCCCGAAGCACCTCTACCCAATGGCCCAATATAACACCACTCCATTCTCGAAAATGAAGAGCTCAAGTGACAGATCCAAGAGTTTTTAAAAAAAGGGAACATCCGATGAAGTTCCTCACCTCGTGGGAGCTTGAATGTACTTTTACAAAAGAAGGATGGGACTTGGAGGCTCTGCATTGATTATCGGGCACTAAACAAAATCATTATCGGGAACAAGTATCCAATCCCACAAATTCAAGACCTTCTAGACCAGCTCAAGGGGACCAAGTATTTTAGTAAGATTGATTTGAAGTCTGCCTATCACCAAGTTACAATAGATCCCACGAATGTATGAAATACTACCTTCAAATCCAAGGAAGTGTTAGGTCCCTATACTACTAGTGTAACCCCTTATTGTTATTAGTACAACCACCTTATTATATTGTTGTGCCCATGTAGTACCCTTATTGTTATTATTGTGCCCCATAAAAGCCCAATATTGTTATTAGTGTGCCCTTATATTATTATTGTTATGTTGGCTCTGATTATATTATGACCCCTTAGACTCCTATATATAGAAAAGAGGTCTTGTCATTTGTATCATCCAAGAATTGTTCATTTGTGTAATGTAAAGGAGGTTTCCCCCTCGAAGAGGCTGATTTCTAAGGTGTTGATCTTTCTTTTCTATCTTTTTGTGAGCTGGTTTCATAACATTTGGTATCAGAGCTTTGAATTTTAGGGTTTTCGCTACTCCAAATAGGTCATCGTGGAATTTTCGCTATAATTTATTTTTTCCTGTGATGTTTCAAAAAAAAAAAAAAAAACCCATTTGAGTCGAAATCGCACTTAATCTCGTGTCCGAATTTTAGATCTTGTCTCGCTATATTTTCGGTGATATGATCTGAGGAAGTTAGGGTTTTGCAAACTCCATAATTTCATCTAAAATAGGTCATCATGGAAGTTTCATTATAACTTGTTCGCTACGAAGTTTCAGAAGCTAAAAAAAAAACTCCATTTGAGAAGAAATTGGTTTGAACCTCGGGTCCAAATTTCAGATCTTGTCTCACTATATTTTCAGATATATGATCTGAGGAAGTTAGGGTTTTTTTCAGACTCCCAAATTACATCTTAAACAAGTGACCTTGGGAAAATCGTCATAACTTTCTCTCTGAGCATCATATTGAAATTTCGTAAGAAGTTACAGAAAGAGGACGGACTGTAGTTTCCTTTTTATAGTTTTCAGATTCGAAGGTCAAAACAATGATACGTGGCACTTCATACAAGTTCGCTCTTCTGAAAAGGTATATAATCAGGTCATCTTGGGAGATTGTGCATTACTCTTTCTTGGAGAATCCAATTTTGATCAGACTGGTGGCATTGGAAAGAGGACGCAGAGGGCTACTACAGGTCGTGATTTCAGAACTGGAAAATCCGAAATTACAGAGTTACAGTTGTTTCAATATCGAGCTCCTAAAATCAAGAAAAGGCAATATGAGGAAGTTTGATGGCAAGGATCCGTAAATTGGATACTACAGATGGAGCAATATTTTGATCTACATGAGGTGTAACTATTACAAAAGGTACATATTGCATCTTCATATTTAGAACCAGATCAATTTTTATGGTATAAAGGGATGTGTTCTCGTAAAGCACTTGTCACTTGGTCAATTTTCACGGAAGAAATGATAACACATTATGAGGATAAAAAGAGTAACACCTTCTTCAGCCAATTAATAAATTTCAAACAAAAGGGTTCAATGGCAGAGCACATTGAGGATTTCAAAAAATTGAATATAAGGGTAAATGATATTCTAGAGAAGAAAATGATTGATGTCTTCATAGGGACTTGAAAGGATAACATTCAACATGAGTTTCATCTTTGGGAACCTGATTCATTAGAGAAGGCATTCATGTTGGCAAGAAAAATTGAAAGTGAATTAAGGAAACAAGGAATCCTACCACTCACAACTCTAAATATGGAAGTGTTTTTTCTTCTAGCCTTCCACAATCTACAAGGTTTACATGACAACAATTGGAAGAAAAAAGAGAAAAAGGACTTTGTTACATTTGTGATAGCAAATACACTAAAGGTCATAAGTGTGTTGAGAATAAATTATTTTATATAGATTGTGAAGAAGAGGAAGAAAAGGATCAAGAAACATCAAAAGAAGAGGATATACACTAGGAACCAACCCCAGAGAAAGAAGAAATGAGTCCGACCATATCTTGTAAAGAATTGGAAATAATTACCACTCCTCAAACTCTCAAGATAGAAGGACATATCAGGAAGAAAAAGGTTCAAGAAGTGAAAGATCACATCGATAAAGAAGAAATGAATCCTAGCATATCTTGTAATGCATTGGCCAGAATTACTACTCAAACTATCAAGATAGAAGGACATATCAAGAAGAAAAATGTTCAAGAAGTGAAAGATCACATCGAGCATCAAGAAATGAATCCGCCCATATCTTGTAATGCATTGGAAGAAATTACCACTCAAACCCTCAACATAGAAGGACATATCAAGAAGAAAAAGGTTCAAGCAGTGAAAAATCAAATCAAGAACCAACAACAAGTTCTCCAACTTTTAAAGGATAATGCCACTTTGGTACAAAATTGAATGAAACAAGAGGCAGATCAACATCGTAGTGAAAGAATTTTTGATGTAGGCGATTGGGTATTTTTACGGCTACATCTCAAGCAAGATATTGATGAGAAGGAAATGTTGGCAATACTACATGCACTTAATAAATGGTGACCTTACCTAATGGGGAGACACTTCAAGGTAAAACTGGATCATGATATTCTGAAATACTTTTTAGAACAAAGATTATCTTTAGAAGAAAAGAAAAAATGGGTCACAAATATGTTAGGTTATGATTTTGAAATCATCTACAAAAACGGGAAGCCAAATGTTGTTGCAGATGCACTCTCAAGAAGGGATGAGGATGTGGAAGCATTGTTTTGTGTTATTTCTATTATCCAACCAGATTAGATAAACGAAGCAAGGGATGAATGGAAGAAGGATGAAGAAGTGTCACCACTCATTCAAAAGTTGTAGAAGATCCCAGTTCAAACAATATTGCGAGAACTTGACGAGGAAGGAAAAATCATATTGGAATGTGGAGCAGTCACAGAAATAAGAACCTAATAGCTACGAAATCAATCAATTTCAGAGTATCTCATCAAGTGGAAGAACTTACTCGCTGAAGATTCCACATGGGAGGACAAGAATTTTATACAGAAGCATCAAGAACTACTCAAGCATTGAGAACAACACTTTTTGAAGGAGAGGGGCATCTTAGGTCCCTATACTACTAGTGTAACTCCTTATTGTTATTAGTACAAGCCCCTTATTATATTGTTGTGCCCATGTAGTACCCATATTGTTATTATTGTGCCCCATAGAAGCCCACTATTGTTATTAGTGTGCCCTTAGATTATTATTGCTATGTCGGCTCTGATTATATTATGACCCCTTAGACTCCTATATATAGAAAGTAGGTCTTATCATTTGTATCATCCAAGAATTGTTCATTTGTGTAATGTAAAGGAGGTTGCCCCCTCGAAGAGGCTGATTTCTAAGGCGTTGATCTTTCTTTTCTATTTTTTGTGAGCTGGTTTCATAACAGGAAGTCCTTTTTGAGTGGTTAGTCATGCCTTTTGGGTTGACAAATGCCCCGACAAATTTTATGAGGCTGATGGGTGACTTACTATGGCCCTTCACCAACTTTTTCATGCTTATTTATCTGGATGAGAACCTCATCTTCAACAAGAGCTGGGAAGAGCACTTGCAACACATTCGATAGGTCCTTTAAACCCTGCAACAACATAAATTGTGTGCCAACTTGGAGAAATGCACCTTTGGCATGAGTCAGGTCCAATATCTGGGTTACATCATAGATGAACAAGGTGTGCATGTGGATCCAGCTAATATCCAAGTCATTCGAGATTGGACAACCTTGAATACTCTAATAGAGCTTCACATCTTTTTGGGACTTGCTAATTTTGATTAGAGTATCGTGTTGGGATTCTCCCATATCACTTGGCCTTTAAGCCAGATTACCAAAGATAGAGTGAAAAAAAAATATTTCCTGGTCCGAGTCCCAACAAAAGGAATTCATTGAGATGAAGCACCACATTTGCTCTACACTTGTACTCACATTGTCAGACTCGCAACAACCATTTGAAATTGAGACAAATGCCTTTGACTATGCTATTGGTGCAATTCTCACCCAACAAGGGCATCTGATGGCCTATCATAGTGAGACACTTTCTAATACAATTAAAAAGTACCTCGTCTGTGATAAACAGATGTATTCTATCATGCAAGCTTGTTGGCAATGGAAAGATTATATTTTGGGGAAGGCGATGGTCATCCACGTAGATCACTGACCTCTTTAGTTTATAGAGACCCAAGGGAAGTTGTAGAACAATCACCATCCTAAGTGGTATACATATTTTCAATAATTCCACTTGAACATTAAATATAAAAAGTGAAACACTAGTCATTTTGTAGATTTCCTCAGTCGGCCCCCAATTGCAGCACTGACTATTGTTCTCAACTCTTGTGGCCATAAGACCTCTGAATGGATGCAACTGTATAAAAATGATCTAAAGTTTTCCACCACATACCAAATGTTAGTGGATGGCAAGCAAGTTCTACATCTCTACCTCTAGGATGCATTATTATGCTACCGAGGCCACCTTTGTGTTCCTTCACACGAGCGCGCCAAGTTGATTTGGGAGGTGCACTACAGTTGGGTCGCATGACACTTTGGTGTGGAGAAAATTGTGGCCATACTACACAATTGTTTTTATTGGCCTAGACTCTGACAAGATGTTGGAAAATATATCAGATCCTGCACCACCTATGCCATCACTAAGCCAACCATCAAGAAGAAAGGTGTGTACACTCCTCTTCCTACTCCCAACCAACCCTAGGAATCCATCTCCATGGACTATTTGTCTGGTCTCCCTTCTACCAAGAATGGTAATGAATGTGTATTTTAGGTCGTGGACAAATTTTCTTAGATGATTATATTGGTGGCTTGCAAGAAGAGTATCACAATAAAGGAAACTGCTAAACTCTTCTTTGAACGAGTGTGGGTACATTTTGGGATTCGAAAAACCATTATATTGTATCGAGATAACAGGTTATTAAGAAAATTCTGGTCGAGCCTATGGACACTATTGGACACCAAGCTCACCATGTCAACTGCATTCCATCCCCAGATTGATGGCTAGATAGAGGCCGTTAACAAGATGATAGTGCACATACTCCACATATAAAACTCCAAGCATCCATGAACCTAGGGTGAGATCCTTCCCTATGTGTGGAAAAACTATAACAAATATATCCATAGATCAAATAGTCGCAGTCCCTTTCAAGTGGGTCTGGGATTTCAACTACTGTGTATGATTGATGCTGCCATACCTCATGCGACTACATAGATGACATCCACACATGTACAGTCTGAGGTTGATAAAGCAAATAAGTTTATTAAACACATCTAACACATTGGTGAACAGGTTCATGACATATTGGAGAATCCAAATGCCAAGTAAAAGTAGCAACATGATCAACATCGAGTGCCACATAAGTTTCAGGTGGGCGACAAGTTTTGGTTGCATTTGCAGAAAGAACACCTTGCTGGAGTCCATCAGAAGATCCGACCACTCCGATACAGGGCTTACACCATCACTAAGGCTATGGGTGACAACAATTTCGAGCTAAAAATTCCCCCATTCCTTGGCCTGCACCTAGTGTTCAATGTGGATCACCTTCAACCATACTTTCCACCATTGTTGGACACATCAGACATTGCAGAACAACTAACACCAATAGAGCTCAACCCAGAGTGCATGAAATAAGCCACAACTAATCGAATTAACTACACAGATATCAATACCACTCGCTAATAGAAGAACCCACTGTATTAGGTTGTCAAAGCTGGCCAACTCCTGCACCAAGGCAAGTGGCTCACCAGGAACCAAGTTCAACATAAGTTTCCCCATCTCATGGAGGCGCTCAACGTAGTGGGGATCATTACTTCCTAAGGGGCAGGACTGATCTAGGTGGATATTAGTGGCCACCCGCTTATTCCACTTGGAACCCCACCATTGTTTCTTTCAGTTTCCTTAATTGTAGCACAACTTGCTATTTTTGGCAGTTTTTCAGGTCCTAAACTTACGAAGCCATTTCGAGGGCCTAAGAGACGTTTTTTTTGGGAAAACAAAGACACTGAAAAAGTGCAAGACCAATCAATTAATCTTATTTCGACCTCCTCTTAGAGATATTTGAAACAAGGTATTATGATAGTCAAATGGAAATCCTATGATCTGGAATTGGGGGGAGGCCCCCAAGATCTAAAAGATTGAAATGAATTTTGGGGGAGAGGCCCCCAAGATCTGAAAAATTGAAATGCCAGAAGAAAAAGGGGAGAATGCCCAATAAATAAAACCACAAAGAAACTTTTTATTAAAACCGATAATAACTATAAAGGCTACATTGTGGCGGACAATCTGTCCTTGTACCTAATGCGACTGGGTGAATGAATACCATGGGTGGATGTCACAATACCATGGGTGAATGAATACCATGGGTGGATGTCACAATACCACAGGTGAATTCTATGGGTTAATGAATACCATGGGTGGATGTCACAATACCACAGGTTAATTCCATGGGTGAATGAATACCATGGGTGGATGTCACAATACTATGGGAAAATACCATGTGTGAATGAATACCATGGGTGGATGTCACTTACAATACCATGGGTGGATGCCACTTACGATACCATGGGTAAATTCCATGGGTGGATGAATACCATGGGTTGATGCCATTTTCCATTCGGATCATTCTTCCCTCCTTAAGAAGCAATGGCCCCCATTGCGTGAAGTTCCCTCTTGCGAAGCCTTTGTTGAATATGAAGACCCACTGAAGCGAAGGATTTTATGTCGTTAACCCATAACCATGATGAGCGAAGATCCGATGATAGAGATACCCTGTAATGCTTGTGACCAACTGTGATAGTAACAGTGTGCGGCCTAGCAAATGGACTTTGATGAAGTGTGGGTTTGTGGATGACCCATAACCATGATGAACGAAGATCTGAGGATAGAGATATCCTGTAATGTTTGTGACCAACTGTGATACTGACAATGTGCGGCCTAGCAAATGGATTTCGATGACAAGGCTTTTGTGTGGTTGACCCATAACCGCGATGTTGGTTATTGATGAAGTAGCAGGTGCCTACATAGCCTGGGGTGGGAGGGCATGTCTCCAAATAACCCAAGCCGAATGATGCTATGCTGAAACTGATGAATGTGAAGCAGGTGCCTACTAAAGTGGGGTGGGAGGGCACGTCTCCAACATAAACCCATTCCGAATGTTGCTCCAGAATTAAAATGGACATAAATCGGTCAATATATCTCAGAATATTTATTATAACCTATTTTTGGAAGTAGAAGGACCATTTTGCATCTTCTCATGTGTTGGAAATCCTTATTTGGACACTCTAGAATCTCATATTCACGCTGCAACTTTTCCATCGTCACAAAAGTTCTGAAAAAATAACTGATTTTAAATCAGCGATATCTCCCACATCCGAACTCCAATTCGACCCATTTTTTTTTTTTTTTTTTTTGAAATGGAGCAATTTTTCAAGAGGAGCTCAGATATACAATCACTTTTCTAAAATTCTGCACCAAAATTGCAAAAAAATATATAGGAGAGCCACCGTCCACGAATTGCCGTCAGGAACATTTTTGCAACATAATTGATTTTAAATCAGCGATATCTCCCTCATCCGGACTCCGATTCGGTCGATTTTTTTTGTTGAATTTGGGTATTTTTTTGCAAGGAATCCAGATCTCTTATTTTTTTTGTAAAATTTTCACAAAATTTTCAGATCTGATCTGCAAACTCGCCGCCCAAAAACATTCCTGCAAAAAAATTGAAAAAAAGAACAATTCTTCTCGCTTGGCCTAAGAAAATGCTCTGTGGAGGATGTAGCACATGCTTGAAGTTCGATGAATATCACTGCAAAATTTGAAACTGAAATATGCATCAAACCCTTATTCCCATGGAATCATAACTTGCTCTGATACCATTGATCCGGATCTTGGGGGAAGGCCCCCAAGATCTAAAAGATTGAAATGGATTTTGGGGGAGAGGCCCCCAAGATCTGAAAAATTGAAATGCTAGAAGAAAAAGAGGAGAATGCCCAAAAAACAAAACCACAAATAGACTTTTTATTAAAACCGATAATAACTATAAAGGCTACATTGTGGCAGACAATTTGTCCTTTTACAAAATGCGACTTGTTACTTATAGTATTTTTCAGTTACAATACCACGAGTCAATTCCATGGGTGAATGAATACAATGGGTGGATGTCATAATACCACGGGTCAATTCCATGGGTTAATGAATACCATGGGTGGATGCCACAATACCACGGGTCAATTCCATTGGTGAATGAATACCATGGGTGGATGTCACAATATTATGGGAAAATACCATGGGTGAACGAATACCATGGGTGGATGTCACTTACAATACCATAGGTGGATGCCACTTACAATACCATGGGTAAATTCCATGGGTGGATGGATACCATGGGTTGATGCCATTTTCCATTCGGATCATCCTATGCCAAAGTTACGACCCCGGGAAGTTGACGTTCCAACTAACCCCAACAAGGCCCACAAGCTTTTGACGCTTCATCTCCTAGGGATAGGTTTTTGGATGTTTATGTTTTCCCCTTGTTTCTTAATGATAAAAAGACCTCCAAGCCTCATTGTAACACATTTCAAAAGCCGGGTATTTGCCACATATCTTCTTAGAGATAAGCTACCATCTGTTATCCTTTAACTTGAATGTCCATAAATATTCACATCATAAATCGGGAAACAATCTCCTAGGGTGGTGAGCCTTCAAACTGTGATAATAGTGATTTTGCGATTTGCAAAGCAATATCATAGATCGCTATATCACATAATTTGTTTTCGTTTAACTTACCATTTTTTGAGTTTGTGCGAAATGCGAGATGCGAGTAACAAGTGTCATCACTTGTTGGGCTTCTTTTTAACGAATCATGGACCTTCGCATGTGTTGGTGGAAAGATTAAGAGGTGGGCCCATGTTGAGATCGCATTTCACAATATCAACATATAATAGGTTAAGGCTTGTGTCATATGATTGAAATGTGATGCGAGAAGGCTATTATACCATCACAATTTTACAGATCAAAATCTCACAGATCACAATACTTCGGGGTAACCTCTTAAAAGAAGTCTTTTATAAACAGTGATGTTGTGATGCCAAGGTGTGGGAAAATGGAAGGGACAATCTAACCTTATGTGGAACCAATGGAGGGATGTGGACCCAAGTGGGAAATATGATGAATGGGGCAATAATGGATGGAAAGAGGGTAATATAAGTGGATAAGGGAGCGGGACCACACAACCAAAATCAGGGTTTCCTGTGAAATACCATCCCTGGAACAAAATCGTTAATAAAAGAGATCCCACGGGACTAGAATCCAAAGTTAATTCCTAAAAGGGGTCTAGGGGACATAAGCACAAACGTAGCCCATTATTTTTTCCGAATCCCCCAAGTAATCCATGCCTAGAAGTTTTGATGACAAGAAAACTACAATACTCAATTTCAAAATGACAAGGCATACCTTTAGATTCGGGAAGCCCACCTTCAAACATATGATCTTGGTAGATGGGCGAGTGACCACATGGCTAGCTTAGGTGGCAGAGAAAAGGAACAATGAGCTAGCTAATGGTTGCAAGGTGTTGTTGGCTGTTGACTGAGGACCATCTTGGAGAAATTTTTTCTCCTAGGGATATTACCCACAAAATGGTGGGTAACACCTCTAACAATATTATTGAAGAAATATGAAAAGTTTCTTATACTCTAGAAGAAACTAAGGCATTTGAACATCTTAAAGAGACAATGTGCTGATCTTTTGTCTTAGCTACAGAAGACTTCACAAAAACTTTATTGTGGAATGTGATGCCTCAGAAAATGGCATTGGCGTTGTTTTAGTGCAAGAAGGAAAATCCATTTCTTTTGAAAGTATTCCAATCAAGGGAAAAAATTTACACAAACCTATTTATGAGAAGGAAATGTTGGCAATACTACATGCCCTAAAGAAATGCCATCCTTACCTAAGAGGAAGACACTTCAAGGTAAAAAAAGACCACAATTGTCTTAAATAATTCTTGGAACAAATATTATCTTTAGAAGAGGAACAAATATTATCTTTAGAAGAGCAACAAAAATGGGTCAGAAAGATGTTAGGTTATGACTTTGAAATCGTCTACAAAAAAGGGAAGCAAAATGTTGTTGCAAATGCACTCTCAAGAAGCGACGAGGATGTGGAGGCATTTCTCTATGCCATTTCTATTATCCAACCTGATTGGAAAACTAAAGCAAGGGATGAATATAAGAATAACGATGAGGTGTGGAAACTCATTCAAAAGTTAAAACAAGATCCTGGTGCATCTGATACATTTATATAGAAATATGATTCATTGTAGTACAAAGATAGGTTATATACATGTAATAAATACTAATTCAAACAAAATATTCTTTTGGAATTACACACCTCTCCTAAGGAGGGCACTCAGGATTTTTAAAAACTTACCGTAGGGTCATGAAGGATTTTTTTTGGGATGACCTTAAATCTTATATTCGAAAGTTTGTGGTGGAATGTTTGATTTTACAACAAAATAAAGTTGAGACAATTAAGACCCCACGTATTTTACAACCATTAGCCATTCCAAGTCAGCGTTAGGAGGATGTCTAAGTGGATTTTATCACAGGTCTACCCAATTCAGAAGGAGAGAGTGTCATCATGGTGGTAGTTGATAAACTTACCAAATATACACACTTTTGTGCACTATATCATCCTTTAAAATCTAGTATAGTCACTACTGCATTTATGGAAATAGTTCAAAATATACATGGAAACCCAAAGATTATTGTAAGTGATAGAGATCCCATTTTCACTGGAAAATTTTAAACAAAATTATTTTCTTGTGTTGGTACTCAATTAGCTCACAACTCATCTTATCATGCTCAATTTGATGGGAAAATTGAGATAATGAACAAATGTTTGGAAGGATATATTCTTTGCTTTGTATCTGACAAACAAACACAATGGGTCAAGTGTTTACCTTTGGTGGAATGGTGGCATAACACTTCCTTCCATATCGTAGAAAAAATAACCCCATTTATGGTTCTTTATGGATATCATCCACCATGTGTCACATCATCTCTAAGATACAATTCTAAGGTTCAAGCAATGGAATATCACTTCGAGCATCAACAATAAGTTCTCCAACTCTTAAAGGATAACCTGACTCTGGGGTAGAATAAAATGAAACAACAAGCAGGTTTGCATTGTAGTGAAAGAAGTTTTGACATGGGAAATTGGTTATTTTTATGACTCTAACTATATAAAAAAATGTCCCTCAAGCAAGCTATGAAGGATAATAAATTATCACCCAAGTACTATGGCCCTTATAAGGTGTTATAAAGGATTAGTAATATGGCATACAAATTGGAGCTACCTTCATCTTTGTGAGTACACCCATCTTTTCATGTTTCATGATTAAATAAGGTTATAGGTGATAATCTCCTAGTTCAAACTATATTTCTAGAATTTGATAAGGAAGGAAAAATCATATTAGAGCTTGAAGAAAGCATAAAAATAAGAATCTGACAACTATGGAATCAATCAATTTCAGAGTATCTCATTAAGTGGAAGAACTTACCTACTAAAGATTCCCCATGGGTGGATGATTATTTTATACAAAAGCATCCAAAACTACTAAAGCATCGAGGATAACACCTTTTTGAAGGAGAGGGGCATGTTAGGTCCCTACAATACTTGTGTAGCCCCTATATTGTTATTTTTGTTCCCCATAGAAACCCACTATTGTTATTGTCATGCCATTACATTATTATTGTTATACATGCCATAATTATATTTTGACCTTTTATACTTGTATATATACCAAGGAGGCCTTGTCATTTAAGTCATCCAAGAATTGTTCATTTATGTGATGTAAAAGGAGGTTTCCTCCTCGTAGTGGCTTATTATCAAGTCGTTGATCTATATTTTATTATGTTTCCATGTTACTTTGATATGGATACATAACATATATATATAATTGATCATCTACATTGGATATTCATAAATAATATCTCTCACACACACACGCACGCACGCACACACACACACACACATTTTATAAATAGTGCGAAAACCTATCATAACTCAACTTTCAAACCAAGAGTGGGGACAACCATCACTAGTTACTATCCGCTAATGCAAGTTGACTCATCACTGTTATTGAAGGTAAACCATGCCACTTGTAATTACCCATTGGTGGTTCATAAGGGGGTAGGATTTCACTTCTGCCATATGTCTATGGGACTTGGGTCATTAATCTGTTTACTTAGATCTGAGGAAGACAAGCTCTTAGACAAGCATAAACAATTTTAGTGCATACTCCAGGCCCGCAGTTGTTACAACAACTACGAGCCTGGAGTATGCCCTAAAACTGCTTCTGGTTGGCTAAGAGCTTATCTTCCTTGGACATGCTGTTCTTTATAAGGAAACATGTTAACAACCCAATACCTGGAGACATCTAGCAGGATATATATATATATATATATATATATATACCATGACTCCCTTAATTATTCATTTTCCCCACTTCGTGTATATGATAATATATCTTTTCTAGTTGTCTTTCCTAAGTTAATCCAAATTTTAAAATACTTTCTTCTCTTGGAACTTTATTTAAGTTTTTAATTATTTTATTTATTAAGAGTTATCAATATTTTTTATATTTTAAAGTAGCAATATAAAATTAATTTAATTTAATATTCATTTAAGCTTTACAAATTAATTGATCCTACTACATTGTCACTGTTTGTGTTGCTGATGAGTAATATAAATATGTATATATATATATATATATATATATATATAGGTTCATGGGGTGTGGGAACAAAGGGGCCGCGGTTAGGGTCTTTTGTGGCATACTAGAGCCCAAAGTTTCAATCCTGCATCACTTTTATTTCTTTTCGAGGTTTACTTTCCGTGACAGTTTCTGGCTAAGTTCTTATCGAATTTGTTTGAGATGTGTTGTGGTGAAAACACAACCCCCCCATTATTGATTTGTTCACTTCAAATAATGGGGACCCTTTCTATAAAATTTTGGCTAAACACCTTTTAGGATTTTTATTTAGTTGATTATACTACGCGATTGTTAATTTTTCATTTTCTTTGGATTCTTGTTTTGATTGCTTTGTTAAAACCAATTTTTCATAACCTTCCCATTGATGTTTGTTTTACCTCATTTGGTCAACTGGTTCGTGAACGGCACTCCTTTGAAGTCTAATCATTTATGTCGCCTGGGTTAAAAATGCATAAAATGTAAATATTCCATTTTTGTAAATAAATTAGTTCAATAATGCATTTATTTTAAATATTAACCCCTAGTTAGTTATTACTAACATTTTTCATTTTTTTTTTACTTATACAGCCAAATCATGAAACATCGAGATTTCAGTAGTTAACTACAATTTTCAAATAAATTACTAATCTTGAAAACCCAAAATGTCAAAGTGGCTGTAGTTTAGATAGGCAAATTAGGCTTTAGATAAATTCATAACTTAATTAGACATCATTATTTTAAAACCTAAAAAATAAAAAATATATAACAAAAAATATAAATAATAATTTTTATACGATCGGCAAATCACATCGGGAAATCTCAAATGAAATATTTTTAGAGAACCCCGATATACACCATCCTCCCGATTTGCTGATTGCGGAAAAATCAAAGTAGCATAAGTATCATTGCGAAACTTCATAATTCATTTGTTTGAAATATTAAAAAATAAAAATAAAAATAAAAATGTGATCGCTCCATCGCATCGGGAGTCCTCAATTGATACAACCCCGACTCAACCATTTATGCGATGCGATATGGAGTCAAACCATTCATGCGATGCGATAAGGAGTCAAACCATGACTTTTAATTTAAAGCCATTCTCACGTTGGTTATTTTGAATTGATTTAAATTCATGGTTAAGTACATTAACGTATGAGTGAAGTGGTAGTGTGAATGTTATGGTGAGGATAGTTATAGTTTAAAATTAGTTTAAATATTTAATATATTAAATTTTAAATTAAATAAATTAATTAATATCTAAAATTTAATTAAATTAAAATTTAATTATTATTTAGATTAATATTAATTAGTTTATAAATAGTTAATTATATTTTAATTAGTTAGATTTATATTAATTAATGACAGTTTATTAAATAATTAGTTTAGTTTATAATTAACAATTAAATTAAAATTAATTATTAGAATTCTAATTTAGGATTAGATTTTTAATTAAAATTCTCATTTTTAGCCCAACAATAGAATTTCCAGATTTATACCAGATTTGACTCATCAACTTTGGAAGCTCATAGAATGAGTTTTACTTGGCCAAATGAGGCCCAGGACAGCTCATTGGAAAGATAAAATCAAGGAGAACATTTCTTAGGAGGTTTCACTAATAGATTTGGTCATTAATTGGATAAAAAATCATGCAGAAGATCAAGCTTCGAATTTCTAAAACAAAATCAATTCTCTGAGTTATTTTCTGCATTTTCATTTGTCCTAAGCCTCTTCTAATTGCAGATCCATTCGTCAATAATATCCTTGGCCAATTAAACCATCCCAGGCATCAATAGAGAGCTTACATTTTATTTTCAATTATTTATTTAATTGAATTTGATTGGATTTGTTTTAAATGCCAGAAATGGTATTTTGATTTTATTTGTTGCATCTTAATTTATTTTGATTTCTTTTTGCAGGAAAACAGTAGAAGAGATATGGAGAAAAGATCTTAATCAATGAGAATGCTCCAGCAATTAAAATATTGGAATTTTGAGCAAATAAAAGTGATTGGGCAGATTTTCTTCAACAAACTTTCATCTCAAGAATTCCTTTGCAAATATTATAAATAACAGATTGCAGAATGTAATAGAGGTTGCTCTCCTCTGCAATTCTGGAATTTTAAAAGCACTTTTGTAATAGGGATTTAGAGTTGTAGGTGGGAGGAGTGGAATCTCAGATCTGTAGATTATTAAGATTTTTCTTTTACATTCTGAGTTATGTATAATGAACAGAGTTTGCACTATTGTAGCTCTGGTTTTGAAAGCAGAAGCTTAGGCATTGTAAAGGACTATTAGAGACCGGAGCTGGAGAAATGGATTCAATAAATTGGTATTTCAAATACTATTATTTTAAATGCTGGTTTTATTTTATGATAACAAGAATTGTGTCAATTTACTTACATATTTGTGCACTTTTGTCGGTATGGGTAATTTGCTTCTATTTTATGTTGTTATTTATCTCTGCTCTTATGGGCTGAATTTTGATTTCTGAGTAACTATTTACTCATAAATATGTCTTTCATTACTGGTTTAATAAATAATGATATGTTGTGAACTTCTTCCTGAGTGCTGTTGATTGATTATTTCAGTTAAGAGGTCTCAATAAGATGTGTTTTGCTATCCATAATGTCAGTTAATTGAACTATTTCATTAACTTGATATTCATTATAAACAAGACATATTTCAATCCCAATATTATAAATACCTGCTCTTGGTTGGGTTAGATCTATATCTGCCTAATTGAGATAGGATTAAGATAGTTTCTTTTGCTTGCATCTTAGAACAAGTTTGCATTTAGAATAAATTCTACATTCTTTTAAGTCCTCTTCCCAAAGAGGCAAACTTTATTAGTGGATTGGCTGAGCCCTAAATCAACTTAAGGATCACTTTCTTGCTTGATCAGCAAGAAGGTTGATCTGATGTCTCTTTTCCACTGGTGAATGAAAGTCATATTTTAAAGCCATTGGAGATTGAGAAAATGTAACTGAACCTAGTTGAACCAGTCGGAACCACCATTCCAAACGGAAAAGGAGCTGCTTTAAGGTCCGGACCGAGCAGTCATCCCCCATGTTGTTGTAGCGATTTTCGAGGCTTCAACAGGACGTAAGCCAATTGGTGTTCTGTAGCTACATTTATCATTACATTTATTTGAAAATTATTTAGTTCTCGAACCGTATCTTGCTTTTCGATGAAGTGGAGTTCGGTTTTTCACTTATTGGACTAGGGTTTTATCATCTGTCCATTTCCTACCAAGTTACTTCCATTAGAGAATATTTTGACGTCTAAAACGTGCCTCGAAACAAAAATGTATAGCCAAAATTAACTTTTTAAGAACCAATAGGATTCAAGATGATGATGTCAACCATGGGGGATGATTCACCATTTTTGGAGTAAAAAAGTAAAAACATTAGAATATAAAATAATAAAAAAAAACTTTTTCAACTTGTATTTTCAACTTATCTCCCCACGGTTTTACTCAAATTTTGAATAAGAAAACTCGTTGGATGCAAAATTTAATTCCTCATCCAAGAATTACCCATGTTGCATACTTTCGATGGACCCAGCTACAGGGAAAATAAGAAATACATGAAAAACGTGATTATGATCACAATTTTCATGTATTTCTCATTTTTCGGGTAGGAGGGTCCATCGAAAGTATGAAACATGGGTATTCATTGGATGAGGAATTAAATTATGCATTCAAGAGTTCTCCTATTTGACATTTGAGTAAAACCGTAGGGAGATATGTTGAAAATACGTGTTGAAAAAGTAGTTTTTTCTTTTTTTCCCTCTAAAATTTGATGATGTCGTCTAATCTTATTTTATTATTTCCACCATTAATTTATAATATCCCTTATGAGGCCAATTTTATACCTCAAAATTTCTCTAATATTTGTGTCCAAGAGACGTGGAGGGGTCATTCCATTCTCCATTATTCTCTATGTTTTCTACTCCCTTTATTTGGATATGAAGTGGATAGACAAGTGTCTCCTCCTTAAGTAGAGGACTTCCGGGTTCTATGTCACTTACTAAGCCTTAAAATATGGTGTTGGACCTAGATTTGGTGGATTACAAGCCAGAAAACCCATTCCCAACCAATATTTTTCCCACAAATGAGGTGTTGAGACATGTAAATCACGAGTTATCGAATGAGTTTGGCATTAGCGCGATCGTACCACCCAAGTTGACATATTGAATGCTACTCCTCGCGATAAGGGAAGCCATGCTCCAAATCATTCTGTTTCTAAAATTTCACCAAAAGGAAAATAAGGCGACGAGCCTAATTCTTCACCCCCCCCATAGTGGTAAATCTCTCGTAAGAAACTTTTGAGACCTCGCAAAGTTGTGATCCTTATTGTTGATGAAGACATAGTCTTAAAGGAATTTACCTTGATAATGGGGAGGGCTAACACAGACATATTTACTGGGAATTTGATTATAACAAAACCAATATCATCTTGGATCAAATCCAATTGGGAGCCAAATTTGGTTTTTTGGTGGTCATTCACATTCTCTCTAAGGGATGGTTATGTGCCATTTTTCACTTGGAAAGAGAATTTATGGATATTATGAGTTGCCATTGGCACTAGGGAAAGTTGGGATTAATAGTATAGAGGTGTAAAAGCAATTTTTTTTCCCAGCAATGAACCTATGGTTAGTCAAAAGTTGTGGGAAATACTTCCTAGTCCGTCTCTTATGTTTGAATGCACAATGTTTTGAAATACATTGGTAGTTAACTTGGCCAATTCATATGCTTAGAGGATGAGTGTTTAACAAAGCTTGATCAACGCTATGCATGGCTACAAATTGAGGTGGATGTATGTGAAGGATTAGTCGAGGAGGTATAATTATACATCTAAGGAAAAACATGGATTTCTTTGGTGGATTACTGGCGGGTTCCTTTTAGGTTTTATGTGTGCAGATGGGTTGGACAACTTGCAGATAAGTGTGAGTATAAGCTTCATAGGATTATGCCTATTAAAATGATTTGGGTTAAAAAAATGTAGGATGTGAATAATATCCTTTCCTAATGTCCTATCATTTGAATCCAGAGCCTCTGACATAACCTTGGAATCACAATGAGGAACAATCTCTTCCAAACACAATTCTGGGACCCCTTTCTACTCGTAATATTCTTCCTTTTATATCTACGTCTACTATGATTCCTATAGAATCCCATCATACTTTGATTGTCCCCTCACTTCTCCCAGGTGTCTCTTTTTGGTAGAACTACTCCAAATGTTTTCCTATACCTAGTGGCTCCTTTATTGATGTCTCTTATTTTCCCTTATTTTGACTTGATCTCCAACTCATCGTACCTCTCTCCTTCTTTATCCATTTTGGATGAGGCAATGTATGTACCTCATAAATCACCTAAGGTACCATGCAAGAGGAACTACGACATTCGTTCATGTCTAAGATCATCCTTGGAATCCTCCTCTCGAGGAGGATTGGTAGAAGATCCAAAAATTTCCATTCATACAGGAATGAAGTCCTTGCTTTCCAAGGCAAAAACATGAAGAAATATATTAATCTAGGTAGACAAATAATCTCCTAGAGGCCCTTGGATTAAAGAAAGTCCCTGTAGGGACTTCTAGATGATTTTTTTTTTTCCATGAACATCAGTGGTTTTAGGGTCACCCCTAAAAACTTATCCCTCAAACATCTCTTGATGTTAATAAATCCCAACATTATCCTCTTACGAGGGACTATGACTTCTGGTGTAAAAGCACATGAGGTTTTAGAGCCTTCGTTTAAGGTTGGCCTTTGTGCACCATGAATGTTGTTGGCTTGTTATCGAATTGGCACCCAACTCTAATAGAACATTCTTTTTCTGCTTCCAACAATGTTATCTTTGTAGATTTGGATCTAAACTGTTTTAACACTATTTGGAGAACTATTAATGTTTATGGCCCTTACTTTGATCATAAAACTTTCTGGGATAACCCCCTCTCCTCAGGCATCTTATGAAATTCCCCCACTACTTTGGGTGGCTATCTTAGTTTCACTGCATCTATTAGATAATTTTGGGGTCCCTTCCCAAGAGAAGACCCTTTAGAGGGTTATTTTTGCAGCCCTTTTTGAATTTAGGCAATTAGTCAATATATTCTTGATCAAATTGTCCTTGACATGGAGGAATTTGAGGATTGGTGTTGATGTAAATTCTAAAAGGCTTGACAAATTTTATGTTTCTGAATCCATTATAGCAAATAATATGATTTTTAAGTCATGGGTTGAGTTGGGTTGTATCTCCAACCACAACCCCCTCCTACTTTGTTTGGATTCAAAGGATGAAAACCCCCCAACACCCTTCATGTTTATTATTTCATGGCTCAAGGAGACTGGTTTTATTAAAATTGTTGAGGAATCCTAGTCACATCTAAGAGATGACTGCCCCATTCCTCATATGATACAATTCTTGGATAATTTAAATCATTTAAAAGAAAAAAAATGAAGCTATGGAGTAGAATATTCAAGGCTAAGAAGGAGGATCATCTTACTGAAATCGAAGCCAAAGCAACTAAATTTTTTAATTCCAATGTTTCAGAAGTTTTTTTACATGAATCCCTTAATTATATTAATTTCCTCTAAGCTTCTAGGAGGGATATGTTAGCTCATGAAGAAGAATTGTGGCATCAAAAAAGTTGGGCTAGTTGGATGGAGGCATGTGACAACAATACCAAGTTTTTTCATCATTTTGTAAATGCTCGAAAAGTCAACAATACTATTTGGGAGATTAAGGGTGAAGGAGGAATTTGTGTAAAATATTTCAAGGATAAAGCTTTCACAGGGGTCAATTAATTCAAGTCATTACTTTTAGAACCTTCTTTTTTTCACGTCCTTTAAACTTTGGAGGTATTAATCTCTTTCTGTCATGCTTTTGATGATGAGTTGAATGGGGAATTGGATGATAACATTTCTAAATCCGAAGTCCTAGGTGCACAATTCTCTATGCAAAAAGGTAAATTTCTAGGGCTAAACAACTTTATAATTGAGTTTTATATGGGTTTGTATGAATTATTGAAATACAACATTATTAAGTGTTAATTTTTCATAGGGCTACATTTGTTCTTTTCTTTGATAATTACATTTCTTCATTAATACATTAAGTTCACCCCATATAATCATTACATTATTTAGATTTACACCATTATTCATAAGCATATGCAATTATATAGAAAGAACAACAACATCATCATCATCAATGCAATCGAACATAAAGGAACAGTAGAAGAAAAGCATGCACACACATAGAGACACCAAGATTGGTCCTAGACCAAGGTAAAACACACTATGGGGAAAACCCTTGCAAATCTTCTTCTTTTCATATCGTCATCAAATGATTCATAAAAATAGAGTACAATGGACCATAACTTTATCTATGCAACAAAACAACTATGATATCCATAAAATAGAACTAACCATGCTTATAATCAAAACCCTAATTCTGATGGTTGTACTGTGCTGTCACTGACTATAGTCAATTGCTAGATACTGCTGAACACTAAGAGAAATCTTCATAATACTAAAATATCATCTTTGAGTCCTGAACATAGGGAGGAGTGGTGCGAGCGTCTATAACAGTCCTTGACACTCTTTATTAATTGTATGCTAGTGTTTATGGTAGCCCAGACGCTCCCTATACCATTTTGTTTGTGTGTTCGGGGACCAACTCACCATATCTGCTCCAAACCCCCAGACGCTCTCTTCCAGTTATTATCTGTGTTACTGGGACAACCTAGACACTCTCAAGACCACTCTGTGCGAGCGTCTGGGGACCCACACCTCTAGATCTGTCTTTGAAACTTTGGACGCTCACATAGGCTTCTGTGCTAACGTATAGGGCTTTCTGGACGTTGTCTTGACCACTGTGTGCCAGTGTCCAGGGACTAAAATGCCCAGTTCTATGCCAGCATCTAGGAATTAGAAAACCCTATATCAGTGCGAGCTTCATCCCTGAGATTTCAGACCCTTGCGTGAACTTTCCTCTGACAGACCTGTGTGAACCAAGACAATAAGAGAAGATAAGATGGCTTGATCAATGTGTCCAAATGAGTTTGAGGTCTTTTCTATTTATAGGCTTTCATGAGGGTCCACTTGGGGTTGAGGTCGACCTATCCAATTTAACATGTGCTTAGGGTCGACCTAACCCAATATACATGAGTGAATAAATAAATTCAAAAATCAACTTTTTCTTGTCCAAATAAGGTGATATTTAGGTCGATTTTGGTCCTCTCGAAAAGAGGAATATAATGAAATCATAATCTTGTTAATTTGAGCTATCCAATGTGTAATTTTACCACATTTGCAAAAATTAACATTCCCTCTCAACTAGGGAGAATTCCACCTTCCAGTATCTGTCCATCGATCAATATGCCATTATTGTATCTTCACGTTTCCTCACTAATCATCTCAAATAATCTCTGTCATGTCATAATGATGCCATGACCACCTCAAGTATCTCTTCATCACAAATCATCAATATACATCTCGATCTATCGCTTTCTTATTCCTGGTTATCTCTTGATTGTTCCTGCTCGTATGCTGAACATTCTTGAATCTAGAAGAAGAAGAATTTGTTACCAGAGGGGAGATTAAAATACCACCCTATATCCGTTAGGTTGCTACCTGGAATCTCTACCGGTGGGATTCTACGCAGAATATCATTATCAATCGTCATCGAAGAGCATATCATCAAGGAGCACATCTCAACCTGTAACCACATTGGGGAGCACATCTCGACCCAGAATATCACGGGGGAGATATACATCTACAACCCCGTATCGAGCAATAGGATATCTAAACACACAAGGGAGCACATCTTGACCCTGAGATCTCATTATTGAGCTCAATCTCAACTTGGAATCACATAGGGTTATCTCAACCCATCCTACTGTCTACTGATCTTCCCATCGATGACCCTAAATAGTCATGTGGTAGAACACCCACATCATAATTGACTTGGGTTGTACACCCCAGTACACTCTCACTCATTGGCCAAATGAGGAGCGGTATTCTTGACAAGTCCTGCTTGTAGGTATGATGCCAACTGGGGTATACTTTGCAATGACCAGACATGGGAGCATCATTCTCTGACCCTATGAAGATAGGGGAGCAACATATTAAACCCTATGGGTAACATATAGGGGTCATATCCTATTGTCCAGAGTTCCCTCAATCCTAGGATCCGTCCATTTCAATTCCTCACCCTGGGAGCTAAGAGAAGGAGGAAGAGTTGGCTCAGTGTCCTCGATCAGTGTTGCTCCCATCATACTCAAATCTGGTATCAGCTTGCCTCAATAGCAGTTTTTTCCTATTCATACATGACATCAAATCAAATATCATGTCAAAACATAAATAATGATATAAATCTCAAAAGGATACCATAATAATCATCCCTCTCAAGGAGGTGCCAACCACAAGCGTGAGCTTGTTTTAAACAACTGCATTGTCTCAATATATGAGAGTATCTTGGTCCCAATCAGATCTCACTCTATGTCATCACAATGTATCCATGTCATATCCAGATCATGCTTAGACAACTCTGTAAGGAGCTTCTTCATCTTGCCTCACAACTATCCATGCTAGCAATATCGTACTCATCCTCAATCATACTATGGACCTCTCATCCAAGATATCATGGCATATTTCATACTAAAGAAACATCCAAATGTGCTTAACAATAACATCTATCAACAAAAATACATCTATGTAGTCACATGTCATAGGAGAAATATCTCAGCCTTTAAAATAGAATATCTCATGCAGATATTTCAAAGGATGCTCGGGGGCATCTCTATGTGAATGAAGCATCTCCCTCATGAATTTATTCAGGTTCTATGCGCATCATATAGATGGATCTTCAAAAAGGAACATCAATGATTCAATCAACATTAAGATCCATGTCAAGTTCAACAACATCTTTGAACTTCAAATCAGAGTATCTAAGGATTTGCGTTCAAAATCATTTTTCAATAGCTTTTCAATATATAATTTCTTTTCCAAATTCTAGAAATTGATTCATCATGCCATGATAAATCGTTTCAAGCTTCAGAAGCTATCTCCATGTGATTTAGATCATCAGAGGCTCATCACCTCTCAAGAGTAGACCATTAGGATGTAAAATCAAAACCATAATCAAAATCAAAGCCATACCTTGGAACTCATCATCCTGACTTCATCGGATAACTGTTAAATATAGACATATCTGGATTGGGGAGCTTTCTTCATGCAATGTGCTAGGCATAATGCCTTGCTAAGCCAACATAATAAGCCTTACATAAATCAAAGTTGTACCATCATATCAATAAAGTCAGCGCATTAAAGTTTAGAAGTAAGATCACAACCATTATCAAAGTCATCAAAATTACAATATGAATTATTTCAACCAGGAGACAGGGAGAGTTCATATCAAGTCACGACTTCATTTATTATTATTCCAACAAGTGGTTATCAACCATGCATTATGAATATGAACTTTATCAAGTCATTCTCATAATCATAATACATGTCATTTCTGTCGCTAGTCGCAAATGCATACACCAAGGACGAGTCGTGAAAGTTCCATTTTCATGCTGAATCACAACTATCATTACCTCAACCATTATGCTAGGAACGAGGAGGCCAATGCAAAATCATTTTTCCAAATACTCACATAAGTCATTATGCCCACATAACATAGACATGAGGGAAAATCAACAGTCGTCAAATCAGATTAGGTCTAGTCCAAATTTGCTATAGGAGAGAGATCTTTAGTCAAAACATATCTCAATCATCAATTCAAAATTCCAAGTTATTGTCAAGTATCATGACACAACACTAAGGACTGCTCATTTATATCAAGAAGCCAAATTGACATGCCAACCTCTTGTAGCACAAACATAGTGACATATCTATATGTATGTCATGGTCACCTGCAAACACAAGTTCAGTCTGTATGTTCATTTTATGGAAAACATTCAAAATTTTCCTTCTTGCAGATCTTATTGTTATTTGAAACACATTTGTGGAACTGACATCTTCTAGGTGACCATCCGATTTCATGCATAATGGTTTATTTTTATGTGATCAATAACTTAACCCAAAAACTTCAAAAATCAGATTACAGTGGCAAAATATGTCAGAGACACCTTGATTTAGAGTTCAGACAACTTCAGAAAGCTTCAAATGATGTTCAATTGTAGTCAAACCCCTAGACACTCCCTTTTAGTTAGCATGGGAGCATCTTTAGCTGCCTGGATGCTACCAAGGCCTTAGCATGTGTGTGTCCAGGGACGAGATTTCCCAGTTTAGTGCTTGTGTCTCAAGAAGAAACCCTAATTTCTGTATAAGTTTAAGATCTGAGACTTTGCTGCAGATCAATAATGTCAGATGCAGATAAATCATACTTCAACAATACAAAATGAAGATAGTAATAAGGGTAATAATCTTGAGAAGAGATTCTCCCTCAACTGGGAATCTATGTCATCAACCTGTCTCTACTAGAGTCAAACAACAACAAATCTGTTAGATCATAAACATATATCTATCATGGCTATCAACATTTTGGCATCAATATTTCATCAAAGGTTAGACTCAAATCAACATATAGATGCAACATCATATCTCAAATATTATGATCACAATAACACTTTCTATCAAGTAACTTCATCAAGTTAGGACATTCAGTTTAACCATATGCCATCAAGACATGACCACAGGTAGTAAGAGATCTAGAATATCAATCTCATAGTTATACCTCTAGTATCATGCTTATCATGATCAATAAGATTAAGTTAGGTCATTCAATAAAGCTTTACCAAAATAACAAGAGTGTCAATCTTTCTTTCCATATGCTTTCATCATGCTTATCACAAGCATTACCAGTGATATCATGTATAAGAGTCAATGAGCTATCCTTCTATATAAAATCCATCATGACAAGTATCAAGAGTATCATTTACTAGAGTCAAGTTGCTAGCCTTCTTTATAGGATCAAGATGTCCAAAGGATGGATGTTATCCAATAATCAAGTGTATCAATATATCAATATTAGATAGCCTCATAGAATTCAAGAAGATCAAAATGTTCAACACCAAGTGCATCATTTCATCATAGGAAACATCGATCCAAGTCACTTTCATATGCGTGTATGAGCCATCAAAGAAAGACACATTCTCATCATACCTTAGGGCTTACCAAGCCATCCAATGTTACAACTGAAATACAACATACCATGCATACCTTGTGGTATTCAAATACTTATACGCCTTCTCATATGCAGCTTGTAGTGCTTGTAACCTTTTCATCAAGTACCTCTTTACTTGTTTCTAGATCTAGATTTTCTTTCCTACATCTCAAATTATCTTGAAGAAGGATCTACTCATCACATCTCATAAAGGAGGTTAGAAACATCCATATACTCAAATACATATGCAGGAAGCATAAGAAATAAATATAATCATTAGATCCATCGGTCTAAAAAAAAGTAAGAGGCATCATAAGTCAAGAAATATTTATCTTCAATGAGAGGTTATCCTCTCCCTCTTGAACGAATCTTCAAGAGCTATCAATGTCCATGGTCCATATACCAATGTTGCCTTTAATTATCCAACCAGGTCTAGTAGGGATTATTCCATCTAGGGCTTCATCAAATATTTGTTAAGTGCTTGAGAATCTTCACATTGACCAGCTAGGTTCCATATCCCATATTGTTTCCATAAACCAGGGTTTACTCTCCAACCCTAACCTCATAGAATCCATCAAACCCTAATAATAAAGTTGCCTAGGGTTGTATTCAAACCCTAGAATTATTTTAGGTCTCCACCATCCTCTTCTTGCTTCCATCTAAGGTGTCATAATCAGGGTGATTTCCATGGCTTTTCTTCATCCCAGCTCTGATACCATGTTAATTTTTCATAGGGCTACATTGTTCTTTGCTTTGATAATTCATTTCTTCATTAATACATTAAGTTCACCCCATATCATCATTACATTATTCAGATCTACACCATTATTCATCACCATATGCAATTACATAGAAATAACATCATCATCATCATCATCAATGCAACAGAACATAAATGAATAATAGAAGAAAAGCGTGCACACACATAGAGACACCGGGATTGGTCCAAGACCAGGGAAAAACCCACTATGGGGAAAACTCTTGCAAATATTTTTCTTCTTAGATCATCATCAAATGATTCAATAAAAGAGAGTACAATGATCCATAACTTTATCTACGAAACAAAATAACTATGATATCCATAAAACAAATATAATCATGCTTATAATCAAAACCCTCATTCTGATGGTTGTACTGTGTTGTCACTGACTGTAGTAAACTACTGGATACTGCTAAACACTGTTGTCACTGAGCATAATATTTAGAATACTAAAATTTGATCTTTGAGTCGCAGACGTAGGGAAGATGAGTTGTGCGAGTGTCTGTTACACTAAAATTTGTCACCATGACTATTTGCAGTCGGTATGGCTCCATCAATAACCATACTATCCTCCTTGGCAAGTCTTATACCTCTGCTCCTCATGTCAAACTCCAAAAAAGAGAGAAAGCCTTTAAAAATCAATATAACTCTGGTTCCGCACTTTCTCTTACTCTTACCTGCGTGCACGCACCTCAAGTACATAATACCTGCGTACTTGTACGCTCTGTCTGTAAAGGGATGGGTGCGTACCACTGTAAAAGTCAAAAGGTGCAAGTTTTACTTCAAAAAACTTACTTGCGGTCGATTCTAGAGCATTCTAGAAGATGGTTTGACGTGGATTGAGCGCCTCCAGATGGTTCATGCATCCCAATGAAAGAGGAACTTATCCCATGAAGAGGGGAGCTATCCCTTTGAAAGAGGGACTTATCCCATTGATGGTGGACCTGTTTAACTTCCTCCAAAGCATTATAAATATAGGCATTGGGCCAGAGGCAAGGGAGGTTGAAAGCTGAACATTCCTAAGGGTAGATGCTGTTGAAATTAGGACTCCCTTATAGAGCTTGAGAGGAGAGATTCCAATCCTTTCTTAGCTTCATTTGGAAGTGGGTGAGCTGATCAAAGTAGAGGAGAACTCTTGCTGGACCCTGGGAGGGACCTGCACAACACCAAGGCACTGGTTGTAATGGTTTCTTTTGTTTCCAATCAATACAATTAAGTTCATTTTTCTCAACAAGTTGTTATATATAATTTGTTTCATAAACTCCTTGGTCTTTATGATGAATATGTTTTATTATATGAGTTATTCAGGTGCTATGTAATCGTTTGCTTGTTAGTGAATGCAGGCTTCAAGGAGAAGGAGCTCATCTGGATCGGAGAGGCTTGGCTGCTACAAACAGCGTTGGACTAAAGGTAAGCCTTAAACACCTGGTTGCTTTTATTTTAGATGCATATTTAGGGAAAGATAGTGATTGATTGTTTTGTTTGTCACTAGAAACACCTTAGTTTCTAGGGAGGTCGGTTTTGTCTGCAAAATTGACTCTTTCCGCATGAAAAAATGGTGACTCCACTGGGGAATCCATGGATTTGATTGATTTCTCTTTTGATTGATACTTTGATTTGAGAAACGTTGATTTCTTTCTAGTTTTTGACTGATTGACTATGAATTTGGGTGGAATAGCTTAGGATTGAGTTAGTTTTTTATTTTTCTTGTTTTTGAGAGCAGTACGTACCCTCTGCGTTAAGCACAGTGCGTACCTGTACGCACTTCTGCTTTGTACACAGAGCGTGGCCGCACCTGTGCAAACAGGCTGCCTGCGTACCCTGTCAAAAGTTTAGAAAATTTCAATTTTTTCCTTTTTACCTATTAGATTTTGTTTATAGTTTATTTATTGCTGCCCAGATCCACTGGTTACCTGTCAGAAGTTTTCATCTAAGCTTGTTTCATTAGCATCAAGGGTTTTAGTGAAGTTCATAGAAATTCTAGCCCTAAGTTTGATTTTTGTATTGGTCTTGTAGTGACTCCGGCTTTAGAAGTTGTAAAAACCTTGGGTATCCCTGGTCTTTTCAGTCTTCTTAGGAGTCAGACCATTCGTAAAATCCACCTTTGTTTGAGAAACCTACCGTTGTGTTGTCTCTTTGCGGAATTTCGAGAAGGCTTGTTTGTTAAGCTGTGAATTTCATTCTTAAGAAAAAGAACAAAAGCTTTTTATTTTTGTTTTTGACTGGTTTATGATTCTGCATGAATTAGTCTTTGGTTGAATTGTAACTGAGTAAAACAACCTAGAATTATATTTTGTAGGCTTTTACCTCATTAGATTTGCTTTTAGGTAAATTTCTTTTAGATTTTCATAGATCTTAAAATTGATTTTTGTTAAGTAGTTTTACATGCTTTGTTAAAATAGGGAAAAATACAAAATCTCTTTTGAAGAAAGTTTGTTTTAGTAGCGTTTGAAGTCTTTGAAAAGAGAAAGGAAGTTTTCATGAAATAATTAGTGGTCATGTGTTGTGTGCTTTGGAAAAGATAAAGAGATTTTTTCTTTGATTTTCATTACTAAGAAAGTTGTCTTTATAAATTTTGCATTCTCCAACTCTCTTAGCTAGGGAATTCATTGAAAAGGAAAGATTGTTTTTTCATCCTAGGTGCATCTTTTTAGTGGATTTGAGTCGAGTCTACACATCATAAGTTTCATCTCCGCTACCTTTTGTCCTAAAGAAAAGCCATAAAAATTAACGCTTAAAGTAAAATTCACTTAGTAACTTTTTATTTACTAGGGCTCTGATACACCAACATAGATCAGGCTAGTGTCTTGGAGTAGGAGAGTAATTAACTCTCCAAGACAGTAAAACCAAACAAGTAGCTTATCTTGCGGTAGGCTAAATCCAACTGTTACATTTATACTCTGGGAAAGCTCCTCTTAAAGGAGAAGCAAGAGATCGTGTCCGAACCAGTGAGGGAATCAATCCTCCTTCATTGGGAACGATGCCAGATATGCACGTACTACAAATGGTAAACCTCGGATTAATCATTGTCGAGGAGCCTGGGGTCACTTGTCGGTAAACCTTGGATTATTGTCAAGGAGCCGGCAAGGGGATTGAGCTTGCTACTCTGCCCTTGCGTGCGTATCGGATCGTAGACTGTTCCCCCAGGTATATTTGTTGCTGTTGGTGACCTTAGTGACTATTATCTTTAGGATTCTTCCTAAGGTGACGGTGGAGGGAAGATCCCACTGTACCTGGAGCAGACGTCGGCTAGACTCACTTGGATTTTCTGGGGGGTTCACTTCACTCGAGACGGTTAAAGTGGAGGAACTTGGTCCAGTCTATTCATTAAGCAGGTTGCCGGGGTAACTATTCCACCCGCCATTTCTGTACTGAATTCTGCGATGTTGGATTTCATCACCAACTAGTGTTTTCGGTCTGGAAAGTTACTGTTTGTGTGTGGTTTGACGCCCTAGATTCTTTAGGCGTGTGATTCGAATTTGTTTGGTTCTTTAGAGACTTTAGGCGGTTTGCTTTGAGATTTTACTTTGTTTGCGTGTGTAGTAGTTAAAAGTTTTTAGCTGTGGCTGAATTACCAAGACAGTCCCGTAGACTTCGGGGCCAGTCTCCTGAGGTTGTAACCGTGGCTGATTTGTTGAGGAAGTCCCGTAGACTTCGGGGCCAACCTCCTGAAGACGTCCCGGGCCATTACGAAGGTTTGAAAGTCCTCGTAACTCCTAGTGGCAGTAAAGTTGGATCACCTGAAGAAGGAGAGTCTTCGTTGGTTGTTCATCTTGATTACCAAACTCTAGAAACAGGTTATAATCCTGAAGCTATTTCGGTTTCTGAACTTGCTGGTATCTTTTCATCTACTAGTGATATAGGCGAAGAACCTGAGATATCTGAACCTGTTACTCCAACATCGGGGTTAGTCTCTCCAACTTCTAGTGCTCCTAATTCACCTAGGGTAGAAAGAGTAATCACCGAAAATCTTCCTTTTGGTTTGATAGCTATTGAAGAACTTGCTCCGGAAGAAGAAATAGGCATCCCTATCCCTGAAAATCAACCTACTATTGATCTAAGGGAGCGTGAATCAATTTTTTACAGTCCACCTAGAAGTACTACTTGGTATCTTTCTTTAACTAATTATTTGGACAACTCAGGGTTAAAGTTTTCACCACCTCGTGCTCCTTATCCACCTAGGGGTTTTTATACTCCCGTAAATATGTCAGGTCAGTCGTCCATGTTTACTCAATCGCCTGAATCTTTTTTGTACGGCGGTCCTTCCGTTCCCTCTGGGTATCAGTCACTTTCTGGTATTTTTTCGGGAGCATCTCCTCAACCCATTGAACAAAGGTTATTCACTGGAAGCAATGGTGCAAAGCCATTGAGCGTAGAAGACATTATTATGATGTCAGGTTCTATTCCCAATTCTCAACCTCAAGGCGGCCAGTTGCCGCCTGGGGGGCAGCCTTAATTAACGCCTGGGGGGCAACCTCAAGGTACACAATTTGCATCTGGGGGGCAACCTCAAGGACAGTACGTGCCTACGGTACATTACATTCCTCAAGGTCAACCCCAGACTCAATATGTACCCCAAGGTCAACCCCAGTATCAATTTATACCTCAAGGTCAACCCCAGTATCAGTACATGCCTCAAGGGTATTTACCCCAAGGTCAGTACTCGAACCAAGGTTTCCAACCACCCCAAGGTCAATCTTATGTTCAAGGAACGGGAAATGTACCTTTCAATTATCAATCCTACCCTCAACCCGGTTTTGGATCTCAATATTCTCAACCTATTATGGGTCAGTACCTCGGAATGAATATAGTGTGGGATCCATCGCAAATTCAACAAGTGTTGCAGCCAAATGTACAGTTGTCATCTCAAACTGGACAACCCTTAGTTTCTGGTTCACCCCAGCAACCAGTCCAGTCTAATATTCAAACTTCTGTACCTTCGGTAGTTTCTCAGTCTGGGCCTATTTCGCCTCGTACTCCATCTCAAACGACTGCTGCAACTGCCGCAACATCTGTTCAATCTACCCCACTTACTTCTGGAGTATCGACAGCTCCGGTTTCTACTGTTCCTGTATCTAC
Organism: Pinus tabuliformis; assembly: GCA_031772625.1. Taxonomy (NCBI): domain Eukaryota; kingdom Viridiplantae; phylum Streptophyta; class Pinopsida; order Pinales; family Pinaceae; genus Pinus; species Pinus tabuliformis. The sequence continues at coordinate 1,183,754,256 of CM062820.1, read as the reverse complement.
TCCTCAGACATCTTTACCATCGTCTGGATCCACGATTCAAACTACGGTTCAGATGCCCGTAGGACAACCTGGTTTAAGTACGGTTGTCACAAGTCAACCACAATTCACTTATCAACCGTACCAGGGACAGTACCAATTCGATCCTGCTGTCTAGCAGCCAATTTATCAGTATCAACCGTATCCTGGGTACACTTATCAACAACCACAGCAACCCCAGTACGGTCCAGTTAATCCTGGTTTTCCAGGAGGATACAATATCCCGAACGCGATTCCCATTCCTAGTTATCCTGGATATCCTCCTCCTGGGGCTGGTTTAATGACTCAGAGTTTTAGGGATCCTAATCGGCAGCTACCGTTTATCGCAACTTTGGACTTACCAGACTTATCGCGCCTAACGAACGATCCAATTAATTATCTTCCGTTTTGGCCGCCAATGCCGAATAAGTTGCCCAGTGACATTCCGAAGTTCGAAGGTAAATCTGGAGAGGACCCGTCGAATCATGTGATGACTTACCACCTCTGGTGTGCCTCTAATTCCATATCGGATGATTCGATCCGCTTACGTCTTTTCCAGCGCACTCTCATTGGTCTTGCGGCCAAGTGGTATATTGAGTTACCACGGGCCTCTTTTTATAATTTTAGCCAGTTAGCTACCTCGTTTTTAACTCATTTTCAGTTGCCGGTCAGATATGATAATGGCACGGAGTTACTAACTTCATTAAAGCAATCGACGTCCACTTATATTTCCGATCATATTCATGAATGGAGACGTCGAAGGCGGTTAGTGAAAGTTTTTATCCCGGACCAGATCTTAGCTGAATGGTTTGTTAAATCATTGTTACCGAAGATTACTGAAGACGTAGCTAAGGCCGGAGTAGTTACTGAGGAGCAAGTGATTGCTCAAGTGCAGTACCTTGACTTAGTTTATACTCAGTCAGGTACGTTACACGAAAAGATCCCTGATCTTCCTAAGTCAAATCAAATCGCTGCTGCTCCGTCAGGGTCTCATGCTGCTGATGGCATGATTGGTACAGTGAACACTAAAAGCAAGAAGAAATCCTCAAAGAATTCTTCTCCTATTATAACCTTACCAGACTCCCCGACAGGAGATTCTTCTGCAGAGGTTTCCGCCGATATTCACGTTGTAGAATCATCTACGGCTAAATCAAAATCCGGTGGGAAGAAGAAAGGGAAGAAGAAGAATAAAGCAGACAAAACTCCAAAGGAGAAAACTGAAAAGGCGGAATCCAATGATGAAAAGCGCAAACCTCGTTATCCATGTCTCATTTGTGAAGAGGAACATTTTACAAGAGACTGCCCTCATCGAGCAGAGGTTGCGAAAATCGTCAAAGGTTCCCAAACTCCTGCTGTCTTGAAGGATCCATTTCCAAAAGATAGCAAAATGATAGGTTCTTCCTCGAGTGCCAATGAAGAACCCATTTTGATGATGTCCCATGTAAGGATTGCGACTCGATTGCAAGATTATGGTAGTAAAAGTCCTGTTGATGGCAAAGAAGCAGAATCTTCTCATTCTAATCCATCAACCTCAGCTCCCGGTTCCGATCCACTACAGATCGAGAAGCCTAATCCAGACTTAGTAATCAAATCGCCTGCCAAGGGTATACTTCGAAAGTCTGCTTTCAATCCACATGCGAGAGCGGCCCAGAATTATAACATTGTTGAGGACTTAGCTGTTTCACCCTCAGCAATGTCGGCTTTGGAAGTGCTGCAATCATGCCCAGCACAGCGTAAATTAATTTTGTTGGCTATAGGAGCTGTTGATGTTCAGGACCCGAACCTAATAATATTTGATCTAGAAAATAGTACACCGCGTTTGCCTCATCAAATGGCTTTCCAGATCCCAGTGATAGTAAAAAACAGGCCTATTCATCGGACTGTAATTGATGAGGGAGCTTCAACGTGTATTATGTCGATACAGTGTTGGAGATCACTTGGTTCTCCTTCACTAAATCAATCCCCGACAATTCTTAAGGCCTTTGATGGCCGTGGGTTTCATCCTTTTGGCATTCTACAGGATTTTCCTATAGGGGTTGAAGGAAAAACCGTTAGTCTAGATGTGGAGGTGGTTGATGCCCCTCTAGACTACAACCTTCTCTTGGGTCGAAGTTGGTCTTACGCTATGACAACGGTCGTTTCATCGGTCTTCCGAGTAATAAAGTTCCCACATAATGGAAAGATCGTAACAATAGACCAGCTGGCTTACTTTTCATCCGACCCAGCCTCTTTAGAGAGTATTCAGCATGTCGGTAAAACGACTATCCCATATAAGGATGTTGGAGTAGGATTAGTTAAAGATTCCGGTTTACTGGGAAATTTTCCTTTTCCTCCACTCAACGCATCATCTTCATTTGCAACCATTCATATGATTACATCAGACACTATTTTTTATGACGATCCTTGGATCATTCCTTCTGAATCTGAAATAGACTCATTTGGTAATTTTATGCCTTTGAGTCCATATGAAATTGCCTATGAAGCCGTGCAGTCTTTTACTGACTCGTGTTCAACCAAAATCGACCTAATGAATGTGGTCAGTGAGGAATCACTTTTCACATCAACCTCGGAGTTAATAGCATTTCCCGAAGTTGTTTCATCTGACGAGCAACTTTGTGAAGTCCTGTGTATAGATGATTTACCATGGGACGATCTCCATCATAGATCTTCGTTTTTACCTGAGGATGATCGTTTTGAAAATGATTTCTCATCAATTTTTACAGCTGAATATGTCAAGGAAGCTCAGAATCCCATGAAACATCCTGATTCAGAGCTGAATTTGGGAAATATCTCTCGAACTATTCCCATTGACATTTCGGTTAAATCTGGAATTGTTGAGAACATTCATATAGGTGCCTCGTGTACAGATGACGAAATTCAGACATACAAGGCCCTATTTCAAGAATTTCACGACGTGTTTGCCTGGTCCTATGAGGAAATGCCAGGAATTGATCCCGCAATTTTTGTTCATGAGATCAAGACTTACCCGAACGCTAAACCCGTCCGGCAACATTTGCGCTAGATTCACCCACAAAAAGCTGCTGCAATTAAAGCAGAAGTTGAGAAACTATTGAAAGCAGGTTTCATTTATCCGATCCCGTTAACGGATTGGGTATCGAATATTGTTCTGGTTAACAAAAAACAGGGAACAATAAGAATATGCATCGATTATAGGGACATTAATCGAGCTTGTCCAAAAGACAACTACCCAACTCCCTATATCGATCAAATAATTGATGATTGTGCCGGCAGCGAAATATTTTCCTTTATGGACGGTTTTTCCGGATACAATCAAATCAATATTCTACCTGCCGATAAACCAAAAACGGCTTTCATTTGTCCATGGGGGACATTTGCTTATTGCAAATTACCTTTTGGGCTCAAGAATACCGGAGAAACTTTTCAAAGGGCGATGTCTTATGCGTTTCATGACATCAAACACATTGTGCAACCGTATCTCGATGATTTGCCCGCTCATTCATTACATCGAGCTGATCACCTTGTCCATTTACGAGCAACCTTTATGAGGTGTAGGCATTATCGTATTCGGTTGAACCCACACAAATGTGTCTTCTGTATAGAAGCGGGTCGATTACTGGGATTTGTAGTTTCGAAAGCCGGCATTCGCGTCGATCCCTCGAAGGTCGAAGCTATCATCAAATTGCCTCCTCCTTCGAGTCTTCACCAACTCCAAAGTTTGCAGGGGAAAGCAAACTTTTTACGACGATTCATTCCTAACTACGCCGAGGTTACAAAGGGTTTTACACGGTTGTTGAAACAGAACGCTCAATTCTCTTGGGATGAGATAGCTCAGAAATCTTTTGATGCACTCAAACACGCGTTGACCCATGCACCGTTGTTGCATCCTCCCAACTACAACCAGGATTACTTTTTGTACCTCGCCGCCGCTCATTCCACCATTGGAATGGTCTTAGTTCAGGAAGATGAATTCGGAACGGAACATGTGATATATTACCTTAGTCGAACGTTAAATCCAACTGAGCTAAAATACTCACATGTGGAGAAATTGGCATTGGCAGCCGTTCAAGCTGTCCAACGTTTTCGTCACTACATTTTACTACGTAAAACTACAGTCATTTCGGATTGCAACCCTATGATCTACATTTTGACCAAAAAATTGCTAGGGGGAAAGTACTCTAAATGGATTGTTATCCTGCAGGAGTTCGACTTGGAATTTGAGAAATCTAAGTCTAAGAAATCTTTAGTTTTTGCAGAGTTAATGTGTGACTTCCCGCGTGCTGACACGGAAACTGTGGTAGAGGAGCCCATTGCGGACGAATCTTTGTTTCTAATCAGCACTTTAGATCCATGGTATGGGGATATCATCGTCTATCTCCAGACACAATCCTTTCGGCCCGAAGTTTCAAAGTCGGAACGTCGGAAAATTCGATTCCAGTCCCAACAATACAAAATTATTGGAGATACTCTTTATCGCCGTGGGGCGGACTCTATTTTTCGACGTTCCTTAACTCACGAAGAGGCTGAAAGGGTTCTAAATGACTGTCACTCTGGAGCGTGTGGTGGTCATATGTCTGGGTATGCCATAGCCCAAAAGATATTGCGCGCTGGCTACTTCTGGCCGTCCTTGTTTAAAGATTGTATTACTGCGGTCCAAAAATGCCACAACTGTCAAGTGTTTGATCGAAAGATGCGCGCTCCACCTGCTCCTCTCCACCTTATAATTGCCGTTAGTCCTTTTGCCAAATGGGGTATCGATTTTATTACATGTAACCCTCACTCGGCCGGGGGCATGCGTATATCATCCTTGCGGTAGATTATTTTACTAAGTGGGCCGAGGCGATGCCTACATTCGAGGCAGACGGCAAGACAGCTGCAATTTTCATGTTCAATCATATAATTGCTAGGTTTGGTGTCCCACAAGCGATAATCACTGACCATGGGTGCCATTTTCGAAACGTTATGATGACAGAACTTACAGGCCAGCTTGGTTTGCGTCACGATAGTTCAACTCCTTATTATCCACAAGCGAATGGTCTGGTTGAGTCCATCAACAAAGTTTTAGTTATCATGATCCGACGAATCATTGGTATTCATCGGTCGAATTGGCACAACATGTTATTTTCAGCGCTTTGGGCGTACCGAACCTCAGTGAAAACATCAACAGGGTTCACTCCTTTCCAACTAGTTTATGGTTTGGAAGCTGTGCTACCCATTGAATGCAAAATCCCGTCACTGCAAATGGCCATCGAGTTACTTCCAGCTACTTCCGAAGAGGAAAAGAGTTTATTATACTTAGCTCAATTAGATGAGAATTGACGTGATGCTGCATTGGCGATCAAGACTCACGCAAAACGTATGAAAGCTCAGTATGATCGAAATGTGACCCCTCAAAATTTTTCGGAAGGAGACCTAGTGTTATTGTATGATCAAGCTAATGATAAATTAGGTGCTGGAAAATTCGTTCCTATGTGGCATGGGCCCTATATTGTCAAGCGAAAGCTAGCAAAAGGGGCCTATGAGTTGGTAGACTTTGACGGGGACTCTTAAGGTAAACCCAGAAATGGTCTTTACTTGAAGAGGTATTATGCTTAAAAGAACGGGTATGGAGATTTTTAGTTAGGTTAGTTTTTCTTTCTAGCTGGTGTGTTTGTTAGTTTAGACAGTGTGCTTAGCTTAGAGAGTGTGTTTTTCGTCGTTATTCTGGCTTATCTTGGTTTTACTCTTGATATTGCAGATGTCGATGCCTCTCCAAACATACATTGGTTTCGCTGATGGTGCTTGTCGTAGTACACGGAATATCTCTTCCGCAGCTTGGGTTATCTATTCGCCCTCTGACGAGTTAGTTTCTATGCATGGGGTAAGCCTCGGTCAAACAACAAACAACATTGCCGAGTACAGTGCAGTGATTGAGTTATTATCTGAATCTATTTCATTTGGGATTCGGAGTTTGATAGTGAGGTTAGATTCTGAACTCGTTGTATTACAGCTTAATAGAGTGTATGCCATTAGAAATCCAGTGTTATTAAGGTTATTTTTGAGAGTGCGTCTCTTGGAACGTGAGTTTGATTACATTGAATATCAACATATTCCAAGATCTTTAAATACATTAGCAGATGCAATTGCTTCTCGAATGTTAAATAGACATTTGCAATAATCATACATGTAAATTTAAAACCATTCCATAACATGATTTACAAGATAATCCGGTAATAATGATATATATATATATATATATATATATATAGGAGTGTGTCGAAAAATACATCGTCTTCGATCATAGGTTGAAAAACACCTTATGATCGACAAAAATGATAAGTACAAAAACCAAAATGTCACATGTGTCTACAAAACGACCATCCAATCACTGGTGATGATCTCTATATGACACCACTGCACGGGCCACCCTACACAAGAACCTCCTAAAAGGTCCTGGGACCCCGACTACATAGCGCTGAAGCCGGATTGTCATCTATGGTAGTCTCCGGTATATCTGCTGTAAGACGCTCTAGGTCACTTTCCAACTCAGCCAAAGTCTCTGTGGCCTCGTCCTGTGGGGCCGGTGCCACTGCAACTGGTAGTCTCCTCTCGTAAGGCCGGAGATTGGCTGGACGTCGTGGGCCTACATCTGCATTTTGAAAATTATTACTATCAGTTTTGAGACGATATAAAAACAAACAAAAATAATAGATAGTTTAAAAAACTTGTGAAAAATGAAGTTACCTGTATCATCCCATTGTTCTCCCGGTGGAAGAACCATGTCCGGATCTCCACGAAAATCAACTCCGGCATAAGGAAAATCCTGTATAGAAAAGACCTAGTCTTCTAACCAGCGAAAGTACTCCGGAGTAAATCGGACAACCTCCGTCCCCTCATCAGGATGATAGGCCATAACCGCAACCCATCGCATCAATTTGGGCTCTCGGGGAAGCCTAGCCTCAACAGTGAGCTGCTGTGGGATCAGCATCGGAACCCTCTCTAAGCCAAAACTCACAACTAAAGCCCCATAACCAAAGGTCTTTAGCAGTCCGTTTTTGGCTCTAGTCAGTTGGCCTTTTACAATGGCCAACACAACATCACACCAGTTGAAAATGGTACCTCGATAGCAATCAATTGCCATCCACATCTGGGATCCAGTGGCAATGTGTAAAGTGGCAGCCCCGCAAAGTCTGGTAACTGTAAAGGCAATCACCATAAGTTCAGGACGGGATATAGTTTTGATCTCTATCCCCTTCTCCTGAGTCTGAGTGTTACACCACTCTAGTCGGAGACTAGCGATAGACTGGCCACCTGCCCTAGTCCCGAACAGAGTCAAGTGTTCGCCTCTCTTGGGCAAACCAGTGAGAAAGTAGATATCTGCCGGCTCCATCTCAAGCTGGTGCCCTCCAATATAAAAACACTGGTCCTGAACGTTCCATCTTTCTACCAGCCACTCTAGAAAGCTCACTTGGGCCCTCATGCCAGGTATGGCCCAGTATTTATAAAGGCCGCATGCCTTCAAAGCATCAATTGATGGTTGATGATTAATGGCGGCCAAATCAACATCTTCGTGCTCTCTCTCGCGCCAATCAAGCATGGTGAACAATCTACATACCATAAAACATCCATTAGAGTCCATAAAATCAAAAATTTTTGGTCCATTTTGGAGGATTTAGGTTTTAAAAACTCGTTGCGCGGGGTACGCACCCCGCCTTTAGGAACAGAGCGTGGGTACGCAGAGTCCCTGAAGGCAAGGTGCGTGCCCCTGACATTTTCCCAACTAAGAAAATGTCGAGGTACGCGGGTCCCTAGTGTGGTGCCTGCGTACCCCGAGAGGCGGTTTTTGAAACCACAAAACCTCCCAAAAATGAAATCTGGGGCCTAAAAATGAATTCTAAACAGATGAAATTGAAGAGGAGGATGTTGTAAATTACCTGGAAGAGACGGCGTTCGATTTCGACGGTCGGATTCTCCGCAATGTCCACGGGAAGTTTCTTGCCAAAAGCCCTTTTTCTCTCCTCAACAGTAAAATGGTAAAAATGAATTGGTAAAAGCCCTTTTTATAGGTTTTTTGGGTAAATAAATGGTAAATTTGTTTATTTTTCACCATGAAAAGGTATTTTTCAAAGTATTTTTATCTATCTTCAACAGGTATGAGTAATGTGTTGGTTTTTGTGCAGGATAAAGGATTTTCAGGGAAAATTGTCATTTTTTACAAATAAAAACATCAGAGTCATCTTTAAGCTCTTTTCTGACTCCTAAAATGTGAAAAGATTGCCGAGTTTTCTTTTTAGCTTGTTAAAACGGAATTAAAAAGACGGTCCTCTTACAACCCTTTTCTGACCGTAAAAACATGAAAAGATTGCCGGATTTTTGTCGTTTCAAATTCGATATTGGAAATAAAACGACGTGTCCTTGATCGCTTTTTACTTTTCAGATCAGAGACACTAATCATGAAAGTATTCCTTGGTCGTAAAGATCAAGTGGTTCTCTCAAGTATTATTTTATACTTTTTCGGGCTTGGGAGACACAAATTTACGAAAAAGGTAAACCCTGGAGTCTTCTTAAGTTTTTCAGACTCTCTAAAATTGAAAAACGCCGAGTTTCTCCTATACTGGACTCGTTAAAATTTCACAGTAAAGGACCTGTTCGATTACAAACAGGAATGGACCACTCCTTCTTAGGGTTCGAATCTAAACTAAGTTGGACTCATCCGAAGGATGAGCTTATAATCAAGCAAATGTTATCCTCCTCAAGCTTGTAAAAAATAAAGAGGTACTTGCCACAAATGGTGGGGGAAAAGAGAGAAAAATGAGCCTATTTGTTATCCTTTGTCTCGGAAAAACCTTATCACCACTCTTGAACATGACACTTTTCATTCACCTGGGTTGGGAAATCCTTTGCCTAACAGTTGATCAAACCACATTAAAAGTCTTCAGCCGGTTTTTGGGTATTAACTTTGGGTCAATTGTCACCAAGCCATCTGTTGTGTCATTATGTGTTCAAGAGGTCACTGCAAATAAACCATTCATCTGCAAAATACCTGTCATCCATCTTGACCATCCCTGAGTCAGTCCTTACAGCTACATTTCTTCAACTTGATCTATGATTTCGTGTTGTGGGCTTGCCTACGACAGATCGCTTTCTATCGACATCAGCACATTATCTAGAAAGATGATCTAGGAATCATCAGTACCTTGAAATCTGCATGCCTCAATGGCAGGTTTCTCGCCTTTGATGACAGTTTGCATCATTGACTTTCGATCGAAGGATTCCGTGACATGTTCGACATCAACACATCTACTCACATCTCATGGATTGTACTGAGTACTTTGAGAGCCATTGACATCACTGGTGGTTTCTCTCACACTTGTTAACAGTTTACATCATTGACTGGTAATCAAGTGGTTTCTACCATGTTCGACATCAACTCATTTATTCACATGGATAGAATCGTACTATTTCGGGAAGCAGAAATGAAGACCCTGGATCTAGTTTCCGCCATCCAGGCTGCGAGGAGTTTTGTATTCATCATACAGTAGACTAATTATAAACAGATGGCTGCATCCATACTGTGTCTACATATGTCTATGATTATGATGTACTGCGAAATCATTCCTATATCAGAGCAGTAGTTAGTTTGTTAGTTAAGTTTTTGATCTGAGTATGGGAATGCCTACCTCAGCGATGATATGATCTCATATATGTATTTTGTGTTGAATATTTGCAGGTTCCAACTGGGCTCTCCACAAGATAATCCTCGAAATGATAAAGTGCTTCACCCTTCCTAGATGATATGAAACCCTAATCTACTACAGGCTTCGCACTTTAGGGGGCAATCTGTTACACTAAAATTTGTCACCATGACTATTTGCAGTCGGTATGGCTCCATCAATAACCATACTATCCTCCTTGGCAAGTCTTATACCTCTGCTCCTCATGTCAAACTCCAAAAAAGAGAGAAAGCCTTTAAAAATCAATATAACTCAGGTTCCGCACTTTCTCTTACTCTTACCTGCGTGCATGCACCTCAAGTACATAATACCTGCGTACTTGTACGCTCTGTCTGTAAAGGGATGGGTGCGTACCCCTGTAAAAGTTAAAAGGCGCAAGTTTTATTTCAAAAAACTTACTTGCGGTCGATTCTAGAGCATTCTAGAAGATGGTTTGACGTGGATTGAGCGCCTCCAGATGGTTCATGCATCCTAGTGAAAGAGGAACTTATCCCATGAAGAGGGGAGCTATCCCTTTGAAAGAGGGACTTATCCCATTGATGGTGGACTTGTTTAACTTCCTCCAAATCATTATAAATACAGGCATTGGGCCAGAGGCAAGGGAGGTTGAAAGCTGAACATTCCTAAGGGTAGATGCTGCTGAAATTAGGACTCCCTTATAGAGCTTGAGAGGAGAGATTCCAATCCTTTCTTAGCTTCATTTGGAAGTGGGTGAGCTGATCAAAGTAGAGGAGAACTCTTGCTGGACCCTGGGAGGGACCTGCACAACACCAAGGCACTGGTTGTAATGGTTTCTTTTGTTTCCAATCAATACAATTAAGTTCATTTTTCTCAACAAGTTGTTATATATAATTTGTTTCATAAACTCCTTGGTCTTTATGATGAATATGTTTTATTATATGAGTTATTCAGGTGCTATGTAATCGTTTGCTTGTTAGTGAATGCAGGCTTCAAGGAGAAGGAGCTCATCTGGATCGGAGAGGCTTGGCTGCTACAAACAGCGTTGGACTAAAGGTAAGCCTTAAACACCTGGTTGCTTTCATTTTAGATGCATATTTAGGGAAAGATAGTGCTTGATTGTTTTGTTTGTCACTAGAAACACCTTAGTTTCTAGGGAGGTCGGTTTTGTCCGCAAAATTGACTCTTTTCGCATGACAGCGTCTACAACAGTCCTAAACACTCTGTGTGAACTGTATGCCAACATTTACGGTAGCCCGGACACTCCCTAGACCATTATGTGCATGCATTCGGGGACCAACTCACTAGATCTGCTCCAAAAATCCAGATACTCTCTTCCATTTATTGTGTGTGCGTCCAGGACAACTTGGACACTCTCAAGATGACCCTGTGCGAGTGTTCAGGGACCGACACCTCTAGATCTGCCTCCGAAACCCTAGATGCTCCCATAGGCTTCTGTGCTAGCGTCTAGAGATCTATGGAAGTTGTCTTGACCACTTTGTGCCAGCGTACAGGGACTAAAATTCCCAGTTTTGTGCAAGCGTCCAAGAATAAGAAAACCCTAGTTTAGTGCGAGCGTCATCCCTGAGATTTCGGACCCTTTCACGAACTTTCCTCCGATAGACTTGTGTGAACCAAGACAATAAGAGAAGAGAATATGGCTTGATCAATGTGTCCAAATGAGCTTGAGGTCTCTTCTATTTATATGCTTTCATGAGGGTCCACTTGTGATTGAGGCTGACCTATCCAGTTTAACATGTGCTTAGGGCTGACCTAACCCAATATACATGAGTGAATAAATAATTTCAAAAAAAACTTTCGCTTGTCCAAATAAGGTGTTATTTAGGTCTATTTTGGTCCTCTCAAAAAGAGGAATCTAATGCAATCACCATCTCGGTCATTTGAGATATCCAAGGTGAAATTTGACCGTAGTTGAAAAAATTAACATTAAGTTGGTCGAGGAATCCTAGAATAAGGCTTGCATGAATGACACCCTTAATTCTACCTTTATCTGTTTAATTTAGAAAAAAACAAGATGCTTCTTCATTTAGTGATTTCAGTCCCATATCTTGCTGCAATGTTATTTACAAACTGATCACTAAGATCATCTCTTTAAGACTGAATCCCATGTTGAGTGCATGTATCTTAGAGGAGCAGTTTAGTTTTCTCCAAAATTGAAAAATCCATGATGCAGTGGTCTTGTCTCAAGAATCCTTACATTCCACAAAATCAAAGCACTCTTCTGCAATAGCACTAAATATTGATTTATTGAAGGCCTATGATTGTGTTAGCCAGTCTTTCATCAGGATGTTCTTAATTTAGAAGGGCATGAATATAAGGATGGTAAATTGGATCCTAACTCGTGTCTCTATTTTAAAATGTGGTTCTAATTAATAGTCACCCTTCATAGTCATTTAACACTACCGTGGTCCTTAGATAGGGATGCCCAATTTCCCTATTTCTATTCCTTTTAGTGGCATAAGTATTGAGCATATTGATTAAGAAATCCACTGCTTTGGAAGAGATAAAAGGTGTCAAGGTATCTGATCAATATTATATCTCATATTTGATGTTCAGAGATGAAATTCTCATCTTCCTAGATGGTTCAATAGTCTACATTGTCGCATTGAAAAAACACACGATTATTTTGAGATCATCACGAACATGAAAATTAATTAAAAAAATGCACTTTATCATTCTGTAATATTCTGAATGCAATCAATATTTTTTTTGTACAAACATCTACCTTTCAAATCAAATATGTGTAGGAAGGCATAGAATATTTGAGATTTTACATTTGGCCAAATGCATACAGAAAGGGTGACTGGATTTGGCTTATAAAAAAGATGGAGGCTTCATGTTTGGACCAATCATTTTTCATGTGGAGTGGTTAATACTTATTAAGTCAATACTGAAAAGTATTCCAATTTATTAGACCCTTATTACTGCCATTCCAAAGAGAACTCTAAATAAGATCAGAAACATAAGTTACAAATTTCTTTCATCTGGAAGAAGTAATATGGATGGTATACCCTTAGTTGATTGTAAGTATATTGCAAGGTCAAAAATGCTTGGAGGTCGGGGACTGAAAAACTCAAAACCTTTTTAGTCAAGCTTTGACAACAAAAAGTTTATGGAGGCTTCTAAAGAACATGTTTCTTTTTGGGGTAAAACCGAAATTGAATGGATAAGATGTCCCAGGAAATCAACACCAAATTATCAACTAAGTCTAGAAGGCCCTAGAAAATTCTTTTCCTATCATAGTTGGGTTGCTTGGAAGGTGCAAGATGGCAAGAGTGTCAGGCCCAGTTTGGACCCTTGTGCTAACATAGGGGGAAATCTCATATTATTAAAAAAACCTCTTTCATATGTGCATGTTGTCGATGTTAAAACCCTTGCTGATTCCAACACTCAAAATGATCAGAAGTGGGGCACCAGGGCTATGAAAACTGTACAGGACCTGGGATTGATTAGGATCAAGGTAGAGGAATGATTCAACTATGTGGGCAATATTGTCATGATAACGACCTAATTTTCTAATGATAATGAGGACCATCTTATTTGGTTGAAAATTTCTCATTCCGATTCATATAATGCAAATTTAGGTATCAAGCATTGATGGAATATCACCCAAGAAGGGAGCATGTTTGGTTGTGGAGGTTCCTTTAGAAACACAAAGGACCTTTCAAGTACAAGTTAGTGCTATGGTTGGCCCTATAAAATAAACTGCTGACATGGGATAACTTTATTAAGCGAGGTTGGATTGCACCCAATCATTTTCTACTGTGCAATCAATTGAGGAATCCATACTACACTTGTTCATTTCTTGTCCTTACCTCTAATAGGCTTGGTCATTAGCTAAGTCCCCATTCAATCCATTAGTGGATTTATGGTACAAATATACTTTGGACAAGTGTGTTATGGGATGGGCAAATGATTAAGCAATTTCATATTATTTGGTATTTCTTGCATCTCATGTTCACTTTGTTTGGTGGGCTAGAAATATGGAAATATTTTAGAAAAATACATTCACATGGAGGTAGTTTTTGGTGTAATTGAATATACTTTGAAATTTTTTAGAGCTTAGGTTAAGAGCATGAAACCTAGAGTTCCAAAGTTCTAGTAATTAATCCTTTGGAAAAATCAATCCCTTGGGGCTTCTTCAATGGGGTGAGCCAAGTGACTCCCCTAATGTGCAGAGATGGCACTGTGCTATTCATAAATGACTTAAATTTCTTTCATATCAAGTATGCTCTAGGCCATGGAACACAAATGAGAGCTGAATTTCCAGCTCTCTAGGAACTTTCCTATGTGGCAAACCAAAAAGAAGTTAAACAATTACAAATAATGGGGGATTGAAAACTTGTTTTGGATTGGGAGAACAATCACGTGGGAATAATGTTGGAAATATGATTATACTAAGAGGGGGGTTTGATTAGTACAATATCAAATCTTAAGCAATTAAAACACTTCAATTCAGTTATTGTATCGACCACATTAGTAACATGAATATATATATATATATATATATATATATATATATATATATATATATATAGATATATATATATATATATATATATATACTTATGAAACTTCTTTTATTATTGAATGATCTTGTAGGCACTAATCTACTATTAGATTGATTTACTAGCACTAACTATACGTAGGCATCAACCCCATGAAATGTTTTACTGGCATTGACCAAAAGGAGGCACACAATGCCCTAAAGTGTGTTAGGAAACCAGCTCACAAAAAGATAGAAAATATAGATCAACTCCTTAGAACTCAGCCACTTCGAGGGGGCAAACTCCTTTACATTACACAAATGAACAATTCTTGGATGATATAAATGACTAAACCTCCCTTCTATATATAGGAGTCTAAGGGGTCACAATATAATCAAGCCGACATAACGGTAATAACATAAGGGCACAAAAATAACAATAGTGGGTTTCTATGGGGCATACTAATAACAATATGGGGACAATAGGGGCACAATAATAACAATAAGGGATACAATGACAATAGTAATGGGGGAATCACTAGTATTATAAGGGCCTAACATGCCCCTCTCCTTCCGAAAAGCGTTGTCCTCAACACTTGAGTAGTTCTGGATGCTTCTATATAAAATTCTCATCCTCCCATGTGGAATCTTCAGTGGATAAGTTCTTCCACTTGATGAGATACTCCGAAATTGATTGATTTCGTAGCTGTCGAGTTCTTGTTTCTATGATTGCTTCCAGTTCCAATATGATTTTTCCTTCCTCGTTAATTTCTGGCAATATTATTTGAACTGGGAGCTTGTCACCTATAACCTTCTTTAAACATGAAACATGGAAAACTGGGTGCACTCGAGAAGCTGCAGGAAGCTCCAATTTGTATGCCATAGTACCAATCTTTTGCAACACCTTGTACGAACCATAATACTTGGTGATAATTTATTATCCTTCTTAGCTTGCTTGAGGGACATTTGTTTTATGGTTGTAGCCATAGGAATACCCAATCACCTACATCAAAAATTCTTTCACTGCGATGTTGATCTGCCTGTTGTTTCATTCTATTATGTGCCAACATGAGGTTATCATTTAAGAGTTGGAGAACTTATTGTTGATGCTTGATGTGATGTTCCACTGCTTGAACCTTAGAATTTTCTCTTAAATATGATGTGATGGATGGTGGATGATATCCATAAAGTGCCATAAATGGGGTCATTTTTGCTGCAGTATAGAAGGAAGTGTTATACCACCATTCAGCCAAAGGCAACCATTTGACCCATTGTGTCTGTTTATCAGATACAAAGCAACGAAGATATCCTTCCAAACATTTGTTTACTATCTCATTTTTCCCATCATATTGAGGATGATAAGATGATCTATGAGCTAACTGAGTACCGAGACAAGAAAATAATTCTGTCCAAAAATTTCCAGTGAAAATGTGATCTCTGTCGCTCACAGTAATCTTTGGGTTTCCATGTAGCTTTTGAATTGTTTACATAAATGCAGTAGAAACTGTACTGGCTTTAAATGGATGTGATAATGCACAAAAGTGTGCATACTTGGTAAGTCTATCAACTACCACCATGATGACACTCTTTCCTTCGGACTTGGGTAAACCTGTGATAAAATCCATTGAAACCTCCTCCCAACATTGGCTTGGAATGGATAAAGGTTGTAATAGACCCGAGGTCTTAATTGTTTCAACTTTATTTTGTTGGCAACCCAAAAATTCTGCCACAAACTTTTGAATATTTGATTTAAGGCCATCCCAAAAAAATTTCTTCTTAACCCTGTGGTAAGTTTTTAAAAATCCTGAGTGCCCTCCTAAGGGAGAAGTGTGCAATTCCATAAGAATCTTTTGCTTGAGTTGGGAATTCTTACATAGGTATAAGCGATCTTTGTACCATAACGAATCATTTTTCCAGCTAAATGTATCAAATGTACTGGGATCTTGTTGTAACTTTCGAATGAGTGCCCACACTTCTTCGTCATTCTTCCATTCCTCCCTTGCTTCGTTTATCCAATTTGGTTGGATAATAGAAATGGCGCACAACAATGCTTCTACATCCTCATCCTTTCTTAAGAGTGCATCTGCCACAACATTTTGCTTCCCTTTTTTGTAGATGATTTCAAAGTCATAACCCAACATCTTTGTGACCCATTTTTTTTGCTCTTCATAGGATAATCTTTGTTCTAAAAAGTATGTAAAACTATCATGATTCGTTTTTACCTTGAAGTGTTTTTGCATTAGGTAGGGTCACCATTTCTTAAGAGCATGTAGTATTTCCAACATTTCCTTCTCATAATAGCTTTTTGTAAATACTTTCCCTTGATTGGACGACTTTCGAAAGCAATGGGTCTTTCATCTTGCATTAAAAGAACACCAATTCCATTTCCTGAAGCATCACATTCCACAATAAAGGTTTTTGTGAAGTTTGGCATAGCTAAGACCGGTGCTTGGCACATTGCCTCTTTAAGATGTTCAAAGGCCTTTATTTCTTCTCGAGTCCATGAAAATGCATCTTTCTTCAATAATTTTGTTAGAGGTGCTACTATTCTCCCATAATTCTTAACAAACTTGTGATAATACCCTGTCAACCCAAGAAATCCTCGCAGATGCTTTATGGATGTGGGGATTTTCCATTCCTTAATGGCTTTAATTTTGCCCAATATAACACCTTCATGAGATACAATATGACCCAGATATCCACCTCTTGTACTCCAAAGAAACATTTGGAGCTTTTTGCATATAATTGTTTCCCCTCCAATAGTTTGAGCACCCTGTCAACATGATCCTTCCAAGACTTGCTGTAGATTAGTATATCATCAAAAAATACTAACACAAATTTTCTAAGGAAGGCTTTGAAAATGGAATTCATCAAACCTTGAAATTTAGAAGGTGCATTGGTAAGGCCAAAAGGCATGACCAAAAATTCATAATGACCCTCATGAGTTCTAAATGTTGTTTTCGGAATGTCTTCAGTCTTCATTATGGTTTGATGATATCCTGAACGAAGATCCAACTTGGTGAAGTAAATTGATCCATGCAATTCATCCAATAATTCATCAATGACATGAATGGGAAATTTATCTTTAATAGTGAGCTTGTTGAGCTCCCTATAATATGGACACAAGCGCCATGATCCATCCTTCTTGTGCACCAATACTACTGGAGAAGAGAAAGAGCTTTGACTAGGTTGAATTATACCCACCTCTAGCATTTATGCAACCATACGTTCAATTTCACTCTTTTGGGCATAGGGATATCTACGGCTTGATGTTTGGAGGAACACTTCCTGGAATCAAATGAATAGCATGATCATGATCACGAATAGGTGGGAGACCTTTGAGAGTCTCAAATACCTTGGAATGATTGTCTAAGAATTTTTTGAGATTTGGAGAAATAGATGTTTTCGATGTGGGAACCTCTAGCGAACATAATTGTGCAATTACACCTCGTTATTCCTTCTTTAGAAGCTTTGTCATACCGTCAGAGTTGATTATCTTTCCCGGTTTCCCTGCAATACTCCTTAATTCAACTTCCTTTCCTTCCGCACAAAATTTCATGAAAAGTTCTTGAAAATTAAAAGCTATTGTACCCAAGGATTGTAGCCATTGGACTCCTAGTACAACATCAACACCACCCATTGGAATGGAAAGCAATGGGCTATTCAATACATATTATCCCATGGATAGCTTGATATTATGGCACTTTCCAAATAAATTTATGTTTCCTCCACTTGCAACCATCACTTGACACTCTGGTGCAGGATAGAGGAAGCAATTCAATTCCTTTGCTATCTTACAATGAATAAAATTATGGGTACTTCCCTAATCAATCAACGCTATTACCTTTTTCTTCTTGATATGTCCTTCTATCTTGATAGTTTGAGGAGTGCTAATTCCAACCAATGCATTACAAGATACATTGGATTCATTTCTTCTTTATTTAGGGTTTGTTCCTGGAGTATATCCTCTTCTTTTGACATTTCTTGTTCCTTTTCTTCCTCCTCTTCACAATCTATGTAGAATAATTCTTTCTCAACACACTTATGACCTTTAGTGTATTTTCTATCACAACTGTAACAAAGCCCTTTTGCTCTTTTTTCTTCCAATTGTTGTGGTGTCAACCTTGTAGGTTGTGGAAGTCTAGGGAAAACAACACTTCCATATTTATAGTTGTGAGTGGTAGGCTTCCTAGTTGCCATAATTTTGCTTTCCATTTTTCTTGCTAACCTGATTGCCTTCTCTAATGAATCAGGTTCCCAAAGGCGAACCTCATGTTGGATATTATCCTTTAAAGTCACTATGAACACATCAATCCTATGCTCCTCTATAATATCTTTTACCCTTATGTTCAATTTTTGGAAGTCCTCATTGTGATCCATCATTGATCCCTTTTGTTTGAGATTTATCAATTGGCTAAAAAAGGTGTTGCTTTTTGTATCCTCATAATGTGCTATCATTTCTTCCGTGTAAATTGTCCAAGTGACAATTTGTTTACAAGAGCAAAGCCATCGATACCATACAAACTGATTTGGTTCCAAATATAAAGTTGCAATACGTACCTTTTGTATGTTTTGCACATTATGGAGGTCGAAAAATTGCTCCATCTGTAGTATCCACGTTCCAGGATCCTTGCCATCAAACTTCCTCATATCGATTTTTGGAGCATGGTGGGTCTTCAATCCAACATTAGAGTCTAGGAAATCATGATTAACATTCCTTTTGTTCTCATCATGAGTTTCCTTTACTACGCTTTCACCATTAGTGACCATTTCTTGTAGCAACTTATTCAAATTTATCTTCAATTCTTCCATCTTATCACCCATGCCATTCATCTTAACGTCCATCTCATTCATCTTAGCTTCCACGTCATCCATCTTAACTTGCATGCCATTCATATTAGCTTCCACGCTATCCATCTTACCTTGCATGCCATTCATATTAGCTTCCACGCCATTCATCTTGGCTTCATTTACATTTAGTGAGAGTGAAATTTGTTGTACTTGGTCTTGTAATTTTGATATGTCATGTTGCATTTCTTCCTCTTCTTCACGAGTCATGCTAGAGATTTCAGGTTGCTTACTAGGTGTTTCCATTTTCTTTCTTCGGGGCATTAATTAATGCTAGTAATTCTTCACTATTCCCTTTGAATTCCTTCAAACTAATTTTTCAAAAAAAATTACACACATTTTTTTTTAACAGTTTGTAAGATCTCGATATTGAATTTGTTGTATCTCTGTAACTACGAATCTCGAATATCTGAAATTGCGTCCTGTGGTAGCCCTTTGAGTCCTCTTTCTAACCCCGCAAATCTGATCAATATTGGATTCTCCAAGGAAGAGTTATGCCAAATCTCCCACGGTGACCTGATTATAGACTAGTTTAGTAGAGTGAACTTGTATGATGTGCCACGTGTCACTGTTTCAACCTTAGTACCTGAAACTGATACACAGAAAACTACAGGCCATCCTCTTTCTGAAACTTCTTACGAAATTTCAATCTGATGCTCAAAACAAAAGTTATGACGATTTTCCCCAGGTCACCTGTTTGGAATGTAATTCGAGAGTCTGCAAAAACCCTAACTTCCTCAGATCATATCTCCGCAAATATAGTGAGACAAGCTCTGAAATTCGGACCCAAAGTTCAGAACAATTTCGGCTCAAATGGGTTTTTTTTTAGATTCTGAAACATCGTAGACAAAAAGTGATAGCGAAAATTCCACGATGGCCTGTTTGGAGTAGCGAAACCCTAGAATCCAAAGCTCTGATACCATATGTTAGGAAACCAACTCATGAAAAGATAGAAAATATAGATCAACGCCTTAGAATTCAGCCTCTTCGAGGGGGAAACCTCCTTTACATTACACAAATGAAAAATTCTTGGATGATACAAATGACTAAACCTCCCTTTTATATATATGAGTCTAAGGGGTCACAATATAATCAAGCTAACATAACAGTAATAACATAAGGGCACAAAAATAAGAATAGTGGGTTTCTATGGGGCATACTAATAACAATATAGGGACAATAGGAACAATAATAACAATAAGGGATACAATGACAATAGTAATGGGGGAATCAGTAGTATTATAGGGGCCTAACAAAGTGTTTTATTGGCACCGACTAGAAGGAGGCACCAACCCCTTGAAATGTCTTACTGGAACTGATCATAAGGAGGCACCAAGCCCCTAAAATTCTTTACGGGCACAAAGTAGAAGGAGACACCAATTCCTTGAGAAATGCAAACACTAACTCGAGCTTCCTATTATATCCCTTTTTCATATTTCAAACTTGATCCACATGTGTTCTTGCCTAAACACTTTTCTTGACTTCTGATCGAATTTGTTACTCTTCAAAATCTCCTATACTTTTTCCTATCAATCCATACTCTATATCATTAGCTCTATTCTAATCACAATCCTTACATGTTGTCCTTTTACTTTATATGTATAAACCCTAGTGCCTTGGGACCTGTTGTAGCGGCTACAACCACCCTCCAAAATTTTTCACTAGCCTGTTTTGGAGCCTCCCTACCAACCTTCACAATAGCTTTCCTTGCTTCGTCAAGTCCTCAAGCTTCAGTGTCTTTCTTGCAGAAAAGGCAGCCTGTCGATCACAGTTTGATCTTTTCCTTTCATAGGCTGCTCATCCGGACTTGGTCCAGCTGTAGGCTAAGTAGCTTCCTAGTGAAATTTGCGCATTTCTGGAGGGCAACCAATAGTTCCCTC
The DNA here is from genome assembly GCA_031772625.1 of Pinus tabuliformis. Lineage (NCBI taxonomy): Eukaryota > Viridiplantae > Streptophyta > Pinopsida > Pinales > Pinaceae > Pinus > Pinus tabuliformis. The sequence goes on along the minus strand of CM062820.1, from coordinate 1,183,733,356 downwards.
TGACAGCCTATTAGTCTACTGGATTGCGTAATCTTGCCAGCCAACCCTTCCAGCAAGAATTGCATAATTTTTCCCATCAATAGGTAGTTAAACCCAGGATTTGCGTAAATCTGGGCAGTAGTCAGCTGCTGGGCCCAGAAAATGCGCAATCCCCTTGGGCAGTCAGCGTAGCTAATAGTCAGAAGTGCACATTTTTCTCCAGCAATCGCTTGCATGTGCAGCTGAGTTGACTGGTTCCCTCCGGGACCGAGCAAAACATACTTGCATGCATAGACTGCTTCTCCCAAGGCAACATGCAAAGGCATCCCTTGTTTTAGGGATCTATTTTTAGCAGTTTGAGGTTACATGCAAGGAGAAATTCAAAAACCTCCCTCCAAGTGTTGCTTCCCCTAGATTTGTGGCATGCACGTCATAACCTCGATGTTATCAAAACTTATCAACCGGACACTGCACAGCTCATTCCTCATATCAACGTTGTAGCTCTGACATCCCACATCACATCTAGGAGCAATTGGCACTTTTAGCTCAACGGTTTTGGGGAAAGCTTGCTTCCCATGCCTTGTGCTACATTTCTGTTGCTTTTTTGCTTTTCACTTGTATGAGTACCGTTTTCTTGATTTCTTTGAATGCCTTCTATCGTTTACATATATTCTAGATTGTCCTAGCTTTGTTTAATTTTCGTTGCTATCTCACTGCTGTCACATGCATGAAACTGTTTTGCACGGACGTTCTCCCAATCGACGAACGACCTCACCCCCATGCATGTTGATCTATTTTCTCAATATTCCATTCATGTTTTGCATGCACTGTTTACCACTTCTGCTATCACTTAGTGTCGACGTGCATTTCATCGAATTAACTTGCTTTAATTTGCCCATCAGCGAGTCAGGCCAACCTTGGCATGGTCTCTGCCTTCACCAAGGCTGCATTGCGCAATCTAGAGAAGGAAGGCTCACCTTCCTCTCCAGATTTGCGCATGCTGGCCTAGAACTGACCTCCTGGACTAAATTGCACATTTTGGAGGTCAGTGTCTGCTTGGCCCAAAATTTTGCGCAAATCTATCCTTGGGCCAATAGTCTTTCCCAGCTGGAATTGCACATTCTGCAATCCCAATAGCTAACTACCCAACTGGATTGTGCATTTTGTAGTTACAACATTCAGTTAGTTTCCCAACAACCCGAACTGTGCCTTTTGCAGACTTGGCAGTCAGTCTCCCGATCTCTCGGCTGAATTTGTGCAACCTTCATGATCATTCACCCAGGTATGTTGCAGGTTAGTTCTCATGTCCATTTTGGTTTTCGACTGACATATTGCTTGCTATGAGTGTAGCCAGTCTCCAGGTATCATAGGTGTTCGTCTGCCTCTCAATAGTACAGGTACAATGATTTCCAAGAGAGCAGAGACGAAGAAACCATTCAGAGCACACTTGGGGATGCAGTCGATCAAGTGTCCATGGGCTTACCTACTCATGAAGACATTAAGTTGTTCATGAACAATGGACACCAAGCAGAAACATCACAACAAGAAGTATCATGAACAACAACTGAAGGCAGCATACCGAATGGAGCGGATGCAAGAGGAAGGTTGTTGACAACATAGAGGCGAAGCAAAGTTGCAAGATTAAGCAGATCCACTGATAATGAAAGCAACTTTGGAGACTCAGGCTATGAAGTGACGGCGTGACATGAAAATCACGCGAAGGCAGAAGATGGAACAAATAAGGAGTTGCATGTGCCGAAGCAGTAACTCAGGAAGAAAATGAAGCTGCACACACGAACCAATGAGTTACAACAGGAATATGAACAACAGTGGGCGCAATATGCATTCACGGATGAAGCTGCGCCAGTAGAAGTTAAGGATCCATCCCAACAGCGGACATAGAGCAAACATGGTGAGCAATGTTGTTGATCGCATGTAAAGGATCCAACAGCATGCATGTCGTTGAGCGCACGCATGCAATCCAACCCATTCAACACACTCACCAAGGTGAAGACAAGAAACAAGTCCAACTGGGGCTGAACATGCACTTCGGCAAGTTGATGCGCATGACCACCAACACACACTTGAAGATCAACATGGACACTATGCATCAGTGTGTTTCCAGTTCAAGCATACCCAAGAAGACCATGCGCATGTTAGCAGACGAGTTGGATGAAGGGGCCTGACCAATGCAAGATATCACCATGAGGTGCATGCACACCATCACGGACGATCAAGCTTGGCATCAACTCACCAGCTTCACCATCACAAGCATGTTAAAGAGTTGGTCTCACCACAAAATACTGAGTATCAGTGATGTGTTGCAAGGCTTGCTCAAGCCATGTTGTCTCACATGAGTACATGTGCATTGTAATGTTGAGTCATGTCAAGTGTAAGTCGAGTGTCAATCGTTGGATATAACAGTCATAGAGTAGGTGAAGAGCCATGAGGGTAGTTGAACTGTCACAAAGGGGAATGTCAAGGGTCACCCCACCCTTTGCTATAAATAGTCCCTCATAGCTCATTGTAAGGGCTTTTGGTCAGCCAAGCTTCTACTAAGACTATCTTGAAGAAGGCTTGGACAATATTGTAACACACCTTGGCTTCTCCACTGCACGAAGCTAGTACATATCTTTGGAGGAGCAGGTGGATGTGACTGTAACATTCTACTGATAAGGCTAGCAGGTTTACATGGTGTATTGTATGAATATGACTTACTATTCTTTATATAATAAAAACCAACACATTTTCATGCATATGTTGTTATTGTAGTTGGACTGCTCCAGTTGCCTTAATGATATATGTTGTTTAACTTACCTACTTGTGTATGAATTGATTCACATGAAATTATATGAATCTTGTTGTTAATGTGTTGCATATGTTGTTAATGCTGTCACCGTTCGTCTCGACTGCTCTATCGGACACCAGACAGACCTTTCTCAGAACCTTGTTATATCAACTGTCACACTCATCTCGAACTAATCCGTGAGTGCTGTTTAGGTTATCTTACCTTGTATGTTGGGACTGCCGCATCCGTGTCGACTGCTCTGCCAGAAGCTGTGCATGTCCTTTGTGTGGTGTGTTCCTAGTAGAGTTGGGACTGATCCCTTTCAACCTAGAACTCACCTTCACCTTCCTCCCCCCTTTTGAAGTGTTGGAACCTCTCATACTCATTCCTTGACTCACTGCATCAGTCACACCCTTGCTACTGACAGAGTTATCTTACTTGCCTTTGTGTGACATCGCGGTCAAGGCATTACCTTACGACCCACTGCTAGGACTCCTACACCAAATGGTCTGTGGTCTAATTGGGACTTCTTACCAGGGAGATCCCCTTGGCATGTTGGTGGGTCCAGAACTATCAACAAAACCCATACTTTGTTCCTCTTCTTTACAACAAAAAATTTAAATAATATTTCAACACAACATACTTATACTTTTCATAGTATTCTATTGCATTCAGATTTTTGCATGCATTCCTTGAATTCACCTTTTCATGTTCAAATGTATTCCATGGAATTCATTTATCGGGTTCCTTCTTTAATTCATGTAGGACTTCCTTTTGCTTCTCTATCTTTATTTCTCTTCACATAACCAAAATGAACATATATTCATTCTCTGTATTGCAAGACAATGTGCATCCACAACCCAAACCACAACTACCATGATTCCAACCTTTATTTATTTATTTATACTTCACTACAATAACAGAACTTGGAAAGGCCGACACTTCATGGAGGGCGATCCATAAAACTAGGAATATGAATATTATTTATATTACTGGAAATATGGTATAAAGGACTTAGATACGACTTATGTCAATGACTCATTAGCTCCTTCGAGGCTCAAATTTAGTCCATGAAACCACATGATATGATCATCTTGCAAAATTTATAGCAAATCTAGATCCAAGTCCACTTGAATGTAGTGGATTATTGGACATCTAGACACCTGTATAACTTTTAAGGTTGAAACTAGCTCCAAGGGATTTATTGTTACTCGATAGGATTGAGAGTTTGGACCACAATTTTAATCGACTAAATAATATATCTAGAATCTGAGTCCAAAAAGATATGTTAACATTCCCCGACATTTGGATAAGATGGATAGCTCTTATCCACTCAGAACCATGACTAATACTGGAACCTTGACCACTTGTTGTTTAGGCTCAAATTTGGTATTTGACCATTTTCATTTATCAAACCATTTTCACTCATAAACTCTCATATTATTGGATATCTAGAGAATAATGTGGAACCATGTCCAACTAGACTCCACTCAAATATGGATCTAGTCCCTTAACCATTAATTTTCCATACACACCCCCGGATTTCTTGGAACCTAGGATACTCATATATATTTTTACATTGACCTCCTTCTTCATTGTATCCAAATCCAATATTTTTGCCGGTGTCAATGCACACACATGCCTAGATGCCAGATAACTCGTGGAACTTTGATCACAATATTCTTCATTGTATTTGGATCTACTCCATTTTAAAAAGAAATCCTGTGAATTTATGAAACCATTAATCAACGAATCCCTAGATAGACTGTACTTTAGGCATTTTTCTATTTTAGGGAAATTTGCCTCTTTCATCGCCATTTTGGCCAAAAACTAAATACATAGGAAACCTTTACCAAACTATTCCCTAGTGCAAATATCGAGACTTCAGGGGTTTCCATGTCAAGACTCCAAGAACCAATCAGAATTTGCCACATGCATTTTTTTCCACATCATATATGCCTTTCCATTTGCTAGGTCAACACACTGCCACGTGTCATTCTAAGCTACTGCCGTGTGTCTAGGTAGCTGCCACATGTCATCTGCCACTTGTCTAATTTGACACCTAAAAGTGCCGAAAATGTGTGCCATGTTTCATCACCTCCAGCTGCCACATCAAAAACTTCTGGCAATTGGCGCTACCTGCCATCCCCCATGCATTTCCATGTTAGATGGGGCCCACTTAGTGGCCAATGAAATTTTTTAGAAATCTAGTGTTTTTTATTAAGAAGTTATTTGCTGCACCCCCTGGATACCTAGATGTAGAGAAGCTTATCCAGATGTATCTGGTATCCAACTGCTAAGATAACGACTCTTGCGGCGAAGGGCATAAATGCCTGGATATGTTAAAGAGGGACACATACGTTGATGAAACTCAGATATACCTATAAGTTAACTGCTTCAATTCAACTTCAATATCCTCTTGATTGCTGTGTATTTAGGGGAAGTTCCATATACCATTGGAAATATATTCGAGAGGACTATCCATTCAAACACTTCTCATGCTCATTTAATCACAAGAAATGAAGATAAAATATGGATAAATACAGGCTATCCAAGTGTGCATTTACTTCAATGAATATTCAACAAGCTCCCCCTAAAATTGATATAAATTTCCCATGCTGCTAGACTTTGACATCAATGACAGTCTAGTTGACATCAATGACAATGTATTGAACAATATCCCCCTTTGGCATTGATGGAAACACTACCAGACATCTACTTATTCATTGATGATCATGAGCTAGATTCACCCTATTTTCTTGCAGATTGTATGTAACAACCCTGGTCAAAATTCCATGTAATAAAAAGTAGATAAAGGAAAAATAATAACCATAGATGATGGGACACTTATTCCAAGCTGAATGTTAGGCAAGACATCCTAGGGGGGTGTTCATTGGTTGTTTATGGCTAAGGAAATTGGCAAAGGCAATGGTTAAGGATTTGGAAAGGAAAAATGGAAATTTTGGCACAATTATTTATGAAAATAATGGAAATTAGGAGAAAATGGAGATGAAAGGTCACAAGTTGCATGTGAGGAGGAAAATGAAGGAAAATAATGAAAAATGAAGGAAAGTAATGAAAAATGAAGAAAATATAGGTCTCATTTATAAAAAGGCTTCAGAGGATCAGTTGGTAACCTTTTGTCAGTTCAACTTTGGAGCTCTCTCATTATTCTCTCTCTCTCTCATACTCTTGGATACTTATAGTTTTCTTGGAGCACTCTTGGAGGGTGTGGCATACTTGGATTTTAGAGCAAGAAAGCAAAGGAAGAGGAGGAAAGCGTAAGAGGGCACCAGGATCAACAACTACATCAGATTTTCTTGCAAGTACCGAGTTGCATGTATGTTTCCTTCACTATTTTTGGCATGCATGGCATATGCATGTGGATTTTTGGTTGTGATATGTCATTGGTATGGAGGATGGCTGAGATTGATAGTGGATTGCCTAGCCTTGCCATTTCCTAGATAGCCATGGTGATTGTGGGTTTACGTGCATTGTTTTGTTTTGGTTGGTTCTCATGTTTCCTTAGCTTGGGTTGAGTTATTAGTCCTGGAAGCCTTGGTTGGACAAACGCTCTAGAAGCCCTATAACAACTTGGGTTGATTCACTAGTCCTGGAAGCATTGGTTGGACAAACGATCTGGAAGCCCTTGGTGGGTTGAGTTACTAGTCTTGGAAGCCTTGGTTGGAAAAACGTTTTGGAAGCCCTAAATAGGTTTTCAGTTGAGTTACTAGTCCTGGAAGCCTTGGTTGGATAAACTCTCTGGAAACCATGGAACGCTTGGATGGAGACCAATATGATGATGGTTTTTAGATGTATGACCATGAGGTGGAACCATTGTTTGATGGGTTGAGGTGGATGGCCTTTGGAAGCCTTGGATGAGTTTTGATTGATGTGTTCTATGAGATCCCACGTCATGCTTGGAATATGACACGGGTGTGAATGATTGAAGAGAGATTTGGCTGAGCCATTCTACAGTTGGGTGGAATGTGGAATTCCCATCCCGGGTTTGGATTTTTCATCATTAATGAAAGGTTATTTCTCCTTGTATTTCTATGAGCATTTTGATGGATTGCATGTGGTCTATATGGATGTAATTTCATGAGTATTTTTGTCCCTATTACGCTGGTTATGTATGTGTTTAATGACAACAATCATGTATGGATTTCCTAATGTTTTTACTTGTAATTGAATGATCAAGGTATCTATGACCTAATGGATGGAATGGAAATTGATGTGTTGAGGCATCAATGGTTCTTAGCGATTCTCAGCTAAGTATGAGACCCATATGCTCAGAACTATTAATTACACATGTAGATTACACATTTGCAATATGTTTGACGAAATGCTTATCATGGCTAGTAGGGGTCCAGTCAAGGTCTTGAACAAGTATTCAATTTAGTACTGTCATTTCCATGTTATTTTACTAACATGAAGAGATGGTTTAATTCTGGGGATCGAGGCCTGAAAAAGTGGCTCAAATCTTGGAGTTGTTGGCATAGCACTGTTAGTTTTGGTCTCTGGTCACTGGCAAGCAAGACTGTGAGAGAGACTTTGAGTTGTTGGTTGCACTCATGCCTATAGCATGGGAGTGACTAAGCATTTAATAGTCCAAAAGCTCAGTGGGACCCCAAGCAAAGTTGTCTAAATTATTGGATTGGTTCCCGAGGGTCCTGTGGCCGATGATTAATGTATGTATGGTGTGTTTTCACCAGTTCCACTTCCTTAACGTGACTTAGGAGGTTGAATCATATCATAGTGGCCTCTTGTCACATGTTTACCCCAGCTGACCAGTTGCTTGGGTAGATGTGGGAGGAGGGTGTTACAGAGTGGTATCAGAGCATGGTTCATCCCTTGGACTGGATGGGCTATGTGTTGGTCATGCATGCATGTCAGTTGTATGTGTGTCTCTCACCCTTGCATTCCATGTGCTTGTTGCATTTGCATGATGTTGTTCATGGTTGTAGTGATGTCGTCGTGTGAAATTTGAGGTGTTATTGTGGAATGCATCGCTGTGAATGTATAACTGGTTACATGTCGATTTATGTTACTTACATGTATCGTTGTAGCATGCTTGGTTTCATTCTTGCATGTTTGGTTACATTCTTGTATGCTTGGTTGCATGTATCATTCTTGCAGGTTTGATTTAAAGTATTGTTCATTCATGCTTGGTCATATGTGTTTATGCATATGTGTGGATGGTTATGCATCACTTATGCATGATCATGTTTTCATCTATTTAAGTGTATAGTGACATAATGATGGTGGTCGTCATGCATGAGGTCATGCATTGATGACTAGACCTTAGCTAGAATGACATTTGCATGGTCATATGCTTATGTTTTATGTTTCTAGATGTTGTCATGACTATGTTATACATGTATCACACTAATTTTTTGATCTTGCAGACAAGGTATCCTCCCAGAGCTATACTAAGGTACGTTGGTTTATTGTGATTTGGTTTAGTTGACATGATATACCTTGCAGGAAGAAATATCAAATGGCTAGCAAGATGGTTGACTACAAAGACTCTCCCTATGAATCAGAAGAGTAGTATGGTGTTGGGAACTCTTTCGACTTGGAAGTGTCACTAAGAATTTTAAAGGAAGATATAAGGAGTTGTAAGGCAGATAATGACAAAATCATACAGGCACAAGAAAAGTTAGCAAAGGTAAATGCAGTCATACTTCAGAGCTTGTCAGATTTGCAGTGACAGGGATCGCTTTAGATCAGCCATGAGTAAGAGGATAGAACTAATGGGGCATATGGTAGTAGATCGCATGGTGGTCACCGATCAGATAGATATGACATAATTAGAGATGGCAGATTGTTGGACACTTCAGATAGGAGAAGGGATAGACACATGTATGATTCTAGTCCTGAATCAGATAAGTACTATGATCGTCATCAGTATCATCCTTTCAAGAGGAGTGATAAGGGATACTTTCCAGATGAGTTTAAGAAATCAAAGCCACCTAATTTTTATGGAGAGGTAAAGAAATCGCAAGATGCAGAGGCATGGTTTCTAGGCATGAAGAAGTTCTTCAGATTGCATGACTATCGAGAGAACATGAAAGCTAGAGTGGGTACATTCTATTTCAAAGGAAAAACAACCATTTGGTGGGAAGACGTGAAGAATGTCAAAGGTACAAATGAGGAATATTTGACTTGGAGTGATTTTGAGCGCTTATTCAAGAAGAAATATTTGTCGAAAAGATACTTTAATGATTGGGCAAAAGAATTCTATGAGCTAAATATGGGATCCATGACAAATGACGAGTACACTAGCATATTTTTGGATTTGCTGAGGTATGTGCCTTACCTCAAGGAGGAGAAGGCTAAGATTTAGAGATTTGTTAGTGGATTACCAGTTGCATTCAAAGATAGGATTGAGTTCAACGATCCTAGATCATTGGAGGAGGCCATCCGAAAACTGAAGCATTGTTATGAACAATTGAAGCGTAGAATTGAGACTAAGCCAGACTGGAAAGGTAATGCAAAGAATAAAGGAAAATGGGACAAGAAGCGAGTACGACCACATGACACAGGTAACAAGGAGAATGTTGCACCACCTAAGAAGTTCAATACATCAGATAGAGGATAGGGATTCCGGTCAGGAGAACAGAACAAGGAGACAGGTTGGAAGCCTATAGAGTGTTGGACTTGTGGCAAAGATCATCGCAGGAGAGACTGTCTGCAGAATTAGGGTCGTAGACCTCAGATATACAGTGCATAGGAGGTGCAGATTGTTAGGGAAGTTGGTCAGAGTGTTCCATGTATCTATGCAACATTGGACAACAGACAGTCATAACACCATGCATCCATCATTGAGATGGATGGTAAGATTTGTGATCAATTTATTTCTTTTTTGATTGACCCTGGATCTAATTATAGCTATGTGTTGGAAATAATACTGAGAGGGGGGTGAATCAGTATTATTAGATCAATATTTTTTTTATTCCCAAAACAGATTTATATACGCTACTTCTGTGAAGTGAACTAGTGTGTACACACTACTGTGATTAATGAAACCAACATATACCCATAGAACTTGTGATTTAATTAATTTATCATGTGTTGATCTTTAACCAATGCATCAATAACTTATTAAACAATGCAGTAAATACATAATAAACCATCACACATAAGCAACACATATGAACACCAAGATTTAAGGTGGAAACCCAATGTGGGTGAAAACCACCTACTGCTGTCGTCTCTGTCTTCTTTTAATAATAAGAAAACCTGTTTACAATCTTGTACTGGTGTAGAATCATACCAGTACGCAGGCACCCCCTAAAGAAGGCTACAACCTTCTCTTGTTTTCCAGCTTCTACTGGAAGGGAGCTACAATCCCCTAGCTCTTGTACTAGCCAATGTGATTACTAGTACATAGGCGTCGACCTACAAAAGGTTACGACCTTCTCTCTTCCTCTAGGGACCACGTTTCATAAATTTTCAGACTGGATGCTCCTGGTACACAACAATACACATTAAGGCCTCGTTTCATCAAATTTCCATACTAGACCCATCAGAACTTTCAAACTACATCAACCAATAATCAGTTAATCTGAACTGTCAGATCATTGTCACCAGAATACTGTGCTGAACCCGGAAACCTGGATTATCATTCAAAACCAACTGAAACCTCAAAAATCATTCATCATAATGTATACGCTACTTTACTGAACCCAGCCTGCGTGTATACGCTACTTCCTTTAATAAAACCTCCGTATACCTTCAAAACTACTGAAACAATTTTTTTTTGAATCAAGTATGTACCAACCAGCAATATACTGAACATCTACTGTCAATTTACAGAGCTTTACACAGGCAGTAGTAGAGACCACCCTTCTCACTTATATAATCTATCAATCATATATCAAACTCCTTCTGCATTTAGTTTTACATTCAGATCTAAGAAGACTTCATTGACAGACAACATTAAAACAACAGAACTGATCAGATAGATCAGTCAGACCTGAAGAATAGGCTCTTCCTCTGTATACACTACTTGGAAGAGTAGAACCTGCATGTACATGCGCTTTTACTGAGATGAACCAGCGTATAGATCTACAAATACTAACTCATAACTTCGCTGTTATTCTGGACTTCAGACAAACCCAGATCATGACATTTAAAGAATAAAACAGGTGTGCACAATCAAATCTGGCCCAACCAATATCAGATCATTTAATGATAAGTCATTTCAGGTCTCATGATCGTGATCCAACATTGAATTCAAGGTGCACACAATATGTCATATCAAATCACCAACATAGCCCTTATAACCTAAAATATACTTCAGATAGGAGTATTGCTTAGAAACCCTTTTCACTTGCACACTCTGGCTTAATGATCTTCTCCTCCTTATATAGTTTTTGGCCTTTCTCAATACCTCAGACCAAAACCACTTAGGACCCGTGGTATTCTTGGTCAAGATCAAATAGTCGTTACTCCACTCAATATTATGGGCTAATACCATGGTATTGACCCTTGGTATTCTCTACTCTTGAAATTCCTTAATTTTCCAACCTGTACGCGCTTTTCCTCTTGCGGGAGTGTGTGTATACGTATACATGCTTTTTGTTCTATGGACCTGCTTTTTGTTATGAAACCAACTCAAAAAAAGATAGAATGGATAGATCAACGCCTTAGAATTCAGCCTCTTCGAGGGGGCAACCTCCTTTACATTACATAAATGAACAATTCTTGGATGATTCAAATGACAAAACCTCCTTTCTATATATAGGAGTCTAAGGAGTCACAATATAACCCAGCCGACCTAACAATAATAATATAAAGCCACAAAAATAACAATAGAGGGATTCTATGGGGCACAGTAATAACAATATGGGGACAATAGGGGCACAACAATATTAATAAGGGATACAACTACAATAGTAATGGGGTAATCACTAGTATTATAAGGACCTAACATGCCCCTCTCCTTCAAAAAAGTGTTGTCCTCAACGCTTGAGTAGTTCTGGATGCTTCTGTATAAAATTTTCATCCTCCCATGTGGAATCTTAAGTGGATAAGTTCTTCCACTTGATAAGATACTCTGAAATTGATCGATTTCGTAGCTGTCGAGTTCTTGTTTCTGTGACTGCTTCCGGTTCCAATATAATTTTTCCTTCCTCGTCAAGTTCTGGCAATATTGTTTGAACTGGGAGCTTGTCGCCTATAACCTTCTTTAAACATGAAACATGGAAAACTGGGTGTAATCGAGAAGTTGTAGGAAGCTCCAATTTGTAAGCCATAGTACCAATCTTTTGCAACACCTTGTACGGACCATAATACTTTGGTGATAATTTATTATCCTTCTTAGCTTGCTTGAGGGACATTTGCTTATATGGTTGTAGCCGTAGGAATACCCAATCACCTACATCAAAACTTCTTTCGCTGCGATGTTGATCTGCCTGTTGTTTCATTCTATTTTGTGCCAACACGAGGTTATCCTTTAAGAGTTGGAGGACTTGTTGTTGATGTTCGATGTGATGTTCCACTGCTTGAACCTTAGAATTTTCTCTTAAATATGATGTGATGGATGGTGGCTGATATCCACAAAATGCCATAAATGGGGTCATTTTTGTTGCTGTATGGGAGGAAGTGTTATACCACCATTCAGCCATAGGCAACCATTTGACCCATTGTGTCTGTTTATCAGATACAAAGCAACAAAGATATCCTTCCAAACATTTGTTTACTATCTCAGTTTGCCCATCAGATTGAGGATGATAAGATGAGCTATGAGCTAACTGAGTACCAAGACAAGAAAATAATTCTGTCCAAAAATTTCCAGTGAAAATGGGATCTCTGTCACTTACAATAATCTTTGGGTTTCCATGTAGCTTTTGAATTGTTTCCATAAATGCAGTAGAAACTGTACTGGCTTTAAATGGATGTGATAATGCACAAAAGTGTGCATACTTGGTAAGTCTGTCAACTACCACCATGATGACACTCTTTCCCTCAGACTTGGGTAAACCTGTGATAAAATCCATTGAAACCTCCTCCCATTGTTGGCTTGGAATGGATAAAGGTTGTAATAGACCCGGTGTCTTAATTGTTTCAACTTTATTTTGTTGGCAAACCAAACATTTTGCCACAAACTTTTGAATATCTGATTTAAGGCCATCCAAAAAAAATTCCTTCTTAACCCTGTGGTAAGTTTTTAAAAATCCTGAGTGCCCTCCTAAGGGAGAAGTGTGCAATTCCATAAGAATCTTTTGTTTTAGTTGGGAATTCTTACAGAGGTATAAGCGATCTTTGTACCATAACGAATCATTTTGCCAGCTAAATGTATCAGATGTACTGGAATCTTGTTGTAACTTTCGAATAAGTGCCCACACTTCTTCATCATTCTTCCATTCCTCCCTTGCTTCATTTATCCAATCTGGTTGGATAATAGAAATGGCACACAACAATGCTTCCACATCCTCATCCTTTCTTGAGAGTGCATCTGCCACCACATTTTGCTTCCCTTTTTTGTAGATGATTTCAAAGTCATAACCCAACATCTTTGTGACCCACTTTTGTTGCTCTTCAGAGGATAATCTTTGTTCTAAAAAGTATTTAAGGCTATCATGATCCATTTTTACCTTGAAGTGTCTTCCCATTAGGTAGGGTCGCCATTTCTTAAGTGCATGGAGTATTGCCAACATTTCCTTCTCATAAATAGCTTTGTGTAAAAACTTTCCCTTGACTGGACGACTTTCAAAAGCAATGGGTCTTTCATCTTGCATTAAAACAACACCAATTCCATTTCCTGAAGCATCACATTCCACAATAAAGGTTTTTGTGAAGTCCGGTGTAGCTAAGACCGGTGCTTGGCACATTGCCTCTTTAAGATGTTCGAAGGCCTTTGTTGCTTCTGGAGTCCATGAAAATGCATCTTTCTTCAATAATGTTGTTAGAGGTGCTGCTATTCTCCCATAATTCTTAACAAACTTGCGATAATACCCTGTCAACCCGAGAAATCCTCGTAGATGCTTTATGGATGTGGGGATTTTCCATTCCTTAATGGCTTTAATTTTGCTAGGGTCTACCTTAACTCCTTCATGAGATACAATATGACCCAGATATTCCACCTCTTGTACTCCAAAGAAGCATTTGGATCTTTTTGCATATAATTGTTTCTCCTCCAATAGTTGTAGCACCCTGTCAACATGTTCAACATGATCCTTCCAAGACTTGCTGTAGATTAGTATATCATCAAAAAATACTAACACAAATTTTCTAAGGAAGGGTTTAAAAATGGAATTCATCAAACCTTGAAATGTAGAAGGTGCATTGGTAAGGCCAAAAGGCATGACCAAAAATTCATAATGACCCTCATGAGTTCTAAATGTTGTTTTCGGAATGTCTTCAGTCTTCATTCTGATTTGATGATATCCTGAACGAAGATCCAACTTGGTGAAGTAAATTGATCCATGCAATTCATCCAGTAATTCATCAATGACAGGAATGGGAAACTTATCTTTAATAGTGAGCTTGTTGAGCTCCCTATAATCCAGACACATGTGCCATGATCCATCCTTCTTGTGCACCAATACTACTGGAGTAGAGAAAGAACTTTGACTAGGTTGAATTATACCCGCCTCTAGCATTTCTGCAACCATACGTTCAATTTCAATCTTTTGGGCATAGGGATATCTGTACGGCCTGATGTTTGGAGGAACACTTCCTGGAATCAGATGAATAGCATGATCATGATCACGAATAGGTGGGAGACCTTTGGGAGTCTCAAATACCTTGGAATGATTGTCCAAGACTTTTTGGAGATATGGAGAAATAGATGATTCCAATGTGGAAACATCTAGCGAACATAATTGTGCAATTACACCTCTTTGTTCCTTTTTTAGAAGCTTTGTCATACCGTTAGAGCTGATTATATTTCCCGGTTTCCTTGCAATACCCCTTAATTCAACTTCCTTTCCTTCCACAGAAAATTTCATGAAAAGTTCTTGAAAATTAAAAGCTATTGTACCCAAGGATTGTAGCCATTGGACTCCTAGTACAACATCGGCACCTCCCATTGGAATGGAAAGCATTGGGCTATTCAATACATATTCTCCCATGGATAGTTTGATATTATGGCACTTTCCAGAGAAATTTATCGTTCCTCCATTTGCAACCATCACTTGACACTCTGGTGCTGGATATAGGAAGCAATTCAATTCTTTTGCTATCTTACAATGAATAAAATTGTGGGTACTTCCTGAATCAATCAACACTATTACCTTTTTCTTCTTGATTTGTCCTTCTATCTTGATGGTTTGAGGAGAGGTAATTCCAGCCAATGCATTACAAGATATGGTCGGATTCATTTCTTCTTTATCTAGGCTTTGTTCCTGGAGTATATCCTCTTCTTTTGACCTTTCTTGCTCCTTTTCTTCTTCCTCTTCACAATCGATGTAGAATAATTTCTTCTTAGCACACTTATGACCTTTAGTGTATTTGCTATCACAACTGTAACAAAGCCCCTTTGCTCTTTTTTCTTCCAATTGTTGTGGTGTCAACCTTATAGGTTGTGGAAGACTAGGGGCAACAACACTTCCATCTTTATAGTTGTGAGTGGTATGCTTCCTGGTTGCCATAATTTTGCTTTCCATTTTTCTTGCTAACCTGAATGCCTTCTCTAATGAATCAGGTTCCCAAAGGTGAACATCATGTTGGATATTATCCTTTAAAGTCCCTATGAACACATCAATCCTATGCTCCTCTGGAATATTTTTTACCCTTATGTTCAATTTTTGGAACTCCTCAATGTGCTCCATTATTGAACCCTTTTGTTTGAGATTTATCAATTGGCAAAAAAAAAGTGTTGCTTTTGGCATCCTCGTAATGTGCTGTCAATTCTTCCGTAAAAATTGCCCAAGTGATAATTTGTTTACGAGAGCAAAGCCATTGATACCATACAAACTGATTTGGTTCCAAATATAAAGTTGCAATACGTACCTTTTGTGTGTTTTGCACATTATTGAGATCGAAAAATTGCTCCATTTGTAATATCCATGTTGCGGGATCCTTGCCATCAAACTTCCTCATATCGATTTTTGGAATATGGTGGGTCTTCGGTCCAACATTAGAGTCTATGAAATCATGATTAACATTTCTTTTGTTCTCATCATGAGTTTCTTTTACTACCCTTTCACCATTAGTAAGCATTTCTTGTAGAAACTTTGTCAAATTTGTCTTCAAATTTGTCTTCAAATCTTCCATGCCTGTCTTCAAATCTATCTTCAAATTGTCCATCTTAGCTTCCATGCCATTCATCTTAGCTTCCACGCCCTTTATCTTAGATTCCACGCCATTTATCTTAGCTTCTGTTAGCTTTTGTGAGAGTGACATTTGTTGCACTTGGTCTTGTAATTTTGATATATCATGTAGCGTTTCTTCCTCTTCTTCATGAGTCATGCTAGCGCTTTCAAGTTGCTTACTAGGTGTTTGCATTTTCTTTCCTCGGGGCATCAATTACCGATAATAATGCTCTACTATGCCCTTTGAATTCTTCAAAATAATTTTTCAAACCAAGCTTAAGAAAAAATTTAAAAAAATCTACACACCTTTTTTCACTTTATAGGAGCTTGATTTTGCCTCTGATGCATCTCTGTAATTTCGGATCATCCAGTTCTAAAATTGTGACCCATAGTAGTCCTCTGTGTCCTCTTTCCAATGCCACCAATCTGATCCAAATTGGATTCTCCAAGGAAGAGTTATGCCAAATCTCCCACAGTGACCTGATTATAGACTAGTTCAGTAGAGCGAACTTGTACAACGTTCCACGAGTCACTGTTTCGACCTTTTTCTCTAAAAAATATATACAAGAAACTACAGTCTGTCCTCTTTCTGTACCTTCTTATGAAATTTCAATCCGATGCTCAGAGAGAAAGTTACGATGATTTTCCCCAGGTCACCTGTTTGGAATGTAATTCAGGAGTCTGCAAAAAGACCAACTTCCTCAGATCATATCTCCGCAAATATAGTGCAAAAAGATTTGAAATTTGGATCTGAGGTTCACTGCGATTTCTTCTCAAATGGGTTTTTTTTGAGCTTCTAAAACATCGTAGAAAAAAAGTTATAGTGAAAATGCCTCGACCACCTATTTGGAGCAGCGAAACCCTAGAATCCAAAGCTCTGATACCAAATGTTATGAAACCAGCTCAAAAGAAGATAAAATGGATAGATCAACGCCTTAGAATTCAGCCTCTTCGAGGGGGCAACCTCCTTTACATTACATAAATGAACAATTCTTGGATGATTCAAATGACAAAACCTTCTTTCTATATATAGGAGTCTAAGGAGTCACAATATAACCGAGCCGACCTAACAATAATAATATAAAGCCACAAAAATAACAATAGAGGGATTCTATGGGGCACAGTAATAACAATATGGGGACAATAGGGGCACAACAATATTAATAAGGGATACAACTACAATAGCAATGGGGTAATCACTAGTATTATAAGGACCTAACATGATCCTGATCCAACATTGACTTCAAGGTGCACACAATATTTCATATCAAATCACCAACATAGCCCTTGTAACTTAAAATATACTTCAGATAGAAGTATTGCTTAGAAACCCTTTTCACTTGCACACTCTGGCCTAATGATCTTCTCCTCCTTATATAGTTTTTGGCCTTTCTCAATACCTCGGACCAAAACCACTTAGGACCCATGGTATTCTTGGTCAGGATCAAATAGTTGTTACTTCGCTCAATATTATGGGCTAATACCATGGTATTGACCTCTAGTATTCTCTACTCTTGAAATTCCTTAATTTTCCAACCTGTACGTGCTTTTCCTCTTGCGGGAGTGTGTGTATACATATACATGCTTTTTGTTCTATGGACTTGCGTGTATATGCTGTTTTGACTAAGTGGACCTGCGTATACATCTTAAACTGCTTTTCACCATCCTTTATCTTCAACTTCTTCATTCTGATTAGCAGACTTTAGTTCCATCTTCTTGTTCTTCTGTACCAATGCCTGGTTACATCTGAATGGATCTGTTACACTGTGGGTTGCCTTTCATCAAATTGAATTGACCTATGAGTGAGTTGCCATCAAGGACAACACTTGTATCATAATGCCAATAATATGTTAGTCCAGACTTGGTGGATAAGTGTGGTTTGAGTAAGGAATTGCATGCACAGTCTTGGTTATTACAATTGGCTACAAGTACGAAGAGACGAGTTCATCATTGGCTAAGAGCTTGTGCATTTGACTTGAATGGTATGCCTACCGCAACACATTTGAATGTATTACCGTTGGGATCATACAATATGTTGTTGGGCATGGATTGGTTGTACCTTCATAGAACCAAGGTAGACTGTTATGACAAAGCCATTGAGTGTGTTGATGACAATGGAGAACCGAGAGTCTTACATGGAAAGAAGAAAGCCACATCAGTTAGGATGGTGAAAACTATGCAAGAAAAGCGTAGCCACAGGAAAGGGTGTATGTTATTTGTAGTACACATTTCTAGTGATAAGGGTAAGGAGGTTGAGGAGGCAGTGTGTTAAGAAAGTACCCAGTTTTACAACAGTTCAAGGATGTATTTCTTGAGGACATTACAAAGTTCACCTCACAGGGAGGTAGAATTTTCTATTGATTTAGTGCTAGGGGAAGCTCCAACATCAAAATCACCTTACAGGATGAGCACACCTGAGTTGGTTGAGTTAAAGTTGTAGCTGAAGGAAATGTTGGAAAAGGGATACATCAGGTCAAGTGTATCACCTTGGGGTGCACCGATATTTTTTGTAAAGAAGAAAGATGGTACTCTCAGATTATGAATTGACTACAAGCAATTGAACAAAGTGACTATCAAGAATATGTACCCTTTGCCGAGGATTGATGACTTGTTCGATTAACTGCAGTGAAGAGATTTTACTATTGGTCGAATATGAAGAGGGATGTAGCAGAGTTCGTAGCTAGATGTTTCGATTGTCAGTGAGTGAAAGCAGAGTGTAAACATCCAGGTGGACTACTACAACCGATTGCAATTCCAAAATGGAAATGGGAGGTCATTTCCATGGATTTCATCACAAGGTTGCCGAAGATAGTGAAACAACATGATTCCATTATGGTCATTGTGGACAGATTAACAAAGGTTGCACAATTCATTCTAGTGAAGTCTATGTTCTCAGCTAGCGATGTGGCACATGTATTCATCAGACATGTAGTTAGACTGCATGGTGTTCCAAAAAATATTGTGTTAGACAGGGATGCGAAGTTCACTTCCAAGTTTTGGAAGGAGTTATTTGCAGGTTTGGGCACAAAGTTGGCCTTCAACACAACTTATCATCACAGGCAGATGGACAGACAAAGAGGGTCAATAGGATATTGGACGACATGTTGAGGATGTATGTGATGCATCAACAGAGGAAGTAGGAATAGTATCTTCCTTTAGTAGAGTTCGCATACAAAAACAGTTATTAGGAGCCATTGAGGATGAGTCTATTTGAGGCATTGTATGGGTAGAGTTGTAACACTCCCATCAGTTGGAGTGATCTGGTTAGCGGGGTATTGATTGGAACATATATGTTGGTAGACATGGAATAGGAAATGCAGGTGATCAAGAAGAATCTAAAGGCAACACAGGATAGGAAGAAAATCTACGCAGATCGGAACAGGTTGTTCAAGGAGTTCTAGGTTGGGGAACATGTATACTTGCGCATCAAACCGAAGAAGATATCCTTGCAGATTAGATCATGTGCTAAGCTGGAACCATGATTTTGTGGACCCTTCAACATTATTGAGAGGATTGGGCCAGTAGCGTATCGACTTGCATTGCCTTCGACAGTGAAAGTCCATGATGTTTTCCATGTATCATTGCTTAAGAAGTATGTTAAGGATGATGATAATGTGATTGACTGGTCTATATTGCAGGTGGAACTAGATGGAGAATTCCAGCTGGAGCATCAATGTATATTACACAAAAAGGTGCTCATGCTCCGGAACCGAGAAATTGAGCAAGTTAAAGTGCAATGGAAGCACTTTGGGACCGCTGAAGCTACATGGGAGGTGGTGGATCGAATGCGGGCTATCTATCCTTCCTTGTTTGCTAGTTGAGGCATAGTAGCTTCGATATGGTGGTTTGGTATATGCTTTATGGTGGTTCGATATATGTTTTATGGTGGTTAATATATGATTTAGGATGGTTTGGTATATTCTATATGATGTTTTGATATATGTTTTGCTATATGATTTGATATATGTTTTGTTATATATTTGTCGTAATGTTGCTATATGTACACATGTATATGGATGTAAATATTGCCATGAGCTATGCTATAAAGCTCCACTATGCGGTATGGGTGTTATGTTATTATGATTATGTTGCCATGTTACTATGCTATCAGATGGTTATGCTATCATGATGTTATGATGTCATGTGGATTGGCACTCAACATGATGATCATTGTAAATACCATAATGAGTTGTGCTATAAAACTCCATTATGCAGTATGTTGTCATGTTTTCATGATATTTTTCTTTTGAGCGGTTATTTCATTGTAAATATTGCATCGAGCTGTGTTATAAAGCTCCATGAGCAACATGTATTCTTTCAGCAGGTTGCTGAAGTATATGTGTGATTGAACACCGAGGATGGTGTCCCCCAAGGTGGAGGGTTCTGTAACAACCCTGGTGAAAATTCCATGTAATAAAATATAAATAAAGGAAAAATAATAACCACGATGATGGGACACTTATTCCAAGTTGAATGTTGGGAAATACATCCTAGGGAGGTGTTCATTTGGTTGTTTATGGCTAAGGAAATCGGCAAAGGCAATGGATAAGGCTTTGGAAAAGAAAAATGGCATTTTTGGCACAATTATTTATGAAAATAATGGGAATTAGGAGAAAAGGGAGATGAAAGGTCACAGGTTGCACGTGAGGAGGGAAAATGAAGGAAAATAATGGAAAATGAGGAAAATAGAGGCCTCATTCATAAAATCGCTTCAGAGGATCAATTGGTAACATTTTGTCAGTATAGTTTTGGAGCTCTCTCATTATTATCTCTCTCTCATACTCTTGGAGACTTAGAGTTTTCTTGGAGCACTCTTGGAGGATGTGGCATACTTGGATTTTGGAGCAAGAAGGCAAAGGAAGAGTAGGAAAGTACAAGAGGGCATCAGGATCAGCAGCTACATCAGATTTTCTTGCAGGTACCGAGTTGCATATATGTTTCCTTCACTAGTTTTGGCATGCATGGTATGTGCATGTGGATTTTTGGTTGTGATCTGTCATTGGCATGGAGGATGGCCGGGATTGACAGTGGATTGCCTAGCCTTGCCATTTCCTAAATAACCATGGTGATTGTGGGTTTACTTTCATTGTTTTGTTTTGGTTGGTTCTCATGTTTCCTTAGCTCGAGTTGAGTTATTAGTCCTAGAAGCCCTGGTTGGACAAACGCTCTGGAAGCCCTGTAACAGATTGGTTTGAATTACTAGTCCTGGAAGTCTTGGTTGCAAAAACACTCTGGAAGCCCTTGGTGGGTTGAGTTACTAGTCCTAGAAGTCCTGGTTGGACAAATGCTCTGGAAGCCTTGAATAATCTATGGGTTGAGTTACTAGTCCTAGAAGCCTTGGTTGGACTAATTCTCTGAAAGCCCTGGAAGGCTTGGATGGAGACCAATCTGATGATGGTTTTGTGATGTTTGAACATGAGGTGGAATCACTATTTGATGGGTTGAGGTGGATGGCATCTGGAAGCCCTGGATGAGTTTTGATTGATGTGTTCTATAAGATCACACATTCATGCTTGGAATATGGCACAAGGGTGAATGGATGAAGAGAGATTTGGCTGAGCCATTGTACAGTCGAGTGGAACGTGGAAGTCCCATCCCGGATTTGGATTTTGCATCATTAATGAAAGGTTATTTCTCCTTGTATTTCTATGAGAATTTTGATGGATTGTATGTGGTCTATATGGCTGTACTTTCATGAGTATTTCTGTCCCTATTATGTTGTTTATGTTTGTGTTTTATGATAGAAGTCATGTATGTCTTTCCTCATGTTTTTACTTGTAATTGAATGATCAATGTATCTATTACCTAATGGATAAAATGGCAGTTGATGTATTGAGACATCAATGGTTCCTAGCGATTCTCAGCTAAGTATGAGACCCCTATGCTCAGAACTGTTAATTACACCTATAGATTACACATTTGCAATATGTTTGACAAAATTTCTGTCATGGCTTGTAGGGGTCCATTCAAGGTCTTGAATAGGTATTCGCTTTAGTACTGTCATTTCCATGTTATTTCACTGATCTAAAGAGATGGTTCAATTCTCGGCAGTGACTTGGGCTCTGGGCCTGAAATTGTGGCTCAAATCCATGAGTCACTGGCATAAAACTACCATTTTTGGTCTTTGGTTGCTAGCAGGCAAGCTTGTGAGAGATAATTTGAGTTGTTGGTTGCATTGATTCCTAGAGCATGGGAGTGACTGAGCCTTAAATTGTCCAAAAGCCTAGTAGGACCCCAAGGTAAGCTATCTCAAGTATTGGATTGGTTCCTGAGGATACTGTCGCTGATGATTAATGTTTGTATGGTGTGTTTCCATCAGTTCCACTTCCTTAACATGACTTAGGAGGTCGAATCATATCATAGTGGCCTCTCGTAGCATGTTTACCCCGGTTGGTAGGTTGCTTGGATAGATGTGGGAGGAGGGTGTTACATTGTACTCCCCCTATCTGCTTGTTGATTTCTAAGTGATCCTCTCTTGATGTATGCTTATTCTCCCCATTTAACATCAATAGAAAAGGGAATATACTCTCCCTGAGCTTATGCATACTTTTTTCTTAGACTCCCCCTTCCAACAACATATTTCTTGGTTGAGACTAGTGGACCATTCGCTTTGTGAAGAGAAGGTTACCCCCATATTGGGTTAAGATATTCAAATTTTTTTATGAGTAAGGATTTGGTAAATATATCTGTAATCACCTCTTAGTAATTGCAACTACACCCTATGTCTGATATCTTTCCTTATGTATTCATATTCTCATTCTTTATGAATGGAAAAGGGTTGTTTTTACTTTTTGTTGCAATTTCTCCTTCTGAGATCTTAATAACAAACCATTACCTCCTTTCATTGCTCACTTCTCCTTTATCTAGAACTAGGCTTCCATTTTCAATGATGTGTCTATCTGTCATTACATGCAACATTTATTCTTTTGTACTTCCTCATTTTAGGTTACTCCATTTTTTCTTGTGATTCCTTACAACGTAACTATTATAACATCAAAAGGTTTCTCCCCTTGAATTGATGCTTCACCTTATTTACAATAATCCTTGTTTTACTTTTCTTGAATTTCAACTCTTAATTCATATATGTCCATGAATTTCTTCCAATTGATCAGCTATAAGGGGCTTGTCTTCAATATGTGTAGAATTATGCATGCTTCCTAGCCATCATTTATTGTTTCATCTTGAAGCAAACACAAGCCTTTGTTTTACCTTCCTTCATTTTGGGTCTACATGCCTCTCTTTTTATTTTGTTGACTTCATTTAAGCACTTACAATTTGCTGACTTATTCAACAACTAACTCTTATGTCCCTGAAAACAAATGATTTTGCTATATTTTTCATCTTTTCTATCCTTGTATGGACACAAACTTGCTGATGTAGTTCTCAACATTTGCACCTGCTGTCATCGACCTTTACCATCTAGGACATGTTTTGTTAAGAAGGTATTAGACACTATGTTGATTTTAGTTTCATCATTCACTTCACTTCTTTCAAATTACAATAGCTGGCTCTTGACATTTCATCATTATTCTCATGCAACTTTAATTATTGTACTTCCATTTCCTTGAAGGTCCCTTCAACCTCTTATTTCATTCAAAAGAGAGCTATTAGGAGCAATTTCAAGGGTTGTATTCTCGTCCATTCCTTGTACTGCTACTACAACTGAATAATCACCCTCATGTCTATCCTACAAACTCGTCATCCTTCTTTGGCAACCCATACTAAAAAAATCCATCTTCTTACTGTGGCTTGAGATGCTGTAGTCTTTCACTTAACTTTTATTGATGAGAGAATTAACACTCTTGTCTTTTACCTTCATTAAGGACATATATATTGTCAAAATTCTTGGTCACTTTTGCCACTAATTTTCCAGATTTTGTTTTTCTTATTTCACATCCTTTAGAATTGATTGTTACGTCATGTCCTTTATCAACCATTTGATTTCCACTTAGAAAATTGTGCTTCAAATATTCAAAAAATGATACATACTCAATGATCCGGATTTAAACAGGAACGCAACAAATTACAGAGATAATCATATACACAAAGATGCAGCGGAAATAATACTTCATTTCATTAATGGAAAATACTGAAATATGCTTACAACCAGATATGGAAATAGACCAACTAGGGCGATGGTAGCTTATCTCTAAGAAGAGATGTGGTGGCTACATGCCTCTGAACTGTCTTACAATGAGGCTCGAAGGCCTATTTATTGTTGAGAAACAATGGAAAACCCTTAACATTCCAAAACCTAACCCTAGGAGATGAAACGCCAAACTGTGGGCCCCGTTTGGGTAAATTGGTACATCAACTTCCCGGGGTCGTAACTTTGGCATACGATCTCCGTTTGACGCGTACAATAGCTCGTTAGAAAGATCTATCCGAGCACTACCACTTTGGGAAGGACAACATTGGTCCATGGACCGATGTTGCCCCCAGATTTCCCAAAAAACGTCGTTTAGGGCCTCAAAACGGCTCCAGAAGTTCAGGACCCGAAAAACTGCTAAAAATAGTAAGTTGTGCTACAATTAAGGAAACTTAAAATGCTGAGAGAAACAATGGTGGGGGTCCAGGTGGACTTGGCAGGTGGCCACCAATATCCACCTGGATCATTCCTCCCCCCTTAGGAAGCAATGGTCCCCATTGCGTTGAGTTCCTCCATGAGATGAGGAAACTTTTGCTGAACTTGTTCCCTGGTGAGCCACTTGCCTTGCTGAAGGAGTTGGCCTGCTTTGACAACTCGATACAGTTGGATATTCTATTGGCGAGTGTTCTTGATCTGTGTGTCCATGATCCGATCAGTTGCGGCTTGTTCCATGCAATCTGGATTTAATTCTGTGGGTTTGAGCTGTTCTGCAATGTCGGATGTGTCTAGCAATGGTGGAAAGTATGGTCGAAGGCGGTCCACATTGAACACTGGGTGCAGGCCAAGGAATGGGGGAATGCTGAGCTCAAATGCATTGTCTCCCATAGCCTTAGTAATGGTGTAAGGACCATATCGGAGTGGTCTCAATTTCCGATAGGCTCCAGTAAGGCGTTCCTTTTGCAAATGCAACCAGACTTTGTCGCCCACCTGAAACTTGTGTGGCACCCGATGTTGATCATGTCGCTGCTTGTACTTGGCATTTGATTTCTCCAGAATGTCATGGACCTGCTGGCGAATATGTTGGATGCGCTCAATGAAGCTAGTGGCCTTATCTGTTTCGGACTGGACATGAGCTGAATTTATGTGAGTAGCTGCAAGTGGCATGGCCACATCAATGGGGCATAGTGGCTGGAAACCCAAACCCACCTGAAAAGGGCTATGGCCAGTGGAGCTGTGAAGAGCTCGGTTGTAGCTGTGCTGAACATAGGGGAGGCTCTCGTCCCATGTGCGTGGATGCTTTGAGTTATATATGAGCAGAATGTGCACAATCATCCTATTGACAACCTCTGTCTGGCCATCAGTTTGAGGATGGAAGGCTGTGGACTTTGTGAGTTTGGTGTCCAGCATTGACCAGAGACTGGACCAAAATGTGCTGAGAAACCGACTGTCCCGATCTGAGATGATAGACTGTGGGATCCCAAAGTGCACCCACACTCGTTCAAAGAAGAGTTTAGCAGTGGCTTCTGCTGTGAAATTCTTCTTGCAGGCCACCATAATGGCCATCTTCGAGAACCTGTCGACGACCACAAAAACACAGTCATTTCCATGCTTAGTGGAAGGAAGGCCTGACATGTAATCCATGGAGATGGATTCCCAAGGTCGACTAGGGGTAGGCAACGGGGTATAGAGGCCATGCTTCTTAATGGTCGGTTTGGCAATGGCACAGGCAGTACATGATCTGATGTACTTCCCAACATCCTGTCGAAGATTCGGCCAATAGAAATAATTTTGTAGTACTGCCACTGTTTTCTCGACCCCGAAATGCCCAGTAGCCCGACTGTAGTGTGCTTCCCAAATCATCTTGGCACGCTCGCTTGAAGGAACACAAAGGTGACCCAGGTGGCATAACAGGGCATCCTAGAGGTGAAAATCTGGAACATGCCGACCCTCCAAGAGTGTCTGGTATGTGTGGCCGAATTCTGGGTCGCTTTTGTAGAGAAGTGGCCAATCAGAAGTCTCGTGCCCACAAGAGTTGAGCACGGTGGTTAACGCCATGATCGGTGGTCGACTGAGGCAATCTGCAACATTATTGGTGCTGCCCTTCTTATACTTGATATTCAAGTGGAACTGTTGCAGGTATGTAGACCACTTCTGATGGCGATCATTCTGCAATTTCCCTTGGGTCTGTATGAACTGCAGGGGTCGGTGGTCTGTGTGGATGACCGTTTCCTTCCCCAAAATGTAATGCTTCCATTGTCGGCAGGCTTGTACAATGGAATACATCTCTTTATCATAAGTGGGGTACTTCCGGACTGTGTCTGAAAGTGTTTCACTGTGATATGCCACTGGATGTCCATGTTGAGTAAGGACTGCCCCAATAGCATAGTCAGAGGCATCTGTCTCGACCTCAAATGGTTGTTGTAAATCTGGTAATGCGAGCATTGGTGCCATGCAGAGGCGATCCTTCAACTCCATGAATGCCTTCTGTTGAGATTCAGACCAAAATAATTTTGCTTTCGCCCCTCCCTTGGTGACTTGACTCAAGGGCCAAGTAATATGAGAAAACCCCAACACGAACCTGCGGTAGAAGTTGGCAAGACCTAGAAAGCTGCGGAGCTCTGTTAGAGTGGTTGGAGATGGCCAATCCCGAATGACTTGGATCTTGGCTGGATCGACATGCACCCCCTGTTCATCAATGATGTATCCGAGATACTGAACCTGGGTCATGCCAAAAGTGCATTTCTCCAAATTGGCACATAGCTTGTGTTGCCGCAGTGTTTGGAGAACCTGTCGGATGTGGTGGAGGTGCTCTTCCCAACTCTGGCTGAAGATCAGAATGTCATCCAAGTATACTACTACAAAGGAGTTGGTGAATGGCCGCAAGATGTCATCCATTAGCCTCATGAAGGTTGCAGGAGCATTCGTCAATCCGAAAGGCATAACCAACCATTCGAAAAGGCCCTCCTTGGATTTGAAGGCAGTCTTCCACACATCAGAGGGTTCGATTGGTACCTGGTGATATCCTGACTTCAGATCGATCTTGCTGAAATATTTCGCCCCCTTTAGTTGGTCCAGGAGGTCATCAATCTGCGGGATCGGGTACCTATTACGGACAGTGATCTTGTTCAGCGCCCGATAGTCAATACAGAGTCTCCACGCCCCATCCTTCTTCTGTACCAACACGATCGGGCTCCCACAAGGTGATGAACTCGGACGTATGTGACCTTTCTGCAGGAGCTCCTGAATCTGCCTCTTGATTTCATTGTTCTCCAGAACGGAGTGCCGATAAATTGGTCCATTGGGTAGCGGCGCACCTGGGGTCAGATCGATGGAGTGCTTGACCTGACAGTGCAGAGGAACCCCTGCAGGGGAGGTGAAGATGTCCTCGTACTCCTCCACAACCTTGTCCATCTGTAGTTGTTGTGCAGAGGGACCCCATCTGGAGGCCGCGGCCACTGTTTTCTTCTTTCCTTGAGGGCGTATCATCAGGAAAACAAATTTCCTGGTTTTGGAAATGATCTTACTGCATTGTTTTGCAGTAATCAAAGAGATGGCGGTAGGTGGTGTTACCTCTGGTATCCTGTACAACTTATTTCCAATTGTAATAATAACAGCACGGGGCCTTGATTCATACACAGCATGTCGCTTCCACAAGTATGGCTGTCCTAATAATACATCACAAACTTCAAGGGGAGCGATGTCACACAATACCTCATCCGTGAAGGGCTTGATGTTGTATGGAAGGCGACACTGCTGGCTCACGCGAAGATCTCGTCCTTGGTGAAGCCACCCAATGGTGTATGGTTGTGGATGTGCTGTGGTCGGTAAGCCCAACCGCTTCACGACCTCTGCCGAAATGAGGTTCTTTTGACTCCCGCTATCAACAATGAACTGTATCGGGGAGCCCTTTACCCACATCTGGGAGTGGAAGAGACGCTCCTCCTCCTCTGGATCTTCGGGTTTATTTTTCTGGATCTTGGCGGTAGCAACAGTGGCGTTGGGATCCGCATCAATGATTTGCTTCCCTTTGTCATTCCCCATATCGGGTTCTGACTCAGAGTCGGAACATGCATCTGCTTCTGAAACCTTTAGCTCAGCCACCAGTGACTGCTTGGCCTGACACTCACTTGTGTTGTGAGTGGATCTCTTATGGAACTCACACCATTTTCCAGTGTCCTTTTTCGGCTTCGCGACGCTGTTCTTTGCTTGCAGCTTTGGCGGGTTGTCTTGGGCTGTCCCGCCTTGGCTTTGTCCTTTGTTCTGTGGCTTAGGGGCACCTTTCCCCTGCTTTTCATTCGCAGATCCAAAGTCTCGCTTCTTTTGTTTAAACTTCTGCTCGACCTTGACGGCATATCGGTATGCTGTGCCGAGCGAGGAGATGTTCAGGAATTGTATTTCTTCCTGGATGTACTTGTGCAGGCAGCCACGGTATTTGAGTATCAAATGTTGCTCCGAATCCTTGATACCCAACTTTGTGCGAAGGGTATGGAAAAGATTGGTGAACTCCGGCACGTCTTGGTCCCTTCCCTGCCGCAGCGTGGTCCACTTTATGTATTCATCCTCATAGCTTCCGACAGGGTAGTACTGCTCCTTGTTGGCATCCCGGAATGAATTCCAGGTGGGTACGGCTGAAAATAGTGAGCCAGTACTTTCATCCTTCTGCTCGCAGTAGGTTTCCCACCAGTCCTTGACGTGGGGGGCTGCTTTGAGAAGAGCGAAAACAATCTTTTCCCGACTCGAAAATTCATGAACAGAAAAATAAACCTCTAGCAGATTTAACCATTTATCTACGGCATCTGCGTCTATGTGACCCTCGAATATGGGGATTTCAAAATTAACTTGTACCTTAAAGGGCGTGGCGTTTCCAGAGTAGCTGCTGGAAGCCGATGCGTCGCTTCTAGGTAGCCGCTGAAGGATCTGGGCAAAGCTGTCCATCATCGCGTTCCGTTGTCGCTCGAGGGCTTCTTCGAGCAAGATTTTGATGGGATCTCCTGCCCCCTCGTCTTTCTTCTCATCCGCCATGGGAGGCCGTCGGGATTTACGATGCTGGTCTTGCAAAGGTTCGACCAGTTCAAGCCCTAACTCCTTATATCCCGACCTTGTTGGGGACATGCAAAGAAAAACAGAGAAAAACCAGACCGCTCTGATACCACTGATCCGGATTTAAACAGGAACGCAACAAATTACAGAGATAACCATATACACAAAGATGCAGCGGAAATAATACTTCATTTCATTAATGGAAAATACTGAAATATGCTTACAACCAGAAATGGAAATAGACCAGCTAGGGCGATGGTAGCTTATCTCTGAGAAGAGATGTGGTGGCTACATGCCTCTGAACTGTCTTACAATGAGGCTCGAAGGCCTATTTATTGTTGAGAAACAATGGAAAACCCTTAACATTCCAAAACCTAACCCTAGGAGATGAAACGCCAAACTGTGGGCCCCGTTTGGGTAAATTGGTACATCAACTTCCCGGGGTCGTAACTTTGGCATACGATCTCCGTTTGACGCATACAATAGCTCGTTAGAAAGAACTATCCGAGCACTACCACTTTGGGAAGGGCAACATTGGTCCATGGACCGATGTTTCCCCCAGATTTCCCAAAAAACGTTGTTTAGGGCCTCAAAACGGCTCCAGAAGTTCAGGACCCGAAAAACTGCTAAAAATAGTAAGTGCTACAATTAAGGAAACTAAAAATGCTGAGAGAAAAAATGGTGGGGGTCCAGGTGGACTTGGCAGGTGGCCACCAATATCCACCTGGATCACTCAACCTTAATTTTTTCATTACCAAGGCTAACCATTCCTTTTCCCATTATTCTAGATGATGCATTATCTCCTGGCATATGGTTAGAACATTCACTGCCTATATACCATTGATAATCTTCATTTTGAACACATAAATCTAGATTGAATTACTCTTATTGTTCTTACTTCCTTTTCCATATCTTACTTGCTCTTTGATTTCCATTTCTAACATCTTCTTTTCTAATTATGATTAGAGGCCTCAATGTACCTCTTCTACAATCTTGAGCTTTGTGCCCAAGTCTATTGCATTTGTAACATTAAATGCAATCCATCAAGGGAACCAAATAATTACTTTTACTAATGCCACTTTCATACATAGTTTTGGGTTTTCTTCTTATGTATTTGTTCATGATAGCTTTGAATGATTTTCTTCTTCTATAAAATCTAAAATCAATTTCTTTGTGGGAAAAGTTATGGAAAATAAAACAATATCCATTAAACAAGTTTGAGTACCTTTCTATGGAGAATTTTCTTGGAGGAGTTGATCCTTTTGAGGGAGTTGGCTTGCTTTGATTGTTTGTTTGAGAAAGTTTACATTTTTGCTGCTTTCTTGTTCCATGTCTACCTGTGGGGATGATCTAATCATTTTCTTTCTGGTTCTCACTTTCTTTTCTACTATTGCTTTCTTTGATTGAATTATTAAGTACTTTAAAATATATCTCATTTTTGTCTTGTATGTTGTTGAGCTTCATTCTCCTTTCTATGTCTCATGATATTCCTTATAAACAAGGTCTGTTTTAATACACGGTGATCTTTGGTTGTCGAGTATAATATCTAAGTCTTCAAAACTCTTTCCAAATCTTAGCTGTTACTTTGCCTCTTGAATATTGTTTGTTAGAGACACAATCTCAGATTCTAGATTCTCATAGTGTTCTGCCTTTTCTTTCAATTGGCTGGTGATTGCTTTTATCATTTTCTTTGCTTCTTCCAATTGATTTTTAAGGATAATAACTATTTTCTACATTTCATGATATTTGTCTTAATATCCCTGTAATAGCTTCTTCTGCTCTTTGTTTTGAATTATGATTCTCTTTATCTCTTCCAGGGCAATAATGAGCTCACCTTGAACATTTACCATATCTTTAATATATTCTTTTGAATATAAGCTTTACTTTTGGTTGTCTTCACTTTGTTGATAAAAAACTTGATCATGATTGGAAAACTGTCTTGATCATCATTTCTTTCATAAATTGCTTTTGACATGGATTATGCCTCTTTTACATCTTCTTTCTATTCAGCGACATTTTTTGAAGATAAATTATTCTTTTGATGATCAATAGCTTGGGCATTCATGAAAAGAGGATTTGATTCATTATTTGGTTCATTTTTTGAGCATTCATGGTCTTTGATCCTATTTGATTCTTTGAGAGTTTTTTCTTTTTGAGATGACTTATTCTTTTTATTCTTCTACTTATCTTTTGTTTCTTCACTATTACCTCCTTCATAGATGTCCCGCAACTTATCCCATATTTCTTTCATAGTGTCATAATGAATTACCTTCTTAGAATATGATTTTGACAATGCACTCAAGATTGCCTTCATGGCTTCTAAATTATACTTATTGTTATTCTTCCCATCTACTACATATTGTAATACATCCAAGTCAATATCCATTAAATTTCATTACATTCTTACCTTCTAGATTTCCTAATTTGATCCATCCATCTAGTGCATAGCCAAACTATTCAACCATAGTCCCTTGCAATATTCCTTCCAACTAATAAAACAATCTTGGAGGAACCTGCTTTGATTCCAATTGTTGGAAATATAATTATAATGGAAGGGTTGGGGGGGGGGGGTGGTGAATCACTGTGATAGACAATATGAACCAATTAAAACAATTTGGTGCAAATATTGTATCAATCACATTAGCAATATGAAAATACACCATATGTATGTATCTATGTATGTATTAGAAACTTATTTTATTATTGAATGATATTGTAGGCACCAACTTACTATTACATTGATTTAATGACACCAACTTACTTAGTTGGCTCATTTCATTCGAGTTGAGGGTCTAACTAGAGTCATGTAGAGTGTCTTCTAACTTATAAGAGCCCTGGTTGAGTTTATTTTGAGTTGTAATTAATCAATTCAGTTTAACTGAGTTAAAGTCAGTTAAACTAGTTCCAACTAATGGAGGAACTAGTAGGAGGTTAGACGGTGGGGTGATGCTTCATGTTTTCAACTAGTTAATTGATGGTTTACTCCTAAATAACTCATGCATGTCAAATTTGAGACTTACCCAGTTGAGATTAGAATTCAAGGGTAGTGTACTATCAGTGGTATAATCCAAATTGCACAGGTGGTGCATGCAGTTAGAGGAAGGCCTATGAGGATTGCACAATTCATATTGAGGAATTTCCCTAATTAATAGGGGGCTAATCCCAAGGAAACAACACAAGGAGATAGGGACTTGGGAAAGCCAAAATTTGGTTAAGTATTGGCCAAGGCTTGTCTAGGAAGCTGTGAGACAGATAGAGGTAGTGCAGAGGTTGCTCGGGCTTGAGCAAAGCATTGTTATCTTCTCATATTTTATGACTAATGCAATATACAGATAGCAAGGGTTTTTAGCTTTGGATTTCCCCTGGAAATTTTTTATAACTCCCAAGGATAAATTAGATCCTATGCTGGGACAAGGAGTTCATTAGATTCCTTGTATATGTGAAAACTCATGTATTAGCCAAAATAGGAGATCATTCAAAGCTTGGATTAAGGATAATATAGATGATACTACCCGTATTTGCATTTCCAAATACATTATCTTTGACCATTCCTACAATACTAAATAATTTATATGCTTCAACCAAACCCAAATTCTTGCATTAGTTCCCTTTTACTCATTTATAATCATTAATGAAGCACTAGAAATACAAATACACCCTCTTAATTTTAATTGGGAATATGGATACAAACTTAGCCAATAGTGGAAATCCATAATTCATCATTTAGGACTCTGATTTCTCTTCTTCTTTCCCTCTTCCCTCCTTCCTCCTTTTCTTCCATTACCCCTACATCTCATTTTATTTTCATGTTTAATGTCCTTTCAATCATTTTTAGGTTTCTCCTTTAGTTGTCTCCTCACATTTAGTTTCTTAATTGGATTAGTAATATTTTCTTTCTACTTTAATCTCCTTTACTCCCCTTCTTGGGGATTTTGACAATTTAAATTTCCCCCTTCCCCTTTTTCTTTATTTTCAACTCTTCCTCATTTTTTTCCTATGTGGTTCACAAACCCCAGATATTGGTGACCACTATGATGAGCCTCAGTATTGCAACAAGAATGCTGCAACTCCCAAGGCTACCGACTTTAATTATCATCCCGGGGTTCGTACAAAATTAAGAGGTATCGACACCATATGTGCAACATGCAATGTGTCATTCCTTTGTTGTCATGATGTAATGAAGTGCATGTTCTGAAGTCAAATTCTAAACTAATTGTAGAAATGAAATGTTCGAAATGGAACCTTAACCTATTGCAATAAAGAAAGTACAAGGAAAGAAACCTATTATAATTGCATAAATATCATGAAATAAATGTAAAAGAAACCTAGTTTAACCCTGTTTATCACATGTGATGATTTAAACTAATTGAGCATGAAATCTGATCTAGAGAGTACTAATTGCTGTGTGCATGTGTAAATATAAAAGAACTCATTTTTTAAATATTTTTGCTTTATAAATGCAAATGCTAATCTTTCCTTGATCTTTGGCAAGGGAGACAGGTGTGGAGCAAGAGGGGTACAATGATTTTGATGGATTGGAGGTCAAGTAGGGGCCTAATCCCAACTTCAATGATGATTTTTCTCAATTCGGGCTCAAAACATGCCGCTACAAGATTTCCTACAAGATGTACTAGTTCTCCTACAGGATCCTCTGATTTGTTATAGGATGTTACAAATTTACTATATAGAATTATAATTCATCGAATGACCAAAAAAATCAAATCCAATTCGGATGGGACAAATTTTGTTATTGATTAGGATGTCTTAGGTTCCCAATCCAAGTGGAATCACTCAAAACGACCTCTGTTAACCCATGCTAAATGTTGAAAAGTGTGCAACAAGAAATGCTTGTTGAGAAGAGTCGCCTTCACTAAGTGGGACCGTAGGCAAATTATGGTGCAAGTTCTATTTTTGGATCCCAGCAGGGATGATCACAACAGGAGTGACCACAGCAGGGATGATCACAGCAGGAGTGACCACAGCAGGGATGATCACAGCAGGAGTGACCACAGCAGGAGTGATCACAGCAGGAGTGATCACAGTAGGAGTGATCACAGCAGGAGTGATCAAAGTCTATTTTTAGACTGGCTGTCAAAAATAGAAAAGTCAAATATTATTGTCTCATAATAATATTTAGACTATAAACTTGATCTTATTCTCTTGGAGCACTTCAGTTTGAGCTACAGATGTGGCACATGCAGCTGTCAGAAGGAAGTACGCTTTCTTTGTGGGTCAGTTGAGTTGTTGCATGCATGACTTCAGTTAGAACTCAATCAGTTGAGTTTGGTGGAGTTGATTGTAGAGTTGATGGAGTTATGTTCAGTTTGACTTGGTTAAACTAGTTGTAATTAGTCTAACTACAAATAGAATAATGATGAGTTGTTAAACTAATCATTAACTCATAATGCAACTATAGAATACATCAGTTAACTCAGTTGCATGTCAGTGCATGTTCAATTCAGCATGGACAGGTGTTAGAGGATCAGATTGCTATCAGTTGTGACTATAGTTGTGCATGATGATTAGCACAATCAAAGGGATTGAGTATGCCAATGAATTGGCCAATACCAAGTATTATAGCCTCTGCTCACGTCTTTCCCAGTGTGAGTGATTCTTTGGAGGTTAAATATGAGTTTGGTAAACCATTCTCATTCATTCTCAGTAGGTACTGTGCAGTGGAGGCAGGCAAGCAGCGGAGGAGATTTGGAGATCAGATCTGAGCTGTATTGTGTGTAACAGGTGGATATAGTACTGAGTACTTGTGAGGAGTATTGTACTATGTTTGTTACATGTTATCAATCAATATAATATACAGATAGTTGGGGTTTTTAGCGAGATGCTTTCCCCGGGAAAATACTGTGTTGATATGTGTGATTGATGCTTCTATGTGCGCATGTTATTGTTTCTGCTTCTGTAAATTGATGATCAACGTAGAGGAGGTTACGTATCATGCATGTTTTTCGCAATAGTGTATAATCGGGATAATATCTGTTGAATAAGTGTTTATTATTCAAAATTTCTACATGGTATCAGAGCTGTTGATCATCTGATCTATTATTCAGGAAGTGTTTACATTCTATTTCTTCAGGCAGAGTCTGTAATTGGGCCAGGTAGCCTCTGGATTCATCCTTCTTTTGGAAGGTGAGATATCCAGTGAAAGCCCATACAGTCGATCTCTGTACAAAAAATATTGTGTTCTCACGAATCTTAGATCCGAGGCAGTTGAGTTGGTTGCTGGTGGAATTCGAATTTGCAGCAGTGTTTTCTTGGTGTCAAAACTCAGATGTCTTTCACAGGATTGCGATTGGAGTATGCCCTTGAGGGTAGTATGAATTATATTGCATGGAAGGACAGGATGGAGGCAGTATTGGATGATAACGGGCTGAAGGAGTTCATAGATATGGATATCCCAAAGCCTACTGATGCTACTCAAGCTGATGCTTGGCAAAAGAAGACCGCAAAATGTTGAAGAATTCTGTTGGAGGGCGTGAGGGATCACATTGTGTCCAGCCTGCATGGAAAGACTTCTCCATATCTGATGTGGAAGGCTTTAACAGATCTATTCCAAAGCAAGAGCGATCAGAGGAAGTTGGCGCTGAAAGATAAAGTCAGAAACATCAAATGCGAGAATGGTGACAGTATGCCCAAGTATCTCACGAAGTTCACTCAGTGTCGAGATAAGCTGGGAAGTGTGGGGGTTATTGTCGATGATGAGGACTTGGTGAGCTTGGCTCTCCTTGGTCTTTCGAAGAGTTGTCATTCCTATCAGAATTGCCAGGATGGGAGAGACTTTGGTCGGATCTTGTGCAAGAGGAGATCAGACGGAGCACTAGAGACAGTTCTTCATCTATGCATGATGAGGAGAACTGTGCCTTAGCGATTAAGGTGAAGAAGGGGAAGGGAAAGGTTTCTCTTTCCGAATCTAGTTCTTCCAATGATGGGAAGAAGGTTGACAAATCGAAAGTGCGATGCTTTCGTTGTCATGAGATTGGTTCACGGGTCAGGAACCTGTATGCTCTTGAGGTTCAAGATGTATGCGAAGCCTTGAGCAGCGAGGCAACTGATGGAGACTTGGTGGTTGAGAGGGAGCGTATATTACCACTCAACATGCAGAGCTAGAAGAAGTCTCAGACGATTGTGGAGGAGCCACGATTGGTGCAGCAGCTTCAGGAGGTTGTGGAGCAGCCACAACAAGGGAAGCTGAGAGGAGATCAAGTAGAGACATCTACTCATGCAGAGACCTCCAGTAGGGGGAAACTTCGAGCCAGGTGGGCTGAGGAATCGCATGCAGCCATACCTCCAGGTAGGAGGTGGGGTGATGTGGATTGATCGTCCCAAGGAGGAGGGGCAGGATCCTTGAGGTACCCAACCTCTTGGATGAGACCTTGCTATGGGAGCCCTGATGTGGAGTAGCAGGAACTGAATAATTGGTAGAGACAGATGCGGATGGAGTGGCAGAGAGAGCGACAGTGCAGGGAATCCCAGGATAGCGCATAGCTAGCAGGCTGCAGCAATGCGAGAGGCACAGGTGTTTTGCACAGTGCTAGGTGGCACAGAGAGGTGTGCAATGGTGCGAGATGCATGGAGATGTTTCAGTAGCGCAGATGTCAGAGAGGGAGCACTTGTCAGCAGCAGGTAGAGCTTCAGCATCAGAGGATGTTTCTAGCCCAACAAGGAGGTCAGTTGGGAGGTGCAGTGCGGATGCAATGCTGGGAGATAGAACTAGCAGCATCACAGATGCAGTCAGAGATCAAAGTGACAGAGGCTAGAGCAGTCAGATACTGAAGAGCACAGAGATGCAGATTTTTCAGTCGACAGAGGCAATAGCATTCAGAGACTTTGATGACAGAGCAAGTGGACCGGCCAGATGTGTTGCATGGAGAACATTCCAGAGTTACAGGATCGGGTTTGAGAGTAAGCCTTTCTTGTTGAGAGGGAGTGTTGAAAAGTGTGCAACAAGAAATGCTTGTTGAGAATGCAACAAGATGATGGAGCTTAGTGAAAAG
Organism: Pinus tabuliformis; assembly: GCA_031772625.1. Taxonomy (NCBI): domain Eukaryota; kingdom Viridiplantae; phylum Streptophyta; class Pinopsida; order Pinales; family Pinaceae; genus Pinus; species Pinus tabuliformis. The sequence continues at coordinate 1,183,696,189 of CM062820.1, read as the reverse complement.
AGTCGCCTTTACTAAGTGGGTCGGCAGGCAAATTATGGTGCAAGTTCTATTTTTGGATCCCAGCAGTGATGACCACAGCAGGGATGATCATAGCAGGAGTGACCACAGTAGGGATGATCACAGCAGGAGTGACCACAGCAAGAGTGACCACAGCAGGAGTGATCACAACAGGAGTGATCACAGCAGGAGTGATCAAAGTCTATTTTTAGATTGGTTGTCAAAAATAGAAAAGTCAAATATTATTGTCTCATAATAATATTTAGACTATAAACTTGATCTTATTCTCTTGGAGCACTTTAGTTTGAGCTACAGATGTGGCACATGCAGCTGTTAGAAGGAAGTACACTTTCTTTGTGGGTCATTTGAGTTGTTGCATGCATGACTTCAGTTAGAACTCAATCAGTTGAGTTTGGTAGAGTTGATTGTAGAGTTGATGGAGTTGTGTTCAGTTTGACTTGGTTAAACTAGTTGTAATTAGTCTAACTGCAAATAGACTAATGATGAGTTGTTAATCTAATTATTAACCCATAATGCAACTATAGAATACATCAATTAACTCAATTTCATGTCAGTGCATGTTCAGTTCAGCATGGACAGGTGTTAGAGGATCAGATTGCTATCAGTTGTGACTATAGTTGTGCATGATGATTTGCACAATCAAAGGGATTGAGTATGCCAATGAATTGGCCAATACCAAGTATTATAGCCTCTTCTCACACCTTTCCCAGTGTGAGTGATTCTTTGGAGGTTAAATACGAGTTTGGTAAACCATTCTCATTCATTCTCAGCAGGTATTGTGCAGTGGAGGCAGGCAAGCAGTGAAAGAGATTTGGAGATCAGATCTGAGCTGTATTGTGTGTAACAGGTGGAGATAGTATTGAGTACTTGTGAGGAGTATTGTACTATGTTTTTTACATGTTCTCAATCAATATAATATACAGATAGTTGGGGTTTTTAGCGAGATGCTTTCCCCGGGAAAACACTGTGTTGATACGTGTGATTGATGCTTCTATGTGCGCATGTTATTGTTTCTGCTTCTGTAAATTGATGATCAACGTAGAGGAGGTTATGTATTATGAAAGTTTTCTGCAATAGTGTATAATCGGGATAATCTCTGTTGAATAAGTGTTTATTATTCAAAATTTCTACACTAAAAAATAACACAAAATTACTAGTCGAAAATCTAGAAATTTGAGAACTAGCGAGCTAGTAAATCTATAAAATGCCTAACTTAATCAAGTGAAAATGCAGTGGGGTAGTTTTTTTATGAACTAGAATTTTTTTGTGATATAACGCAAGTGGAACCAACTTGATTGAAGCTCGTTAGCATGCTCTAAAAAATATCATAAATTTACTGTTCTTTGCCACAAAGGAGTTCCATAAATCTAGATTTGCGAATAAGAAAGCTAATCCAAGTAGCTCAATGATTACTATGACCTTCCAAATCTTTTCCAAGGATGAAATTATGCTTGTGATCCTGCAAAAGAACTTACATAAACCATTTAACCCAATCCAACAACAAGAAGTCATTAATACTAAATGCATAAATTGAAAGAAAAAACAAGAGATGCATGTGAATACGAAGTGAAAATAAGGAAAGAAAATGATACAAAAGGGCTCTGAGGCTCCTGGGATGGCCAATCCCAAGAAAACTCAGAGACCTATGGAGGAGAACAAGGTTTAGAAGCTGAACATGACACCAATATTCATTATTTTTATCAATACAATTACATCCCTGCAAGAAAATACAATGAAACTGCAGAAATACGAGTTCTCTCCACAGGAACACTAATGAAAATCTATCCCTAGAGGCAAATTCGACTTGGTACTTATAAAAAATGATTAAGAATCATTCCCCATGAATGGAGGAAACTTTCCCCACCAAAATCTCTTGATTAGTGGATTTGGTTCCCAATACTAGGAATCCGCATTAAATGGCATGGAACACATTCCTAGATTTTCTCAATCATTGGAGTTCCACAATCTATGCCATAATTCCATAATATATTGTTGATTTATTATTTAATAGTGATCCTTCTGTAGTAGGGAGCAAGTCCCTAAATTATCTTCTCCTCCAAATCTTCATAATATTCCCAATATTCTCATAATATTCCACAAAAATAAATACTATTAGGCACAAATATGCAATTATTCATAAACCTTCCTAATAAATATATTAAAGTTAAAAATACATTATCTAATGCAAAAAGAGAGGTTTAATGTGTTGAAGGATGGTCATAGGCCTTAATTTATGTTTAATTTAGAGGCATGAGCCTTAATTTATGTCTAATTTAGAGGTCCATCATACCCCCTGCTGAAAGTGTTGCTCATCCTCTGAACAACTTAGTGACCTGATTGTGCCTCATTCATGGCCCTGGTGGTCTCTCTCTTGTGCATTAAGAATATTGGCTGTAAGTTATGCAAGGATAAGCCCAAAAACATATTTGTGCAAAGAAAAATTCTTGTTTCTTGAGGCCATTAGTTTTCCTTCTTCCCCTTATTCAAGATGGTTCTTGAATATTTTTCAGTTTGGCAAGGTCTTCCAAATCCTTATCAACCTTCTGCTACCTTGTTCCACCATTTGGAAACCTCTGAAACCTTCAAAATGTCTTTAGATGGGAACTAGAACATCCTGTAGTAATTTCTATCAAGACTATAGGAAAACTACATGAAACCTACAGGAAACCTGTTAAAACTACATGAAACCCTGTTAAAACTACAGGAAACCCTTTTTGAGCATAAATGATATTCTGAGCCTAGGACATGCCCTCAACTTGACTCCCATGCCTTTTTCCCATTTTTAGGCCTTGGACAAAAGCTAGAAAGAGATTGGAGACCTCTTGGAAAACATATTTTCATCACTGCCATTTGAGTTCTGTTTTGATGGTGAATGCCTCATTTCCTTTTGTTGCCTTCTTCTTCTCTCTTGTGGCCTAGATGACTGCCTAATGACCTTGGAGTTCTCTGTTTTGATTAGGTCTCTCTTAAGCTCTGCCATATTGGGGTTTAGCATAATTTGTTCATTTCTTCCTTCTTGTAGCAACATTTTTCCTTCTTGTAGTAGTCATTCCTCCTCTTTCAGGGTCTTCTAACTATATGGGAGTGATGAGAAATGATGAAGAGGGATTGGATGATGATGCTAGGGCTCAGAGGGAGTAGTGTAGGTTTGTGAAAATGGAGAGGATGCTCTGTTTTTTTTTCTCAAGAATGAAATGGGAAGGATGAATAATGAATAGATTGTGAATATGAAGTGGATGGAGGGTTTGGAGTGCTGTGGTGACTTGGCCTTTGCAAAAATTTCTTCTTTTGACCGCTGTCCTCATTCCTTGAAATCATCACCCTTCATAATTTGACTTTTCAACATTGCATGAGTGAAGGAGTGAGCTGCAATTAACTAGTTGAAGGCGGTTGAGATTGCTGACCCATCCTTAGCTTATAAAACCTCATCTCTCATGCATTGACAACAAATTTCTAGCTATAATATGCTCAAGAGAAGAGGTCAAGAATATTGCATACCTGTACCTACCTGATGGTTGTTGGAGAGACATGCATGCTGCTGCTGAGTTGATGTTGACGTGCAGGTGTTGGGGGACCTATATCAACCTTCCTAAATAATATCTGACCCATTTCTCCATCATATTTCCTATTGTAGCTTCTTCTTGGCCTTCCTATAGATTTTCAAAACTTCCTGTAGTACTACAGGAAACTCCTGTAGTAATTCAGGACAGGTTCTTGTAGCAGACTTGTTTTGTCCATATCTCCCAAAAGGTATAGTGGATTGATCTAAAAATTTTTGAGCTTGTTTCCATCATCATTATGCACCTCCCCATTAAAAAAATTGGTCAATGGATGCACGGATCTTGAGAAAAACTAAAAATGGCTGAAGGTGATGGAGGTCGATTTCTTGGAAACCGTGCACTAGAATTTGCTGAAATTGCTTGGGAATGTTACCAGCATCCATATGCATCTCCCCATAAAACAAATTTTTAAATGGATGCATGGTTTTCAAGTTATGGAAAAAATAAATTTCTGCACTATGTATTTTGTTTCCTGTAGTAAAACAGAGCCTTCTTGTAGTTTTTTTAGGACAACAAGCAAACTAAATGGGAAAAGATTGAGAATGATGGGTGGATGGTGGAAATAGATGAGGGTGATGGATTGGCATGGCCTTGGCATTGTTGGAGCATTTGAGCAAAGGAGAAGAAAGTCAAAATTTAACTTCTTTTAACTAGGTTTGACCTATTTTTTCTTTCTTTGGTGGCAACTTGTTTTTGTTCCTTGTAGATGTTGGAGAGCACCTACATTCATCAAAGAGATACATTTAGCAAAGAATTTTTATTTTTTCCCTTTTTTTCTTCAAGGCCTACTAGCCGCCTCAAGGAGGTTTTCAACTAGTAGGTCTGCCTAGGCGCCTCAAAGTAGGTTTTCACCTAGGATCTTTTCTTTTTTATCCTTTTCTTTTTTCCCAACCCATTGACCACCTCATGGAAGTTTTCAATCAATGAGTCAATCTGAGGTGCCTCCAAGAAGGTTTTCACCTGAACTTTTTATTTTTTTCACTTATTTTTCATTTTGTTTTTCTACCCTACCCTAATTGAAAAACAAAATCACTTTCAAGTATAAGAATACTTCCAATGGAGCCATGTGCACATCAAGATGACAGACAAAATGGTGTGTAGGCTTGAAATGTATGCTATGACATGTACCTGGATTTCAAAGACCAAATGATTTGACTTTGAAAGGATCAAGCATAGTTGAAGAAGAGAGTGATGCTCCATCTTGTTGATTTTCTGGAACCAAACCTCAATATAACTTTGATGTCCTTGGTTTTCTTGTTTATCTAGATCATTATTCATGTCTTCTTCTACCATGACATTCAAATCTTCCTCTTTTTGTTGATTGTTCTCTTGAATACATGGAGGATTTGATGGTAACCATGAGGGAGCTCTCTCGATCTCTGATTCTGATGTCTTCTCTTCATAAAGTGCAACCCATGATTCTGTGGTCTTCTCATTTGAATCTTCTTCTTTTGGATGTGGTCCTTCAATGATATCAAGATAATATATTTTTTGCAATACTCTTCTTGAGCTATGGTGAATACAATTGATATCAAGAGGAGATGTTTGGAAGTGTTGTACTTCAGCATTGTAAGTAGGCTAAGCTACTTCAATGTGTGGGTTTGGAAATGGTGGTACAGGTAGTTGAGTGGGAGTGGATATTTGAGATGGATGTGGTTGGGGTTGTAGTTATGGTGGAGGTGAATGGTAAGGATAACATGGAGTTAGGTATGGAGGTGTTGAAGCCTCGAAAATCGTTGCTACAACATGGGGGAAAACCACCTGGTCCGGACCTTGGTTAGCAACTCCTTTTCTGTTTGGTGTAGTGGCTCTGACTAGGGATAATGGGACTAGTTTCCCAAAAGAGATTTTGATAGTGTTGATGGGGTGATATATGATGTAACAGGGGAATGATTAAGCTAAGTGTAATCTAATCTAAACTATTAAACACATGCATATATCCTAGTTTGAACACTATTAAACTATAACTATGCTCGAGAATAAAGTAAAGTATGCGATCTACAATAATGTCCTATAGCAATTGGTAATAAAGATCATTCAACTACAATGAGAAGTGAAATCATTTAACAATAATCATTTTGGATAAGTAGTTAGCCAAAACGATTGTGAAAGATATATCGCATATAGGATCGTTCATGTATTCAACATAAAGTTAAAGCCAACACCATACAAAAGTGCAATAATGCTAACCGAAATTCAAACTTTCATACATAAAACAATTTGAAGAAAAGTTATTGCATGATACATAAATAAAATAGAATCACAAGATAAAAGTACCATATATGATAAGTTCTTCTCACGTGCTTCAGCAATATCGACCTAATTCTAATCAATCCAACATAATCTAAGAGTACAAAAGTGCAATTTTAGTAGAGCATGCTAGATGTTCAAAAGAAAATAGATCCTATTCCATTCATTCCATTAGAACCTCCTCAAAGGTACAAAAGTGCATGTTTTGAAGAATGTTTCTGATAAAATTGCTCGACCTCTCTCTAAATACATGAGAGGGGTTTAAATACTAAACTATATGTCCTAAAATAGATTATTACAAAAGAATAGCTAAGGAGGTTTAAACGACCTTCCTTAGATTATGCTAAATAAAACTAAAATAGAAATAAAACAAAGTGACTAACACCTTTGCATTCAATCATTAAGATCACAGATATCTGTCATTGTCCTGAGTTGTGTCGGTTGGCCGATCACAAATTTCAATTGCCCAATAAATATATTGTCTGTCAGTGCTGGCACCATTTTTTGTGTGGAGGTAGTTAAGCATCACAAGGTCATCCACTGGCTGTATGGTTTGACTAAGAATTTCCAGTATACTTCCTAGTTCATCTTGCTCATTTGTCTGATCACCTCCTCCCTTTCCTTTGTCATCTGTATCCATTGCTGCTCTAGTTGTTTGGAATTTGGAAGAAATCTCGGTATAGATTCTGCAACCAGGTTGGTGCCATGTAGATTTTTTTTAATGGCTTCAATGAAGCTGTTTGCTGCTGTTGCCGCGACTGTCGTTGCCCTTTCTTCTTGCTTGAGCCGAGAATCCCAGTCTACTAATATAATTTCTTTATGCGATTCCTCCAATTTTGGCAAATCAACCTTCCTCCCATCTTTTGATTCTTGCAAGGTGATAAAGTCAGAAATACTTTTATGGATTTTGTCATACTCAAGCCTCATGTTGACCACTTGGCTTGTTAGCTTATCACTAATCACGTAATAAGGACTTATTTGTGAGATTTTATGGCATAGAACTTCCTTTTGCTGCATTAGTTGGGAGTTAAGGCTAAGTGCTTCTTTTACAAACTGATCAATTTGCAGACTGTCTTTATACTTATCTATCATAGCTTGTATCCACGCATCTCTTTCTGCTAGGCTGGCTTGATGTTGTATTTGCATCTGTTCAAACTCCTGCTGAAGCTTGGCTACTTGTAATTCTACCTATTGGTTAGATTTTTCCTGCTCTAATTGTTGTTTCAACAATAGAATCTTTTGTTCCTTTTCTCTCAGCAACATTTGGACTTCTTTCACTTTATCAATAATTGTCATGGCATAGGCTCCCGCAAATTGTGACAGTCTCGTAAGGTTCTTAGATGGGTCCATGGGCGAATCTTTTTAGATAATGTCCATTTGTTCATTGTCAGGAGTGGTAATAGCTGCAACATCTAACTTTCTATTCTTCCTTTGCCTTTTAATGAAAACTTTGTGGGAAGGGCTATAAACCACATCTATTGGAGGAATTTCCTCAATTCTCAAAAGAATTTCTAAAGTGGGGGTGGCAGGAATGAGCTCCACATCCTGAGTGCTTGCAATTTTCTCCACCGTAATTTCTTGAGTTGATTTGTGCTGTGGAGTCTGTATCTCAGATGTTTGTTCCTCTGTATGGAGCTTCTTATTAAAATGCTCCAATTCTTTTTCTAAATCAATAACTGGGGGTTTTTCCGACTGAGTGGAAATAGAGTGAATTTCAGCCTACTTCTTTGCCGAGGTTTTGTTAGTTGTTTTCTCTGTAGTCCCGGCTGTGTCCCTTTTAGACTCTTTGTTTTTATTGCCCCCATTTTGAGACTGCTTCTCTGAGTGCTCTAACTCACGAGTAGACTTCTCCTGGGACTCTACTTCAGAATCTTCTTTGGAATTTCCTCTGGAGCATTCCTCTAAGTTTACACTAGGAGTTGGCTCCCTTATTGGTTCAACCTCTAGAAGGTCCAATGGGAACTTTGATAATCTCCTCTCCCTATATTCACGGAAGGCTTCAAGACCATTAGGGGCAAAAAGTAGTGATGCCATATGCGTCACTTCTGAAAATGTTTCTTTTTGTAGGAAGAGGTCATTGAAGGCATCTTCCTCATGGGTGAATGGTTTGACTTTCACTATAGTTGTGAAATCTTTGGCTGTGCCGTTTGGGTCGTACTGTCTTCCTAGGAATGTAGCTAGTTTCAGATATTTCATAATCTCTGCTTCTTTACATGCATGTCCAAAATCATGTAGTGCAAACACACCACATTGCAATGGAAATGTAGGCCAAATGGCTTTTTTCTGTTCCTTCAATCCTTTGCTCAGCCCACCTTCCCCTGCTGTTTGGTAGGCTATCTCCTTGGCCATTAACTTGTCGGGGACATAGTATGGGAGGACATGCGGTGAAGCAATTCTCCCAAATACTCTGATATATGTAAATGTCTCCTACCCAAACCATCTGGCTACAGGTAAGATATCTACTTCAGCTTCTCTAGAAAACCTTGGGGCATTTCTATTGTAGACTTGTTTATGGATAGGCAGCATAAATCCTTGACAAATTTTGTAAAAATGGGAGTGAAACTGAGAATCCGACATACTCTTATGATATATATGGATAGGAAGTGGGTCTTGCACATTCCACTTCCATCCCATCATAGGAAATTTGGAGCCAAAACAGATTGCGTCCATTACATAGGCACTCATGAAAAATGGAGGGTAAACCCTTGAAGAGATACTCCTCTTTCTCCTATACTCCATAATAGCTTTCACCAAATTACCAGATAAAATTTGGCCCAATTCATTATTGTTGCGTTTACGGTTGCATCTATTAATGACAATCATTATGGGGAAAATTTGGTACTATCGGGCTTGTCAAACATTGTACATAACGTGGCTGCTGCAAAACTATGAGGGGGAGAGATAGATGTTGTAGAATATGTTAGCGCTTGAGATTTCACCCTAGGCTGAGGAAGGTAAATCTTCAAGGCTACATCAAACCATTTCACCTCGTAGCTAGCCCTACGAGGTATGAGAAGGCTCTCTCGGGTCAGATTTGATAGATCTTATAATATAATTAGGCTGACCAATTAGGATCAAAGATATTAGGCTAGTAAATTGATAAAGGGGGGTTGATTTAAAGATTTTTGGTTTTTTGGTGGCAATTGGAGGGAGTGCAATTCAGGGTGCGGGGATTGAGCACAGTTTTTGCAGGGGGATCTTTGGGGCAAGGTAGGAACTTGTGCTGATGCCTTTGGCTTGGATGAGTGATCAGGGAAGAAAGAGAGGAGGTTAAAGAGGGCAAACAAGGACTTTGAATCCTCTTTAAACAGTGGAAAACATAGATATTGAACAGAATTAAAAGCTGAGCATGGCATGCATGAATTCAAACTTTATCACTTCATCTTGTTCAATTAGCAGCAAAGAAAGAGAGATGTAACACATAAACAAACTTACAGTAACAATTAGAAGACACACCATCAACACAATGATCCACAAGAATCCACAATGAAGTCTGCAAAACCCTGGCCTTCCTTTCCTTAAATTGCAGAGATAGATGTACAATACACAATAATGCTTTCTCCCACAAGAGTCCAACCATGAAAATGAGAAGGAGAGAGCATCATATAGACCATCTAGACCATCTAACTCCTTTCCCCACCTCTAGGGGTCGAGCTCAGCTTCCTAGGAGCAGTTTGAACTAATTCTAAACTAAGAACTAGAAAATAGGCAGCCAAACAACTTGCCTCTATTACTTAGCTAACTCATCCATGCATTAATTTTTCACTTTTTACATCATGGAAGCTTCTAGAAGGGTAAAGAAAGATAAAATCTACCAAAGTGCCATGAACATATTACATTTATCCATCATCTACAAGTAAAAATAGTCAACCATAGTCAAAACAGTGTTTTTTTGACAAAAAATGTGAATTCTGGCAAATCTGGAAGTTCTGGTCGCGCCCCTTCACAGCTGTTTTTGAGTGGGTTCCATCGGTCCAAATCAGGTGCAAGATGGCTCATTGGAAAGCTTGGCCTGTCTACTTTCCATCCCAAGTGGAATTTCTGAATTTTGTGTTGATTTGACCCCTCAAAAATCAATTCTCCCAAGGTCACTTTCTGCAACTCAAAAAGTGGGCAGAAAGTCATTTTTTTGATGTATTTTGAGCTTTTGGAGGCTCAAAACTCAAAACCAGACTTCTCCCAAGCATTGGTAATTTTTATTTTTGCATGCCCTTTCCAAAAATGCCAAGTTTGCAAAATTCCGAGCAGCCCTTCAAACTGGTCTCACCCGGGGTGAGACCAGTTCTTGGGAAAACCCTGTAATTTTACCAAAAAATTCACAAATGACAAAATTTTCTCCAAATTTCTTGAAATTTGGGCTGGGAGTCCCCAATCAAGTACCATGCTCATTCAAAGAGGCTTTGGCCAAAATTTGGAGTGGATCGGGCGTTTTCCTTTGTTTTTGTGCTTTGGCCAACCGTCCTTGGAGCACCTTTGTTCTCGCCGGTATTTTTGACATTTCTCGCAAACCATGACACCTTTGTAAAAAGTGAAAGAGGTTTTTCTTCCTTGGCATGTTGTGGACAAAAAACTCTCTCAGTTTTGAAAAATTCATCTTTGATTGCTCAGAAACAGCGTTTGAGTGAAACGTGTCCCGATGTGTGAAACAAGGGATTTTGTCGAAATAAAGCGAAATGAAGGGGATAGGGGGCTTCTAAATTCTTGGGGAAATTTTTGGGAGTAGGGAGGGATGTTAGGAAGCAGGGGAAAGTGGAATCTCAGAGATTGAGTGAGGGGAAGGGATCGAAAAGGACAAAACACAGGCCAAACCTAGAAAATTGCCAGGTTGTAGCTAGAAACTAGGGTTTGTGCAAAAATGAGGAATTTGGGGGATCTGAGTGTTGGGAAGTGTTTGATAAGGTAGGTGAAGGGATAGGGAAAGGTGTATGAACATCAGGAAACAAGTTTTGCCGATGATTTGACCATCCAAGAGAAATTGCCTTCAAAACCCTAGGAGAGGGAAATGACCTTGCCTGGGCGCAACATGAAGCATGAACAAGGTGTAAAATGACTCATTAGACACTGACATGATAATGACAACCCTCTGAATGATGATAGGCTCAGCTGAATGATGACATAGGCTGACATTTGGGCAAACTTTGAAAAGAGTGAAAGCAAACCCTAGACCTAATACCCAGTGACCAAATTTTGCTTGAAGACTCACTGAAATGACAAAATTTGACCTTGACATTTCAAAATCACTATGTAAGAGCACATTTGATCACTGGAGGAAGGCTGTAAAGACTGACACTAACAGAATACATACACATCTTATCATTTTTGATCTTGCCTTCGTTTTCTGTCTAGGTACGCGTGATGTCTGCTGGGTCTTCATTCTCCTTAGCGAATTTATCGAGGAACTGTTTGTTGTATATTTTTTGTGGCTCTCGTAGATTGTACATAAGCCGTAGGCTGTCTGGTGAAAAAGATCCCATAACCTCCTGCCTGCTATTCTTGAATTCTCTGTTTGAGACGTCCAACTAATCAATTATCCACTTAACCATATTTATATCTGGAATTATCTTCGGTCTTGCGGCTATGCGGTGCAGAAATGAGCATGCTATCTCGAAGAAGGAGGCATCGGAGGAAATATGACCATCGGCTGTGGCCTTTGTTACCAAAGGTCTTGGTTTCTCCTCTTCTAATAAATCATACATGGCTTCCCACGTTGAGGTTTCTCCATCTCTGCTGCACGTAGTATCAGCGAATAGAGGGATCATTTCTGATTTTTCAGATGCGGCTGCCTTTCCCCTCTTTGCCATTGCTCCCAATGACTCTTGCTACTGATTTTTCCTGAAAATGGAGCAAAGAAGAAACTATCAGACAGACACAAGTAAAAATGAACATAAGAATGAATGATACAGATAACTTTGAAAAGGTGACAAGGAATGAGTTTTTATTAAACACAGGTGAGAAGATATCATATCACGTCGAACCACTTTTCAAACGTAAATGCCATTAACCCTTACTAAATGCCCACTAATGGTTCCTTATCCCTAACTTTATTGCTCATTAATGTTTTGCATCGTAAGTCGGGAAAGAAACTTTTTAGGGTGGCGAGCTTTTTAACTGCAAAAATGCCGATTTTGTGATTGCGATGCAATATCGTAAATCACATTATCGCATTTCATGTGTGCGCTTTCTTTAACGTTCCTTTGGTTTCTGCGGGATGCCAAATGCGGGATGTTCATTATTGATTTCAAAGAATAACTTATTTGATAGTATTTTCTTTATAAAGCCCATTTCATCGCGCAACGAACTTGAGTGTTTTTTAAAACATAGTTGGCAATCGGGTCCGGGCTTCTATCACATTTCACAATATCACATGGTTGGTAAGGTTTCAGACCTTTCCTAAGGGTTTCCAATGCGATGCGATAAGGGTGACCATGTCATCGCAATATTGCATATCGCATGGTTAAAGATACTTTGTGAGGGTGCGCCCTTTGTAAGTGGCGATATGCGATGCAGGCCTTATTTTAATAAGAAATGCCATAGGAATTAGTTCAAATGAAAAGCCTAATAGTTTCGAGGTTAAGCGCGGTAATCCCTTTTGATCACTTTTCGCGAGTTTTGGTCGTTAACAAGGCTTTTGACACGTTTGATCGTGCAATATGTGAAAAGGCGAGCATTTGCTAGTTTTTCAAAGGGTTTTATCTTGATATCTTGCTTTATTCCAAAAATTAACAAGAAAATGCCTAAATGCTAAATTTATTTTTTGGAAGGATTTTTTAAGGGTCCCCATTTATTAATAGAATATTAGCTATTCGCGATTCACTGGAAGAACTAGTTATCTCTGACAATTTTTTGAACTTTCTAAAAACTTCCAAAATAAAGGTAGTTTAGAAAATAAAAATACATGAAATATAAGATAAGTAACATTACTCTGAATAATAAAAACAACATCTACCTAAATATCATTCTTTTGATCATCCTTTTCAATATGAAAGTTTCTTTGTCTACATCAGTCATTACTTGGTTTTAAAGATAAAAACAGGGGGACTCTCACAAATCAGCTTTTGGATGTACTCAGTTTTCATAGGTAGAGCCTCTGCTGCCAGTAGGCGTCCATAGCCTCGACAGGGTTACCTTTTAACCAACAATGATTCAGTATCCCATCTAGATAAGAATGCAATTTTTAAAGATAAGTTCAGATTTATATACTTGTTATTCTTTTCATTCTTTTCTAAACAATTCTCTTTTCTTTAAAATTTTCATTTTACTCCTTAAAGGCCATTGTCTTGGTTTGGTGACCAAAATTGACAATGCCATTCACTAGTTGTAACTTAACTGAACAAGCTGGCTCTTGATGAGACCCCTTGTCTTTTGATTGATACAATCTCAAGTCATTACCCTGTTTTGATATGCAGTATTGGTAATGTCAGCTAGTTATTTCCCTATGATCATGGTAAGTCAGCTCTTGATGAGACCTCTTATCCTTTAAGTTTAAGCATATTTTAGAATTACACTCTAAAAAATGAAAGCTTACTAGATGGGGAGAATCATTGACTCCTTAAAAGTTTCTGGATGACAATTGTAGAGTTTAAAGATGATTTTCTGTAGAGAGACTTTGCTTTGTTATAGATACTTTTCTTGACTGATGGTAGAGCAAAGGTTTCTTTATAAAGTTGAGGTTTAGCAAAGGAAAAATAATTTCGACAGAGAACAAGCAATTTCAGAGTAATATAACTTAACCCATGTTTCAAATGCGAAAATCATCTTCTTAACAATATCTACTTATACAAGCGAAAAGTCAAAATATAAAAGAGACTATTATTTATAACGCCAAAAGTAAATGCTACTTAACTTTTATTTTTCCTAAAAAGTAAAGGCAATAATATACAAGGAATAGAAGAGTTTATCTTCTATGAAAAATATTTCTTGAGTATCTGCCCATTAACAGGTAGATATTCTCTCTTGCCTGATAAATCTTGCAATAAAAAGGTTGATGGGCCTATTTGTTTGACAATCTAAAATGGGCCAAGCCACATTCGTTGGAACTTGGTGTGCTTACCTTTTTCCTCGTGTGCTTTATCCCATTTCAATACCAAGTCTCTGAGCTGAAAGGATTTTGAACTTATAGAATTTGCATCAAAGGAAGCTTTGACTAACTGTTGATGATGTGCGTGTTTAATTTTGGCCTTTTCCCTTTCTTCTTTGAGCTTAAGGATTTGTAATTGTCTCACTTGCATAGAAGAGGAAGGAGTTTCTTCAATAAGTTGAACTATAGCTAGAGAGGGAATAACTACATTTGTAGGGAGGACAACTTCTTTCCCATAGACCAAATTAAAAGGAGAGGTGTCTATTGAGGCCTTCTGTGTTATTCGATCTGCCCATAGAGCAAATATTAAATATTTATACCAATTTTTCTGACTTTGATCAACGGTTCATTTAATAATCCTTAGGAGATTTTTGTTTGTAGATTTAGCTAAGCCATTTCCTTGTGGATAATAGTTAGTAAAGTATTTGAGTTAAAAACCTCTTTTAAGAGCAAATTCTGTCATAACGTTGCCTGAAAAATAAGATGCATTATCAAACATAAGGGCAGATGGTAGACCAAATCTGTTAATAATAAACTGATCAATGAATTCAATGATGTTTTCAGAATTGGCTACCTTAAGTGGAATTGCTTCCACCCATTTTGTGAAGTAATAAGTTGTTGTAAGGATGTATCTATGCTGCTTAGATGAGTGAGGAACGATCTCACCTATTATGTCCAGTCCCCATTATTCAAATGGCTGTTCAATGTTGACTGGATGCAATGGTAATGCGGGTTTCCTGTGTCTCCGAGTAGCTTTTTGACAAACTTTACGTTTCCTTACATAACTGTGTGTATCTTTAAATAAGGTTGGTCAATAATAGCCAACATGTAGGATTTTATGTGTGGTTGTTTCCCCTCCAAAATGTTCACCAATTGGTCCATCATGGAGTTCATGCAAAACCTTTTCTACCTCAGATTTTTGAAGACATCTAAGCAAAAAAGAATCATAATTTATTCTAAACAACACATTATTGATGATTTGGTATTTTCTGGCTTTTAGCCTCAAAACCCTCTTTCTTTTGTAACTTAGTTGTGTAGGGGCATACCCATTTCTTAAATAAAAGATGATATCAACATATGTGGATTTAGTGTCATTAAGGCTTACCTTGTATACTTGTATATCATCGCCTGAATTTTGTATCACTGGTAAGTTGGATGCTCCTGCTAACATTCTACAAAAAACCTTGACCTTTTACGATTTTAGCTGGTCTGATTTCAATGTCATATTCTTGCAGTGCTGTTACCCAATTTGTGCTTTTCTCACCTACATCCATTTGTATTAATAGATTTCTCATTGCTGATAATGAGACTACTACCTTGTTGTGGGTTTTAGGGAGAAAGGGTCTGAAATGCTTTATTGATTTGAAAACAACAAAATCTTGTTTTTCAACATCTGAATAGTTCAATTCAGCCCCCTGTAGATTGGAGCTAAAGAAAGAAATTGGTGCTTCGGCTTTATCATCATTGACCTGTGTTAATATAGCTGCATATGATTTCTCGGAAGCAAAAGTATATAAAATGAAATGATTAGAAAAATTTGGAGTTGCTAAAGAGGGAGCATTTATGATTGCTTATTTAATCAGATTAAAGGCTTCATGCTCTGTATGTCCCCATTTAAAAAGAGAATTTTTCTTAATCATGGATTGAAGAGGTAAAACAATTTGTGAAAAGTCAGGGACAAATCTTTTGACAAAATTTATCTGACCTAGGAAAGATTGCATAGATTTTTTGTTATGAGGTAAAGGAATTTCGGAAATTTCTATAATCCTATCAAGGTCAATGTGAATCCCTTCTTTGGATACAATGAATCCAAGGAGTTCCTTCACTCAACACAAAGAAATATTTCTTGGGATTAAGAGAAATTCCATACCTCTGACAATAATCAAATATTTGTTTTAAATCTTTTAGATGATTACTGTGCTTTTTAGAGTATATAGTTATATCATCTAAATAAATTACCACTAATTTGTTCACCAAACCTTTGAAATCTATGTCCATGTCTCTTTGAAACGTTGCACCAACATTGATTAATCCAAATGGCATCTTCTGATAAGTGTAGGTGCCCCATTTGGTTCTAAATGTAGTCTTTAGCCGGTCATCTAGATGTACTAGAATTTGATTATAACCTGAAAATCCATCTAGGAAAGACATTAGTTCTGAGCCTGCAACTGATTGCAATATCTGTTCCATAGGAGGCAAAGGAAATTTATCCTTCAGACAAGCTTTTTTGAGATTGCGGAAGTCTATACATATTCGAATATCACCATTCTTTTTTCTGACTAGGACAAGGTTGCACCTGGAATGTCTGACAGGGAAAATAATCTTGGCTTTCAACAATTTGTTCAATTCAGATTTAATCTGATTTTATAAATTGGGATGGATCTTTCTCAATTTCCGCTGCACAGGCTCTTCGTCAGATGTCATGGGGCTGGTATGTTGAATTATAGAAGTGTCATATGTTTTAAGATCTTCATAGTTCCACACAAAGACATTCTTATATTTCTTCAACAAATGTATGAAGGCTGATTTTTCATATGACGTAAGACCAAGGCCTCACTGAAGTTTCATATGTTCCAAGATTAACTAATTCAAACTTCAAAGTTGAACTCTGAAGTTTTGAGTTGGCGGGTCTTTTGAATCTGTCCTTAAGGTCATATAAATCTTCCAACTTAACCACAGACTTAGGTATGGCTTTCATAGTTGCTTCTTGCTTAAGCTGGCTATCATGTTGATCTTCATCAATTATCTGGTCACAATAAGAGTCTTCTGATATCAAAAAGCTTATGATATCCGGATCGTTATTAAAGACTCGCCAATTAGTGACATTGTCGGGAATAAAAGGCCTAAAAATAATTCAATAGAAAAGCGATCGGGACTGTAATCTCCTAGTGGAATGAGCTTGGAAGCCACATTAGCCAAAAGATCGACGCTTGCATTTTGGATTCTTGGGATAGGGGAAATATTAAACGCTATAAAATGAGAAGTAAGTTCTTGGACTAATGATTAATAATGTTTCAAATGTCCAGACAAACAATGTATAGTATTTCTTACCTGTTTTATCACAATTTCCGAATCTCCAAACACTTGAAGGTGGTTGATATTAAGGCCGATGGCTTTATATAGGCCTTAAACTAATGCTTCATATTCAGAAATTTTGTTTGTGCAATCAAATTCAAGTTTGCATGCTAACATAGTTTTTTCCCCTTTTGGTCTAACTAATATGCATCCCGCTCCTAATCCATTGTTGGATTTAGATCTGTCAAAAAATAATTTCCAAAATAAAGAGCTAACTACAGGTTTATCTACAAAATTTATACACTTAGAATTATCTATTGAGAAAAGTTTTCAACTTGCGATACAACATAATTTTCCAAGAAAGGTGAAGTATTTGCATTAAAATTTCCTAGAAATGATTCAATTGAGTAGTTTCCAATGATGTTGCTGCTATACGCGACTGGTTCATTCTCTCCTTCTAGTTCTATAACAATATAATTTTGATGTTTTTCGTGATCAACCCTTATTTGATTTGGCTTGCCATTATAGGGAAGCCACATGTGAGACCAGTCAGTTGCAAAATAACCATGGAGCTTTTCTGACTAGTCTCTACTAAGGATTAAGTCGTAGAACTCAGGAATATCAACTACAAGAATGTCAATGACTTGACACACTTTAGGGTTCGATGAAAGTCTAATGGTAACTTGATTAAGTTCCCCTATAACTTTGACTTGGGATCGGTATAACTACACAATGCGCACAACATATTTTTGAGGTTGAACATTCAATTTCACACAAACTGTTCTTGGTAAAATGTTAGATGAGGCTCCAGAGTCAACTAAACAATTGTGTAGATTTTTATTGAAAATTTCAAAAGTCAACAAAAATGGAGGAGTATGGGAGCTAGATCTTCCTCTGATTAGAGAAATATCGGAAGGATTGATTCTGTCTAGTGAGGTGTCAGGGGGCCTTCCCATTCTTGGGCAGCTTGCGAAATTACATCAACAGGAAGAGGCAAAGTAGGGACTACTTTGATTTCTTTGAGCAATAGCTTTTGCTGATGTTTCAACTTGCTAAGCTCGTGAAAGGTAATGTTCACCCTAGTATTTTTCATATCATCAACAATGTTATATTCCATTTCATTGGATACTATCAGGGTTTTAGCTGGAGGTGAAGAATTTGATTGAAGAGGAGCGGTTTGGGTGGATTTAGATGAATATTTCTTACTTGTTGTTTTGTCCTTGGGAATCGGAGTTGATACCTTCTGCTTTGGATTTGTTTGTGGCAAATCAATAGGGGCTCTACTCTAGGTTGCAAAAGGTATTGCTTCTTGTGTTTCTTCATTGGGAATGATAAAATCCCACATTCCTTTTAATTCGACCACTTCTTCATCGTATAGTTGTTCTTTGGTTGTTGAGACTTCATCTTCCTCCACATCTGATTCAACATTTGATATAGTGCTTGGAGGCTTAGGATCAAACTAAATCAAAGTTGAACTCTGAAGTTTTGAGTTGGTGGGTCTTTTGAATTTGTCCTTAAGGTCATATAGATCTTCCAACTTAACCACAGACTTAGGTATGGCATTCATAGTTGCTTCTTGCTTAAGCTGGCTATCATGTTGATCTTCATCAATTATCTGGTCACAATAAGAGCCTTCTGATATCAAAAAGCTTATGATATCCGGATCGTTATTAAAGACTTACCAATTGGTGACATTGTCGGGAATAAAAGGCCTAAAAATCAATTCAATAGAAAAGCGATCGGGAATGTAATCTCCTAGTGGAATGAGCTTGGAAGCCACATTAGCCAAAAGATCGACAATTGCATTTTGGATTCTTGGGATAGGGGAAATATAAAATGCTATAAAATGAGAAGTAAGTTCTTGGACTAATGATTGATAATGTTTCAAATGTCCAAACAAACAATATACAGTATTTCTTACATGTTTTATCACAATTTCCGAATCTCCAAACACTTGAAGGTGTTTGATATTAAGGCCGATGGATTTATACAGGCCTTGAACTAATGCTTCATATTCAGAAATGTTGTTTGTGCAATCAAATTCAAATCTGCATGCTAACATAGTTTTTTCCCCTTCTAGGCTAACTAATATGCATCCTGTTCCTGCTCCATCGTTGGATTTAGATCCGTTAAAAAATAATTTCCAAAATAAAGAGATAACTATAGGTTTATCTACAAAATTTATACACTTAGACGTCTTTGTTTGAGAAAAGTTTTCAACTTGCGATACAACATAATTTTCCAAGAAAGGTGAAGTATTTGCATTAAAATTTCCTAGAAATGATTCAATTGAGTACTTTCTGATGATGTTGCTGCTATACGGGACTGGTTCATTCTCTCCTTCTAGTTCTGTAACAATATACTTTTGATTTTTTTCGTGATCAACCCTTATTTGATTTGGCTTGTCATTATAGGGAATCCACATGTGAGACCAGTCAGTTGCAAAATAACCATGGAGCTTTTCTAACCAGTCTCTACTAAGGATTAAGTCATAGAACTCAGGAATATCAGCTACAAGAATGTTAATGACTTGACACACTTTATGGTTTGATGAAAGTCTAATGTAACTTGATTAAGTTCCCCTATAACTTCGACTTGGGATCGGTATAACTGCACAATGCGCACAACATATTTTTGAGGTTGAAAATTCAATTTCGCACAAACTGTTCTTGGTAAAATGTCAGATGAGGCTCTAGAGTCAACTAAACAATTGTGTAGATTTTTATTGAAAAGTTCAAAAGTCAACAAAAATGGAGGAGTATGGGAACTAGATCTTCCTTTGATTAGAGAAATATCGGTAGGATTGACTCTGTATAGTGAGGTGTTAGGGGGCCTTCCCATCTCTTGGGCAGCTTGCGAAATTACATAAACAGGAAGAGGTGAAGTAGGGACTACTTTGATTTCTTTGAGCAATAGCTTCTGCTAATGTTTCAACTTGCTAAGCTTGTGAAAGGTAATGTTCACCCTAGTATTTTTCATATCATCAACAATGTTATATTCCATTTCATCGGATACTATCAGGGTTTTAGTTGGAGGTGAAGAATTTGATTGAAGAGGAGCGGTTTGGGTGGATTTAGATGAATATTTCTTACCTGTTGTTTTGTCCTTGGGAGTCAGAGTTGATACCTTCTACTTTGGATTTGTTTGTGGAAAATCAATATGGCCTCTACTCTGGGTTGCAAAAGGCTGTGCTTCTTGTGTTTCTTCATTGGGAATGATAAAATCCCACATTCCTTTTAATTCGACCACTTCTTCGTTGTCTATTTGTTCTTTAGTTGTTGAGACTTCATCTTCCTCCACATCTGATTCAACATTTGATATAGTGCTTGGAGGCTTAGGATCAGCGGAGGGGTTCCTTTTATATGGTTTCAAAGATTTTTTTGAGGAAGCCTCTGCTACTTGTTTCTTGATATCAACCATTTCATTGAACATGGTTTTGAGGACTTTCTATAAACCTTCAAGATCAAAAGGATCTTTAGGTGGTTTTTTCTTGGATTCATCCCAAAAAGTCACTTTCTTGGATTTTCTTTCTTCTAAAGCATTTTTCTTATCTAAGGCTAGAATTATTTTTTCTACAGCTATTGCTTCTTTCATGTTCTTTGCCAAAGTTGGTTTGGCAGCTCTATCGACGAAAATAGCTGTGTTTGAAAGGAGAGTAGAAATGTACCATTCATTTTGGACTTCATCGCTGGGCTTGGATGCTGCTGGTATTTTATTCAATAACTTATTGAAACGAGAATTGAAGTCTTTGATTAGTTCTTTAGGTTTGGCTTTCAAATTGGAGAGATCATAGAGAAGGGTTGCCGTGGATCTGTCATCTCCAAATTTGGTTAGGAACTGTTCTTGAAAGGCATCCCAACTATTAATAGAACCTGATGGTAATGAAAAGTACCATGATCCTACTGATCCTTGTAACTTATAAGGAAATAATCTTACAACTGCATCTTCTTCTACTACTTCGTTTAGGTTAATGGACAACATAAAATTGTTTATGTGTTCCTCAACTGGTAGGCCATTATCATGATTGAACTTTGGTAGCCACTTTTCGGGATGGGTTGGAAATTGATGTAAAGGCCCTGCCATCCTTATAGCTACGGGATTTTTCCATGGCCTTAGAGGGTTTTGAGCCATCGTTGGTATCTGCGTAAAGGAAGATGTTCCAGTGGTTGAAGGTGAGTGGGTAGAGGAGGCTTGTGCTCCAGTACCTGCGTAAATCACGATCTGGAGTTGTGAGGTGGATGATTGATCTTATGATGAAACAGGTGGAATGAATGAGGATGATTGAGGTGATGATGAGAGAACCTCACTATGGGATTCAAATGGTGTCTTCTTAGCTCTCTTAGGGTTTGGTAGAGGGAATTTGAATGGGGGTATCCCAAACTTTTCACTCTGTGCTCTAGTTAACCTTTGAGATGAAGGAAACTGAGAAGTAACACTATATTAGGATAACTCAGATTCTTCTTGAGATATCGAAATTCCCTGTAACTTATGAATAAAAGATTAGACTTCAGGGGTTTCTATAGAAGAAGAATGGTTTGGCTTCTTTGGAATTTTAGTAGTGGATTATAAGGGTTTCTTTACAACTACTCGCTTAGGATTCAGAGATTTGAAATACGATCAAGAAGTTGGAGGTGAGGGTGAGGGTGAGGGAGTTTTACTCTTAGAATGGCCCGTTGGTTTGGATTTACTTGCCATTCATAGTCAGGCCTCCTTCTAGCACCAAAATGTTGAAGCCTAAAAAATCATTGCTATAACATGGGGGAAAACCACCCGGTCTGGACCTTGGTTAGCATCTCCTTTTCCGTTTGGTGTAGTGGCTCCGATTGGGGATAATGGGACCAATTTCCCAAAAGAGATTTTGATAGTGTTGATGGGGTGATATATGATGTAACAGGGGAATGATTACGCTAAGTGTAATATAATCTAAATTATTAAACATATGCATATATCCTAGTTTGAACACTATTAACCTATGACTATCCCGGGAATAAAGTAAAGTATACGATCTACAATAATGTCCTATAAAAATTGGTAATAAAGATTGTTCAACTGCAATAAGAAGTGAAATCGTTTAACAATAATAATTTTGGATAAATAGTTAGCCAAAATGATTGTGAAAGATATATCACATATAGGATCGTTCATGTATTCAACATAAAGTTAAAGCCAACACCATACAAAAGTGCAATAATGCTAACTGAAATTCATTGAACTTTCATACATAAAACAATTTGAAGAAAAGTTATTGCCTGATACATAAATAAAATAGAATCACAAGATAAAAGTACGATATATGATAAGTTTTTCTCATGTGTTTCAACAATATCAACCTAATTCCAATCAATCCAACATCATCTAAGAGTACAAAAGTGCAATTTCAATAGAGCATGCCAGATGTTCAAAAGAAAATAGATCATGTTCCATTCATTCCATCAGAACCTCCTCAAAGGTACAAAAGTGCATGTTTTGAAGAATGTTTCTGATAAAATTTCTAGACCTCTCTCTAAATGCATGAGAGGGGTTTGGGGTTTAAATACTAAACTATAGGTCTTAAAATAGATTATTACAAAAAAATAGCTGAGGAGGTTTAAACAACCTTCCTTAGATTATGCTAAATAAAACTAAAATAGAAATAAAACAAAGTGACTAACTCCTTTGTATTCGATCATTAATATCGCAGATATCTGTCATTGTCCTGAGCTGCGTCGGTTGGCCGATCGCAGATTTCAACTGCCCAGTAAATATAGTGTCCGTCAGTGTTGACACCATTTTTTGTGTGGAGGTAGTTAAGCATTGCAAGGTCATCCACTGGCTGTATGGTTTGACTAAGAATTTCCAGTATGCTTCCCAGTTCAGCTTGCTCATTTGTTTGGTCACCTCCTTCCATTCCTTTGCCGCTTGTTTCCACTGCTGCTCTAGTTATTTGTCATTTGGAAGAAATCCTGGTATAGAATCTGCAACCAGGTTGGCGCCATGTAGATTTTCGTTAATGGCTTCAATGATGCTGTTTTCTACTGCTGCCACAACCGCCATTTCCCTTTCTGCTTGCTTGAGCCGAGAATCCCAGTCTGCAAATAGAATTTCTTTATGTGATTCCTCTAGTTTTGGAAAATCATCCTTCCTCCCATCTTCTGATTCTTGCCAGGTGATAAAGTAAAAAATCCTTTTATGGATTTCATCATACTCAAGGCTCATGTGACGACTTGGCTTGTTAGCTTATCATTGATTTCACAATAAAGACTTATTTGCGAGATTTTTTGGCATAGAACTTCCTTTTGCTGCATTAATTGGGAGTTAAGGTTGAGTGCTTCTTTTACAAATTGAGCGATTTGCGGATTGTATTTATACTTATTTGTCATAGCTTGTATCCGTGCATCTCTTTCTACTAGGCTGGCTTGATGTTGTATTCTCATTTGTTCAAACTCCTGTTGAAGCTTGAATACTTGTAATTCTGTCAGTTGGTTAGATTTTTCCTACTCTGATTGTTGTTCCAATAGTAGAATCTTTTGTTCCTTTTCTCTCAGCAACATTTGGACTTCTGTTGCTTTATCAATAGTTTCCGTGGCATAGGTTCCTGCAAATTGCGATAGTCTCGTAAGGTTCTCATATGGGTCCATGGGCGAATCTTTCCAGATAATGTCTATTTGTTCATTGTCAGGAGTGGTAATAGATGCATCATCTAACTTTCTATTCTTCCTCTGCATTCTGAGAATGGCTTTGTGGGTAGGGCTATAAAACACATCTAATGGAGGAATTTCCTCAATTCTCAAAATAATTTCTGAAGTGGGGGTGGTAGGAATGAGCTCCACATCTTGAGTGCTTATAGTTTTCTCCACTGTAATTTCTTGAGTTGATTTGTGCTGTGGAGTCTGTATCTCAGATGTTTGTTCCTCTGTATGGAGCTTCTTATTAAAATGCCCCATCCTTTTTCTAAATCAATAACTGGGGGTTTTGCTGACTGAGTGGAAGTAGAGTGAATTTCAGCCTCCTTCTTTTCCAAGGTTTGCTCGATTGTTTTCTCTGTAGTCCTGGCTGTGTCCCTTTCGGACTCTCTGTTTTTATTGCGCCCATTTTGAGACTGCTGCTTTGAGTGCTCTAACTCACGAGTAGACTTCTCCTGGGACTCTGCTTCAGATTCTTCTTTGGAATTTCCTCTGGAGCTTTCCTCTAAGCTTACACTAGGAGTTGGCTCCCTTATTGGTTCAACCTCTAGCAGGTCCAATGGGACCTTTAATAATGTCCTCTCCCTATATTCACAGAAGGCTTCAAGATTAGTAGAGGCAAAAAATAGTGATGCCATATGCGTCACTTCTGAAAATGTTTCCTTTTGTAGGAAGAGGTCATCGAAGGCATCTTCCTCATGGGTGAACGGTTTGACTTTCACCATAGTAGTGAAATCTTTGGCGGTGGCGTTTGGGTTGTACTGTCTTCCTGGGAATGTAGCTAGTTTCAGAGATTTCATAATCTCTGCTTCTTTGCATGCATGTCCAAAATCATGTAGTGCAAATGCACCACATTGCGACGGAAATGTAGGCCAAATGGCCTTTTTCTGTTCCTTCAATCCTTTGCTTAGCCCACCTTCCCCTGCTGTTTGGTAGGCTATCTCCTTGGCCATTAAATTTTCGAGGACATAGTATGGGAGGACATGTGGTGAAGCAATGCTCCCAAATACTTTGATATATGTAAATGTCTCCTCCCTAAACCGCCTGGATACAGGTAAGATATCTACTTTAGCTTCTCTAGAAAACCTAGGGGCATTTCTGTTGTAGACTTGTTTATGGATAGGCAGCGTAACTCCTTGACAAATTTTGCAAAAATGGGCATGAAACTGAGACTCCCACATACTCTTATGATATATATGGATAGGAAGCGGGTCTTTCACAGTCCACTTCCATCCCATGATAGGAAATTTGGAGCCAAAATAGATTGTGTCCATTACATAGGCACTCATGAAAAATGGAGGGTAAACCCTTGAAGAGATACTCCTCTTTCTCCTATACTCCTTAATAGATTTCTCCAAATTATCAGACAAAATTTGGGCCCAATTCATTATTGTTGCGTTTACGGTTTCATCTATTAATGACAATCATTCTGGGGAAAATTTGGTACTATCGGGCTTGCCGAACATTGTACATAGCATGGCTGCTGCAAAACTATGAGGGGGAGAGATAGATGCTATAGAATACATACATGTCTTATCCTTTTTGATCTTGCCTTTGTTTTCTGTCCAGGTACGCATGACGTTTGCTGGGTCTTCATTCTCCTTAGCGAATTTCTTGAGGAACTGTTTGTTGTAGATTTTCTGTGGCGCTGGTAGATTGTACATAAGTCACAGGCTGTATCGTGAAAAAGATCCCGTAACCTCCTGCCTGTTATTCTTGAATTCTCTGGCCGAGACGTTCCCCTGATCAATTATCCACTTAACCATATCAGTATATGGAATTATCTTTAGTCTTGCGGCTATGCGGTGTAGAAATGAGCATGCTGTCTCGAAGAAGGAGGCGTTAGAGGAAATATGACTATCGGCTGTGGCCTTTGTTACCAGAGGTCTTGGTTTCTCTTCTTCTAATAAATCATACATGGCTTCTCAAGTTGAGGTTCCTCCGTCTCTGCTACACGTAATATCAGTGAATAGAGGGATCATTTCAGATTTTTCAGATGCGGCTACCTTTCCCCTCTTTGCCATTGCTCCCAACGACTCTTGTTGCTGATTTTTCCTGAAAATGGAGCAAAGCAGAAGCTATTGGATAGACACAAGTAAAAATGAACATAAGAATGAATGATACAGATAACTTTGAAAAGGTGATAAGAAAGGAGTTTGTATTAAACACATGTGAGAAAATATCGTATTAGTCGAACCGCTTTTCAAACGTAAATGCCATTAGCCCTTACTAAATTCCCACTAATGGTTCCTTATCCCTAGCTTTATTGCTCATTAATGTTTTACACCGTAAGTTGGGAAAGAAATTTTTTAGGGTGGCGAGCTTTTTAACTGCAAAAATTCTAATTTTGCGATTGCGATGCAATATCGCAAATCACATTATCGCATTTCGTGTGTGCGCTTTCTTTAACATTCCTTTGGTTTCTGCGAGATGCGAAATGCAGGATGTTCATTATAGGATTTTCTTTATAAATCCCTTTTCATCGTGCAACTGACTTGAGTGTTTTTTATAGCATAGTTGGCAATCATGTTTGGGCTTCTATCGCATTTCACAATATCACATGGTTGGTAAGGTTTCAGTCCTTTCCTAAGGGCTTCCAATGCGATGCGATAAGGGTGACCATGTCATCGCAATATCGCACATCGCATGGTTAAAGATACTTTGTGAGGGTGCAACCTTTGTAAGTGGCGATATGGGATGCGGGCCTTATTTTAATAAGAAATGCCTTAGGACTTAGTTCAAATGAAAAAGCCTAATAGTTTCAAGGTTAAGCGCAGTAATCCCTTTTGATCGCTTTTCGCAAGTTTTGGTTGTTAACAGGGCTTTTGACACGTTTGATCGTGCAATATGCAAAAAGGCGAGCATTTGCTAGTTTTTCAAAGGTTTTTATCTTGATATCTTGCTTTATTCCAAAAAATAACAAGAAAATGCCTAAATGCTAAATTTATTTTTTGGAAGGATTTTTTAAGGGTCCCCATTTATTAATAGAATATCAGCTATTATTTTAACAAATGGGGGGGGGGGGGTTTGAATAGCACAACAGGAGGATATTGAGGAAAATATTGAGGATATTGTGGATGGCTCCCACAAGTTCCTTGCCAACCTTGATGCCAAAATTGGTTTTGGGGTTGAGATGGCCAATGTTGCGAAGGAAAGGGTGTGCTCCAATTAATTTGAGATGGATGTGCGCTTGAAATTGTGAGTTAGGCTCTTGTATCATATCAAGCTGAATAGGCTACCATGGTCCTCTTGGAGCTACATAACATAGTTGCATTGGCAATCGACTTGCTCCATTTTCCTCTTGGTAAACTTCCTTCAACCTTGGTAATGAGGGGAAATATTTGACATCATGTGATTCTGCAACACAAATATCAACATCTTCTTTTTGCTCATTTTGTATTCTTAACATTTCTACTTGCTTGGTTAGATTGCTAAGAATTTCTATTTTAAAGTCATCAAACAAATTTACAAATTTAGCTTGACTTACTGGTCTTGATGTTGATTGACCTACTCTTGTTCTTCCTCTTGATATGTGTTTGCATGTTTCACAAATTTCTTCAAATGATAATTGGTATACATCACCTCTACTCATGGGATTAAGGAGATTAATCCATTCATCCCTAATTGTTCTATTAGATCCTCAAGGCTCTCATCTTATCTTTGATTCATTCTAAAGATTTCTTCTTTAAGATTATGATCTTTATATTTTTCTAGAAATATCTTTTGCATATCTTTCCATGATCTTATTGAATTAGTCCCTAAAATCATGAACCATTTAAGAGCTCTATCCTTCAATTTTGCGGGAAACAATCTCAATTTCTGAGTTTCAATAAGTAACCATAAGATCTACAAACAATTTCAAATTCAAAGAGAAAGGATTCCGGATCCTCTGACCTTAGACCATTAAATTTTGGAAGAAAAGATGGAGGGATGTTCTTCATGTGCACATTGATATTAGTATCTTGAATGGGGAATCCGAGAGGATCTTCCTCATTGTTATCTTCTCCATCCATTTCTTCTACATTCTTTGCCATCTCTTCTTCTTCTTCTACCTACAAAAGTGGATGGTGATATTGCTCTTACTGCACTATGTGATCAAATGGGGGGGTGGGTTGGTGTTGGAGGATTTTTTTTTGTTTTTATGATTGAATGAAAACTATAATGCGATGCAATTTTCTACTTTTGAAGTTAAATATGCCTAATGCAATTTTTTTTTTTACACTAGGGAAGAAAACAATGCATACTTTGACACCTCCCTGACAAAGATGCCAAAAAGTGATGAGCCTCAGTATTGCAACAAGAATGCTGCAACTCCCAAGGCTACCAACTTTAATTATCAACCCGAGGTTCGTTCAAACTTAAGAGGTATTGGCACTATATGTGCAACATACAATGTGCCCTTCCTTTGTTTTCATGATGTAATGGAGTGCATGTACTAAATTCAAATCCTAAACTAATTGCAGAAAATGAAATGTTCGAAATGGAACCTTAACCTATTGCAATAAAGAAAGTACAAGGAAAGAAACCTATTCTAATTGCATAAAGCTCATGAACTAAACGTAAAAGAAACCTAGCTTAACCCTATTTATCACATGTGATGATTTAAAATAACTGGGCATGAAATCTGATCTAGAGAGTACTAACTGTTGTGTGCATATGTAAATATAAAGAACTCATTTTTAAAATAAATTTTCTTTATAAATGCAAATGCTAATCTTTCCTTGATCTTTTGCAGGGGAGACAGGTGTGGAGCAAGAGGGGTACAATGATTTTGGTGGCTTGGAGGTCAAGTAGGTGCCTAATCCCAACTTAAATGATGATTTTTCTCAATTCGGGCTCAAAATAGGCCGCTACAGGATTTCCTACAGGATGTACTAGTTCTCCTACAAGATCTCCTAGTTCTCCTACATGATCCCCTGATTTACTATAGGATGTTACATATTTACTATACAAAACTATAATTAATCAAATGACCAAGAAAATCAAATCCAAATTGGATGGGAAAAATTTTGTTATTGACTAGGATGTCTTAGGTCCCCATTCCAAGTGGAATCACTCAAACAACGTCTGTTAACCCATGCTAAAAAATAACACAAAATTACTAGTCGAAAATCTAGAAATTCGAGAACTAGTGAGCTAGTAAATCTATAAAATGCCTAACCTAATCAAGTGCAAATGCAGTGGGGTAATTTTTGTTATGAACTATAATGTTTTTGTGATCTAATGCAAGTGGAACCAATTCGATTGAAACTCGTTAGCATGCTCTAAAAAATAGCAGAAATTTACTGTTCTTTGCCACAAGGGAGTTCCAGAAATCTAGATTTGAGAATAAGAAAGATAATCCAAGTAGCTCAATGATTACTATGACCTTCCAAAGCTTTTCCAAGGATGAAATGATGTTTGTGATCCTCCAAAAGTACTTACATAAACCATTTAACCCAATCATGCAACAATAAATAATTAATACTAAATGCATAAATAGAAAGAAAAAAAAGAGATGCATGTGAATAAGAAGTGAAAAGAATGAAATAAAATGATACAAAAGAGCTCTGAGGCTCCTGGGATGGCCAAGACCAAGGAAAATCAGAGACCTATGGAGGAGAACAAGATTTAGAAGCTAAACATGACACTAATATTCATTATTTTCATCAATACAATTACCTCTCTGCAATAAAATACAATGAAATTGCATAAATACGAGTTCTCTCCACAAGAACATTAATGAAAATCTATCCCTAGAGACAAATTCGACTTGGTACTTATACAAAATGATTAGGAATCATTCCCCATGAATGGAGGAAGCTTTCCCCACTAAAATCTCTTGATTAGTGGATCTGGTTCCCAATACTAGGAATCTGCATTAAATGGGAGGGAACACATTCCTAGATTTTCTCAATCATTGTAGTTCCACAATCTGTGCCATAATTCCACAATATATTGTTGATTTATTATTTAGTAGTGATCCTCCTGTAGTAGGGAGCAAGTCCCTAAATTATCTCCTCCTCCAAATATTCATACTCTGCCCAATATTCTCATAATATTCCACAAAAATAAATAATATTAGGCACAAATATGAAATTATTCATAAACCTTCCTAATGAATATATTAACGTTAAAAAATGCAAAAAGAGAGGTTTAATGTTCTGAAGGATGGTCATAGGCCTTAATTTATGTTTAATTTAGAGGCATGGGTCTTAATTTATGTCTAATTTAGAGGCCCATCACACTACGTCCATGGAATATTTGTACCAAGTAGATCCACATGAAGGGATCACTTCCTACCAGCTCAACCATGGATCCTGACCCTGATAGTGTTGAGAGAATTAAACTTGTGACCTCTCAACATCAAAGGTGAATTAGCGATAGGGACTTGACTAATTGAGCTAACCCTCAGGGCTACTCTTCCTCAATTTTATTTTAACTCTTTCTCAATTTATTTTATTTTTATTTATTTTTATCCTCTATTTCTCCCACTGAACATCAAACCATTTAATTTTAATTTAATTTCATCCTTTACTCCTCCCATTGAATTTCAAAAAATTTCGACCTTCTTTGTTTACTTATTTATTATTGTTAGCTTTTATAATGGTCTAAACTAAAAATATTTTTCCCTTCTCTCTCAAAATTGTCATTTTTTTATTATTATCTTAGGCCTATAAATTCTTGAAATGACACCCTTTTCTATTATCATTTTTAGCTTTTTGTGTCCCTGATGATAAATGGAAGATCTGTTTGAAACGTTGGACAACGAAAATAACTTAAACACGTTTCTTCCAGAAGATTTAACATCATGAGGTAGGTTGTTAGAAAGAGTGGCCAGAGAGAGGTACCTTCGCTTTGTTATCCTCATTTAGAAGTGATGCGCTTGACACCAGTTGGGAAATAATTAGTCATTCTACCAATTCCTTGATTTTCTTTGATAATTGTTTCAATATTCTTTCTTTCCCCTTATTTATCCTTTACTAATATATAATGTGGTCCTCAATTTTTCCTTGTTTATCTTCCATCTTCCTTTTTCCTTTTTGGGATTTTTTCAAGGGGATATTCCTCAAATTTTGAGAGACTCATTACAAGGTGTGTGCTTCCCTACTCTTCCTTGTTTTTTTCCATAGTTGATTTTAAATGTTTGTAGGAATTACAATATTTACATCTAAATGTGATGCTCTTGTAGTCTATGATTTGCATGTAGTGTTGATCTCATGCTTATAGAAATATGACATTTGGAAGTCCCTGAGAAATATTTATTTCCATGGATATGGAGGCTATTACAGTTTGTAATTTTTGAAATATCTTTAGTGCCATTTTTAGAAATTCCCCCAAGGAATCACCAATAATTTAAAAAATGCACAGATCCCAAAATTTTAATGGGAGGCATAGGAGCCTTTGGCTCCTGCATGGATGGTAGCGAGAGGGTGGTAGTCCAGATGTTGCTCCCACGTTATTTGTGTCCATTTTTAAAAATATATTTCATCGAATCTATGAGCATGAAAACAAATAATGAAGGCCATATCTATATATTGTTGGACATTCTCCTTGAAAAATGTAGGATCTATGATAACTTTCGTATCATTAGATAGGTGTTTCATACAACATGCTCTCCTACAAAAAGGGTGTTTTCTATGTACAATAATAGGGGGTTGGTAGGATTTGCGGGGTTAGATGGTTGTGTAGAGGGTGCAAGTTGTGGGACAACTTCTGGAGTTGAGGTTGAGGTTGGTGGGATATCATAACTATTGTCAAGTATATGGATTATAGGGTTTTGGGGGTTAATATGAGTAGTGCTGAAGTGGGGTATAACTTTGTGTGTGGGGGATCCCTTGGGGTGTACTACCAAGAAGGTCATGATGAGGTGCCATGATACTAGATAATGTAGGTTCATGGTTCGATGAGGGAGAATGAAAAGGGTTTTGAGTTGCGATGACATCTAAAAATGAGTTTAGTAAATAATTGATGGAAATATATGTAGAGATGGGAGTCATATTACTTGGAAAATGTTGATGGAAGGTGTGACTCAATGCCTGCCACAATTGAAACCTATTTCCCCCCTCTATCCTCCCTAGTTTGATGTCCGATCTTTATTCTAGTTTAAGTTTTACATACATACATATATACATATCTACATACATACATACATATATATTCAATATTAAATTGTTTATTTATTTATTTTTAGTCTTGTATAAATATTATATTCAACTAGAAAATGCTAAGGCCAACATTATGGATAGACATTATAATCTCTTCAATCCTGGGTCATAGAATGCTCCTTGCTTCTCTTAGTGTAATTAATTTGTTATTATTATAATTAATAAATAATATATTTAAAATATTCAACAATTACAATTAATTAACAATAATAACCAAATAGGCATGTCAAAGTGCATGTTTTTGGTGTGTGACTTCTGTTAGTTTCCCCATTTTAGGTGTCACTTAAGTGGGTAGGTGTATTAGATTAGGGGTAGCTTAACAACTAATTAAATAAGAAAAAGCTAATTTAAAAATATTTGTTATTATTAAAACATAGTTCAATATTTTCTTTCCAAGAAAAAAAATCTTTCCATTTGGTATTTCAAAGTTGAAATTAGAATATAATTCAATTTATCTTATATAAACTCAAAAAATATGAAGACCAAAAAAAATACTCCTCACATTTTTTGTAATGTCATATCACTACTTTAGTACAATATTCCATAGCTCCAAAAAGGGAGCCTTGACATTTGATTGATGAAAAACCATGACTTAATTCAACCCTATTCGTTCTAGATCAAGGCGTAAAACATAAGATAAACCATAATTCAAACCTTCAAGTACGGACATGAATATGATTTTTACTAAATAGACCTTTCATAAATGAAATAAGAGTCCCACCTTTGAATTCATGCTCAGATAAAGTACCCTTCTACAACTATATAACTTCTTTAGTTGATTTGCTTTATTATTGATATCTCTATATACAGGTGAAAAGGAAATATTTACCACCAAGACTAGGTTCATAATTGTAGTTAAACACACGTTCTCAATTCTGCAATTTTTTTTTTCCTCCCATAATGTTTTTGGAATATCAGATACTTCTAATTGCTTTAATTCATTATCAAGTATTATTTAATCAATGTCTACAAGGCATGAATTTTTTCTTGGTTATTGGGATGTTGTCCAACAACATATTCTAATATTAATATGATGTCTCAAGAAAATGTATGGTCCCTCCTCCACAAGGCATACCGTTTTTCTTGGTTAGTCAACCATTGTCCAACAACATATTTTAATAACAATTAATGTGATGGCTAAAGAAAAGGTATAGTTCTTGCTCCACAAGCATACAATTTTGCCTTGTTATTGGACCATTTCCCAACAACATATTTTAATAAAAATAAATATAATGGCTAAAGAAAAGGTATGTCCCTTGCTCACAAGGCATACAATTTCGCTGGTTTATTGGTATGGTTTCTAAAAACATATTTGAATAACAAGTAGTATGATGACTCAAGAAAAGGCATACAATTCGCTGGTTCATTAGTATGGTGTCTAAAAATATATTTGAATAACAAGTAGTATGATGATTCAAGAAAAGTTATGGCTCTTACCCCACACATTCATAGGGTTTTTTTTTTTTTTTGACAAAATCCATTGAAAAAACATTATGCCTTTTCATATTTTATGCAAGATATTATGATCTAAGTTTCTTGAAAAAGATAAAGTCAATGAATATCATCTAATTCGAGGGGGAAATCTCCTTTTACAGTTAATCCAATGTATAATACAATATATGATTATCTCAAGGCAAGTCTCCTTGGTATATATAAATAAGAAAAAGAGTACAATTATAATGAAAAGGTACAATTAAAGGATTTAGCCAACTTACAAATATGACAAATAAATTAATAATGAATGCTTAGTAGGGTCTTAAGATAGGGGCCCTAGGGCCATAATATAACCCCTCCTTTTAAAAAATATTTTCCCTCAAAGCTTGTAATTCAAGGTGTTTCTTTAGGAACTACTCATTTTCTCATGTAGCTTCTTCTAGCAACATATTCTTCCACTTGATTAGGTACTTCATAACGATTCTATTTTGAAGAGGTAGAGAACGTCGATATATGAATATTTCTGGTTCACGAATCAACTTCCCTTCTTCATCTGATCCTAGAAGTTTTGTTTGCACTAGCATAATTTTTCCCAAAACCTTTTTTTAGGAAATATACATGAAAAACCTTATGAATGTGAGAAGGAGGAAAATCTAACTCATGCACCTCTTGTCCAATCCTACGAATAATCCTGTAGGTTCCATAGAATTTTGGTTGCTTGAGTGTAGATTGCTTATATGATTGTAGTCTCAATAATACCCAATCACCCTCTTCAAATTGTATTTCACTATGAATTTGATTTGCTTTCCGCTTCATCTTATTTTACACCATTTGAAGGTTTTCCTTAATAATTGTCAAAGTTTTTTTGGACTTACCTTGCAAAGTGTATGAGATACTAGGAATTAGATATCCATAAAGGTCCTCAAATAAGGACATTTTAGTAGATGTGTGATAAATAGTATTATACCACATTATGTTAGAGGAAGCCACTTCATCCATTGAGATTACTGTATGATGAAAACCATCATAGATAATTCTTCAAAACATTTGTTAACTATTTCAACTTGACCATTTGTTTGTGGATGATATGTTGAACTCATAGCTAGTGTTTTTTCACTCATCTTCCATAGTTATTTCCAAAAATTTCCTTTGAATTTTGCATATTTGTCACTTACTATTTCTTTAGGTTAACTACGAAGTCTATGGATTTACTTCATGAACTTTTTGCAACCTGGCTTGCTATATTTGTATTTTGAATTCCACAAAAAGATGCATATTTTGTGAGTCTACAAATGCCAATAAAAATGGCATCCTTATCTTATTATTTTTGTAACCTTTTAATGAATTCCACTGGTATCTCTTCCCATCTTTCATTAAGTATGTGTGGCTAAAGTAACCCTAGATATTTTACTATATCTCCCTTGTTTCTTTGGAAAACCTGACTTCCCCTTACAAATTTTTGAATATATTTCTTCATTCCTTCCAAAAAAATATATATTTTTAATCCTTTGATATGTTTTAAGGAACCCTGCTTGTCCTTCCATCAGAGAGTCATGGGATTTCCTTAAAAAATTTTGCTTCAGCTTTGATTGAGGATATAAATATATGCTACCCTTGTACCAAATTATATCTCCATTCCATTCCTACTATTCCGAAGAGTTCATCTATTCCTTTATACATTGCATTTTTTGTTGAGTACTGTTGTGATTTTTTCATTCATGGTGAGCTTCTTCTATCCACATTGGAATACAAGATGTAATAGAATATAAACTCAAGGATTCTTCTATTATAGAAAGAGCATTTTCTACTACATTGCACTTCTACTTTTTGAAGATTATTTCAAAATCAACCCTTTTATTTTTGCTACACATTTTTGTTACTCTTTTGATGACAATCTTTTCTCCAAAATGTATTTTTGGTTATCACAATTTGTATTGACTTTAAAGTGTTTCCCAATGAGATATTGTTTCCATTTTTTTATTGCATGTAAAATTGCTTCCATTTATTTATCATATGTACATTTCACCAAATATTTTTCCTTGAAATTTTCACTTTCAAAAGCCAATGGCCTCCCTTCTTATGTTAATAGTTATCTAATTACTTGTCTTAATGCGTCACACCCTACTATGAATGTTTTACCAAAATTAGGTGTTGCTAATATTGGTGTAGAACTCTCCGACCGGGGTGGGAGTAGATGAACATGCACTGATGGGAAACATGCCATGGACAAAAGAGTTATGAGAAGGGATAGGGGGTGGAAAAATGAAGAACCTCACAGATACCCCCTCATGTGCAAGGTCGCAAGGCATGTGATAGGAATTAAATGGTGGAGCAGTGATCAACGAGACAAAATACCATTGGCGTTTTATGCAGTGAATCGAATTTGGCTTGTCTGTATTGCAACAGGTTCTCCAGAAGTCTCTAGGGTGACTTCATTGGTAACTCACCAAGTTAGCCACCCAGGTGCGAATGACACGACCTCTCCCTCAGTAGGCGACTATTGCGGGTATGTTAATTATGTTCGCTCTGTGTATTCCATTACTGCTGTGTTCATATGCTACCTCATAATTAGTTGGAAGGTTATCTCTGAGATGGCGTATTGGGTTAGAAATGAAACTTCCCGGGAAATATGGGAGACAAGAATCATTTGCTTTGTTGGGATGTCTGAGTATTATCAAATTATCTCTATTTGTTATGGATTTTTTCTTTCTATGATGTGCATGCATTCAGGGTTTGAGAAGTGGAACTTGGTATGCATCTCTTGCATGGGGGATTTTGTCCAATATATAGAATCCTTGATGAACTTGTTGTGTGGCATGACATGGGGATCTTTGGGAAAGAAAACTCTTGAATTGAGGATGGTCCTCATTTCAAGAAAACTTGGGACCTATGGGATGCTGTTGATGGCTTGTTTTGTCAAACCCAGTTCAAAGCCGTGAGGAGAAATTTGGCTTCAATATTATATGCTTATTATCTATTACACTATGATGTTTCATTTATACATGTCTAAACCCTCATTGGTTTTGTCGGGACCCTAGGCTAGGTTGTCTACCTATGCGTTGGTTCCTAGTCAGGACTATGTCCATGGTGCTAGCTTTCTTGGATTTTGAATATTGGTTTTTATTTTACCTTTGTGTTTGGAAATGATAAAGTATGACACATCCCTCTAAAGCAGATGCAATTATATGAGGGGAGGCCATGGGAGGAGTCGAGGTAGTGCATAGGAGCATGGCAGACGTCAGACCCAACCA
The DNA here is from genome assembly GCA_031772625.1 of Pinus tabuliformis. Taxonomy (NCBI): domain Eukaryota; kingdom Viridiplantae; phylum Streptophyta; class Pinopsida; order Pinales; family Pinaceae; genus Pinus; species Pinus tabuliformis. The sequence goes on along the minus strand of CM062820.1, from coordinate 1,183,659,775 downwards.
CGCCTGGCTAGGGGACGAGGTCGCAAAAATACCTCGAGCCTAATTCAGGAAGCAACCCAGGCCTAATAGGTAAACACTCAACCTCAGATTCGACAACTAATTTTAGGATGGGAGTCCGATTTAAATCAACAATCCGAAAATATTGAATTGGATATGGAAGAATGGTCAGATTTTTTCTTGGACCCTGGCTATTCCAGAATCCAGTACACTCTGTTTCAACGGATAGTTTATCTTTATTGACTGATGATGAACATTGTGGCCAAAGCCTTGGAAACCTCTTATGCTAGAACATCGAAGACATAAATATAATTTTAGGAAATCCCTAAGGAGTTTTAGCTTATTCAACAACAAATTCAACAACAAAACACCCACCTCAGTCGCATAGAGAAGCTTATTCCATGCCTTCCCCAGATCGAATTGCTAGGATACAGTGCAAAAGATCCAACACCCATTGACTCATCTGATGAGTAGAAATATGATTTGCATAGTTTGGTTTTCAAATTTTTGATATGTATGCATGAATGAATTACACACTTTGATATGTTGTTATAGCTACATAATCATTAGGATAATTAAAGTAATCTGGCTTATATAACGTTGTTAGATAGTCTTAGACTCTTTCATTTTTGGATGGCATATAATGCGGTAAGGTGGCTAACAAACCTAGTTTCCTAGTGGGCAAGTTGAGGCCACTTGACCAAGTTGGACATGGATGTAAAACCTACCTGTTTTTTGAAATGAATATAAAGGAACTGATAAGCTTACAAAAAACAAATATTGGTGTTGAACATAGAATTTTTTAAGAGAGATAAGGTCAAAGTACCTGCATTACTCCATACAAATGAATTCTTCTTTAGGAGAGATGTTAGTAATCTTGCAATGCATGTATAATTCTTAATAAATTTCCAATAATAGCTTGTAAGTCCCAAAAATTCTCTTACTCTCATGGAGTTCCTAGAAATAAAACATTTTGTAATATTTTGGATCTTTTGAGGGTCCACCTTAACTCTTTCCTTTGAAACAATATGACCCAAATACTCTACTTCTTGTTTCCCAAAACACACTTGGATCTTTTTACATACAATTGTTTTTCCTCAAGAATTTATAGAAATTTATCCACATGTTTAATGTGATGATTTGTTATAGATAATTATATCATAAAAAAAAACCAACACAAATTTTCTAGGACGTGGTTGAAATTTTTTGTACATAAGGATTTGAAAAATAGAGGGAGCATTAGTAAACCTAAAAGGCATGCCCAAGAGCTCATAGTGCCCTTCATGTGTTATAAAGGTTGTTTTCTTTTCTTAATATGATTTGGTGATATCCTAATTTAAGGTCAATCTTTGTAAAATAAGCCACTCCATGAAGCTCATATAATAACTCATTCATATTTGGGATAGGAATTTTGTCCTTAATGGTGACTTTTTTTAGATCTCTATAATTAGGAAACATCATCTAAGAATTATCTTTTTTCTCCATCATTGGAGGTAAAAATGAACTCCTACTAGGTTGAATAATACATGAATCTAGCATGTATTGTACCATTTTCTCAATCTCTTCCTTTTGTTGATAAGAATATCTATAAGGCATTTTATTAGAATGAGTGCTTCTGGGTATTAGTTGGATTTGATGTTCATGGTTTCTAGAAAGAGGTATATTTTAGAAATTTCTTGGGAGCCTATAGTGTTTTTCTAAGGAGTGTTTTAATTCCTTTGGAATATTTGTATATTCTTACTCAACTTCCATAAAATAAAGTTTAACCACAACTTCGTTGCTACCCATTTTCAAGATATTTTCCATTCTATGAGAGCTAATGACTTGATAAGGTCTATATTTTAACCCTTTGAGGTCATATTGAATTCCTTCCAATTCAAATCTCATGAATACTTTATTATAGCTTGTAGATATGGTACCTATGTTCTCAATCATTTAATCCTTACAACAACAAATACACCTCCCATGGGAATCATATGCATTAGGCTTTCCAAATTATATTCTCCCATACTCAGTTTAATGTTACAAACTTTTCCCACAAAATTAATACTTCCTCCATTAGCAACCAAAACTTGAAAATTTATCGCTGGATAAAAAAAAAAAAAAATTGAAGTGCTCTCCTAATATTTTATCAATGAAATTATGTGTACTCCTCAAATCAGTAAGCACCATGACATTTTATTATTAATGTAACCTCAAATTTTCATGGTTTGAGGTACTAATAAACCTACTAATGCATGAACATATATTTCACACCAATCTCGATCAATGTTGTGTACAAAATTGACCTCTATTTCTTGCTCTTTTAATTTGATAATTGCTTCCCGATTTCTTTATGTAGATGCCTCCATTTCTTCTTCTTTTTTATTTTCCAGGGTGAAGAATTTGGTTTCTTGACATTTATGCCCTTTTGACCATTTTTTTTCCCGTGGAAAAAGTCGTAATTTTATTCATTATGAAAAAATTACATTTTGTAGATGCTTGAAGCATATGTGGATGGCTGTTCCTGTAATGCCAGGAAACAAAAGATTACAAAGAGAAAAAATAAATTCCAGCTAGCCTATACTTTTCTGCCCTTCTTCTTTTCCACTCTTTGCCAACCTCCAGAGTTGGAAGTGGGTGCAATAATAGCTAGCTGGTTTTCCATTGTGTTCATTGGATGTTCTTTGTCAGATTCTGATCCTTCGGATCCATGAGTTCGTTTGATACCACTTACTTCTAGTTGAGGTTCTTGTTGCTGTTTCGTATTGTATGGCTCCAGCCGAGTGTCTGGGGCATTCTCTTCCTGTGTATGTTTCTGTCCCTTTTGTGTGTCAGGTTCTGATTGGTTCCCTGTAGGTTCTGTCTTCATGTCCTCTTCTTCCAGCGGGTCGGTATGCTGCCACCCTTTGGGATTTTTTTGTTGTTTCTTATTCCCTTTGGGGTCCTTTCTGGCCAGTGGGTAGGCATATTGGAGATGCCCTGTTTGCATGCACCCGCGACATCTAAATGTTGTATTCTCGTAGTCCAGCAGTTGTGTCCACAGAGAATTATTGAAGTTCAATGTGATGTGATCAGGTAGCCCCTGACTCAGGTCCACTTCTACACATATTCTAGCAAATGTGAAAATTCCCCTGATAGCTCTGTCTTCATCCATTTTTAGGAATTTCCCCAAGGAATTCCCAATGGCTATTAAAACTTTGTGATGCCAAAAATGTAGAGGGAGGTTATGAAGCCTAACCCAAACAGGCATTGTTGAAACTTTCATAGTATTGGCATCAAATTCAGGAAACCAGGGGGTGGTGAAGAGGCCAGCATTGCCCCAAAACCAAGGCCCCTGATTGATAATACTATCACGTTCCTGTTCTGTGTTGAATCTAACTATAAAAAAACCTTTTGGGCACAGGTAAATTTCACAGTTAGATGACCATGTGGAGAAGATCCACTAATGCAGAGCATCAGATTTTGGCCAGAAACCATTAAATCTACAGATAACAGCATTCTTGGATAGATCTGTGTGTAGAGCAGTTACCTCCGGCAAAGATACTTGAAGCGTTGGAGATTCTGGTTTTTGTTCCACAATGTAGGGGCCTGGTAGTTCTGATGCTGGTGTTGGTTTGTTTTGCATTTTTTCCTTTCCTTTGACTGCATCATGGAAGGAACCTGTATTTTTTGAGCTGGCTCCATTACATCCGCTGCCCAGCCTCAGATTAAGAATGATGGTTGAATCTTTGATTATACCATAGTGCTGAAGTGTGTGGTTATCCTGCAGACTATGTCCTGTATATATCAGATTTTGGTGTTTTGTTGGGGTTCCAAGTTGAATCTAGATTTCCTTCTTTAACTCATGAATACTCGTCCCCTTGCTGAGCCGCCTACAGTAATGTCTGCCCCTATTATTTTGATGAAGATTTGTATCAGATCTTCATCCATACAGAGTGGAAAGACCTTATTGAGGCCCCGATCTGTTGGATTAGGCTTTTCCTCTGTAAACCCAAATGCACCACTTTGTTTTGTATTCTGCCTGCACCATGGTTCCTCCAGATCTGGCTTGTGGGGGTCATTTTTCATAGCCCTAGCTGCTATCTCAAGAATATCTGCTTTTTGCAAGAAAGTCCGGCCCTCCGGGATCATGTCCCCTTTGGCTGGATCTGCTGTAGCCCCTAGCTTCTATCCATTGGCACCAAACCTCGCCTGCCCATGTGAATGAAGGGACGCTGCATGCTGCGCAGCCCAGATCAACTCTCGCGCAATCCGATCCGGCCATACGGCTTCATCTTTGGCTTTAAGCTTGTGGGTGGCAAATCGATGGCCAGGGTATAACTCTGGCTGAGCTCTGGTTTGCATTGTGTCGGTGGCGAAGGTTGCTGTTCCTAAAACCCTAGCCGTCTTCGTCCCTCCCTCTGTATCCGTTTTCGGCAAGGGAATCCATGCGTCGGGGTAGCCGTTCCGCAAGGAGCCCCAGCCTCTGTAACAACCGTAGTATATCATTTGAAGAAGAGTGAACGGGTGATTGTGTCGAAGCAACTTGTACGAATTCAGGTCCCATGCTGGAGCCCCACGGCCTTCAGATTCCTTCAAGACTGACTGCGACTTCTCGTGAAGAGCCACAACGTCGGCCTGCAATCACAGAGACCGTGATTTCCTGGAAACGCTAATAAACCTTGATCGCCATTTTCCCCCTCTAGTTTCTCTCAGCTAGTCAACGTCTACTATTATCTCTCTCCTTTTGACCATTTTTTTTAAAACCAAATCACAAATTTTTTATGTTCTTCTTTCCTCCATTTAATTATGTGATATTCAAGTAGGTTGAGGTATGACTATCTTATGAACCCCAAAATCATCTTTGCTTCCTGAATATGCTCCAATGGTAGACTTATGTTTAGCCTTATTCTTTTCCTGAATATGAAAAAAAATCGCATATCTTCCATAATATTTTCAAGGCGTTTCAGGACAATATCATGTTTAATGCCTTCTTTTAATCCACCTATGTAAGCTTCCAACAAATGTTCATCACTTATGTTATCCACCCTTGTGCCCAATACCTAAAATTCTAAATTATAATCTTCAATATCACATAACTACTTAATTCTTGTCAGTTGATTAAAGTAGTTTTGTTCCCACCTTTCCAATATTGTGCTTTTAAGTCTCTTGTAAATAAACCCCAAGTATAATGATAATATTGGGGATTCATTTTAACTACCCATTGATACCATTAATAGGTTTTTATCATTTCTTATCATCCATAATATTATGAAATTCAAAATATTTCTCTATTTGATCCACCTACGTAAAGACCTCTATTCAATTAAAATTATTTAATTCAACCATGGGAAATTTCACTCCCTTTGGAAACCATCCACAAGTAACTCTATTATTGGAGTTAAACCCACCTAAAAAGTTATTACTATTGGAAAATTGTTTAACCTAGGCATTACCTTTATTTTCATGATTCTCCTCAATCACATTATCAATTTTAGCTAATGTAGGTTTTAACCCTGTACATAAATTACCTGCATACAAATTCTAAAACACATAAAATAAACAATGCGAGAGCATAACACATAAAACACATATACACAGAGATTTTCCCCTGGATCCCAAAACCAGGACTACCAGCTTGATTTTTCATTATGTTCCTTTCAATGTTACAATACATATATATACATGCCGAAGCATCCAATACCATGGATTGAAAAACTATTGCGTCCAAAACCATGGACCGAAAACCATCACGTCCAAAAAACATGTGTGAAAAACATGCACAAAACCATAGGTGGGTCCGCCCAACCTAACTTAGGGTCCAAAACCAAAATTTTCCGGGGTGCTGCCTTGGACCCCATAAAGTGGGGTTACGGGTACGCCTCAAACCCCATGTGAACCCCCTCCGCTACATAATCAGTGCAACGAAATGGGGGCTCTGCCCTCCTCTAACCCCCTGGTTAACTACGTGGGCTAGTCATGGAAAGAATATAACATAACCCAACATTATCCCACTTGTTGTTTTCTTTCCACAGGGGGCCACAAGAGAGCTTAGTCATTTTTCCAGCCCTAAAATGCCCATTGTCTCTCTACACCAAGAGAACTTCTCAGAGCTCACAGATTTTGTCAATGCATCTACAATATTCTTCAAAGTTTCCACCTTTACCAGCAACACCTTTTTGTCTTCTATCATATCCCTCACAAAGTGATACTGAACATCAATGTGCTTTCTCTTTGAATGATATGCGGGGTTATTTGCCATGAAAATTGCACTTTGGCTATCACAGTCTATCCTTATAGCTCCTTGTACTAACCCCATACTTGAACACAATCTCTGCAACCAAACTGCTTCCTTGCTTGCATGAGTGGCTGCCATGTATTTTGCCTTTGTAGTTGATAGTGCCACTGTAGATTGTTTCTTACTCATCCAATTGACTGCACCTCCAAATAGGTTAAACACATACCCACTTGTAGATCTTCTCTGATCCAGATCTCCTGCCCAGTCTGCATCAACAAAGCCACAAATATCCAACATTATGTCCAATCCTGGTCTTCCTTGGTAGCACAAACCATAATCACTAGTGCCACGCAAATACCTGAAAACCCGCTTCACTGCTGTCCAGTGCTCCTTCCCTGTTTTTGACATAAACTTGCTCAATACTCCCACTGCATGTGCAATGTCTGGTCTAATACAGACCATTGCATACATCAGGCTACCGATTGCAATTGCATATGGAACACGGGACTGTCCTCTTCCTCTTCTTGTGTCTTGGGACACTATTCAACAGATAACCTCAAACCTACAGGAATAGGAACCTTCACCGGTTTACTATCCTGCATATTAAACCTCTGCAGTATTGTCTCGACATACTTCCTTTGGTTTAACCAGAGCTTCCTCTTTTCCCGATCTCTTTTAATTTCCATGCCCAAAATATGGTTTGCAGCACTAATATCTTTGATGTCGAATTTGGAGGACAATTGGGTCTTCAAATCTTGGATAATTTCTTTGTCATTTCCAACCAGCAACATATCATCCACATACAAGACCAGATAAATAACACGGTCACCAATTAATTTAAAATACACATAGTGATCTGCTTTGCTTCTGGTCAAGCCAAGTCCCCGTATAAATGTATCAAATTTCTGATACCACATCCTTGGTGACTGTTTTAACCCATACAAAGACTTCTTTAACTTGCATACCAGTTCTTTCTTACCCTTCACCGCAAAGCCTTCAAGTTGCTTCATGTATATTTCCTCTTCTAGATCCCCGTGAAGAAATGCTATCTTCACATCCATCTGTTCTACCTCAAAATCAAAAGCAACAACAACAAATAAAAGTAATCTAATAGAAGTTACCTTGGCAACAGGAGAAAAAATATCACCAAAATCAATTCCTGGCACCTGGGAATAACGTTTTGCTACCAACCGAGCTTTGTATTTCTCCGCCTTTCCTTCTGCATTTGTCTTCTTCTTGAACACCCATTTGCTGCTAATGGGTTTCCTTCCAGCTGCAACTCCACCAGATCCCAAGCCCCATTTTTGTGCAAAGATGCCATTTCATCAACCATGGCCTCTTTCTAGAGTTTTCCATCCTCTGAATCCATTGCTTCCTTCACAGATCTGGGATCATCATTAGTAATAGACAAAGCAAAATTTGAACAGAAAGCAGATGGACTATACCTTTTTGGCTGCCTTCTTTCTTGAACTGATCTTCTCACAACCGGAGTTTGTGGCTTTTCATCTTCTGATTCCTCCTCTGCTGTAGAGTCTGATTCTTCCTCCTTTAGCTCAAACATTATCATCTCAGGTTCCTTTGGTTGGACTTCATGTTTAATAACACATTTCACCTCTCTAAACACCGCATCTCGGCTGTACACAACCTTCCTTGTTACTGGGTTCCAAAGCTTATAACCCTTTAAACCATCCTTATACCCAATAAAGATGCACTTTTCAGATTTACTATCCAACTCGGTTCGTTTCTCCTTTGGAACATGTACATATGCATCACATCCAAATACCCTCAGATGTGAAAGAGAGGGTTTCTTACCAGTCCATACCTCTTGTGGAGTCCTATCCTCTAACGCTGATGAAGGTGACCTGTTGACTAGGTGACATGCAGTATCCACCACCTCTGCCTAGAATTCTTGTCCTAACCTGGCACCACTGAGCATGCTTCTTTCCCTTTCTATCAACGTCTTGTTCATTCTTTCTGCAACTCCATTTTGCTGAGGTGTATATGGAGTAGTTTTTTGCCATGCTATACCACACTTCTTACAAAATTCTTCAAATTCCTTGCTGCAAAACTCTCCACGATTATCTGTCCTCAGCACCTTTATCTTCTTCTTTGTTTGATTTTCCACGAGAGCCTTAAATTCTTTAAACCTGTCAAAGACTTCAGATTTCTTCTTGAGGAAATATATCCATGTATTCCTTGAGAAGTCATCTATAAATGATACATAGTACATAGACTTACCCAGTGATGGAACCTTCACAGGTCCAAACACATCACTGTGCACAAGCTCTAATATCTGTTTCGCCCTCTTACTACTAGAGGGGAAACTCACTTGATTCTGCTTCCCATATACACAATTTTCACAGAAATAAAAATCCAGAGAGCTATTACTCATACCTTCTACCATACCTTTACCATGAAGCATTCGAAGGCCCTTCTCTCCAATATGTCCAAGCCTTTGATGCCATAGTATGGTCTTTTCTCCAAAGACTATTAGATTTTCTGCTCCACTTTCAGGAACCACAAAACTATTGCACCCATCAATAACAGTGCTACCTTGCAGCTTGTATAGAGTTCCAATCCGAACTCCCCACATCAATACCAGTGCTCCCCGAATCATTTTGCAGGTATCCTTCTTGAACACTATTTTTACACCTGCATCATCCAACTTGCTTACAGAAATTAGATTTCTGGCTAATGCAGGAATATGCAGAACACCCGGAAGTGTTCTAACCCTTCCACCTTGCAACTTAAACTTTACTTTTCCACGACCAATGATTCTAGCCTTCCTGTCATCCCCCAAGAAGACATCACCACCATCATATTTCTCATACTCACAGAACCACTCTCTATGGGGAGTGAAGTGAAAGGATGCACTTGAGTCAATCAACCATGCCTCATGATCTACATGTGTACTTGAAGAGGCCAAGTACACATCCCCACCTTCATCTGAGGTGGTTTTTGCCTCTGTAGAAGGAGCATCATCAGATCCCTTTCCTTTATTAGGAGCTTGAGATTTACAGTCCCTTTTGTAGTGCCATTCCTTTCCGCATTTCCAACACACCACCTTTACAGGTTTTCCTGGAGATTTAGATCTCCCTCTAGATTTAGATCTCCCACTCGATGACTTATTTTTGTTTCTGTTCTGGGACCGTCCTCATACAGACAAGGCATCACCATTTTGGCTCTCCATATTTTTCCGTCTCATTTCCTCCGACAACAAGGATGAGACTATTTCATCAAACTTCAAGGCAGTTGCATTACTACCTATTGCAATAACTAGACTATCCCACGAATCTGGTAGAGAACACAACAAATTGATGCACTTATCTTCATCTGAAATTTTAATATCAACAGATAATAACTGACTTACCACAGTATTAAATGCGTTTAGATGTTCTATCACCGAGTCTCCATCTTTCATCCTCAGGTTATACAGCTTTTTCCGTAGGAATAGTTTATTCACCAGAGAGTTAGACTGGTACAAAGTCCCTAACTTGTCCCACAAAACCTTCACCGTAGCTTCCCCTGATACATTCAGCAATACTAAATTTGAGACACACAATCATATTGTGCTCTTTGCCTTCCGATCCAACTTCTTCCATTCTTCATCGGACACTCCGTTGGTTTAGTACCTGGATCTACCGCGATCCACTGATATTTATCCACCAATAGATCCTCCATCTTGAGTTTCCACAACTCAAAACTTTGATCATTAAATTTCTCGATCTCTATCTTTCCACTGCTCACCATCTTCTTTCACCAACAGAATCGATCTCGTAGATCTCCCACTGAACTGGGTCTACCATAGGCCCGAGCGAAATCCCTCAGCAACAAAGGCATCCCCTTGAAGCCAAAACTACTCTGATACCAAAAGTAGGTTTTAACCTTGTACAGAAATTACTTGCATATGAATTCTAAAACATAGAAAATAAACAATGCGAGAGCATAACACATAAAACACATATACATAGAGATTTTCCCCTGGATCCCAAAACTGGGACTACCAGCTTGATTTTTCATTATGTTCCTTTCAATGTTACAATACATATTTATACATGCCGAAGCATCCAATACCATGGACCGAAAAACCATCGCGTCCAAAAAACATGTGTGAAAAACATGCACAAAACCATAGGTGGGTCTGCCCAACCTAACATAGGGTCCAAAACCAAAATTTTTCGGGGCGCTGCCCCGGACCCCATAAAGTGGGGTTACGGGTACGCCTCAAACCCCATGTGACCCCCCTCCACTACATAACTAGCGCAACGAAAGGGGGGCTCCGCCCTCCTCTAACCCCCTGGTTAACTACGTGGGCTAGTCGTGGAAAGAATATAACATAACCCAACAGCTAACCTCCCATTTAGGGACTCTATGATCCTTTTTAGGGATCCTTCCAATTGTTCCTTATTTTCATACATCTTCTCTTCTAATTGCTTCAAGTTTTCATCCATATTTAATTCAATTTGTTAATTTGACTATTCAACTTAGATAGCTAGATTTATATCTCTTTATTTTATTCCCGAGTAATGGAGGATATTTTTTGAGGTTGAATATGTGAAGGGATTTTTGGATATTTCTTTGGGGCCATGGAAAAAAGTTACTAGGTCCTAAGGCCAACAAAGTGTTAAATTCTATAGCTCTTTGATATATGTGTAGGGTCCAACAATAGTACTCGAACCAATATCTTAGGGTATTAACCAAAGAGGCTTAATCATGCCCTTAGCCACATTACCCGAAAACCCAAGTACTAGAGAGTGGTCTCCCTGAGTGTTGTTCTCAGTGTACTATAGCAACAAGATGGTCAAATAAATTATCTAAACCTAGTTTTAGATCTTAGATGACTTCTTATATACCTAAAGGAACATGGAAGTGAGATTTTGTATATAGGTATTATCTGATGTAGTACTACTCAAAGGGGTACCAATAGGAGTTATAGGGGTTTCTAATAAGGTGAAGCCACATGTATTTCCTATGTGTACTCTTTCCCTACCATATTTTTACCTATTGAATGATACATCACTATGCTATTTAAACTCACTACAATACTTCTCTTAATCTTTTTTTTTTTTTTTTTTTTAAATGAGCTTGCTAACCCTGGAAAATGCTCTTACAACACCTAAACTTTTAAACCCCAAGTTTTGCAGTTTGAAATTAATATTTATAATGCTGAAAATGGCTAGCACGCATATCTTGATAAAATTTATGTGATAAATATGAATTTTATTTAATATATTGCCAAAAGATGAAGAAGAGAGTAGCCAATATAGATATTGATCCTTGAGAGGAAGTTGTAAGAGGGAATTGAAAAGTTTCATGTTCATCCTAAATTTAATTTCCAATTTTCACTATTGCTTAGATTTCAAGTTTGGTAGTTGAATTGACCAACTATCAACAATTATGAAAATGAATGGGAGTGGTATTGAACTACTCTAGAGGTATGGGAAATATACCATTCTAGAGACTTTAGAATTGACCACACAATCTAAGATAGGAACCCAAAATTCTCACACAAAAGGTTGTGGTGAGCTGCGAGGGAGTGAGAGTAGAGAGGAGAACAAGAGTGTCTGAGTGTGGTTGGGAATATAAAAACCAAAAAGAGAAGTGTGTATGAACCTAAGATAACCTGTGAAAAGAGAAGAAAAATAGAACCATACATGGTTGTGGATAGCATGATTTTGAATAGAAGGTGACATATAGCCTTTTGAGTCACAACAACTTGTGGAGTTGTGATTTTTACCTACATGATTAAAGAAGCCACCATTGAAGCCTTTACTAAGCATGAAAAACAATAAAAAAGGGAAAGTATCAAGAAAATTTTTGATTAGACAAGGACTCATTATTTTGTTGTATAGATGAATTGTGGAAATACTGTGAGCATTAACAATCACTAACTTAGTGTTTGAAAGACAACATATTGATTTCTATGTGTGAACGGGAGTGGCCTTCATGTCCTCTACCTTGATTTGAACCCTGTTAATCCCTGAGTGAGTCTTCCTTTTAAGGAATCATATTTTCCTTAGGGGTGTCCAACTGTAAGAAAAATACAGTGTAGCTAAGCCTATGGTTGGGTGGAAAGTGGTCCTCACTCTTCAGTTTCCAACAAATATTCAAGTGACACAAATAAGTGTATTTATTTCCTCTTTAATGAAATCATCTTACTTGCTTAAGCTTCATGATTGTTGTCATGCTGGGTTACTAAATATGTATGAATGATCAACTAGAAATATTATTTAGGTATGTTTTACTATATTAGTTTTTAGGTATATAATGTTGTCAGAAAGAAATCAAAAGTTGAGATGAGATCAAAGGATTTTTATGTATTTGTAATGTGAATGGAATTTACTAGGCTAGTTGCTGGATGGAATAACTGTGTCATATTCTTGTGATGGGAGACTTTGTTTCCTCTATTGATAAGCCAAAATTATGGCCTCTCTATTTTTAAGAGTTTGGAGTTGGAGGTGTGAGGTTTGTAGTCCCAAAGGAGTGAGCAAAGTCTCGTTTAGTTGGGTGAAGTTATGGATTTGTCCATGGGCCAACTGTTTATATTCTTACGTAGAAGTAAACTATTATGGGAAGTGTTTTAAAATACCTTTATAGGCTATTGAATATTTCTATGCCTTCAAAAATCTTTGGTCAATTTTATGGTTTGTTAGAGTCAGTGCTATTCCTTTGGAACATGCCTAAAAGCTTAAAAAATGTTTTAGACATGGATTTCTTAGTGGATTTAGAAATTTGGGGATTGAAGTGTTTTTCCTTATCCCTTGGTCATATGACCTGATAGGAGTTGTGACCATAAGCTAGTGGAAAATGGTTTAGATCTAGAAGGACATGATGCTATGGGCATTCAGATAAATGGTTAAGTCCCTAGTGGGTTTTGTTAAGTGCTTGAGATGGATAATTGAATTATGTCGAGTACTAGAGATTCAAGCACCGATATATGTCATGAGTGCATAATTTTGCATATTTAAAGAGTGAAAAATCCAAAATCCATCTAGTACTATAAATTTTCAAGTGTAGTACACAATCACCAGAATTCATTAAGTGCTAGAATCGAGTAATGGGATCTGCCAATGGTGGAATCTAGATGGAGAAAAAATTTGGATGTTTCTTAAAGCAATTATAGAGGAAGTGGGGATATTATAGATATACAGGTCTATAGGCATTCAAATTTTTTTAAAAACTTATAAATGACTTTTACCAAAAACCTAGATGTTAGATGGCTCAGATGATGGAACTGCAAATGGAATAACTTTTAATGGGAGGAAACTTGACATCAAGGTTACAAAAGATGGGAATTTTTTTACAAGGTTAACATTTTGGAAAAATCTAGATCTCGATGCTAATGCAATAAACCCTGTTGAAGTTACATGGAGTCTGTGTGAGAACTTTTGGACCCTATGGGTAGGCATGTGCTGAAGTGTCACACTAACGTGGCACAAAGGATAAGTTTGGGAGATATGGCATGAAGGTGACGTGGGTGGTGGGGCACAATGTTGTTAAGGTGGAGGCCAGGTGGTAGTCCATGGGGAGGTGATGTGGATAGTGGAAATTCTATATAGTGGAGATCTGTAAATCTAGAGTTTGATTTAAATGAGATTTTTGAGATTTCCTAGAGCTTGATATATAGACGATCAACTCATTCATCCTAGCAAGAGTTCAAGGATTGGGAAAGCCACTAGAGAATGAAAATGAAATCCTATATCTAGATGGATTCAGAAGATTGGAAGTTTACAAATTATTATAATAGCCTAAAGACTCTTATAAACATGATTTATGGAAGAGGAATTTCGCTAACCCCACTTTCATAAAGTAACGTTGGAGGCTGGGTCTAGAAACCCCATTCCCTTAAAAGGGATTGAGGGTGATGGGTGTCATTGAAGAGTGGTGCCAAAGCCAAGGCTCAACATTTAGGCTAAATGGACTCAAGAAGAGAAAGTGAGATTTGTTTTGTTAGTGATACATGTTCTCTTACAAAAATAAATTTTTGTTGTAATGAGTTGTTGAATTAAAAATTTAATTGATTGGAGGATTTATCAAACCTATATTTGAGTGTGATATGTATCAGCAACACAACATCAATTTTAAGCCAGTATATTCCAATGCATGGATGGCCAAGGCAAATAGATATGCTGAAATTTGATTCTTTTATTTAAATAAAATTGCCATGTTGTTCTAGCACATAACAAGAATTATGCTAATAGAAAAGGAAGGAATGTTCAATAGAATGGTGCAATACAATTTAGAGAAAACTCCAGATAACAAAGTAGATGAGTTATATGAGAGAAAAATGGTTGATACCCCTACTAATTTGGTGGAAACAATGAAAAGTTCGAGAAATTTAGAGCTATAAGGTAGATAATGAAAGGATCATTAAATCCCATGAGAAGTAGACTGAAAGAAATGTAATATTGATATAAAGGATATTAAAATTATAGAGGTAGATATAACATGGACTAGCTTCTAGTAATGTGGATAAGGATCAAGAAAAGAAGGTTCTTGGCTCACCATAAATTTGCAAATACGGGACAAGAACCAACGATATAGGAAGAAGCATCTCAAGGAAGAGGTAAAAAAGTGTCAAGATGTATACGTCTAGTGAAGACACCTCTTGTGAGGAATAAAAAATTTCAAACAAATTATCTAGAACAACAACTAGATCAATGTTGCACAAGAAAAAGAAGAAAATGCCTACAAAGAGTTACCTGCCCGAGGAATTCAAAAAAGTAAAGCCTACTACGTTTGATGGAGAAGTTAAGAAAAATGAGGAAGCTAAATCCTGGTTGCTAGGGGTGAAGAAGTACTTCAGGGTACATTATAGCTTTGAAAACATGTAGGCCACAATGGCAATATGTAACTTGTAGGTAAAAGTTGATTTTGTTTGGAAAATATCAAGAATGTCAAGGGAATTCAAGAAAAAAGATGACATGGAGAAAGTCGAGAGATATTTAAGGGAAAAGTACTTAGACAAAAGGTATTGTGATGGAAAAATCAGAAAATTCGATGAGCATAAATTGGGGCAGCTCACCATGGATGTTTATGCAAACATGTTCATAGAGTTGCTAAGATATATGCCTTATATCAAAGATGAGAATGTGAAGACACAACACTTAGTGAATTTCCACAACCGTATCAAGATTTTATTGAGTTTAATGAATCCAAAACACTTGATGGCCTATTAGGAAGGCTAAATATTACTATGATCAATCAAAGCACAAGTTGGAATCCTAAACAATGTTGAAGAGGAAAGATAAAGATGGATTAAGAATAATGGATTCATTCCATCATGTTATAAGTAGTTTAGGGAACATGTCAAATTGAATATCCTAGCCAGAAGTGAGTATTGGCAAAATTAATTGTTGTAAATATTGTTGTCATTGATGTCAAAGATATGGGGAGACTACTTCTGTCCAAGATAAAGATTGGAAAGTGAATATTATTGGAAATATTGTTTTTGGACTTTTGATGCCCCATTTTAATACCTTATATTTCAAGGCACTTTTACTCCAATTACCTAGATCAAATGGGAGAATAGGATATACGATTGGAAAAATTATTCCAATATTTTTCCAACGGTATATGGCACTTCTTCTAATTCCATAGGAATGAGGAGATATGAAACATTTCATTAGGATAACCAAACCAAAGTACAAGCAAGTTGACCCAACTGGTTTTACAAGTAAACCCCATAAGTGAATGTAAAAACACTATAAATAAAGGGTATATGAGTTCATTTTAATATTAATCCATCATAGAAGAGATTTGAGGTCACAAGGAGAGCAGAGGAATAATTTTTGGGGTGATTCTTGGAGCCTAAAGGTAGAAGTAAAAACATGATTTATGGGGTGATTCTTGGAGCCTAAAGGTAGAAGTAAAACATGATTTACGGGGTGAATGAGTCATCTTGGCATAATATTTGTTATAACTTTTGTTCTAGCATGTTTCAGACCATGAAGCTTGGAAGATATAGATAGAAGAATGTCATCTATATGTGTTTCAAATTTCAATCCATGGTTCACTATAATTTCATAAATATGCTCTAAGGAAGTTAGGCTTCTTTAATGCTCATGGATTCTTCTTCAAATGTGTCAACTTGGTATTTTTGTTATAAATTTATTTTTGTGATGTTTTAGATTGTTAATTCTGGAAGAGACAAAGAAGAGATATCAAGGTAACTATTGTAGAAATTTAATATCTTGTTTTCTATAATTTTAGAGATATGATATGAGGAAGTTAGTGTTCCTAAATGCTCCTAGAACATGGTTGAAATGGTCCAGCTTGGTATTTTTTCTATTGCTTTCTTTCTGAGATGTTTCAAACTGTGAAATTTGGATGAGACAAAGAAGAGATCTTTGGGTATCCATGGTAGGAATTTCAGAACCATATTTACAAAATTGAATGCATGGCATGTTGGGAAAGTTTGTTCTTGGGAAGAAGCCAAAAACATAAAGTTTTGGGAGAAGTAGACTTGATGAAGGAAGAAGCATCATGTAGACTTGGTAAAGAAATAAGCAACTAACGGACATGGTAAGGGAAGAAGCATCAAGTGAACTTGGTGAAAGTAGAAGAAACTAATAGAAATTGTGAAGAAGCAGACTCAGAGAAGTAGGTTGGTGCCTACAAAGCAACAAAGGGGATTGGTATGTCCTGGTTGGTGCCTAAAAAGTACTAGAAGGGATTGATGTCTCTTTTAGGTTGGTGCCTACAAAGTAGTAGAGGGGATTGGTGTCTCCCGTAGGTTGGTGCCTACAACACAACATATGGGATTGGTGTTCTTGTAGGTTGGTTCCTACAAAGAAATAGAGGGGATTATTTTCTCCTATAGGTTGGTTCCTACAAAGGTTGGTTTCTACAAAACAACATAGGGGATTAGTGTCTCTTGTAGGTAGGTGCCTACCAGATCTTTCATATGAATAATTTTTGTGGTTTTATCCCATAAGGGTTTCCACATATATCTTATGTTACTTAGTCAATTTATGAGATTGATGTTTTATGATGTGTGACTAGATTTAAATAAGTAAAAAATGTCATTATACTGATTCACTCCCCCTCTTAGTATAATTTTCAATCCAACAATTGGTATTAGAGTAGGTTCCTTCAAAAGTTTCCTTACCACTAGAAGATAAAATGGATAGAAAGGATAATTCCTTCTCAAACAAATCTCCACTCCTTAGTGGAACAAATTATGTTTTGTGGAAGATAAAAATGAGGGCATATCTAATGTCTTTTGGTGCTGATGTATGGCTTTCTGTGGTAAATGGATATAAATTTCCAATAATTCCTCCACCATATGTAGATGAGAAAAATGATTTTGTAAATAATCCAAAGCAATAATTGCCATTCTGAGTGGTCTTGCTAATTCAATATTTGTCAAGGTAATACACTATGAATCTAATATTTTTTTTTTTTGGAAAAAGCTTCAAAGTAGATATGAAGGAGATGAAAAGGTAAAGAAGGCTGAACTTCAAACTCATAGAATGCAATTTTAAAGTTTAAATATGAATGAAGAAGAAGACATTGTAGGTTTTTTCCTTCGAGTAGATGAAGTTGTGAACACTATTAGAGGATTATGTGAAAATATTGAAGAACCAGTAATTGTTCAGAAAGTGTTGAGATCTCTTCCATTGAGGTTTAATCCAAAGGTTTTAGCTATTGAAGAAATGAAATAACTACAAAATCTAAAGATGGATGAACTACATAGAATCCTCATTGCATATGATATGAGAACAGGAAAAGAGAAGTAAGGATTAAAGGAAGCAACCTTCAAATCATTAAAGAAAACAAAATTATACAAGAATCATAATCATTCAAGGTTTGAAATAGATGAAGAAGAAGCTAAATTATGAGAACGCTGAAAATAGGATCTAGAAAATATAAACGTAATTTACCATTCAAATGTTTTGAGTGTGGTATAATAGGTCATTATGCTTCTAAATGTCCATATGAAAAATTGGAAGATAGTGATGATGAAAGAGAACATAGAAATAGAGGAAAATTTCATAAAAATAAGAAGGGAAGATCTCTCAAGAAGAAAATTTTCTATTCCAAGGAAGATGGAAGCTCATCAGAAGACAATGATGAACATGCATCTGATGATGATAAAGAAGAATTCCTACTCATGGCCTTAGAGAATCAAATATCATATTCAGAAGAAGAAGATGTTGATAGGGAGGTAGATCTTGAGGTTGAACTTATCAATGCCTTAAAAAAAACAAAAAGACAAGAGAAATAATAAAAAGCTTAAGGACATATTAAAAAAAAATGAAAAGAAAGATCATGATTTTGATGAGGCATAAATCATCCTCCTAAATACAAAACTAGAATGGGTCAAGAAAATAGAGGATACAATAATAAGTCAGCTGAAAGAAAAGGAAAGAAACTGTGAGAAGTTAGAAGTAGAGGTTGTATCCCTAAGAAAGGATCTAGAGAAAGCAAATGCTTAATTGAATATAAACTTAAAGTTTGTAAAAGGGACTAAATAATTAGATAACATTCTTAGTTTCTAGAGATATCCTCTTATTAAAACAATTCTTGGATATCATGAAATTTCCAAGGGAGAATCAAGCTCAATGTCATCAAAATAAAAATGCAAAAAGAACTTGAAAGCTATGTTAATTTGCTCAAAATATCTATCAATTGAAACATCAACAATAAATAAGCATAGGACCAGGAGAAATCTAATCCTCAGATGAAAGAAATAAACACCAGGAAAGGAAGTGAAGATTGACTAAAACCCTAGAATGGATTCAAAAGAATAATTCCCCCAAGAAGGCATTTTACATCCAGGTATCAAAATATCTTTTATGGTTATTGTTTTACATGTAATAATTTTTTCCATAATGCAACAAGTTGAAGAGCAGATGTAAGAAATGAATATATGAGGAATAGGAGTAGGGGATCATATAAGATCTCTAAGAATGGTTGTCTGAGTAGAAATTGTAGAAATTTTAAGGACAATGATGTCAAGAATTACAGTTCATTTTTCACATTATTAGATCATGTTGAATATTTCAAATGCAATAATTTTGGGCAGAAAGCTCATGATTTTAGAAGAAATATATTGAGGCTTCCAAATCAAAGCAGAGAAGAAGATATTTCCATAGATAGAAATCAAACAACAAAAGTATGGAGAAGGAAGCAAGAGGAGCAGGTAGAATGTGGTCTAGCTCTATGTTTCCAAAAAAAGACAAGAAATTGTATATAGATAGTGGATGTTCAAGTCATATGGTAGGAGATAGAAGAAAATTTCTCTCTTTAAAGGAATTCAAAGGAGGTAGTGTCACCCTTGGAAATAATGATATAGGAAGGATAATTAGAAAAGTAACAATCAACCTTGACGATAGAAGGAAAAAGACTCTTAATGTTTTGTTGGTTGAAGGTCTAAAACATAATATATTGAGTGTAGGTCAAATGGTTGATCATGGGTATTATATTACATTCAATTCCAAAGGATGTGAAATAAGAAAAGAATATTCATGAAGATTTGTAGCAAATGAGATCAAGTCTGCAAACAATGTATATATAAGATTAAGAGAGAGAAAAACTCCTCTATGGGAGTAACATGTCTAACAACTCATCAGTGAAAGGAAAAGTAAGCGAGTGCAACACGTTAAGAAGATGATAACTTTTGAGAGTGAGTTGTAGGAGAGAATGGTGAAATGGAAAGGTTGCAGGATATGAATCAACAACAGAAAGTGAAGTAAATGATGCATTTCAGTTAAAAATAATGCATAATTTCATGGGGAGCAACATTTTTACTTTTATATCAACAAAGGGGGAGAGTTATAAATAAGGAGAAGCATTAGTTCAGGGGTAACATTGGTTGTATGGAAAAAAGAAAAGTTGCAGTAAAAAGAGTTAAGTTGTAAATAAAAGGAAGCATAAGCACACCGGAGAAGTCCAAACAAGAAGAAGTAGTAGTATCAAGAGAAGAGCTACATAAGAGTAAATGCTAAATGTATGGAGATATAGCCACAACCTTGATAACGTGAGCCTAGTTGCAAACAAATGAGAAGTTAATTCAATCAAAGGAAGTAATTGTTTTACTGTTAATATTTCATGGGGGGAAATTGCATCCATAAGTAAAGATAACCCTTTGCAATCAATGTCAAAGGGGGAGAATATGTAAACGTTAGGAGAGATAATATACAAGGGGAGTAGTTTCAATCACTAAGGGAAGTTGGAAATAGAGGAAGGGCTGTAGACACTGAGAAAAGTCACATACATAAGACGAGTTACATATAAGGAGAAACACAAATTTAGAGGGAGCATCCCTTTTCCATTGATGTCGAAAGGGGAGAAGTTGTAGACACAAAGAAAATTGCAGAGAGGGGAGTTCTTTAGTATTATTGCAAAATTGACTAAGGGTTGCCATTAATGACAAAGGGGGAGATTGTTGGAAATATCATTTTCGTTGATGTCAAGACATGGGGAGACTACTTACGTCCAAGATAAAGATTGGAAAATGAAGATTGCTAGAAATATTATTTTTGGAATTTTGATGCCCCATTTGGATACCCTATATTTGAAGGCACTTTTACCTCAAATACTTATCTCAATTGGGAGCACAATATATATATATATATATATATATATATTATTCCTATATCTTTCGAATGGTATATGGCACTTTTTCTAATTCCATAGGAATGAGGAGATATGAAATATTTCGTTAGGATAACCCAACCAAAGTACAATCAGGCCAACCCAAGTAGTTTTACAAGTCAACCCAATAAGTGAATGTACAAACACTCTAAATAAAGGGTACATGAGTTCATCTTAATACTAATCTATTGAAGAAGAGGTTTGAGGTCACAAGAAGAGAGGAGGAATATTTTTGTGGTGATTCTTCAAGTCTAATGGTAGAATAAAAAATGTGATTTATGGTGTGAATGATTCATCTTGGCATACTCATTATAAATTTTATTCTAGAATTTTTCAGACCATGAAAATTGGAGGATATAGATAAAAATATTTTCATGTACTTGTGGTTCAAATTTCAGAGCTTGGTTCACTATAATTCCAGAAATATGCTCTAAGTAAGTTAGACTTCTTGAATGTTCCTAAAATATTCTTCAAATAGGCCAACTTGGTATTTGCTATAAATGTCTTTCTGTGATGTTTTATACTGTGAAATATGGAAGAGATAGAGAATAGATCTCAAGGTTCCTATGTTAGAAATTTCGAATCTTGTTTTATTATAATGTCAAAGATATGATTCGATGAATTTAGTGTTCCTGAATGCTCCTTAAAAATACTTCAAATATGCTAACTTGGAATTTTTGTTATAACTTTCGTGCTGAGATGTTTCAAACTATGAAATTTGGATGAGTTAGAGAAGAGATATCTGGGTACCTATAGTAGAAATTTCAGAACCATAATTGCAAAATTGAATACATGGAAAGATTGGTAAGCTTGTTCTTGGGAAGAAGTCGAAAGGAATTTTTTTGGGAGAAGAAGACTCGATGAAGGAAGAAGTAATAGGTAGACTAGGTAAATGTAGAAGAAATTAATAGACCCAATGAAGATAAAAGCATAAATAAAACTTGGTAAAAGTATAAGAAACTAAAACACATTGTGAATAAACAAGCATATCCAGTGAAGTAGGATGGTGCCTACAAAACAACAGAGGGGATTGGTGTCTCCTATAGGTTGGTGCCTACAAAGCAACTTATGGGATTGATGTCTCATGTATGTTGGTGCCTACAAAGTAAAAAAGGGGATTAGTGTTAGGTCCCTAGAATACTAGTGTATCTACCTTAATGTTATTGTTAGTGTAGCCCCTATTGTTATTGTTGTGCCCCATAGAGGCCCAATATTGTTATTGTTGTGTCCCATAGAAGCCCACTATTGTTATTGTTGTGCCCTTACATTATTATTGTTATGTAGGATCTGATTATGTTGTGACTGCTTAGACTCCTATATATACCAAGGAGGTCCTATCATTTGTGTAAACCAAGAATTGTTCATTTATGTAATGTAAAGGAGGTTCCCCTCTTGAAGAGGATAATTTTTAAGTCATTGATCTATCTTTTATTCTGTTTTGTGAGCTAGTTGCATAACATTTGGTATCATAGCCAAGTTTCTAGGGTTTCACTTCTTCAAACAAGTCATCTTGGAATTTTCACTATAATTTTTTTCTACGAGGCTTCAAAAGATGAAATTTTAGCCACTTGGAGTGGAAATCGCGGTGAAATTAATTTAGAGATTTAATATCTTGGTTCACTATATTTTTTGAGATATGGTTCGAAGAAGTTAGAGTTTTTGCAGGCTCCAGAATTCAATATCAAACAAGTGACCTAGGGAAAATCCTCATAACTTTATCTCTGAGCACCAGATTTGAATTTGGTAAAAAATGGCTAAAATTGCATGAACTGTAGTGTTTTTATATCATGTTTAGGGCCGGAGGTTGAAACAGTGACACGTGGAATTCCATATAATTTCGCTCTACTAAACCAATCTTTAATCAGGTCACTATGGGAGATTGGGCATAATACTTTTCTAAAGAATCAAATATTGGTGTGACTTGTGGGGTTGGAAATAATAATCAAAGTGCGACCGTAGGACTAAATTTTAAACATTGTAGAGCCAAAATTATAAAGATACAACAGTTTCAAGCGAGTTTTTGAAAAGCAAGAAAAAGGTGTGTATTTTTAAAATTTTGCAGAACATTTGTTGGAAAAATCAGTTTAAAGTGATTCAAAGGGCTTAGTGTAGCATATATATTGTTGTTTGATTCCAAAATGCCACATTATATATCAAAATTATGATACCAAGTGCAACAAATTTCACTCTCGCAAAGAGTAACAAAAAATGAACTAGAACTAAGATGGATGGTTTGAAATCTGACATGGAAGCAATCATGGATGTCAATATGGAATGTTTGAAGGATGGTTTAAATACGTAAATGAAAAATGACCTGGAAGGTTTGAAAAAGTTGCTACAAGAAATTCTTCCTAGTGTTGACATGGTACTCCACAAAAATAATGATGAGGATAAAAGGAATACGAATTATGTTTTTAGAGACTCCCAGAGTGGGTTGAAGACTAATCACATTCCAAATATTGATATGAGGAACTTTGATGGAAAATATATAGTAACATGGATACTATATATGGAGCAATTATTTGATCTACATGATGCGTCGAACACATAAAAGATACACATTACATCTTTATATTTAGAACAAAATCAATTTGCGTGGTATCAATGACTTTGTTCTCATAAATCAATTGTCAATTGGACAATTTTTGTAGAATAATTGGTAGCACATTATGAGGATGCAAAGAGAAATATATTCTTTAGCCAATTGATAAATCTCATACAAAGGGGTTCAATGGCAGAGCACATTGAGGACTTCCAAACATTGAATATCAAGGGAAATGATATTCCAAAGGAGCATAGGATTGATGTCTTCATAGGGACTTTAAAGGATAACATCCAACATGAGGTTTGACTTTGGGAATTTGATTCATTGGAGAAGGAATTCAAGGTGGCAAGAAAAGTTGAAAGAAAATTATGGAAACAAGGAAGTCTTCCACTCACAACTTTAAATATGGAAGTGTTGCTACTACTATCCTTCCATAACCTACAAGGTTTACATCACAACAATTGGAGGAAAAAAGAGCAAAAAGGATTTTTTATAGTTGTGATAACAAATAAACTGAAGGTCATAAGTGTGGTAAGAATAAATTATTTTACATAGATTGCGAAGAGGAGGAATAAAAGGAACAAGAAACATCAAAATAGGAGGATATACCCTAGGAACCAACCCTAGAGAAAGAAGAAATGAATCCAACCATATATTGTAATGCATTGGAAGGAATTACCACTCCTCAAAATCCCAAAATAGAAGGATATATCAAGAAGAAAAAGATAATAGTGTTGATTGATTCAGGTAGTACCCATAATTTTATTCATTGTAAAATAACCAAGGAATTGAATTACTTCCTATATCCAACACCAGAGTGTTAAGTGATAGTTGCAAATGGGGGAACTATAAATTTCTTTGGAAAGTGGCATAATATCAAGCTAAACATGGGGGAATATGTATTGAATATTCCAATGTTTTCCATTCCAATGGATGGTGTTGATGTTGTAGTAGGTGTCCAATGGTTACAATCTTTGGGGACAGTAACTTTTAATTTTCAAGAACTTTTCTTGAATTTTTTTTGGGAAGGAAAGGAAGTTGAATTAAGGGGCATCACAGGGAAGCTAGGAAAGATAACCAACTCTAATGGAATGAAAAATTTGCCGAAGAAAGAACAACGGGGTGTAATTGCACAATTATGCTCACTAGAGGTTCAAACATCGAAATCATATATTTATCCATATCTCCAAAAAGTCTTAGACAATCATTCCAAGGTATTTGAGACTCCCAAAGGCCTCCCACCTATTCGTGATCATGATCATGCTATTCATTTGATTCTAGGAAGTGTTCCTATAAACATTAGGTTTTACAGATATCCCTATGTCCAAAAGAGTGAAATTGAACGCATGGTTGTAGAAATGCTAGAGGCTGGTATAATTCAACCTAATCAAAGTTCTTTCTCTGATCTAGTAGTATTGGTGCACAAGAAGGATGAATCATGGTGTATGTGTCCAGATTATAGGGATCTAAACAAGCTCACTATTAAAGATAAATTTCCCATTCTTGTCATTGATGAGTTGTTCGATGAATCACATGGAGAAATTTACTTCACCAAGTTGGATCTTCATTCAGGATATCATCAAATTAGAATGAAGACTTAAGACATTGTGAAAACAACATTAAGAACTCATGAGGGTCATTATGAATTTTTGGTCATGCCTTTTAGCCTTACTAATTCACCTTCCACATTTCAAGGTTTGATGAATTCCATTTTCAAACCCACCCTTAGAAAATTTGTGTTAGTATCTTTTGATGATATAATAACCTACAACAAGTCTTGGAAGGATCATGTTCAACATGTTGACAGGGTGCTCAAACTATTGGAGGAGAAACAATCATATGCAAAAACCTCCAAATGCTTCTTTGGGGTACAAGAGGTGGAATATTTGGGTCATATTGTATCTCATGACGGTGTTAAGGTAGACCCTAACAAAATTAAAGCCATTAAGGAATGGAAAATACCGACAACCATAAAGCATCTTCGAGGATTTCTCGAATTGATAGGGTATTATCACAAGTTTGTTAAGAATTATTGGAGGATAACAATACCTCTAACAAAATTACTGAAGAAAGATGCATTTTCTTGGACGCCAAAAGAATCTAAGGCCTTTGAACATCTAAAAGAGGCAATGTTCCAAGCACCAGCTTTAGTTACACCAAATATCACAAAAACCTTTATTGTGTAATTTGATGCCTCATGAAATGGATTTGGTGTTGTTTTAATGCAAGAAGGAGACCCATTGATTTTTAAAGTCGTCCAATCAAAGGAAAGTATTTACACAAACCTGTTTATGAGAAGGAAATGTTGGAAATACTACATGCACTAAAGAAATGGAGACCTTACCTAATGGGAAGGCACTTAAAGATAAAAACATATGATAGTCTTGAATAATTTTTAGAACAAATATTATCTTCATAAGAGCAAAAAAAATGGGTCACAAAGATGTTGGGTTATGACTTTGAAATCATATACAAAATAGGGAAGAAAAATGTTGCTGCAAATGCACTCTCAAGGAAGGATGAGTATGTGGAAGCATTACTTTGTGCCATTTCTATTATACAACCTAATTGGATAACCAAAGCAAGGGTTGAATGGAAGAATGATGAAGAGGTGTAGAAACTCATTCAAAAGTTGCAGGAAGATCCTAGTACATCTGATACATTTAGTTGAAAAAATGAATTCCCAACTCAAACAAAAGATTCTTTTGGAATTGCACACCTCCCCCTTAGGAGGGCACTCAAGATTTAAAAAACTTACCACAGGGTTAAGAAGGAATTGTATCCTATAGGTCAGTGCCTACAAATAAACATAGTTGATTAGTGTCTCATATGGGTTGTGCCTACAAAGAAGCAAAGGGGATTGGAATCCCTTGTAGGTTGGTACCTACAAAACATCAGAGGAGAATGGTGTATCTTGTAGTTCAATGCCTAAAAATTGGTGTAATAATAGGTTGGTGTCTACAATATCTTTCATATAAATAAGTTTTGTGGTTTTCTTTCATAAGGGATTCCATGTATATCTTGTGTTACTTATTCAATTTATGAGATTGATGGTTTAGGAAGTGTGACTAGCTTTAAATAAGTAAAAATTGTCATTATAATAATTTGCCCCTCTTAGTATAATTATGGATTCAAAATTATATAGCTCTAAGTGGGATAATTCAATTAGGATAAGAAAGGAAAAGGTAGAAGACCTAAATAAAGGGCCTCTAAAATTCAGGGGGTGCAGGGTGGAGCACTTGATATGAAATATCCCCCACAAACAACATAATAATAGGAATATTTTTAATGTACAAGAGGCTACTAATGTTGATGGTGTAGCCAGAAGCACCGTAAAATTCATGCAACAATGGAAAATCGAAAAGTAGACCACCAAGCCTAAGCGATGGAAATGGAAGGTATGATTTCCAACCACTCTATTTAAGTTTTGATTGACCCTAGCTCTAACCTTAGCTATATTTAACCACAATTTGTTGAAGCTCGTGTATTACAGAGAAAAAAAAGCATACCAAGGCTTGATTGGTGTAGCTAGCTATAGGAACTAAGAGAAAGGTAACTAAAGTTATTGAAGAGTGCCCATTTTAGATGAATAGATTGGACACTGAAGAAAACCATAATGTGCTGCCATTGGGATCATGCAATATACTAACCAACATGGACTAGTTGTAAGAACACTAGGAAAATGTATACTATTTTAATAAAGTTTTGGGATGTGAATTTGGAGAGGGGAAATAAAGGAGCTTACAAGGCATCCAAAAGCTAGTATCAATGAGGTATATTTCATCCTTATAGCTTAAGAAATGCTACAGGAAATAATTCCAATTATATGCTATTAACATGTTGAATTATGTTGAATACAAGTTAAAATAAGGATCATCTAGTGCTACAAGAGTATAGGGATTTATTTCTAGAGGAAATACTAGGATTTCCACCTAAGCAAGAGATTGGTTTTTTTGATTGAGCTAATGCTAGGAGAAGTGCTAGTGTCTGGAGTACTATACAAGTTGGGTACACCTAAGTTATTAGAGTTGAATATGTAACTAAAATAAACGTTGGATAATGGATATATTAGGTCAAATGTACCCCCCAAGGGAGTACCAACCTTATTTGTGAAAAAGAAATACAACACTCTCAGGTTGAGCATCGACTGTTGACAACTAAACAAAGTGGCTATTGATCACAAGTATCCATTTCCATATATTGGTGATATGTTAGATAAATTGAGGGGAGCCACTGTGTTCTCCAACATAGAATTACAATTTAGGTATCATCAAGTCAATATTAAAGATGAAGACATTCACAAAACTACTTTTCAGACCAGGTATGATTATTATGAAATTGTAGTGGTGCCATTTGGACTCACTAATGCACCAACTACACTCAATTTTTTGATGAACAACATTTTCAACAAACAATTAGATAATTTTTTTTTAGTATTTATTAAAAATATTCTTGTATATTCCAAAAAAAAGGAGGAAAATGAGGAGCACCTCAAAAATACTATTATAAGTGCTAAGAGAGAATGAGTTGTATGCAAAATTTAGTAAATGTGACTTCATAAGCAGGTACATTTTTTGGGGCATGTAATTTTAGAAGGAGTTGTAGTGGACCCTGAGAAGATCATGGCAATCCTGGATTGGCCAACACCTAAAAATGTGATAGAGGTGAGATCATTCATGGGATTGGATGGGTACTATAAAATATTCATCCAAGTATTTTCAAAGATTATTTATCCAAATACTTCATTGCAAAAGAAAGTGGTGAAATTTGTTTTGATAACATAATTTGAACAAAGCTTTCATCAGCTAAAACTCCTATTGGATAAAGTGCCCATTGTAAGGATTGAATATTTGAACAAAGACTCCACAATTTGTATAGATGTTCGTAAGGAAGGAATCATCGGAGTTATAATGCAAGAAGAACATGTGAGCAATTATGAGTCCATAAAACTAATGAGCATGAATAACACTATGTAAAACATGATTTGGAACTTGCATCCCTTGTGCATGAAATGTGGAGACATTACTTACTAGGAAGAAGGTTTACATCAGTGACATACCATAGCAGGTTGAGATATTTGTTTGACCAATGAATTTGATTTTGAAATTTGGCATATCAAATGGAAATGAAATTGAGTAGCAGATGCACTCAACATGAGCATGCAAAATATGCATATGGAAATAACCATATGTGAATTAGAGATAAAAGATGGAATAAAAAAATTGTGCAAGGTGATGGACACTTCCAATGTGTGAAAAAATGCTTAAAGCAAGAGACCAAAGGAACTAAGATGTGCAGATTATCAGTTGATATAAGAAAACCTATTGATGTACAAGGGTATATTTCCTATTCTAGCCTCAATAGTCATGAAAAGGATTATAATGGATAAACTCCATAAGGGGTCTTATACAATCCACCCAGGCTATAAGAAATGAGAACAACCACAAATAAGTTGTATTATTAGCCTATAATGAAATAAGACTTTAAAGATTACATTACTAAGTGTTTAAAATGTCAATAAGTCAAAGTTGAGCATAAACATCCAACATGATTACTGTAGCCCATATAAATTCTATAGTGGAAGTGGAAATTCATATCCATGGACTTCATAACTAGTATTCCTAAAACAACTAAACAACGTGCTGTAATCATGGTGGTGGTGGGAAAGTTGAGCAATGAAACTCACTTCACTCATGTGAAGTCCAACTATAAAGCAATTAAGATGCAAAGTTCACATCAAATTTTTGGAAATCTTTGTTTGTAGTCTTTGGAGCACAATTTCATTTTAGCACAACCTATCATCCTTAGATAGATGGGAAAGCTAAAATATTAAATAGAGTTTTGGAGGATATGCTAAGGTTGTATACAATGCATTAGCCTAAGAAATGGGAATATTATTTACCCCTGGTAGAATTTTTTCATACGATAATGGCTATTAGTAGTCTTGAAATATGAGTAATTTTGAGTCATTGTACGGTAGTAAATGAAATATCCAAATTGGTATAACCTAGTATACCAGATTATATTTGGGCCACATATGCTGAAGGAAATGGAGAAAAAAGTGGTAAAAATCAGGAAGAACTTGAAGGTAACACAAGGTTGGAAGGAAAGTTATGCTAATAACAATAGAACTCATAAGGAGTTCAAAGTAGGAGAACATGTTTATCTCATAATCAAACTAATGAGAAGTTCATTGAGAATGGGAACTTGTGCCAAGATGGCACCATGATAATATGGATCATTCGAGATTCTGGAAAGAGTAGGACTAGTGGCATACATGATTGCTTTACCTTATACTATGAAAGCACACGATGTTTTCTATGTGTAATTGCTTAAGAAATATGTACATGATGCTAACCATGTAATTGATTAGACTATGATTTAGCTAGAACCAGAAGGATATATCCAACAAGAACCTCAATGAATCCTTGACCAAAATGAGAGTCAACTTTGGAACTAAGGTCAAGTTATAGTGGAAAATTTTTGGTGAGGATGAGGCAACAAGGGAGCTGGAGGATGCCATGAAGATGGCGTATGCATTTTTGTTTATTGCAAGTAGTCCTTAATATGAATAATAAAAGAGTGATGTTCCTTTAAAACAAAGTTACCGAATTAGGAAGAACTGTAACCTCAAAACGAGAACTCTAGCCCAAAAGACTCCTTTTTTTGTGCAAAAAACATGAAAAACACCCTGAAAACAAAAAGATTTGATGATGCACCAACATTTTTTTTCTGGGTTAAAATTTCATTTTTTTTTTAGCAATGGCATTAAAGACCAATTTTTTTGTGTGTAATAAGCAAGAAAAAACACCTTGAAAATGAAAAGTGTTGACACTACATCAACACTGTTTTTTTTTTTTTTTTGGTTGGGGGGGGGGGTTGGTGTAAAATTCCATTTTTTTTCCAACAATGGCATTAAAATTGATAATTTTTATGCAATAAATGTGAAAAAAACACCTCGAAATAAAAAAGTGTTGATGCTGCATCAATTTTTTTGGGTTAAAATTTCGACATTTTTAGCAATGATATTAAAAATAAAATATCACGACCACGAAAAACCTTAAAATTCTAATAGTTTTTGATGATAGCATTAAAGATAAAATATCATGACTCAAAGAAACCTGAAAATTCCAACAATTTTCAATCATGACATTATATATAAATATCACGACTCTGAAAAAACTTAAATTTTTTACATTTTTCAAGTATGGCGTTAAAGTTAAAATATCACGACTCTGGAAACCTTAAAATTGTTGATCAATGGTTGTCATTGATGTCAACCCAACCAGCACCAGGGGCTACCCCGATCTTGCAAGGGAATTTTGACATGACAAATCATAGTATTTTACATCAAATATCTTATCGATGGATTCTACTCATCGATAT
Source organism: Pinus tabuliformis (assembly GCA_031772625.1). NCBI lineage: Eukaryota > Viridiplantae > Streptophyta > Pinopsida > Pinales > Pinaceae > Pinus > Pinus tabuliformis. Next base: position 1,183,629,047 of record CM062820.1, on the reverse strand, counting down.
GTTTCCATTGATATATGGTACACTTCCCAATTTTTCACAGTTTGAGAGTTATTTGTGTTTGAAGTTAGTAACCCCAATTAGTGGGCTAAAACCCTATGGGGTTGTGGCATGGCACTCATAATTGGTTGTGGTCATTGAATATTCAATAATTAATAATATTTTTCGCTCCTAAAATCCCTCCAACGTTCACTTGTGAGGACCCTCTCAACTCAAGACATTCATATAAATAATGACCCTCATATCCTCCTCTTGTAGGGATTTTGTGGCTTAAAACATCTCATCATGGACTTTTCGCTATAACGTTTTTTCTGCGAAGCTTCAGAAGCTAAAATTAAAACCCATTTGAGATGAAATATTGGTGAACTTCGTGACCTAATTTCATATCTTGGTTAGCTATACTTTAGGCGATATGATCTAAGGAAGTTAGGGTTTTTGCCGAATCCCGAATTCCATGTCAAATAGGTGATGTTGGGAAACTCTCATAACTTTCTCTCTTAGCATTGGATTCAAATTTCATAAATAGTAACATAAAGAGGATGGACTGTAGTTTTTTGAGTAGCGTTTTCAGGACCTAAGGTCACAACAGTGACACTTGGCACTTCGTACAAGTTCGTTCTACTGAACCAATCTATAATCAAGTCATCGTGGGAGATTGGACATAACTATTTCTTGAAGAATCCAATCTTGATCAGAACTATGGGGTTGGAAATAAGATTTAGAGGGCTACCACAGGATGAAATTTCAGACCTTGGAGAGTCGAAATTACATAGATAAAATAGATTCAATATCGATCTCCTAGAAGGCAAGAAAAAACGTGCATTCAAGGATCTCTGCAGTAAGGACCACACATCAATAGTCAAGGGTAAGTCTCCTGTTAGGTTCCTATACCAATAGGTTTCATTTTTCATGATTGACTGTGGAAGAGCCAAATATGTTCATCCTTTCATGCTGCAAAGGTTTCATATTTTGTAAACAAATCAAAAAAATTAAAAAATGAAAAGAGGGTATGCCCTAAAAGAAAGATCAAAGGGCAAAAACAGTAAATTGGTCAGAAGAAATGATGAAAATGAACCCCAAACCAAAAGACCAAGAAAGTGTGCTAGTTTAAATACCACTACTGTTCCATTTTTGAAGAATTTCAGTGTGTACAGGTGGTTGATTCTACATACAGTGGATGAATAGCCAGATAATTCAATCCTGGTTAGATCATGTTTGAATTTACTTGTCTTTAGAATAGAGAATAAAGATCTGTCCAAACAGTTCAAGCTTGGCAGATGAGTAAATAGGTAGAGAAAGTAAGGAGCCCAACTGCTTAATCTGGGCCCTTGGAAGAGATAAGGGTAGATTTAGATAGGAAGGCATTCAAAAGAAAAAGAGGAAAATCAGGGTTTGCTAGTCCAAATGCACCCAATCAAAAGGAAGAAAAAATGTTAGGTGTATTAGGCTGGGTAGGCAGTTTGAGGTTGCAGAAGTAAGTTTGTGATCATTTTTGTCTTATCAAGAAAGACTCTTCTCATCAATGACACAAATACCATGGCAAAGTGACTACAGGACAGTGGAAGCATGACTAATTTCCCCTATCATTCCCCCAGAAATCATTTGCTAACATCCCCTCAAGGACCTTGGGATCTACCCAATAGTCCTATTTCACTTCATTTTATGAGAAATGCTAAGTTGAACTCTGAGTTTAGTTAGTGAAAAGAAGCAACATTTCTTGTGTAAAAGATCTTACCATGTTACTTCATTTCCCTAAAAACCTAAGTTATTACCTTATCAACTTAGCGTTTCCTATCCATAAAATCATATTGACACTAACTCTATTATTTAGCTCCTCTATCATTCCCTACCCCTATTTTACAAAAAACTATATAAAAAACCCAAAAAATACTTAATATCCCTACCCTTGGCAACTATAGCCATATAACACAAAGTTTGGGGATCATTGGCCACTTGGGACCTTAATAATAGCCCTTCCGCATATAAACTGTCGGGGTTTATTTAACACCAGGTTAAATAAATAACCGCATTGAACCCCCTTACCCAAACCATTCATTAAAACCCTGGTGCGCATGTATATAAAGGGGTTAGTTTAACATCCGGTTAAATTAATAACCATACCGCCCCGTATGAACCATATAACATACCATAACCCAAAGTTTAAACCCCGCCGAAACATTATAAAATGTTTAAATAATATGCGGGTCCCGTCTCATAAACTACCACCACCTACTTCATCCGTCGACCGTCCGATCCCGCGCCTTAGATCCAACGGCTGGCAGCAATATCGGAGCCCCTGATCTGCCAAGGGTTAGCGTCCGGGGGATGGGCGGTATTACTACCGTACCCCTGCCACGCGTCGGCTTCTCGGCGTGATTGGAGCCCCCTCCTGCAAAACCACCATGGGCCAAAGGCGGTGCGGGGAAAACCGCTTACCGCCCAACCACCTACCTCCTGATGTCATCCCCACGTCACCCAATGATGTTGCATCCACGTCACCCGCCACTGCTCTGCGCCACTGCCATATCATCTGCTGACATCACCACCCCGCCACCGTGTCACCTGCCACGTCATCCCACACGTCAGCTGCCATGTCATCCTCCATACCCGCTACACGACAAAAATGCGTCACGATGACGTCATCGCAAAAAAGCGCCAAAAAGCGCTAAAATGTCCAAATTTTGTTAAAAGTCGTGAAAACGACAGTTTTTGTTTATTTTCTATTTGTGCGCCTGTGGAGAACGTGCATGCCATTTACGACGAATTCGCCTCCAGAACACCAATTAACCACCCAGACGAGTTCATCCTGCAAACTAGGCCCCCCAACTCAGTGTTGTACCTGCAATTTGTACCAGTCGGCTCTGAAACAGGTATTTACCCATTGTTCGCCCGTAAATCCTGTTTTTCGAAATTTATCCATTTGAAATCGACTGAGGAACTAAAATTCAAAGTAAATTGCACTCCTACCTGCGAATCACCATCTTTTAATCCACTAGGTGAGCCATTGCTCAAAAGCAAACCGACAAACTTGGCCCTCCTCTGCAAACTGGCCATTAAACCACATTTCGAGCCCATTTCCGTCAGCAGAGTCTCCAAACTACCCATGCATTGAGTTACTGTGTCAAAATCCTCTTCAAAGAGCACCATTTCCTCTGTTTATCCAGCTGCCCAATTTAACCCTGCAGATTTTGTCTTTCTCCTCTGAATTCTGCCTAGTAAAGCCATTTCTATATCAAAGCTTAGTCTGCCAATTCCCTGACAAAGCCTCAGAGGCAGTTTTCAGTATTCAGTTGTTGCACAAATCCAAATTCCAAATTACAAACACAGAGAATTTAAAGATGGCCACTCCAGCAGCCTTGAATATCACTCCTCTCAATGCACCCCACAAGGAACTGGAAGCATTACCTTTGGCTGATAGGGACCACTTAATTCAAGACTTGGTTGGTGACAAAAACCACCTGCAGACATTCTGTGAGCTGAGGAACAGTTATTTGAACAACAGTGACATTTATGGCATATGGGAATCAAATTTTCCCATATACTTTCTCCCTTCTGTCAATGTCTTCCCTGAAATAATTCGCCTCTGCTGTGAAAACTATGAGCCAACTCAAAGGGCAGTCAAGTCTCCATCTGGGAGCATCCTCTTCCATATAACTCCTGACTCCATCAATCAAATGCTAAACTTCAAGCAAACTCAGCTCCTGGTCCCTCTTTCCATGAAATTCCTGCTTGATGAAGGTCCCAAACTCTCCAGCTCAGAGATAGCCCGAATTGCCCAAGTATTCATGAGAGCAGACCGCCAGCCTACAGGGCCACCTCCTTTTCTCTATGTATGCTTCAATGAAGTGGGTAAATTACTAGTAGATATGATATCCTATGTTCTAGGTTTCAAGACAAGTGAACATATTGATCAAACGATATTGGTCTTGTTGTCTACATTCAGCCCAGGGCAGCCCCCTGCTGTCAAATACAATTATTCCAAATTCATTGCCAATAAGATACATGACCAACTGCTGAAACTTGATAGGGAGGGAGTCTTCAAATAATCATCTTACACCTATCATCTATTCATGTATTATCAGCCAGACTGTTTCCAATGCCCCATCAAAAGATTGGACTCCAAAGGAGAAAAGAGGTCTATGATTTTTTGGACCTCAGTCTTTCATGAAGTCCGCAACTCTCCCTACTCTTACTGTGAGTTCATTGACCTGTTTGTCTATCCAATCTCTTCTCTCCTAATGAGAACTCCTCCTGCTAGGCTATCCTATGACATGCAGAAAATATTGCAGCTTTCAAAAAACTACAAAATAGGTGACTGGTACTTTTACCAGAATCACACTGTCATTAGGATATATGGCTGTGAGCTCTGTCCCTACAGGCTGCCAAGATATGTGCCAATGAGACTGTTTGCCTTGGAATATTACAGGCAATTTATCAACTCTGATTTAACTCATTTCCATAGCACCAAGAAAAAGGCTCAGTTGAAATTCAAAGACCAACTAGGCCCCTTTGTCATGAACAAAAAAGAAGGATGGCAAGATGCTGATCAAATATTGGGGGAAAAACTCAGGTTAAAAAGAAGTTTTTGGTGGGTTCCTTATGACCCAAATGGTTTTATCAATGCCAGAAAAATAAAATATAGGCTGTCAGCCTATGAACATTGCAAAATCCCACAAATAGAACAATTTGCCAACCAAGATGAGTGGGTGGTAGGGACACTAGTTGAAGAATTCACCCAAGAAGAAATAATGGAGCAAAATGTGAAAGATTTGGAAAAGACTCTTGACTTGGATTATTTTGAGCAAGTGACATTCAAACTGCCACAGCAAGTTGGAGAAGGCACATTAGCTGCTGCTCCACAAGATGCTCAAGAAAGGTCTACACCGGCAACAGGGACAGCAAAGGGCAAGGAGGTAGTTGATGCAGAGCAAGAAACAATGGCAGAACAGCCGACTACTTCAAAGGAACAGAGTCAAGGGCAAACCCCTCCACTGCAAACAAAGGTTCCACAGGTATCATCTTTATAGACTCCTCTCAATGAGGAGAGAGGCAAGAAACGAGACAGGGAAGAAACCACACCTGCTAGTGGGTCAACATAGCAGCCAGAGGCCAAAAGGCAGAGAGTAGATCCTCAAATTGAAGAGGAAATTAGTGAAGAAGTCATAGAGAGCCCAAGGAGGGAGAGGGAAACCAGCCAGCAAACATCCATCAGCTCTCACAGACAGGAAACAGAGAGGCAACAGGGTATGGAGGTATCCTCCTCAAGGTAGCAAGGTGCACAACCATCTGGTATTAAAGGAACTTTCATGGAAATCAAGGCCCAAAATGAGTTATTGAGGATACAACTGTATGATCAATTTCTCAAGACAACACCCTCCAAACAGCATAGATTAATGGCAGCTTATGACATTAAGGAGGAGAAAATGATTTTAAGTCATTTCAAGCCTAAGATACCACAGCCACAGACAACTGCAGATTACATAAAGACAAACTTAGAGGTCCTCGCCAAGGACATACACCCAATGGACCAAATTGAGCTACACAAGCAGACAAGTGAGATGGTCTATGCTACTCTAGCAGACAAGGCAATGCTGGCCCATCAATTGAAGGAATCATTGAGAAATACAAATACTCAATTAGATTTGGAGAGAATGTCTTCCTTGGCCAAAGACAACAGAATAAAGACATTGGAGGAAATTATTATGGAACTAGGGCATGATCCTAAGGATGCCAAGGGCATCAAAGCCCTCATAAGAAAAAAGGAAGAAGATATTGTTGCACTTAGAAAGCAATTGAGGCTACCTGCAACCATGCACCCTCAAACTACAGAACTTGTACAAGAAAAAGAAGGTGAAGATATAATGGATTTTCTAATGAGGATGAATCAAAGGATAATTCAAATGGAGGAAGAATTGGAGAAAGCATTGCAAGGCAAGCAGGGAGAGTCGACCTCCTAGCCACCTGTAACAGCTCCAACAGTCCCCACTGCCCTTCCCTCAGCAGCAGCAGCAATTCCTCCTGTCATTCCAGCATCAACAATAGGTACATCAACCACGGATGCTTCAGCAGCAGCAACAACAACAGCACCAGAATCTAGCTTGAGTATGGAAGAAATGATGAAAGCAGTCAAAGAGCTAGAAGTTCAAATGACAGAGCTGAAAGAGGCCAAGGAGAAGTTGGCCAAGCTGGAAGTAAGCTATGACAAGTCCAAGGTAACAGTGGCTGAGAAAACAAGGGAAATAAAGGCCTTGGACAATAAAATAAAGTCCTTAGAAAAAGAGCTTACTCTAGATAAAACTCTAGCTGAAATCAAGAAAATTTTGTGGGCCAAAATTGGCCAATCTATCACTGACCAATGGCAATCAATTCAGACTATACATGAGCAAATAGAATTGATAGGCCAAGCTCAATTTGAGACTCAAAGGGCTAGAGCATCATTGGGAAATATGCCTGAGCAAGCCAATAGAATGATCCAATTTTTGAACACTCATACTAAAGAGCAGCTGGCAGCCCTAGATATCAAGAACAGGACAAATACCATTTTGATAGTGAAGAAGGTGCTGACCCTGAGGAATTTTGTACAGACTCTAGAGATAAAATGTCAAGAAATGCAGGCAGGAATAAATGCCTTCAAACTAAAGTTTTCAACATTGCAGAGCAAAGGATTACCCAGTTTGTTAACTAGCAGTGGAAGACTGCTAACACATGAACAGTAGGCCAACAGGGTAAATAATTATGTTGCCAATTAAATTACAACATCCTCAAGCACCTCAGAAGAAACAGGGCCTCCCTCTGGACAAAGTCTTTATGATAAATTAGAAAATTTGTTCTATATTGAACATGAGATAAATCACCTTTTTGAGGTTCAGCCCAACTTTTATAGATATACTGAAGCTAATGAAACACTGATAAAAATACAAAGACATCAGTTTCCTACAGAAGACTGGTGGCAGAGAATGTTGGAAATTTTACCAAGGTGATTTTGTTTCTGTTTCCTCTTTTTTGGTCAGCTACAAGTCAGCAAATTCAAAGGCACGGGCCACCTATCAAAAAAGTAAAAACAGCAGAAAGAAGAAGTCAAATTGTGACTGCAGCTCATTAATGAAAACCAAGCACTGATGACAAGGCCCAGACAGCAGCACAGCAAGACATCAAGGCAGCAAACGCAAGAAACGCAGAGTAAAGACGCAGTCACCAGCCGACTCATTCAGTCCAGAAAGTCAAATATCTCTGACAAATTGGACAGCTAGCACACCAACATTTACTGTGGCATTTATTTATCTCATTTACTCCTTCTGAAGAGTTGGTGAAGGGAGTTATTGCATGAGAACTTATCTACAAGATATTTTGTGTCTCCTTTTTGTATAAATACCTCCCCGTAAAATGTATTTGGGGTTGGTGATTTTCTCTCTGGACTGCGCTGTAATTTTGAGACTGTCTAATACAAAGGCTGTTGAAGTTCACTGTTGCTGGCCCGTCTAAATGTGGATTTGATGTTCTGGGAACTGCTAAAGAATTCCTGTGTCTTTCTATGGATCAATAAGTTGCTCTAACCTGCGTTTATGTTTCCTATGTTTGCAAATATCATATATGTCTCATGATCTTAGTAACAGAGAAAAAGAATAGCCCAGAATTTGTTTAAATACACTCTATGTTCAATCTCTGCTATTAATTATGTTTTCTTCAGAATTAGTCATAAATAGGAATTCTTAGCTGCTCCTGTTTTCGCTAATTCTTTCATTTTGAATACTATATAGGAATTCTTAACTGCTCCTTGATAATATTCAAGCACCTTCCCTCTGCCAGCATGATCAAGGATTCTTGACTGCCCTTCATCCATTGGCCTACATTCCACCAATTTCCAGATTTCAAAATTGTTCTAAGACTGATTACCTTGCTCTGTAGCAGTACCCTTTACCAAAGAAAGCACTTTCAATAGTACATCACCGTTGACCCCATTGCCCAATGGTATACACTATTTTTGGACTTGCATCCCAGCCCTATTTGAGATCACCATCCAACAAACTAAAAACCAAACTCTGTGCAACATAACTAGCCTAAAATACTTCAAAACAAAGCTAAATTACAAAGAGAGAGTCCTGCTAAAAGATTGGTTAGTGGTTACCTCGGCTGTATTCCCTTCTGGAGGCAGGGAACAACTTGAGTGATAACATCATTGGCGACTCCACTGGGGACCTGAATGACTGTTTGTAACTGCTTCTTATTTCCTAAAGCTACAGATGGAGCCTGAAGTTAGCCAGGTAGCCTTTGAAACTGTTTTTGCTGTGCATTTACAGGAGTAAATAAACGCTGCTTCAGTCAATCTCCAATATAGCTTTAGGCTTTAAACAGTTGTTCCAAATATTTGATCAGTTTCCCTGTTTCAACATATTCAAAGGAAAGCCCAAGGCCTCCTATATTTCACAGAACTTCCTGTAGAATATTGTAAAAAACTGTGATCTCTAAACATTCCCAGAAAATACCAAAAAACACATTTAGAAGCTGGCTCCAAAGAAGAAAACTCGTTACACCAGGTCAAACCCTGACCCAGATCCTCCAGCTATTTTTGAAAATCCTAACTTGATCTCTAAGACCCTTAGAAACCAAGAAAAACTAGAAAAATCTGCTGATTTAGACCTTGATATACTTCAGCAAAACCCTACAAAATCTGAGCTCACCCCTGGGAGAGGAGCAGTCCTTTCTACAGCCTCTCCTAGTTCCTCATCCACACCTCAAAGTATCCTCTCCACTCCCCCATCCACTGCACATATTTCCACTGCTGTCCCTGCTGTCTTATTTATTCCTGTTGTCCCATTAATCCCTGTAAATATGGAAAACCATTATGCTCCTCTACAGTTACCTGGAAATCCAGGGGCTATGCCTCAGGATTATCAGAGCAAAATCACATATTTTGATGGTACTGGGTCCTATACAGCCCAGCAACACACTAAGAAAATGCAAGATTATTTTGAGAATTATGAAATTGATGATGATGATGTGAGAATGAAGATCTTTGTCCAAAGTCTAACTGGTGATGTGAGGATTTGGTTTAGAGAACTTGCTGTAAATTCTATAGCCGATTCAGAAGCTCTTTATCAATCTTTTTTAAATAGGTGGGAAAAGAAAAAGGACCCTTTACACATTTTAATAGAATATGAAAATTTTAAAAGAGGCCCACAAGAAACCGTCTAAGACTATTGTGCTAGGTTCAACAATGTCTATAATGCTATTCCTCAGAACCTTAGACCTCCACCTAATTTTTCCTTGATCAAATTCCTTGATGGATTTGATTCTAACATGGCATATCAACTGAGGGAAAGAGCCCCTCCAAGCTTAGAAGACATGCAGAATATAGCTGTTAGTGTGGAGGCAAACCTGATTGCTAAACGAAATCGGAAAAGAGATGAAAGAAGAACAACTTTCAAAGAAGAGCCTTCAGCATTTGAACAAAAACTGGATGCAATCATCAAAGGCATGGATATACTTGGAGATAGGGTGGAAACTATTGAAAGGAAATCATCTTGGGAAGGTCAACCAAGTAACACTGCAAGAAACTCAAACTTTAGAAAAAATCAAAATCCAAATGTTGGAAGGGCTGGCCCTGACCAGAACATCAGACCTCCATTCCAAGAGAACTATGCCGAAGCCTCAACATCTAGTGAACCAACCGAGGACACCCAAATCAATCTAATGGGGTTAAACACTGAACAACAAATCTTTCTAACCCAATATGACCAAGAAGCTCATAATATCAATCAATTTCAAACCAAATCCGGAGAGTCATTTGATTTCAGAGAAGGGTATGATGCAGCGGTCTATGAGGTTCATAAACAGTACAAATTAAGAAGCAGAACCATAGATGTGCCTGAACCTGCCAAGCTGAAGGATACCAAGCAGCCAAAGAAAACAAAAGATAAAGCTGTCCTGACAGAAATCCCTTCTAGAACAGATCCCAACCTTAAGGAAGCCACCGTGGAAGACATATCAGACGTACAACCCTCAAAAAATCAGTCATCTACATCCCTCCCCTCTAAAGAAAATCTAAACTGTCCTCCTGAAAATAATTTCAAAACAGATTTACCTCAAAACAACATTTACAATGAAGAGAAGGTCACTGAAAATACAGCAAAAAAGGAAAACTTTGCTGCTTACAACACAAGAATACAAGTGGAAAAACCTTTTAACTTAGAAACAGAAATTGGCAAGCTGAAAATAGCTATTCCTCTGTCTGAATTGGCTAAACATGAAGTTTACAGACAACAAATCAATAGGTCACTCCAAATATCGGAGAATAGGGATGCAATCAATGTTCTAGATGAAAAACCAGAATTGATTTTCGGTCCTGAAGTCAATGGTAAAACAGTAGATGGAGGAGTTCCTCCATTCTATGTGAGCTTAAACATTCATGACAAGGTGCTGCATAATGCAATGTTTGACTCAGGAGCTTCCCATAACTTAATGCCTAAGTCTGTGATGGAAAGACTGGACCTAGATATTACAAGGTCATACAAAGACTTGTTCTCATTTGATTCCAGCCAGGTCAGGTGTCTAGGCCTAATTAAAGATCTTTGTGTATCATTAGTCCAATATCCAGCCAAAACAATCTTGATGGATGTGGTGGTAGCTGATATTCCACCCAAGTATGGTATGCTCTTGTCCAGATCTTGGGGTGCAAAACTCCAAGGATCTTTGCAGCTAGACATGTCCTATGCCACTATTTCAGTCTTTGGCCAGCCAAAGAAATTATACTGGGAAACATTAATGAAATATGTGGTTAGCAGTCAAGAGAAACCCCAAAACTTCCCCATCTATTCAATGTATTTCGACATGGATTCATTTATTTTATATAATGCTGAGATGTGTCCCAAAATTGATATCAAACTCCTAGAAACAACGCAAACAGAAAGCATAAATGAACAATCTCGTGCCCAAGATCAAAAAAAATTTGATGTGATGGATGCAACAAAGGAAAATGACATATCATATGAGTTACAAGAGCCAAATCTGCCCACTGAACAAGCTTCCAAAACTCTTAAGGCTAGTCATAACCAATAAATCTAATGGTACTTAGAGTTTGATGGCTCACTGAACAAGTTAGGAGCAGGGATAGGGGTTTGGATACACAACATGCGAAATGACCATGCTCAAGGTCATGCATATAGGTTAAATTTCAGATGTACAAACAATATGGCCGAGTATGAAGCCCTTTTGTTAGGACTCAGACTAGTTAAAAGTCTAGGGGCAACCAAGATTTCAATTCTAGGGGACTCAGATCTGATTATACAGCAGATGAAGGGAAATTTTGTTACAAATGATCTTAGGTTGAGAGCTTACAGAGGGGCAACCATTGAAATACTTAACACCTTCTCAGAATCTCAGCTCACCAAAATTCCAAGAAAGCATAATTTACATGCACATAGCTTGGCAACCTTTGCTAGCACTTGCAAGCTACCATTTGAGCCCAACCACCACTTTACTGCTGAAATCAAACACAGACTTGCTATCCCAGATAATGTCAAAAATTGGCAGGCCTTTGAAAATGATACACAAATAAATAATTTCCTGACTTTGAAAGAGGAATTCTCAAGTATAAACATTGACACAAGCACCATGGATGAACAACAACAAATAGACAAAAGTGAGCAAAGTATATTAGCTGAAACAACAAATCTGATTTTGCACCCAACAACTTTTGATGACAAGAATTTACAAGAGCTGAAGCAAATAGACCTTGATGAAATGGCTAAGGCAGAATCTGAAGTAATTGAACTAAAGGATAATTTTCTGCCTACGGGCTTAACTCCTTTAGAGGATATATTTGATTCAAATGATATCCCAAGAAAGCAAAAAATGCAACCACTGAATGCAGAAATTAAGGACTGCAACATTGGAACTACAAAAAATCCCAAAATGGTAAAACTCTCCAAAGCATTACCTGCTGATCAAAAGCTGAAATACATTGAGTTGTTTAAGGAGTTCCAAGATGTCTTTGCCTAGAGCTATGAGGACCTCAAGTCCTATGATACTTCTGTCATCCAACATACTATACCTTTGAAAGAGAATCAAAAACCTTTTAAACAAAAGCTTAGAAGGGTGAATCCTGTCCTCCTTCCCCTGATTGAAAAGGAAGTTAAACAAATGTATGAAGCTGGAATCATTGCACCTATCAGGTTCTCAGAGTGGATTTCAAATCTAGTGCCTACTAGGAAGAAAATGGGAGAGATAAGACTGTGTGTTGACTTGAGAAATTTGAACAAAGTCTCTCTCAAAGACCACTACCCCTTACCAAAGATGGATCATATTTTACAAAGGGTAGTGGGGGCTTCTAGGATCTCATTGCTAGATGGATTCTCAGGATTCAATCAGATCTTAGTCCACCCGGATGATCAAGATAAAATTGCCTTTACAACACCTTGGGGAACCTTCAAATATGTGAAAATGCCTTTTGGACTCAAAAATGCAGGGGCCACATTTCAAAGAGCAATGGACATAGCCTTTGCCAAAGAGATCCATGATTTCTTAGTCATATACCTTGATGACCTCACTACTTTTTCAAAATCAGACCAAGAACATTTAGAGCATTTGAGACAAGTGTTCCTAATTTGCAGAAAATATGGCATATCATTGAACCCAAAGAAATCACTCTTTGGCCTAGAAGAAGGCAAACTCCTAGGTCATATAATTTCAAAAGATGGCATTAGAATTGACCCGGACAGAATACAAGCTATCCTCCAAGTGCCTCACCCAAGAAACATCAAAGAACTGCAAGCTTTTTTAGGAAAGATCAACTTCCTAAGGAGATTCATTCCCAATTTGGCCGAGCTAATAAGACTATTGAACAATATGCTGAAGAAAGATTCTAAAGTCAAATGGACAATGGAAGCTAAACAAGCCTTTGAGGACATCAAAACAGCCTTAACAAAAACACCAGTCCTCACCAGCCCCAAGTTTGATAGAGACTTCATGATTTTTTCCTTTGCATCTGAGCATACTATTGCTGTTGTCCTATTGCAAAAAGATGACCAAGGATGTGAGAAGCCCATTGCTTTTTTCAGCAAAGCACTTAGAGATGCTCCACTTAAATATCAGATCATGGAAAAACAAGCTTATGCCCTTGTAAAAGCCATCAAGGATTTCAGAGTTTATATCCTGTACTCACATGTGATAGCCTATGTTCCAAATGCTGTGGTTAAAGACATTCTGACTCAAGAAGGAATTGAAGGAAAAAGGGGCAAATGGATAGCTAACATTTTAGAATATGACATTGAAATCAAGCCCACAAAACTCATAAAAGGACAAGGGTTAGCCAAGCTAATGACTGAAACCAATTTTCAAGCCCTTGACATCAATGAACTGGATAACAAACAGGAGATGGCGACTCCACAGATCAATCAAACCTTTTTACAATCACCTTGGTATGCTGACATATGTTTTGTATTGTTAAACCTGCAAGCTCCTCCAGGGTTATCCAGGACTAAAAAGAGGTTCTTGAAAATGAAGGCATCAAAGTTTTGTATCATAGACAATGCTTTATTTTGGAAAAATCATGAAGGTATTTTGTTAAATTGCCTAATACAGAATGAAACTAACAAAATACTCAAGGAATTTCATGCAGGGGACTGTGGTGGACATTTGTATTGGAAGTCAACAGCTGATAAAATTCTAAGGGCTGGTTTCTATTGGCCCACACTCTTTGTTGATGCAAAGAAGTATGTAACTTCTTGCCACAAATGCCAAATCTTTGAAGGCAAGAGAAAGCTGCTCCCTTTGCCCCTCAAACCCATTTCAACTGAAAGGCCATTTCAACAATGGGGTTTAGACTTCATTGGAGAAATCCACCCTTCCTCTTATGGCCAGCACAAGTGGATTTTGACTGCCATAGACTATTTTACCAAGTGGATAGAAGCTGCCCCTTGCAGGCAAGCCAATGACTCAATCATCATACAATTCTTAGAAACCAACATCTTGTCTAGATTTCGCTGTCCGGAAAAGATCATTACAGACAATGCAATAGCCTTTAAATCCAAAAGAATGATCAATTTTTTCCACAAGTACCACATTACCTTGGGCCACTCCATAGCCTATTACCCTCAAGGTAATGGTCTAGCTGAGTCATCCAACAAAAGCCTCATCAACATCATCAAAAAGGTCTTGGAGGAGAATAAAAAGAATTGGCATAAGAAGCTTGTAAATGCACTATGGGCAGATAGATTGACCACCAAAATATCTATTGGAACAAGCCCATATGAATTGGTTTATGGCATGGAGGCAAAATTCCCTTCATCTTTGGGAATCCCAGTGATAAAGTTGCTACAAGAAATACAAGCAGAACCTAATGATATTCAGAGAAGGATCAATCAAACTATTCACTTGCAGCAGACTAGAGAGGAAGTATATCAGAGAAGTCAGGTTCTACAAGAAAAACTGAAAAAGATGTTTGATAAAAGAACCAAAGCAGAGGATTTCTTCATTGGGGATAAAGTTTTAAAGTGGGATTCTAGAAGAGAGGATAAAGGGAAACATGGAAAATTTGATTTTCTTTGGAAAGGACCATTTCTTATTCAGACTGTGCAAGGAAATAACACCTATTTTCTGAAAAGCTTAGATGGTACACAGGCAGATGAAGGGCCAGTAAATGGTCGAATGCTGAAACATTATTTTGACCTTGTTTATTGAAAAAATCAACGCCATAGTTTGTACATAATAGTGTTTTTTTTTTTTTTTTTTTTTTTTTTTTTTTTTTTTTTCTGCAAATTGATTACAGCAATATGAGAGGGAATAACATGCAGCAACTTTTGAAGAAAGGTGAGGAATTGTGGCACCTAATGGTATGGCACTTTGAGTATATCACCAAAAGTTAGAAGGAGACTTGGGAACTGTAAAAATTATGGCAAATGTTCAGACAGAGTAAGCCAAACAGAGCTGCAACTAAGTGAACGAATTCATGAGAAACACTCAAAATTCTACAGAAGCACCATTTACTGCACAGCAAAGGAGGAATTTCAGATTACAGCAAGAGTTGAAAATAAGGCCATCTGATCTGCTGTTCTTGGCTTTTCACCAGGAAAAGCCATCCCCAAGTGGAGCCATTGTTAGGTTCCTATACCAATAGGTTTCATTTTTCATGATTGACTGTGGAAGAGCCAAATATGTTCATCCTTTCATGCTACAAAGGTTCCATATTTTTTAAACAAATCAAAAAAATTAAAAAATGAAAAGAGGGTATGCCCTAAAAGAAAGATCAAAGGGCAAAAAGAGTAAATTGGTTAGAAGAAATGATGAAAATGAACCCCAAACCAAAAGACCAAGAAAGTGTGCTAGTTTAAATACCACTACTGTTCCATTTTTGAAGAATTTCAGTGTGTACAGGGGGTTGATTCTGCATACAGTGGATGAATAGCCAGACAATTCAATCCTGGTTAGATCATGTTTGAATTTACTTGTCTTTAGAATAGAGAATAAAGATTTGTCCAAACAGTTCAAGCTTGGCAGATGAGTAAATAGGTAGAGAAAGTAAGGAGCCCAACCGCTTAATCTGGGCCCTTGGAAGAGATAAGGGTAGATTTAGATAGGAAGGCATTCAAAAGAAAAAGAGGAAAATCAGGGTTTGCTAGTCCAAATGCACCCAATAAAAAGGAAGAAAAAATGTTAGGTGTATTAGGCTGGGTAGGCAGTTTGAGGTTGCAGAAGTAAGTTTGTGATCATTTTGTCTTATCAAGAAAGACTCTTCTCATCAATGACACAAATACCATGGCAAAGTGACTGCAGGACAGTGGAAGCGTGACTAATTTCCCCTATCATTCCCCCAGAAATAATTTGCTAACATCCCCTCAAGGACCTTGGGATCTGCCCAATAGTCCTATTTCACTTCATTTTATGAGAAATGCTAAGTTGAACTTTGAGTTTACTTAGTGAAAAGAAGCCACATTTCTTGTGTAAAAGATCTTACCATATTACTTCATTTCCCTAAAAACCTAAGTTATTACCTTATCAACTTAGCGTTTTCTATCCATAAAATCATATTGACACTAACTCTATTATTTAGCTCCTCTATCATTCCCTACCCCTATTTTACAAAAAACCATATAAAAAACCCAAAAAATACTTAATATCCCTACCCTTGGCAACTATAGCCATATAACACAAAGTTTGGGGATCATTGGCGACTTGGGACCTTAATAATAGCCCTTCCGCATATAAACTGTCGGGGTTTATTTAACACCAGGTTAAATAAATAACCGCATTGAACCCCCTTACCCAAACCATTCATCAAAACCCTGGCGCGCATGTATATAAAGGGGTTAGTTTAACATCCGGTTAAATTAATAACCATACCGCCCTGTATGAACCATATAACATACCATAACCCAAAGTTTAAACCCTGCTGAACATTATAAAATGTTTAAATAATATGCGGGTCCCGTCTCATAAACTACCGTCACCTATTTCATCCGTTGACTGTCCAATCCCACGCCTTAGATCCGACGGCTGGCGGTAATATCAGAGCCCCTGATCTGCCGAGGGTTAGCGTCTGGGGGATGGGTGGTATTGTTGCCGTACCCCTGCCACGCGTCGGCTTCCCGGCGTGATCAGAGCCCCCTCCTGCAAAACCACCATGGGCCAAAGGCAGTGCGGGGAAAACCGCTTACCGCCCGGCCGCCTACCTCCTGATGTCATCCCCACGTCACCCGATGATGGTGCATCCACGTCACCCGCCACTGCTCCACGCCATTGCCATATCATCTGCTGACATCACCACCCCGCCACCGTGTCATCCGCCACGTCATCCCACACGTCAGCTGCTACGTCATCCTCCGTACCTGCTACACGACAAAAATGCGTCACGATGACGTCATCGCAAAAAAGTGCCAAAAAGTGCTAAAATGTCCAAATTTTGTTAAAAGTCGTGAAAACGATGGTTTTTGTTTATTTTCTATTTGTGCGCCTGTGGAGAACGTGCATGCCATTTACGATGAATTCGCCTCCAGAACACCAATTAACCACCGAGACGAGTTCATCCTGCAAACTCGGCCCCCCAGCTCAGTTTTGTACCTGCAATTTGTACCAATCGACTCTGAAACAGGTATTTACCCATTGTTCGCCCGTAAACCCTATTTTTCGAAATTTCCCCTTTTGAAATCGATTGAGGAACTAAAATTCAAAGTAAATTGCACTCCTACCTGTAAATCACCACCTTTTAATCCACTAGGTGAGCCATTGTTCAAAAGCAAACCGGCAAACTTTGCCCTCCTCTGCAAACTGGCCATTAAACCACATTTCGAGCCCATTTCCACCAGCAGAGTCTCCAAACTGCCCATGCATTGAGTTAATGTGTCAAAATCCTCTGCAAAGAGCACCATTTCCTCTGTTTATCTAGTTGCCCAATTTAACCCTGCAGATTTTGTCTTTCTCCTCTGAATTCTACCTAGTAAAGCCATTTTTATATCAAAGCTTAGTCTGCCAATTCCCTGACAAAGCCTCAGAGGCAGTTTTCAGTATTCAGTTGTTGCACAAATCCAAATTCCAAATTACAAACACAAAGAATTTAAAGATGGCCACTCCAGCAGCCTTGAATATCACTCCTCTCAATGCACCCCACAAGGAACTAGAAGCATTACCTTTGGCTGATAGGGACCACTTAATTCAAGACTTGGTTGGTGACAGAAACCACCTGCAGATATTCTGTGAGCTGAGGAACAGTTATTTGAACAACAGTGACATTTATGGCATATGGGAATCAAATTTGCCCATATACTTTCTCCCTTCTGTCAATGTCTTCCCCGAAATAATTCACCTCTGCTGTGAAAACTATGAGCCAACTCAAAGGGCAGTCAAGTCTCCATCTGGGAGCATCCTCTTCCATATAACTTCTGACTCCATCAATCAAATTCTAAACCTCAAGCAAACTCAGCTCCTGGTCCCTCTTTCCATGAAATTCCTGCTTGATGAAGGTCCCAAACTCTCCAGCTCAGAGGTAGCCCGAATTGCCCAAGTATTCATGAGAGCAGACTGCCAGCCTATAGGGCCACCTCCTTTTCTCTATGTATGCTTCAATGAAGTGGGTAAATTAATAGTAGATATGATATCCTATGTTCTAGGTTTCAAGACAAGTGAACATATTGATCAAACGATATTGGTCTTGCTGTCTGCATTCAGCCCAGGGCAGCCCCCTACTGTCAAATAAAATTATGCCAAATTCTTTGCCAATAAGATACATGACCAACTACTGAAACTGGATAGGGAGGGAGTCTGGAACATAACTAGCCTAAAATACTTCAAAACCAAGCTAAATTACAAAGAGAGAGCCCTCTCTGGTTGCAGAGTGGCTAGAATCTGCAGCTAAAAGATTGGTTAGTGGTTACCTCGGCCGTATTCCCTTCTGGAGGCAGGAAACAACCTGAGTGATAACATCTCCTACAAGAAGGTATGTATGATTAATTTTTACGTTTGAATTTTTAGTATCATCTCTGACATATGTTTTTGCAGGACAACGCAAGTATATGCAATGTCTTGGTTATATCTCTATGTCTCTATATGTCACAATTAGTTTTTTAGATGACCTATTCTTGATACTACACATTTTATGCTACATATTCTTGATGCTACACCAAGTATGCTAAATCTATATGATGTTGTAAGTTCATGTTACTTTTCTTGTCATAGTGATGGAATGGTCTCTGTTGTACTTAGAACTTGGTCCATCACAAGTCTAGGGTCTGTCATAGGTTTTTATTGTATATATCTTTAGGTCAATTTTGGATATAGTCTTGCATAGAGTCTAGGCCTATATCAAGAGTGGGAGTCTTTTTCTACTCCCGCAACAAGTCAACAATAAAAGTTACAAGCACAATTCAGGTACGCATTGTAATTTTAATTTTAATTTATTCATTATTATACACTTTCATGTGTTTTGCAGGTAGAGGTAAGTTGAAGGGTATTTTGTTTTGTTTTGGGATTGGTTTCACTGGGAAAATTTTGCATGTAGGTAGAAGAAGATTCAAGTAAAACTTCAAGCAAGAATTCAAGAGCTGAAGTATCAAATCAAAGGAGGAATTGCAGTGGGACATCCTGTGAAGACATGAAAACCATCTGCATATTGTGAAGAAGTATCAAGGCTAAGAGTCAACAAGACATCCTTTGACGACATGATAGCCATCTGCATATTGTGAAGAAGTGTCAAGGACAAGAGTCATCATTGTAATGTTGTAAAAGAGTCATTTGTAAAAGTGTCATCATTGGAAGAGTCATTATTGTAAAAGAATCAATCTTCCTAGAGTCAAAAAGGAATTGTTGGGAGGTATATGAGTCTCTCTTGGGATGATGTCATGGATAGGTTGCAGGTCATAGTGTGATTGGGTGTTCAGTCAAAATCATTGTAAATCATATTGTATCATGGATTATTGTCCCTGGTACGGGAATCCACACTCTTGTCTCATTTCAGTCATTATAGGGTGGCAGGGAGGTGTCAGGCAGGTGCATGAAGTCGCCTACAGGTTGGAGCCTGTGAACACTTTAGGGTGGTAGGTTTGTCTAGGGTGTTGAGGCATCGATTCAGTTGATTACTGAAGAAACCAGGGCGTTGGGGAATCTTTCCAGTGGGAGCTAGAGAAGAATGTTTTCTAGAATTCTAGGAAGTTGTTGCTTTCATTTCAATTGGGGCTGAAGATTAAATAATTTATTAGAAAAGCATTTGGTGGTTTTTGACCTGGAGGGGGTTTTCCAGCTAAAATGTTTGTGCCTCCCGTGTTCTTTTATTTACAGTTATTACTGCATAAACATTAATAATAATTCAAGATTAACTAATGATCTGAAAATATTTAAAAGTGCTAATTTCTAAGGAATATTGATTCACCCCCCTTCTTAGTATTTTCCAACAATTGGTATCAGAGCTTGGTTCCTTCAATATCAATCTAACAACTGGAAGGAGATTATGGAGTATACTAAGAATATAGTTCCTTTGTTCAATGGAAATAACTATGCACTTTGGAGTGGAAGAATGCATGTTCATTTTCTGGCGCAAGGATATGAAGTATGGGAAATCGTTGAGAAAGGATTCACACTGACCTAGGATGAACAAGGTAAGAAAAATATGGTATATGATGCAAAGGCTAAAGATCTTATTATCAATGGGCTTATCGAATCTATTTATCTTGAGGTATTTAGTTGCAAAACTGCTAAAGAGGTATGGGGCTAGCTTGAAAATATATACGCAGGTGACTCAAAGGTGAAAGAAGCAAAGCTTTAAATTTTCAGAGAAAAGTTTGAGCAACTCAAAATGATGGAAGATGAAGATATTGCTACATACTTTCAGCGTGTTGATGAAACAACAAATACATTGGACGGTTTGGGAGAACCTGTTGAAACGAAAATTGTTGTCCGAAAGATCCTCAGAACCTTGCCAACAGGATTTAATCCTAAGGTATTTGTCTTGGAAGATAGATTGAATCTAACCAATATCAGCATAGATGAATTGCATGGAATTCTTACGGCATATGAAATGAGGACTGAAGAAGAGGATGACACATATCACTTAGAAACAACATTTGCTGCATCCAAGAAGAATAATAAGTACAAGCAGACTCCGAAAGCAAAAACTTGCAATTGTAAGGATGAGGAAAAGGAAGAAGATGAAGAAGAATTCTCAGGTAAAGATTTTGCATATTTCTCACGGAAAATCAGAACATGTACAGGAAAATGTAAAGGTAAACTTCCATTAATATGTTTTGATTGTGCTGAGGATGGGCATTTTGCAGCCAAATGTCCTCACAAAAATGAGGTTGTTACGAAAGGAAATAAAAGTCCTAGGAAGTTCAACAAGCAAGGCAAGAAGAAATGGTTTAAGAAAAGTTTCTTCTCAAAAAAAGATATCTCCTCATTCGAAGAAGACAATGATAACGAAGAAGAATTCAATGGAAGAGTATTGTTTATGGCCAAGCACAATAAGTAAGAGGCACCTGCCGAAGAAGGAGACGAAGAAAAAAAAATGACTGAGGTTGATTTCAAAATGAAGTGATCAGGGTTATCAAAGAGCTCAAGGTCGAGAAGAAGCATGTCAACACTCTTGAAGACGAATTAAAGACAGAAAGGGAATAGGTCTTAAATATTAAAATCAAGGTTGAAGAATACAAACAAATTGAAGAATCGCTCAGGAAAGAATTAAAGGAAAGCAACAAGGAAAGAGAAGCATTGGAAGATGAAATTGTTTCTTTACAAAAGGAAGTAAAAAAAGGAAAAAATCTTCAAAACTATGCAAATGGATCAAAGACTTTGGACGAACTCATCAACAACCAGCGATCATGTAATGACAAGATTGGTCTTGGTTACAAAGAAAAAATAAAAAAGGAGTTAAGTCCTTCTATGACAACTAAAGAAGATGGATATGCAAAATCTACCAAGCAGGTAGATCTCCCAGCTAGATCGAGAGATCAAGATTCACAGGAAGAACCTTGGAAGATAATTCCTCAAAGAAGATTTCCACCCAGGTATCAACCTATCTTTTATGGTCACTGTTATTCATGTGGAAGGTTTGGACATAGAGCTTCAGAATGTCACATGTATGTTTGGAATGAATATAATTCCAAGAGATCTCTCAGAAATTGATATTCCAGAACTCAACATAATATCCACAATTTTTATCATTTGAGAGATGATGTCGAATGTTACAAATGTAACAATTTTGGACATATGGCTAGGGATTGTGAAGTTCTAGACAGGTACAACTATTATCGGCAAAACCCTAGAAGCAAATTTGCAGGATCATGAGATAAACACCAAATGGAATCTTCTATGAATAACATCGAATGTTACAAATGTCATAACTATGGACACATAGCTCATAACTATAGGTACAAGATGGAATCAACCATGAATGAAAAGCTTGACGACGAGAATAAGAAGGTTTGGAAAGGAAAACAGGTACATGATGAACAAGTACAAGATGACCAAGAAAAGCAAGAAGGCAATAAGGTCCCAACAATTATGCTTTCACGATTCATAACGAATTGTGAGGAATCAACAGTTGCTTTGGTTAATGACTCAAGTCAAGACGATCCGTTAAATGACACATTATTCTGAACAATTCAACTTATCGACTCCTAGAAATTTGAAGATGAGGAGTCTATGCAACATTATATGACATAAGTCTACGATTGACAGATAGGTAGTTTTAACAATATGGAAATTTCACTACATGTTCAGGGGGAGAATAATAGTTGATGTATTATAGATTCAAGAAAAGAAGCGCTGACAAGCAATGTATATGTGAAAGTGGATCAAGAAAATCTAACAATTATCGAGATATCTCAGCAGGATAAAGGTATATTCATATATCAAATCAAGTATATCAAAGAAATTCTCAATAAATTCAAGATGGAAGATTGCAAGCCTATCCTTACCCCCATGGTAACAGATTACAAGAAGATTTGTCAACATATGTGGACTAAAGGTTGTATAGATCCATGATTGGTAGTCTCCTATATGTGATAGTCTCCCTGCTAGATGTGATGCAGGCAGTTGGACAGGTAGAAAGATTCCAAGCAGCACCAAAAGAATCTCATATTATTGTCGTAAAAAGAATTCTTCGATATATTAAGGGCACAACGAAATATGGTCTATGGTATCCCAAAGGAAATGATCTCGTTATCCAAGCTTATACAGATGCGGATTGGGCATGAAGTGTTGATGATCGTAAGAGTACCAGTGGAACAACATTCTATCTAGGTGGTTGTCTTGTTTCATGGTTAAGTAAAAAGCAGTCTTCAATCTCATTATCCACAACAGAAGCAAAATATATCATGGCAACAACTTGTTGTACACAAGTTCTCTGGATGAAGCAAACTTTGCAAGATCTTCAAGTCAAGTTTGATGAGCCTATTCCCATCTTTTGCGATAACACCAGTACCATTAGTATCTCTAGGAATCCTGTTTGCACATTCTGATTAAATATCATTTTGTTAGAGAGCAGGTCACCGAAAAGAATATAAAGCTTGAATATGTTGGCACAAAGGAACAAATTGCTGACATCTTTAACAAACCATTACCTCGTGAAGAATTTGAGTATCTTCGCCAAAATCTTGGGATTCTCCTAAGTTTTCATTAGACTCTGTCTCTTATCTACTCGAGTAGAAAGCGGGAGTGTAGGTGTGTACAGGTCCACAAGATCACTGTTTGTCAGGGGGAGTTACCCTTTGCCATTGATGACAAAGGGGGAGAGAAGGCAGTAGGAAGAGGTGTCATGATTGCAGGGGGAGTACTTGTGTTTCCATCAATGCCAAAGGGGGAGATTTTTGATTAGTGGTTATCATTGATGTCAACCCAAGTAGCACCAAGGGATACCCCAATATTGCAAGGGAATTTTGACTTGAAAACTCATATTATTTTGCATCAAAGATCTTATCGATGGATTTTACTCATTGATATGTTTCCATTGATATATGGTATGCCTCCCAGTTCTTCACGGTTTGAGAGTTATTTGCGTTTGAAGTTAGTAACCCCAGTTAGTGGGCTAAAACCCTATGGGGTTGTGGCATGGCACTCATAATTGGTTTTGGTCATTGAATAGTCAATAATTAATATTATTTTGTTCTCCTAAAATCCCTTCAATGTTCACTTTTTGAGGACCCTCTCAACTCAAGACATTCATATAAATAATGACCCTCATATCCTCCTCTTGTAGTGATTTTGTGGCTTAAAACAGGTCATCGTGGAATTTTCGCTATAACTTTTTTGCTGCAAAGCTTCAGAAGCTGAAATTAAAACCCATTTGAGGCGACATCTTGATGAACCTTATGAATGAATTTTAGATCTTGGTTAGCTTTATTTTCGGAGATATCATCTGAGGACATTAGAGTTTTTGCAGGCTCTCGAATTCCATGTCAAATAGGTGACGTTGGGAAAATCATCATAACTTTCTCTCTGAGCATTGGATTCAAATTTCATAAATAGTAACAGAACGAGGACATACTATAGTTTGTTGAGTAGTGTTTTTAGGACATAAGGTCGCAATAGTGACACGTGGAACTTCATACAAGTTCGCTCTACTGAACCATTCTATAATCAGGTCATCATGAGAGATTGGGCATAACTATATCTTGAAGAATCCAATCTTGATTAGACCTATGGGGTTGGAAAGTGGACTCAGAGGGCTACCACAGGACGAAATTTCAGAGCTTGGAGAATCGGAATTACATAGATACAACAGATTCAATATGGAGCTCCTAGAAGGCAAGAAAAAACATGCATTCAAGGATCATTGCGGTAAGGACCACACATCAACAGTCAAGGGTAAGTTTCCTACAGCAAGGTATGTATGATTAGTGTTTACATTTTAGTTTTGAGTATCATCTCTGACATATGTTTTTGTAGGACAACGTAAGTATATACAATGTTTTGATTATATCTCTATGTCTCTATATGTCACAATTAGTTTTCCGGATGTCCTATTCTTGGTACTACACATTTTATGCTACATATTCTTGATGCTACACCAAGTTTGCTAATCTATATGATGATGTAAGTTCATGTTACTTGTCTTGTCATAGCTGATAGAATGGTCTATGTTGTTGTACTTAGAACTTGGTCCATCACAAGTCTAGGGTCTATCAATAGTTTTTATTGTATATATCTTTAGGTTAGTTTTGGATATAGTCTTGCATAGAGTCTAGGCCTATATCAAGAGTGGGAGTCTTTTTCTACTGCTGCAACAAGTCAACAACAAAAGTGACAAGCACACTTTAGGTATATATTGTAATTTTAATTTGAATTTATTCATTATTATGTAATTACATGTGTTTTGCAAGAAGAGGTAAGTTGAAGGGTATTTTGTTTTGTTTTGGGATTGGTTTCTCGGGGAAAATTTTGCATGTAGGTAGAAGAAGATTCAAGTAAAACTTCAAGCAAGAATTCAAGAGCTAAAGTATCAAATCAAAGGAGGCATTGCAGTAGGACATCCTTTGAAGACATCACAACCATATGCATACTGGCAAGAAGTCTCAAGGCTAAGAGTCAAAGGGACATTCTTTGAAGACATGACAACCATTTGTATATTATGAAGAAGTGTCAAGGCCAAGAGTCATCATTGTAATGTTGTAAAAGAGTCATTTGTAAAAGTGTCATCATTGGAAGAGTCATTATTGTAAAAGAATCAATCTGCCCAGAGTCGAAAAGGTATTGTTGGGAGGTATAGGAGTCTCTCTTGGGATGATGTCATGGTTGGGTTGCAGGTCATAGTGCGATTGGGTGTTCGGTCACAATCATTGTAAATCATATTGTATCGTGGATCATTGTCCCTAGTATAGGAATCCACACTCTTGTCTCATTTAAGTCATTATAGGGTGGCAGGGAGGTGCTAGGTAGGTGTATGATGTCGCCTACAGGTTGGAGCCTATGAACACTTCATGGTGGTAGGTTAGTCTAGGGTGTTGGGGCATCCATTCAGTTGATTACTAAAGAAAACAAGGCATTGGGGCATCCTTCTAGTGGAAGCTGGAGAAGAATTTTTTTTCTAGAATTCTAGGAAGTTGTTGCTTTCATTTCAGTTGGGGCTGAAGATTAAAGAATTTATTAGAAAAGCGTTCGGTGGTTTTTGACTCTGAGGGGGCTTTCCACCTAAAGTTTTTGTGCCTTATGTGTTCTTTTATTTACTATTATTACTGCATAAACATTAATAATAATTGAATATTAACTAATGTTATGAAAAAATTTAAAAGTGCTAATTGCTAATGAATATTGATTCACACCCCCCCGCCCCCCCCAGTATTTTCCAACAAAAATTTAGAAATGTTTTAGAAATTGATTTAAAACCAAATATCACGACTAACAAAATCCTAAAAAATGAATACGTAAATCAAAGAGTCATTATACCAACATTGATTTTTCTTTTTAAATGCCAAAAGTATAGCTCTTTAAAAACATTAGCCTAAGACAACTTGATAGATTGCAACGAAAATTTAAAAATCAACTATCAAACTAACACACAGTGGGGGCGGTCTTGACCCGTTGCAATGAAAACTTAAAAATCAACCTTGAAATTGACACACAGTGGGGGCCGACTTGATCCATTGTAATGAAAACTTAAAAAACAACTAACAAATTGACGCATAGTGGGGTCAGTGTGCTAATCGAGCATCGACACAACTCTTGTAACAAAAAAAGAGTAAAGAAATGAAAAATAAATAACTAAAAATGAAAACATAAATTAAAAAATAATAAAACAATAAAAGGTAAAAAACTGAAAATAAAACATTAAAAAAGAGTTAAAAAATTAGAAATGACCCCAAAAAAATAATAACAAAAAAATAAACACAAAAAATAATTAAAAAAACTAAAAATAATTTCAAGCATTAAAAAAAAACCAAAAGTAATTGATAAAAGGAAAAAAAGCAATTTTTTTTAAAGAAAAAAAAAAAGAAAAAAAAAAAAAAAAATAAACTTTAAAAAATAGATAAAAGATAAAAAAAATATCTCACTAACAAGTTAATTAAAAAATGGGGAGGCAGGAGCAGGAGTGGTTAATTATTGCCCTAATGATGAAATAGAGACGAAATTTGCATGGGGTCTTGGCAAAGCAACAGACAATCAAGTAGAAGTCTTAGCACGCTATGGAAAGGGTTGGAGTTTTCCATCTCAAGAGGGATCCGTCAGTTATCAATTATTGGAGACTCCATGATAGTAATTCAAAACATTCATAAAATAAAAGATTAGTCAGTAAGCGATACATCCCCACTGTATCTTAGAATATGCTTGCAAATCCAGGTATTTGAAAGTATTGAACTTTATCATGTCAAAGGGAAGAACAATTGAAGTGCCGATGAATTAGCCAACAAGGGAGCAACCTTAGAACAAGGGATGATCATAAAGGACCAAGGGGACCCATATATAATACACATCCCATGACTTGGAAATAAAAAATATCTTTGGTTGCCATATTGCAATTAATTATCGCAAGAAGAATTATTAGATGGAATCGAAAGTTTGTTAGGCCTCTTAGTTTCAACTCATTCCTAATTAACACAAAGATTCCAAGTGGATAACCCTCACATAAGACAGATGGTGTTGGTTGTTTAAACAATTGGGAGTTTGAGATAAGCGAGGCCATGCCACTAGGCATATGGCGTCCTTCTTCATACAGATTAATTTTATGTTTTACGAAGGAGTACATTCAAACATCACAATCCTTGAAACTGTTAATCTTGCATGAGTTAGGTTGCATCAAGGAAGATATGGTGATGCAAATTCTCGCCAGGAGCCATTAAGGACAGGTCAGGGATATT
Source organism: Pinus tabuliformis (assembly GCA_031772625.1). NCBI lineage: Eukaryota > Viridiplantae > Streptophyta > Pinopsida > Pinales > Pinaceae > Pinus > Pinus tabuliformis. Next base: position 1,183,601,781 of record CM062820.1, on the reverse strand, counting down.
GAATGCGATATGGAGGACAATGGAGTGGGAAGAGCCCAAGCACACGGTTATAACTAGTGTTTATTGGTCATGGGTTTTTCATTGGAACATATTAGAGTATGAGTGTTATGCAAAAGGGACCAGTCAGGTAGAATGGAGAAAAAAGAAGACGCAAGGGATCAATTGGACACAAGCATGGCATACCTTTTGGCTCTCACTACCATTCACGGAGAAATAATGGCCTTAAAAGCCAGATATCATTTTGCACTGATAACGTAGTAGTTGGAGGAACTGCAAGTGAATGTTGAATGTCTATAGGGGATAGTGGAAAATTTGGCATTAAAGTTGGACAATTTAAAATTAAAGGTAGACAACATTGAGTTGATGGTGGAAACGATGATGCTTGACATCCTCAAAGAAGTATTTGGATTTCGGATAACTCCCCCTTTAGAGCACAACTTGAACATCACTCTGAGGAGCGTCTGGTGCCATCTATAGAAGTGATCCCTCTCCAACATGAAGAATTCGAGCCAACAAGATAATCTGGAGGTATCAATGATGAAGAAGGCAGTTAATGGTTAGTCAATATATCGTTTGATATGTTTTGTAAGTCCATCGAATATAATGGAGTTTTTTGGAGGTTCTGTAAAATAAATGTAATTAGAACTATAATTAGGAAAAGACAAAGCATAAATAAAATGATGGTTTTGGTGCAATTTTGGAACTCTGATGCAGAAAGCCTAGCTCTGAATGTAAAAATATTGACTGATATTATAGTTAAATCAATATAAGATCCCTACTTAAAAAACACAAATTAAATATTAAAAAATTAAATTAAAATAAATATATAAAAAACTATAAAAACAATTTACATTCAAAAAATTTAAAAAATACAAAAAATGATAAATACATTAAACTAATCTACACATCAAAAATCACTAACAAATAAAATTTAAAAACAAAATTTTGCATAATAAAAAATCCAATATGTTTATCTACCTTGACCATCATGTTGATAATTGAAAGTTTGGTATGTCGAAACAATTACAAAGATAAAAGTTTATTTGCTTATAATAAACAAATCTTCTGTAAAACTAAATCACAGTCATTAATTAATTTGGGAAAATAAAGTATAGACAAAAAGATCATAATGGATACCACCTTCTATGCTATAATGTCTTCATGATACTTTGATTTGATGCTTCACTACGCATACTTTTGTATATGTGTTGAATACGTAAAGACAAGGGGCATGGGTGCCTCGTTGATTCTCAGAATTGACAAAAGACCATACACCCAAAAAGGCCCAAGGCTAAATAAAAAAAAATTCACATACCCCAGAAGTTAAGCCTAAAAAACCTTTTTTGACCCAGAGCGACCACTATCTTAATCACGAATTCACTGTAACCTTTTCTTCGGAACATTGCATTTTCCCCTTTAATCCATAAAAAAAAAGGATCAAGGAAGGATCGAAGATGCATCCTTAAAAAAAAATCAAGGAAGGATCGAAGATGCATCCTAAAAGAAGAAAAAAAAGGATCGAAGATCAAAGTTCAGGGAAAAAGGATCGAAGATGCATCCTAAAAAAAATAAAAAAAAATTGATGGTACAAGTGTAAGGCACCCTCACATGCGTGCCAAAGGGCCATGCGAAAGGTTACTAGAGTGCTGGCGCCGTCATTTTAGGGCTCATGGTGTTTTTAGTACTTGGGTGGGGCAAGCCAAAAAAATTATTATATATATATATATATATATATATATATATATATATATATATATTATAAAATTGTTTTTAATAATGTTTATTTATGGTTTGTGTTTTTTAATATATATATATATATATAAAAGTTTGTAATATGCTTTATTTTTTTATTTTTTTTTTTTTATTTTTGGTGTGTTTATATATATATTTGTATAGTTTTATTTATTTGTTTTTAGATATTTTTTAAAATTTGTATTTTTTTTTAATTATTATTTTTTATTTTTCATTTTTTGAAATGTAATATATATATATATATATATATTGATTTTAACAAGTTTATAATTATTATTATTATTTTTTCTAAATCCTTTTTGACTTTTTTTAAATCAAATTTTGTTTTAAAAGTCTTTTATTTTATTTTTTTAAATTTTAGTTTTAAATTATTATTTTTTTTGTTTGTTTTGAATTTTTATTTTAAATCATTTATTTTTATTTTGCTCTTTTGATTTGTTTTGTTATTTTTAGTTTAAGTTTTATGTGAATCGTCATTTTTGGCAAAAAAAAAAAAAATTCAAATATTATCATCTTTGGACATAAAATTCATAAAATTTGATATTTTTTCAATTTTTATATTCAAATTTTCTATAAAAACCCATTATTTAACATATCATTATTGGTAAAAAGGTTCCAAAATGTGTATTTCTTTAATTATGCTTATATGTAAAATGTGTATTTTTTTTAAAGTGTTCATTTTTTTTTAAGTGACAATTATTTTATGTGTATTGAAGTATTAATTAATGATACATAAATATATAAAAAATCCTAACTTCAAAATATTAATTTTATTATTTTTTTTTTAACTTTGCAAAAAAATTGAAAATTTCATTACAAAAAAACATTGCAAAGAAAAAAAATAAAACTTGAAAAACCCTTAAAAAGCAAACATCTCACAAAGAAGAAGAAGACAACTTGAAAAATGATTAAGTGTCCAACATTTAAAAAAGAATTGTCCATACTTAGACATAAGAAAATTTGAAGTGTCAAAAATATGTCCCCTCCCTCCCCCCAAGAAAAAAAGGTTGATGCTACATCAACGCTTTTCAAAATAAGCATGAAAGTCATCAACATTTAAAAAAAATTATTCATATTGAATATATTACAAAATTTAAATTGTAAAAAATAAGCCCCCCAAAAAAGGATTGATGATGCATCAACATTTTTTGAAATCGGCACAAAAATCACTAACATTTTAAAAAAATGTTTATACTCAATACATAAAAAAATTTAAAGTGCCAAAAATATGCTAAAAAAAATGTTGATGTTGCATCAGCACTTTTCAAAATCGGCATGAAAATCATGATTTTTTGTGGCCTCTAAAAAAATGAGAACTCGGTACAATTCTTGTTAAGTTGGTATCCTTGTTTTAAAGGGGAGGGATTGTAACACCTCTTTTTAATTTTTTATTAAGACTTATAATGCTATAAATGACTAAATGGATATCATTACAAACTTTATATGATGTACTGTGCATTTTATTTAATATATTGTCAAGAGATGAATAAGAGAGCAACCAACATAGATCCCAATTCCTGAGAGGAATTTCTGAGGGAGAATTGGGAAGTTTCCTATTCATCTTAAATCTAATGTCTAATTTTCCCTATTTCTTAGATTTCATAGTTGGTAGTTGAACTACCCAACTACTAGCAATTATGAGAAAGAATGGGAGTGGTATTGAACTGCTTCAGAGAGGAAATGTAGCCATTTTGGAGACTTCAAAATTGACCACAATATAAGATGAGGATCCTGAATTCTCATGTAGAAGGTTCTAGTATGGTGAGAGGGAGTTGGAGTAGAGAGGAGAGTGTGTGAGTGTGGTCGGAAATAGAAAGACCAAGAATAAAAGTGTGTATGAATGCAGGACAACCTATGAAAAGCGGATAGAAACAGAACCACACGAGTGTGAATAACATGACTTTGAGCAAAAGGTGACATAAATCCCTTTGAGTCAAAACAACTTGTGTGGATTTGTGATTTTTAATTTTTTTTATTACACACCAAAATCCAACTTTCTCATTACTCAAAGATTTGATAAATACATTCGAGGTTTCTTCCATACCCTTGAGAATAGGATCAGATGAGCCATTTTTTGCTTGAAATCAAACTCTGAGCCTTTCCTCTAAAAAATTAACAAAAATGCTAATAATAAAGATTACATGGCAAATTAAGTTAATTTTTCCTAAAAAAATGCAAATATTGAGGAACCAACTCCTCTCGTAAATTATTTTGACCTTCTAGAGGTCAAAATGGAATTTGACCGATGCACCTGCATCACTGTATTGAATAGTATGTGATATATGAGTGAGATAAAATTATCAACAATTTGGTGGTACTATCCCATGTAGCTGGTATCCCATAGAAGTCTTCAGTATAGGTGCACAAGTGGTACATCTAGAGCGAAGTTCCACCTCTATCCTAATGCCTCAATCTTACACCTAGCACATATGGCATGTAATAGATACGATGCCATGTAAAATTCAGATTGCTCCCCCTCAAACACCTATTTGACTCACTTTACATTAGCCTTGATAGAGGCTACTAGAATCTTTGCCCAGTTAAATATTTTCCCTTCTTGAGCACAAACATACATCATTGGTACCCAATCTTCTTCAAACAATTCAACATCATGTCTCCCATATAACTTGCAACACATCATTGCTAGCATCTGGTATTATTTTCTCAATAATTTAGTCTTATAAATATCATCATATCTATATCAAATCTTTCGTAGATCCTACTACCAAGTCTTGAGGATATCCTTGCTAGCCATAGGAAAATTGTCATACCATTTGGTAGTAAGGGCCAGCTGGTGATGTGGCATCTAGTAATATTTCTCGATGTGTGAATATATGTATGATGCTATCTCTACACCACAAACATTTCTAATAGTCATATCTTTCATATCTATGCTTTTGATTATCCACCCAATGGTTTTAGCACATGGCATGACAGCAGGATGTACTGCTACTTTGTGAAACCATGACTTCTTGACATTAATGTACACTTCATGGTCTTCTTCATCTCTAGGTACCTCCCTGCAAGCAAATGTTTGATACATCTCTAACAAAGTCATCGACACTAATTTGTCTATATGGAAAGTAGTGTATGTATAGAAGGGAATTGATATGATAGGAATTTCAACCACCCCTTCTATACTACTTTCTACAACCTCCTTGCCTGGTCTTTTCTTTGTGGGTGGAGCCATGTCTCCCGTTAATGAAGAAATACTAAAGCACTCTAGGTCCACGTTACCTGACATCTCAAAGACATTCATGATGAAAAAATAATTTTAGGCAAATAAACTTTTAAAATAACAAGTTTCACAAACTACATCAAAAGTTCACATTGCAATGTAAGGAGGCTTTATGTTTAGCAAATTAGTGTGTTGTTGCACAGGTTGCAATAAAGGAAATTCACATGATATGATATAACACATCACAGGGAAATTGGGTAAGATGCGACAAGAAGGTTGTCCCATTGCATAGAGTCGAATTAGAGCACGATGTTGTGATGAATGGAGAATAATGGCCACGAGGAAACGAGTAGCAGGAGAGTCCAGTTTGGGTGCTCCATTGCGCTTAGAGTAAGGTTATGGTGCGCCATAGCACATAGAATTGAATCATGATGAGATGTTCCAGTGAATAAAGGGTAGTAGCGACAAAGAAAATATTAGCAGATAAACTTGACTTGGGTGCGTCGTTTCACAAGGAAAGGCCACATATCTACTAAAGAACTTTATGCCACTATCGGGTTCTATTAATGCAAAGATTAAACGGAGGAGGTGCTACTACATGAAGAATTGTATTAGTTTGCACTATAGGGCCAAGGTAAAGGGAAGAATGGCTAAGGGTCGAAGGAAAATGAAGATAGAATAAGGCCAAGAGGAGAAGAAAGGAAGGGTAATGTCTAGGTGTGCTGAAAATATATAAAGAGTTAAAGGGCAGTCAAAAAATCAAGGGATATGCAATGAAATGTTCATGAATACAAAAGGATGTCAGAGGAATGAAAAGAGTTGGTATATGAAGAGACGTCAACAAATGAAGGAGTGTGTGATGCCTTATCGAAACCCTAGAATGACGATTGGTCTCCTAGCGGCAATACAACTTCCAGCAGTAGATCAGGATAAGCTTTGCTTCTTTGCATTGATAAGCTAAGGACTTAAAGCGAGGAAAGAGAAGGGTAATAATGACATGGGGAGTCAAAATTATATAGAAATTTTGCACGTGTGAAGGCACAAAGGAAAGTGCACTATCAGGGTTTTTAGTGCAAAAAGTCACATTTTGGAATAGTCTCACATAGTTCTAATGAATAGTTATGCAACGCACTAAATTTAAGTGTGACACAACAAATCATAAAAACTTGTGATAAGCTCATTAGCAAAATTTAGCAAGTGTAAATATTTTTCACTTAACACACTTGAGGGAAACATTAAGATTTATGACTTGACTCAAAGTAGGGGACTCCAAATTTTAGAATAAGTAAAAAAATTGGGGTTGTTGTAGCAGCGACAACATGCCCATACAAATGCATTTCATCAAGGTACAATTATCCTTTGATTATTTCATTTTAACTTTCACTCTTATGTATCTAGGAAGGAATTTGTCTTTTTATGCCAACCAATGAGAATTCATGAGAATCACTTCAGGAAGATTCATACATATATTCTTGAAGTGACAATAAAGGACAGTTGTTGCAACACCCTTTTGTCTTGTTGTAACACCTTTATGTTGTAGCAACGCCTCTATATCGCTACAACACCTTCGGTACCTCATTGCTACAACACGACTAGAGTGTAGGTTCTACAATAATGAATTTCTCATCAAAATGTTTACCATTTGATAACCAAACATAGGAAACAACAAGAGGTGGTTTCCTGCAAAGGAAATATTGACCGAAACAAAAGTCTACTCAGCTACCACTTATCACAACAACTAAATGAGTAAACATTTGTCTAATTTATCTACATTTTGGTGAAATTGTTGTAACAAAGAGAAGGAATAGACTAAGAATATGAATATTCTTATGACTATCCCTCGATTTCTTGATTAAATTAAAATTAAAAATTTTTGTATAAAAACACCCTGCTCTGCTCAAGATGGGGCGGGGGGGATTGATTGTAATTTCTATTTTGAATTTCTACTAAATACAAAGTTCGAGGTTATATTCCATTTCAGTATACTTTGTGCATATGGTGTGCTAATAACTTAGGCATTCTACTACATTCATAATCAATGCCTTGCCAAAAGAGATAGAGCTTCCTCCTTGGTTGGGTACTGCTTGTAGTTATATAGAGTAGATTTCAATATATTTCTATTAATTTAGTGATCGATCTAGTTATTTATGCTATTAAAACTCATTAATTTGATAAGTAATTATATTTCTTTATGTTGCTACAACTCATTAGTTCGATAACTGATTTACTCTATTTCTGAAAAATTGTGTTTCACTTACTTTGTTTTCCTAGATTTGCAGTGTTTTCTTTAATACATCTTATTGGATTGGATTCCATATATTAAATTTTGTCAACATTACATAATTTGATCTGCATCTTTGTTGCAAGGATCAAGATCATCAAAAACTTTGAGCAAGTGGCCACTTGACTACCAGTGAGATTTACTTTTTCTTATGTGTTTTGTTCTACTTGTATTGATAGTTACAATGTTAAGCTTTCTAAGCTCACTAGGTAGAAGTGTGTCAGTTCCTTTCATGCAAAAATAAATGAGATATTCTACCTGTGCAAGGGGTTATAACACTAAAATTTCCTAAATGTAGTAAGTAGAAGTGTGATATTTCAATCCTGCAAGCGTGAACTTTAAATTTCTACAAGTGTGGTTTTCTTTCCATGGTGACTTGTAAAATAACATTAATATCTTGCTCTGTAACACTTCTTTAGGATACTACAACCTCATTGGCACTTAACATAATTGTACTAGCATATGTAGTGCAAGATAGTTTTCAAGTTCCATACATACACTAGATTGATAAATGAATGTGAAATATCTCATTTATTCACTAATGATGTTGATTGCAATTGATCTTGAAGGTATGTTTCAGGTACGTATGCCATGAGAACACTTACCCTTCCATGGATCAATGTTGGGCCTTATGGAGCTCCACTTGGATGTATGATCCCCTTTTACATCCCTAGATACTGAAACATTGAACCAAATAACCAAGGTATTAGCTTGATGGATGATGTGTCCCAGATGACCTAAGCTTCCCCCATACTAGCCTTATACCTATTTGATTGGTGTTTCTTTATTATAGTGCCCACATGACAATGGAGATCACTTGAGATACTTTGGGAGGTTGACACACTCCACTTTGAGGTTAACGTTATGTGCTAGAGTTTCCATGTCACCCATGCATGCCTTAGGAGGATGGCATAAGGCTTCTTGAGGATAGCCCCTTGGATGAGGTGGTGTTACTTGGAGATGCACCAGTGTATTTTAATTTCCCTTGGAGTGAGACATAGCGCTCCTAAAACCACTTTGTCACTTTGATTGAAGGAGATTCCCATTTATGGAGGATGACATCACGTTGGTGAGATTTTCCTCCCACACTTGTGGAGGATTTATGACATTTTATTATGATTTATCTATTTATAAAGCTACCTTTAGGTCAATTTATAATCCATTAACCTTGTTGAACACTTTAAGCAAACCTATTATGAAATTTCATTGTAAATTAAGGACAAATGACTTGGTTGTCCTCATATAAATAGAGAGAAGTCATTTTATTTGGGATTATCATCACACATTCTTTTCTTCTCTTAAGAGAATGCACTTTGGTGTTTCTTCTTTTTCTCTTGGATGTAATCACTAAGTAGAGTGTGAATTGTCTTGGGGAGGATATTTATTACATCTAGAGACTATCTATGGATTGATGAAGTGATTATTGTTTGAATGGTGTAAGATTAATGCTATTTTTCTTCATTTTTAAGATTAGGGTTTATCTCTTACCATATTAAAAAGCGAAAAATCTTTTATGAACTCTTGTTTCTCCATATTTATGCAAAATTTTCCATTCATGAATCCATCAAAGGAACTTGTTTTCATGCATCTTTTAACCTTGAATATTATATGAAAGAAGTAGTTTGAGTTTTCTAACGGAAGTGAATTGTCTTCCACCCTTCTTGGCCTTAACCTAATTGGATCCATTGCCCAATTGAATAAATTCGCTAGTCTTGTTGTGTCGATCACTCTAAATTTATCTCTTTTCTTTATTTCATAGTAACTATGGTTAGAGTTTGGTCAAAATATGTATTTAATAATATTTTTATACTTGTACATTATTGTCCTTTGGGTAGGAATTTGTATTTATAATGTTTCAATTTCATAATTTATAATTGACCAAAAATTCATAATTCACCTTACGTTATATTGTATCAAAGATTAAAGTCTATCTTTATTCTATATTGTTGGCCCTTGTTTTTAATCCAATTTTGCTTAATTAGATACACTTAATTTCCATATTATCTATCCATTTACCATCCATATACACCCCATTTTGACCAATTTATACATATTCAGGTATATAAAATATTTTTGCAATTTTTAGATGTTTTAAAAAAAAATGGATTTTAAGTGCATTTTTGGACAGGACTAGAAATTCTCGTAATGGCTTCATTGATGTCATACTTGCAGGACACCTGGGAACGAGATGAAAACATTTCTAGAAAGCGTGGGAACTAAGATTGAACGTGTTCCTATTGGTTCGGTCAAACCGAGCTTAAACAGGCCTGATCAAATCCCTAAGAAATAGGCCAAATTTAGGATTTCATGGGATTTTTCAGATTTTGAGTGATTGGATGGATGAGCTCGACCTGGATAGATAGGATAAGGATAGACATATCTGTTAGAGACATTTTAGTTCAGTTTGTTTCATATTTCTCTATTTAAGCCAAAACATTGAAGGCATGAATATGTAGAATTTGTATAATTTCATATTGAGACTTCTGAATATTTTGAGTTAATTTGAGGAACCTGCTCTATCTTCTTTTTGTTGTTCAATGCTGTGGATGATTGATTGAGTTTGCAGTAGCTGATAATCTCTTCAAGTGTGCAAGGCAAGGGTGGAGGGCCCCCACACCAAGCTAAGTACACTTCATGGTTAATTTAGCTTAATTTTCATAAACTAGTTTTGTTTCATATTTGTTTATGTAATTAGATATATGATGATAAATTATGTTTGCTGATGAATCTTGGTTTACTTCTAATCTGCATATGAAGGGAAAAACCAGTGTTTAAGTTAAACTCTCCTTCTATTTGATCAAAGAATATAAACTAGAATTCATCTTTCTTGCTTTCAAGTGATTCTTTGAATTTCCAGTTTTCAAACAATGGCATTAATGATGAATGAATTTGTAATGAATAACAAGAAGGACCTCCTTAGTTAGGAGTCTCTTCTATTATTCTTTTATGCATCTTAAGCTATTGTTCATTAGTGGTTTTTGATTTCTGTTCATGAAGTAGTATTGTAGAAGAAGGTCAATTTGGTTCTCCTAAGTTAAGAGCCACTTCTCATGCTTATTACATATTGAATTAGAAATTACTTAGTTGAATTTTATATTTGTAATATGCACTTCTAATTAGTTTATAATTGCATTTCCTTCAGTTTCCATAACTTATCTTCTAAAGCTGATTATAGTTGATATCCATATATTTTGGACATGCTTCTAAGTTCTACAAACCTGGGTTGATATTTAAAATACTTGTGTTAATTTACTCAATAAATTGACCCAACATATATCATAAAAATTAGTATTTTTTTTTCCACATATTAGAGCCATGAACAAGGTTCAAAATGACAAAAATTATTTCATGTATCATTACAAATTTCTTAAACAATCTAATTATTATAGTGCCACATTAACCACGTTTTGGCATTGACATTCACAAGTTGAAATAGTAAGGCTTCCTTAAACTATGGTTGACATCAAACCCACAAAAATTTTAGATGGTTGAAAATGGCATGTGACCCAACACTTTAGAAGTATGATGCTTTACAATTTGATTGAAAGCTATAAGCACCTTTTGTAGTATGATGCCTTACAAGTTGGTTGGGAATCTGTTAGAAATTTATATATTACAGAGCAATGAAACACATAAAATATATTGCAGAAATATAAACACAGAAAACACATAAAAGAAGAGAGACACAGATATATGTGGTTCACCCAATTCAGGCTACGTCCACGGAGAAACAACTAGTCCTTCATTCTATATTATCCAGCAAACTGAAGAGATACAACCTACAACAGATCCACTGTAATTCCCTCTTCACTCTCACACAATCTCCTCTCTCTTTTTCACTCAAAATACAAATCTACATAGCTGGAATAAAATTCCCTCATATATAGTGAGGGGTTGCCTTCTAGGGCAAAAAACCCTAAATTAAACATACTTCTACTGTCATATCTCCGCCTAATGAACGACCTAGATTGACTATGAAATTACAACATTTTACAAGGCAATTTTACATCTATTTTTAGCTTCGGGGGCGCTGCCCCCGGTCCCCCACCAAGGGGGCTCTAAATAATCATCATTGCCCCCCCGGTAGTGTACATTTTACGGGTGGCATTGCCTCAACATTATGAACTGGGGTCCAATGCAGCGATACCTATGAATAAAGAAGATAATCAGGCTCCACACCCAACAGAAACATAAGCCAATTTAGGATATTATGCTTGGTAAACTCAAATTGTGATTTCTCAAACTACAATATAAAGGTTGTAAGATAACTTAGGCGTTCTACTACATTAATAATCAATGCCTTGCCAAAAGAGATAGGGCCTCCTCGTTGGTTAGGTATTGCTTGAAACTCTATAGAGTAGATTTCAGTTTATTTATATTTATATTAATTTAGTGATAACTCTATTTCTTTATGCTATTTCAACTCATTAATTTTATAAGTAATTATGTTTCTTTATGCTGCTACAACTCATTAATTCGATAATTAATTTACTCATTTCTGAAAGATTGTGTTTCACATACTTTGTTTTCCTCGATTTACAGTGTTTTCTTTAATGCATCTTGTTGAATTGGATTCTATACATTACATTTTGTCACATTCCATCATTTGATATGCATCTTTGGTACAAGGATCAAGATCATCAAAAACCTTGAGCAAGTTACCACTTGAGTACTTGTGTTATTTACTTCTGCCTATGTGGTTTGTTCTACTTGTATTGAGAGTTACAATGTTAAGCTTTCTAAGCCCACAAGGTAGAAGTGTGTAAGTTCCTTTCTTGCAAAAATAAATTAGTTATTTTACTTGTGTAGGGGGTTATAACACTAAATTTCCAAAATGCATTAGGTAGAAGTCTTATATTTCAATCTTGCAAGCATGAACTTTAAATTACTACAAGTATGGTTTGCTTTCCATGGTGACTTGTAAAAGAAAATTAATATATTTCTTTGTAACACTCCATTAGGATAATACAATCTCATTGGCACTTAACATAATTGTACTAGCATATGTAGTGCATGATAATTTTCAAGTTCCATACATACACTAGATTGATAATTAAATGTACAACATCTCATTTATTTACGAAGTAATTAGGCGGTAATTGAAGAACCCATAAATGGTCCACTATGATACCTCAATGTTTTCTTTCACTAATGATGTTGATTGCACTTGATCTTGAAGCTATGTTTCAGGAATAGATGCCATGAGAACACTTGTGACATTGCAACATCAACATTGCCCTTCCATGGATTGAATTTGGGCCTGGTTGAGCTCCACATGAAGGTGTGATCCCCTTTTACACCCCTGGATGCCGAAACATTGAACCAAGAAGCTAGGGTGTTATCTTGATGGATGATGTGCCCCAGAGGACCTAAGATTACCCTAGACTATCCTTGTACCTATTTTATTTTTGTTTCTTTATTCTAGAGCCTGCATGACAATGGAGACCACTTGAGATACTTTGGGAGGGTTGACACATTCCATTTTGAGTTTAACGTTATGCGCTAGAATTTCCATGTCACCCATGCATGATGTAGGAGGATGGCATAAGGCTTCTTGATGATATCCTCTTAGATGAGGAGGTGTTACTTGGAGATGCACCCATTTATTTTAATGTCCCTTGGAGTGATACATAGTGCTTCTACAATCACTTTGTCACTTTGCTTGATGGAGATGCCCATTTATGGAGGATGACATCATGTGTGGAGGATTTATGACATTTTATTATTATTTATCTATTTATAAAGCTATATTTAGGTTGACTTATAATCCATTAGCCTTGTTGGACGCTTTAGCGAACCTATTAGGGATTTTCATTGTAAATTAAGGAAAAATGACTTGGCTACCCTCATATAAATAGAGAGAAGTCATTTTATTTTGGATTCTCATCACACATTCTTTTCTTCTCTTAAGAGATTGCACTTTGGTGTTTCTTCTTTTTTCTCTTTGATGCAATGGCTAAGTAGAGTGTGAATTGTCTTGGGGAGGGTATTTATTGCATCAAAAGAGTATCTTATGGATTGATGAAGTGATTCTTGTTTGAATGGTGTAAGTTTAATGATATTTTCTTCCATTTTGCAAGTAATTTTTGAAATTAGGGTTTATATCTTGCCATATTAAAAAATGCATTATCTTTTATGAACTCTTTTTCTCCATATTTATGAACAATTTTCCATTCAAGAATCTGTCAAAGGAACTTGTTTCCATGCATGTTTTAACCTTGAATCTCCTATGAAAAAAGTCATTAGATTATTCTAAAGGAAGGGAATTTTCTTCCACCCTTATTGGCCTTGACCTAATTGACTCCATTGCCCAATTGAATAAAGGCACTAGTCTTGTTATGTCAAACACTCTAAATTTCTCTCTTTTATTTATTTCATGGTAACTAGGGTTAGATTTTGGTCAAAATATGCATTTAATAGTATTTTTTACTTTTACTTTATTGTTGTTAGGGTAGGAATTTGTATTTATTAAAGTTTTAATTTCATAATTTATAATTCATGAAAAAATCGTAATTCACCTTACATTATGTTGTACAAAGATTAAAATCTCTCTTTATTCTAGATCATAAAAATTGGTAATTTTTTTTCCTCCACATATTGGAGCCATGAACAATGTTCAAAATTACAAAAATTATGTCAAGTATCATTACAAATTTCATGAACAATATATCAGGCCAGGAGGTAACTCCACGAATTGAATTGATTTCATTAATATAGAACATGAATATTTACATGGAGAGGGAGACTATTGGGTTTCATCTCCCAATGTCTCTTTGTCTTCCAACTCCCTTTTTTTTACTATTTACAATATAATTTTACATCAATTTACCTAATACCAAAGATTAGGTGTCAACATTCCCCCCCTTAATATGAAGGGATGCTGGTGAGTCTAAGCATAAGTTTGAATCTTTCAAACTTTTCCTTTCTGAGCGCTTTGGTGAAGATGTCTGTAATTTGCTTGGCCTCAACATGATGTCAAATCAAATGGTATTTTGTTTTGATGTGCTTCATTCGATCATGGAATTTTGGGTTCTTGGCTAACTTTATAGTAGAAGTGTTATCAATTAAAAAAGCAGTTGATTGCACTTGTTTCTCTTGCAAATCTTTCAGAATTTTCCCGAGCCACACAATTTCCTTTGTTGCTTCAACGGTTGCCAAATATTATGCTTTGGAATCTGTTGGAATTAATCTTTACGTGACCTCCATGATACAACTCTTGATCCAAGACTCATAACATAACTTGAAGTATATACCCCAATTTATTTATCTCCATCAAAGTCTAAATCAGAGTATCCAATCAAGCTGAAGTCACCCACCTGTGTATACTTGAGTCCAAAGTCTTAAGTTCCCTTCAAGTAATTTAGAACTCTTTTTGCAGCAGACCAGTGATCCTCACAAGGATTTGCATAAACCTGGAGAGGATTCCAACAACAAATGAGTGTCTGGTTTGGTGGTAGTTAACTAGTTGATACTTCCTACGAGCTATCCATACTTCGTTGCATCCTCAAATTCTTTTCATTCAATGGATGTGAGCTTTAAGTTATGTTCCATTGGAGTAGTCAAAGGATTGCACTCAACCATGCCAAAAATGTTCAACAGATATCCAATGTAGTTCATCTTAGAGAGGAATATAAACTTCAGATGTTGAGTTACTTCAATACCAAGATAATAGTGAACATATCCCAAATCTACCATTTCAAAATCTTTCCTTGGTTCTTTCTTTGTGGATGCAATGTAGCTCTTATTTGTAGGTTTTAACCTTGTACATAAATTACCTGCATACGAATTGTAAAACACAGAAAATAAAAAATGCGAGAGCATAACACATAAAACACTTATACATAGAGATTTTCCCCTGGATCCCAAAACTGAGACTACCAGCTTGATTTTTCATTATGTTCCTTTCAATGTTACAATACATATTTATACATGCCGAAGCATCCAATACCATGGACAAAAAACCATCACGTCCAAAAACATGGACCGAAAACCATCGTGTCCAAAACCATGTGCGAAAAACATGCACAAAACCATAGGTAGTTCTGCCCAACCTAATACAGGGTCCAAAACCAAAATTTTCTGGGGTGCTGCCCTGGACCCCATAGAGTGGGGTTACGTGCGCCCCTCAAACCCCCTATGACTCCCCCTGCTACAAAATCGACGCAACGAAGGGGGGGTTCCGCCCCCCTTCTAACCCCCCGGTTAACTACGTGGGCTAGTCGTGGAAATAATATAACACAACCCAACATCATTGTTACCTGTCATTAGAAGATCATCTACATACAACACAAGATATACAACCATTTTTCCAACTTTCTTGACAAAAAAGGTTGCATCATCAAGATCATAAAGTTTGAAATTGAGTTTCAAAAGATGCTTAGTTAACTTCTCGTACCAGGCCATGGTGCTTGCTTGATGCCATACAATGATTTTACAAGCTTGCATACTTTGTGTTCTTGACCCTTCACAACAAATCCTTCTAGTTGGGACATAAAAACATTCTCTTTCAGATCTCCATTCAAGAAAGCACTTTTTACATTCATTTGATGGACTTTCCAGCAGTTTTGATCTGCCAAGGCAAACAATGTCTAGATGGTAGCCCATTCTTTCGTTGGGGAAACATTATCCTCATATTTGACCCCTTCTTTCTATGCAAAACCTTTTTCCACGAGCCTGACTTTATGCTTGTCAAGTGAGGCATCTATTTTATACTTGTTTTTGAAGAACCAATTGCAGTCAATTGGTTTGGTTCCCAATGGAGGATCAACCAGCTTCCAGGTTCCATTCTTTATCAAAGCATCATATTATTTTTGCATCGCTTCTTTCAATTCATCATGAAAATCAGCTTCTTTGAAGGAAGTTGGTTCAAAATTGGTAGAAAAATTCAGTTCACAATCATAAGAAACATCCATATCAATCAGTGAATTAGGATTCTCTACATCACCTCCATTTTGTCTTGCTGATATTCTTGTTCCTGTCTTTCCAACCTCATCAGGACGAACATTTTCAAGTGTCTTTGTCAGCCATTTTGGAGGACCTTTTTGAGATGGCTCAGGCTGCTCAGTTGACTAAGTTGGGGCTGAATCAAGATTTAGTCTCCCAATTCTATCAATCACATCACTCAATGTCTCATTAGTGGCTAGAGATTCATGTAGGGAAGAGAGTGCTTCAGAAGAAGATTCCACAGATTGATCCAATATAGGAATCCCCCCTTCAAGATGTGGATCTCATTATAAAACTCTTGAAAAGACTTTGCATGTTTGAATCTATCCAAGTGATCAAGTTGTTGCTCAACAACATTTCCAGTGTTGGAAGATTCAAGAAAGATCACATCTCTAGATATTATAAACTTATTGTTCACTTCATCATAGAGATGATATGCTTTGGAGATATTTGAGTACCCCAAGGAGATACATTTGTGACCCCTTGCACCGAGTTTGTTTCTTTGTTCCTTGGGTATCAAGGCATAATAGGTGGAACCAAAAACCCTGAGATTCCTTGCCGAAGGAATGTGACCATAGCACATTTCATAGGGAGTCTTGTTTTTTATAGCATTAGATGGACACCTATTCTTTATATACACTACACATCGAACTGCATCAGCCCAAAATATCAGTTTAACATTCTTGAAATACATCATGGAATGTACCATATTTAAGATTGTTTTGTTCATTTTTTCAGCTACTCCATTTGGTTGGGGATTATAGGGAATAGTTGTTTGATGTTTGATCCCAGTTGGCGAAGATAGTTTTCAAATTCATTTGAAGTGTATTCTTTTCCATTATCAGTACGAATAGAGCCAATATGAGATTGTGCATCATTTTCAATCCATGCATGAAAGTTCTCGAATGTTTCAAAAGGTTCACATTTTTTCTTCATTAAATAAACCCAACACATTTTGGTGTAGACATCAATAAATGTCATCATGTATTTATTACCAATTGAAGAAAATGAATATACAATGGGCCACATAAATATGAATGAATGAGTTCAAGTTTTCTATGTGCTCTGGAATGAGAATGATGAAAAGATTGTTTGTTGTGCTTTCCTAAGATACAAGCATCATTGCTTAAGTTTCCTAAGAAGTGTAGGCAAACCGATAACACCATTTTTCTTCAACAAATGAAGGTTGTCATATTTCAAGTGTCCAAATCTAGCATGCCATAAAAGACTTGATGTAAATGTAGCATCATCAATGAGAACTATATGATAAGTTCTGTGCATGAGCAAAGGTTCCTTGCAACTTCAGAAGTCTCTCTTCTTCTATCCCCGTCATGACAAGTGAGTGATCTGATGATTTTATGGCCTTGACCTTGCCATCAAATATATGAATGGAGTGTCCTTGCTGGTCGATGTGGACCAAAGACAACAAGTT
The DNA here is from genome assembly GCA_031772625.1 of Pinus tabuliformis. Lineage (NCBI taxonomy): Eukaryota > Viridiplantae > Streptophyta > Pinopsida > Pinales > Pinaceae > Pinus > Pinus tabuliformis. The sequence continues at coordinate 1,183,584,195 of CM062820.1, read as the reverse complement.
TCTCCTCAACTTTGGGAGGTATACAACATCATATAGAATAAAGTCTGAAAGACCAGGTAGTTTGAGCCTGATGGTGCCAAGCCCTAATGGATTGAGTTTTGACTTGTCTACAAAGTATACCGCTCCATCAACATTGTCAATGAATTCTTCAAATAAATCTCTCCTGAAAGTCATGTGGCAAGTTGCTTTTGAATCAATAAACTAAGCATCTTTCCATGAAGCAAGTGAAGCATTGAATAAGTCTCCAGTTAATCCAATGTTGCAATGTGCCACAACATAATGAGCGGATTCAGGTGCTTTACTTTTCCCTTTGTCATGCGTTTTGTCCTTTCCTTCATTTATTTCCTACTCAATTATGTCCTAAGGCAAATTACAAGTGCAAGCATCATGTCCATCTCTATTGCATTATATGCCATGGATATCAGACATTTCTCCTTGGAACTGTTTGCCCCCTTGCCTCTAAAATTCCTACTACTTCTTCCTCTTCGGCCACCTCTTCCTTTGGAAGAATCTTGTGCATGATTCTTCTCCTTTTGTGCAAGACACAACTTCTTAAGAAGATTGGGGATTTGTCTTCTTCCCAAATGCCTTCTCTCTTTCAATAGATTTCTTCTCAAGGGAGTCAAAGGTGATCTCCTTAAGTTGGCCACTTGCTTGTAAAGACTTAAGATAATGTGAATAAGTAGGATATAGTGCCTTGACATAACCTATGAGGGGAATATCTATTTCAACTTTGGTGGATTTTATATCATGCATAATTGATCTTACTTCTGATCCTAAGGCAAGAGGGTCATCATTTTCCAATTAAAGACTAAACAACTTGACCATCAATTAGACAACTTCAAGTTCAAAGTGTGAGTCATAAAATTCCTTCAATTTATTTAAGGCTTCAAAATAATTTGAAAATGGAGAAATATGTCGACTCACCTCTTCATTCACTGACACTGCAATCAGGGCATAGACATTGTTGTTCTTGTTTTCCCAAATGGCAATCTCCTTATCTAAAGTAGGCTTTTCAGGTGCATTGTCTCCTTCTCCTTCATGAATTCCTTTACAAAGAAGATTGAAAACGAGGATGTGTTTTATCTTCCTAGACCACTCATGATAGTTCTCTTTTCCAGAGAGAACTACACCCACAATGGAGATGAGCAAATGCATCATATAGTCTAATATGGCCTCAAAATTACAGTGGTTGAAACAAAAGGTTGATGTATTTGCAATAAAATTGATTGATTATGTCTTCAAAATCATCAATATACCTCCATACATACACTTTACTCTTCGTTATATTATGTCTTTAATACCCCTCACATTCTAATATACATCCAGATACTATGGAATTTAAATCCTCTCACATAATTCATATGAATGAATGAAATATATGAATTATATTCTCCACACATATAACATATGTGAACATATATGTAATTTCAACACAAGAAATATATCCCATTATATATTATGCCATGACCTTTCAACGTACTTTTATGCCATCATAAACTATATGCCATACTGTATTCCATACTATCATGATTTAAAAAAAGGAAATAATACTCATATATACACCGCTCACCATTCAAATACACCATACATAATACCAACATACTCCATTCAAACTTCACGTTCTTGAAAAACCAAAGCATATACACTCACGCACTTCATATATGTGCCAAACAAAAACTTCAATGGATTTTAAAATCATACTGTTCTTCAAGGAGGAGATACCATGCTTCCGTTGTGCCACGTCTTGAAATAATGCATCGAATAATGTTTACAATTAATACGACCATGCAGCACCAGGTCTTGTCTCATACATTCCAACACTAGTCACTATGAATAATACTATGTGCAGAGTAATAGTCTTCGGTCAATCCAGGTTTAGGCTCTCCTGGTATTTATTGCCAGGGATTTGAGGAGTTACATAGCAGAAGAATGCTAAAAAATTAGGTTGGCTCTGATACCATGTCAAGCTAGGAAGTAACTCCACAAATTGAATTTATTTCATTAAGATTGAACATGAATATATACATGGAGAGGGAGACTATTGAGTTTCATCTCCCAATGTCTCTTTGTCTTCCAACTCCCTTTTATTTTTACTATTTACAATATTTACACATTAGGAGACTTTTGAGGTCTAAAATGGGTCTCCTAAGGAAATTATAAAATAATAGTGGAAATAATTAAATAAGATTAGATTACATCATCAAATTTTAGAGGAAAAAAGAAAAAACTATTTTTTCAACTTATCTCCCAATGGGTTTACTCAAATTTCAAGCAGAAACACTCGTTGGATGTAAAATTTGATTCTTAATCCAAGGAGTACCCATGTTACATACTTTCGATGGACCCTACTAGAAGAAAAATGAGAAATACATGAAAAACATGATTGCAATCACGTGTTTTCATGTATTTCTCATTTTTTTGTGTAATAGGCTTGATCGAAAGTATGTAACATGGGTACTCCTTAGATGAGGAATTAAATTTTTCATCCAACGAGTAATCCCGATCGAAATTTGAGTAAAATCTTAAGGAGATAAGTTAAAAATACGAGTTGAAAAAACAGTTTTATTATTTTATTATTTTTTAATATTTTAACTTTTTTACGCCAAAAATGGTTAATCATCCCCCATAGTTGACATCATCATCTTGAATCCTAGTGGTTCTTATAAAATTTATTTTGGTTTTACATTTTCTTAGGAGGCCCATTTTAGACCTCAAAAGTCCCCTAATGTCAATTTACCTAATCTCAAGATTAGGTGTCAACACAATCTAATTATTATAGTGCCACATTGACCACCTTTTGGCATTGACATTCACAAGTTGAAATAGTAATGATTTCTTAACCTCTCGTTCACACCAAATCCACAAAAAATTTAGATAGTTGAAAATGGTGTGTGACCCAACACTTTAGATGTATGACAATTTACAAGTTGATGGAAAGCTTTAAGCACCTTCTATAGTATGATGCCTTGCAAGTTGGTTGAGAAACATAAGCCAATTTAGGATATGGTTCTTGGTAAACACAATTTGTGATTTCTCAAACTACAATATAAAGGTTGTAAGAAAACTTAGGCATTCTACTACATTCATAACCAATGCCTTGCCAAAAGAGATAGGGCCTCCTCCTTGGTCGAGTACTTCTTGTAATTATATAGAGTAGATTTCAATTTATTTATATTTCTATTAATTTAGTGATCACTCTATTTCTTTATGCTATTGCAACTCATTAATTTGATAAGTAATTATATTTCTTTATACTGCCACAACTCACTAATTTGATAACTAATTTACTCTGTTTCTGAAAGAGTGTGTTTCACTTTGTTTTCCTATATTTGCAATGTTTTCTTTGATAAATATTGTTGGATTGGATTTCATACGTTACATTTTATCAACTTTCCATCATTTGATATGCATCTTTGTTGTAAGGATCAAGATTATCAAAATCCTTGAGAAAGTCACCACTTTACTACGTGTGTGATTTACTTTTGCCTATGTGGTTTGTTCTACTTGTATTGAGAGTTACAATGTTAACCTTTCTAAGCCCACTAAGGATAAGTGCGGCAGTAACCTTCCTGCAAAAATAGATTAGTTATTCTACTTGTGCAGGGCATTATAACACTAAATTTCCTAGATGCATTAAGTAGAAGTGTGATATTTCAATCCTGCAAGCGTGAACTTTAAATTTCTACAAGTGTGGTTTGCTTTTCATGGCAACTTGTAAGAGAACATTAATATCTTGCTCTGTAACACTCTTTTAGGATACTACAACCTCATTGGAACTTAACTAAATTGTACTAGCCATGAACAAGGTTCAAAATATTGGAGCCATGAACAAGGTTCAAAATGACAAAAATCCTTTCATGTATCAATACAAATTTCATGAACAATTTGATTATTATAGTGCCGTATTGACCACCTTTTGGCATTGACCTTCACAAGTTGAAATAATAAGGCTTAACCTCTAGTTGACATCAAACCCAAAAAAAAATTAGATAGTTGAAAATGCCGCGTGACACAACACTTTAGAAGTATGAAGCCTTACAGTTTGATTGAAATCTATAAGCACCTTTTGTAGTATGATGCCTTGACAGTTGGTTGAGAACCTGTTGACAGTGCTGGATGCCACCAACACTAGGGGGTCTCCTCGATATGAAGTCGAAACTATACCTCACACCGTTTGGAGTAAGAGCCCCATCAGGATAGTAGGACCGACCGCCATAACTTAGATATTTTCCTTGGCTGTAATAAACAACATAAGGGTGTATGCGAAAAACCTTTGAAACAAGCAAGTTGACACTATGAAGCATATAATTGCAATGTATATAAGGTACTTTCAGCCTTTAGAAGAAAAGTAATAGTACAATCCTAATAAAGACACACGGGAGCATAGAAAGAATCATTAATTAACTTGCAAAATAGTTCACAAGATAAAAACAATCATAAAAGCGAGTAACAATGCACATTCAACAAGATGTATATCAAAACCAAAGAAATAGTTCATTTTTTTAGTATGTATGAACACCAACATATACTACAAACATTAAAAGAGCAGTCTTACAACATCCACGATACATGCATTAAAGTGCGCTAGTTTCGAGAACTTCAAATATTAAGTGAATGTTCCAAGCTACACGATTACAATGATGCAACACTAGCCCCAATAGTGGAACATTAAGTCACTACTTTCTCCTCCAAAGAATGATCTTCTCTCATATTCCAAGCTAGAGAATATAAGGTGAAAAGTCCATTTTCTTGAGGCATGAGGTTTTCTTTATAACAAATGAGGTGACTCTTCACCTCCCCATGTGACTCTTCACCTCCCTCATGACTCTTGAGCTTCCATGTGATTTTCGAACTTCTAAATGACCTTTGAACTTATACATGACTCTAGGAATTTCTAGTGACTCTTCATGTTCCATGTGTGAACCTTGGGCTTCCATGCATTTTACATTTTTTCATTTTTGAAATTACATAATTACATTCCCCAAATAATGTGGCAAAAATACATGGACCAAACAACACTCTTGTGCTGACACTTTAAATGACCATAGTCTCTTGACTGTGACATGAGACTTGATGGCAATGTATTGATGTGAGGTTCCTTTCTCCATTTTTATGTCTTCAAATCTTGATGGTTGATCTAGGATTTGCTTCATCTTCACCCTCCAAAGGGTCGAGATGAGTGTTGGAACCTTCTAAATGAACATGAGTTGCCATCTCTTTGTTTAATCAAATATTCCTTTCCTCCCACGCAATAGCATATTTGCGATTCATCTCCACAAGTGTCCTTCCTATAACCTATTCTTGCTAACCTCTTTGACCATCATCCTACCATGATGGTGTGATAGCACATGTAAATAATGTTAACTCATGACAAGACAACACCAGTCCCATAATCACATATTCTATCTGTGTTTGCTCATGTAACACGTTGACTGTGATGGGACATTACGCAAGGACTGAGAGAAGGGGCATAGGAATTACAAATTTGTGCACTACAAGGACCAAGGGATGACCATGTGTCCTTTGGAACTACACAATGCATAATTAGGGAAGGCTCATCAAGGTTTTGCATACTGGGCAAGTTCAGGAGACAAGGGTGATAGGCTTGCTCATTGAGGATGCAATGTGCAATGCTCAAGGAAGAGGAAGTAGGGATTGCACAATTGAGCTTTGTAAGGACTAAGGGATGACCCTACTATCCACTAGAACTATGTAATGCATAGTTGAGGAGAGGTAGGACAAGGCATTGTGTAGTTGAGAAAGTGAAGGAGACAAGGGAGGCAAGGCTAGGCACTGTAACTGGCAATGCACAATGATTGAGGAGAACACTATGGGATTGCATAATTGAGAACTGTAGTGACCTAGAGATGCACCTACTGTTCACTGAAACTACATAATGCACAATTGGAGGCAGACATTATCAAAACATTGCGCAAAATGTAGAGGCAAGCAACAAGAATTAGGTAACTTTGCTATGAGATTTCATAATTCTCAGTTGAAGAGGTTGTCCTCTAGGATTGTGTAGAGGACAAGTATAAGCAACAAGAGGCTAATGACTAAGGATTGGAGGTACACAATGTGATCATCACTTGCTTAGAGGCTGAATGTTTTCGTGAGTTATGCAAGATGTGTGTACAGAGGACTCCAAAATCGACTAAGTGTGAGATCAATGGGACATGAAAGTAAGAGCATATAATAGGTCCCGAACATGATCACGCACACATATACACCCAAGAACATAACAAGAAGACACACAATACATAAAACCAACAATCATATAGTGAAATGACAATAAATTGACACTTATCTCCAAGTGTGATGCTTAAGATGTACCTTTACGATACAAATGTTGCAATGCAACCAAAATGTGTGCTATGCCATAAAATGTGTCCAACACATGTTCTAATGATAAATAACATCAAATAGTGCAAGAGAGTGTGTTCGAGGCACCTCTAGGAGGTGTTCCATGGTGCTCTTAAGATGTGTGAAAACAAGCGAAAGCAACACATGCAAGAGTGAAAACGACACTTGCAAACACAAAGAAAACACAAGCGACACATGCAAGATTGAAAGTAAGCAAAAGGGACACTTGTAATAGATAGAGCAAGCAAAAACTACACATGTAAGAGCAAAATAAAGAAAAAGCGACACTTGTAAAAGTGAAAGTGATAGTTGAGAAACTCATCTAGAAGGTGGGGCATTTACAACCATGAGTGAGAGAATGCTCCTTATACCCCAACAACGCACACAACTCAAAAGAGAAAGATGAATATAAGGATGAGTTATGGTATGGAATCTTTATACAAGGAGATAAGACATGTAATTAGGGTTAAGATTGATGAGTGTGCTTAGTGCATGTCGGGAAACTAGGAGCCAAGAGTGAATTGCTTGACTTGAAGAAATACACTGTCACTACCAACCAAGAGTGTGCAATCACTATCTATAAAGGATGCCCTTGAACTTTCACTCTCCATAAGGATTGCGCAGTCTCTGTCTACAGGAACTATGCAAGCACTGGCATCAAGGATTGCGCAAGCATTAGCATCAAGGAATGTGAAAGAATTATCATCAAGGATTACACAACCACTAGTTCTAGAGACCGTGCAGTCATTGTCATTAGGCACCGCACAACCACTGTCATCAAGGACTGCGCAATGCTTGACTTGCGAGGATACACATCGATTGTTAGGATTGCTCAAAAGGATTTTTCTATGCACACATCACAAGATAAGCATGTAAAAACAAGTCGCTTTGACACTTAGAATTCTTAAATGAACACTTGAACAATGTAACTAAGCATGACATTAATGGCTTGAAATGAAGAATGGCATGGTCATAAGGAGGCTCCAAAATTTGGATGTAGGCAAAATTTTGGAGGGTGTTTGTCGCAACGACAACACTTGGTGACCCACTAGAAGAACTCCAACTTCTCTGTTTAGGTCCAATATTAAGTATAAGGTCTAGCCTTCTTGAAGTATTATCTCATTCTATTGATCACCCTAGCTTCATTACTTAGCTCAGTTACATATGAAGTCTCTCTTATTCCTCTTGTCGACTTAACACACCCACAAGACTAATCAAACTCCAATAGTTTCGATTAGGGAGTAGGAGTATGTAAATTCCACAAGTTAATATGTTCAGAGTCTTATTATCATCTTTGGTGTTGCTTCGCTGCCAGCAGGCTTGCTCAGTGCCTCGTCAGAGTTATTTCAAGGAACCACAAGCATTGCTTCGATGCCATCAAGTTTGTTTAGTACCCTGGTGAAGTTGCTTGCTTCACCTATCTATGCAGGAAACCTTTCTCTTCTTTCACTCTTTGTTTATTTTATTATTTTATGTTCATTCGCATTTCATATGCGTTTATTTCACTAGGGGCAGAAGAGGGATCCCGACTTATTTTACGGGCAAGAGAGGTTGTTCCTTGTTCTGCAGAGACTCTTATATATATACCTTTGAAACTAGTATGCTCACTTAAGTTTTTCCTCCTTTCCCTTCTCTACTCGACTGAGCTGACACGTTAAAACCAATTAATACAAATGGATGATTGAAAGAACAAAGATCATATTATAGATACAAGCAACGTAGATTTGCTAAGGTTTTTGTTTAAGATGAAACATATTTTCTGTACGTGCATCATGGACCTTAAAAGATATTTAGGCCCAAACAAAGATGACGACCAAAGATAAGCTAAGTGTTTCTAGTTGTCATAATTGCCCTTTCGACTTTTTCTACATTACCATAGAGCCAAACAAAACAACTTTCATACATAGTTTTATTAAAACTAAATGAGAGCAAAGACACGAAAGAAAACATGACACGACATAAAAGACAAAACTTAAGAACGAAAAGCAACATGTAAAACTAGTAAAGGGCATGTGAAGAATAAAACTTAAATAAAAAGGGAATGCAGGGAAGTACTGTAATGAAATGCAAAAATAACTAAAAAATAGAACTAAACTTAAATCCTAATCTCTCTAAACTAAAAGGTCAGGATTATGTGAAGTCAAATTTCCAATGTAGCCATTTAAGTTGTTCGTGACCTACAAGTAGAAAGATATAAAGGATTAGCAACAATATAAAACAATGTGCAGGAATAAAGATGTCAACCTAAATTCTTTGCACACGAAATCAAAGGATCTTTCCTATTGGAAAAAAGATGTGCCATAACAACTAGCTTTAACCAATATGTAGCTTTACCATTTTTATTAGAACAATGATCATACAAACCTTGAAGGCTGTTTGTGAATATACATTCGTCAGTGTTTTCAATCTTAGGAAACATCAAGAAAGATTGAAACTTAGTATTAGCAACATAACTAGCCAATCATAGATTCAGTGATAGTATTTGAAACTATCGATTTGAAAACCTTGAAATTTTTGGAAAGATGAAATTTCAATCAACACACTCAAATTACAAAGAGAATCTTGCGAGGAAAATTTAATCTGATCGTGTTCATACACTTTGTCAAGATCAGATGATTAATAGAATGACAATTGTTAGAACCAGGGTTATGATAAGATTGATGAATTGGCATATAAGATTCTCGATTCTCCATTGGTTCCCTTTGTACTCGATTACATACTAAATCAACAATATGAAAGATTTGGGAATTGAAAACAGTTGCTAGCATCGTAATTCGGGAAACCAATTAGGATACTATGTTGACAAAATCCAATATCCATATTAGCAAGAGGATTTTGATCCGATGAATGACTCAAGCATTGAATGATACTCAAAAGGATTGATTGTGCCAGAAAAATGATTAACTTCATAGGATACACTAGAGAGATAAGCAACTAATTATTCATGGAAGAATTAGACAGGAATGAATCTTTCAGTCAATGATAATCTTTGCCTCGATAATCAGAATGTTAGATTTCAAAGTTGTGTACATCCATAAAAGATATGCACTCCAACCCTAGATTTAATACAAGAGATTTGCATGAAGAAGAATTAACTAAACAAGAACCTTCTATTCGACTAGAGAATCTATCTTGAGGATTAAGATAATTAACTTGAAAATGTTGGAAATCCTTCAAGAGTGAGCTTACATCCAGTGAGACAACGCTGAGGGAAGAATTATGCAAGAATATTCTAATCTAACCTAGTTCGGAGATCCCATCAGGATTGCGAGAACCTGACATAACCATCAACCGAAGTTGAAGTGTCTCGACTTTCTGACAAGTCTCTGAACTTTCAAATGGTAGAAGATTAAATTTTGAAGACATGGTTAGGGTAACATTTGTATAAAGACAACTATTATCAATTATTTCAGCAAGATCGTTATGAGTCATATGACAACTATTGGATTCAACTGTTTCATCGACATCACCAAATAAATTACCCAAATTGTAAGAAAGATGTTCAATGATTACCACATCATCTTCTTCATCATGGGAAGCTTTACCACCTTGTGTGGACTTAAGATCTAATTCATCATAATGCAAATTGGAAGAACATGATATATCAATTGATTCATTATACACGTCTCCACATAAGGGCTAGTGAGCTGAGGAAGAAATTCATGTGAGAAACTATTCATGATTAGATCAGATTCCAGATTAAAGCTTTGCAAATCCAAGTATTCTTGCGAAAACAAGAGATCATCCAATGTACTTGGGCATTCATCACCATATATAGAAAGGGATTCATTGGTGTCAAGGTGATGGTTTTCGGCTTTATTTTGGTCAACAGATTTGGTTTCATTTGAATGATTACCAAGAGTGAAAGATCCTTGATCAACCAAGAATGTAAAAAAATCATCTTGAAATGGGGGACTTTGAAAGAGGAAAGAAAGATGGAATGTGTCTTCACTCTTTTGCTCCTCCACCTGTGCAATGTGACCACCTTGTACTTGATTACAATTTGAACCAACAAATTGATAATAAAAAATATTTAGAGCAATTACCAATAGTGGATTGATTAAGCGAATCAAGGTACAAATGGTCATGAGGTGTAAATGATAAAGGATGACAGGTATCCCTTGAAGAAACACTAATTTCAATCGAATCAGATTCAAGATTAAGATTATGCATGTTAATGTTATCTCGAAGAATCAAGGGATTAGATTCGATATAATAATTTGAACCATGAAAGCTTCTTTGAATGAAACCTAGTTCCTGGGAAGAAGATGAATGTGGGAGAAATAGATCAACAATTTGGTTTTTAGATTTCACAACTCTAACCTCGGAATGAGCAACCCCTTTCTTTGGTAATGAGAAAGGAGGGAAAGGAATAAAAGGAGTAATAAATTCCTCCTCCGATAATGGAGGTGCGTCATGATTGAGAAAAGTTGGAAGAGCAAAACCATTAGGAGAATCCAATACAAATTGTTTCAAGGAGACTAGAACCAAATGCTGAAACTTTTCACTCGTGAAATCCCAATCAACATATTCTTCGGAAAATTCATAGCAAAGGTGAAGAAACTGATCAAGAAAATTCGCTAATGATTCACCGGGTTTCATTCTAAGCTAATCAATCCTTTTACATACATCTTTATAATCATACCTGTCAAAAGCTTCACAAAGCTCCTCTACAAGTTGCGTAAATGAATGAATAAAAGTAGTTGGTAATGTATGACACCAATGCTTGACACGACCTTCGAGTGTGAGGGTGAATAATTTAGCTTGAGCATCATTACAATGTATTCCATTAGAAGGAAGAGTTGAATGAATAAAAGCATATACCCAAGCACAGTTGTTGGACCCTTTCCTTCAAACTTGAGATGTGACAAGTTATGAATGATTTCAGCGGGGATTGTAAGATCTGATATATTCGAAAAACATCCAAGGATTATGATTTTGGAAGAAGCTATTCCGTATAAGATATTCAAAACAGAGTAAACAAGCTCAACATGTCATCTGGCACTCCTTCTAGTGCCAAATTTGTTGACAGTGCTATAGGCTGCCAACAATAGGGGGTATCCTCGTTATGAAGTCCCAACTAGAACTCACATTGTTTGGAGTAGAAGCCCCATCTGGATAATAGGCCTGACTGCCATAACTTAAAGGTTTGTCTTCGTTGCAATAAACAACATAAGGGAGTATGCAAACAACCTTTGAAATAAACGAGTTGACACTGTGAAACATACAATTGTAATGTATATAAAGGTACTTTCACAGATGGGAGAGAGAAAGTGAGCGTTTAGAGGAAAAGTAATAGTACTATCCTAATAAAGACACACAAGATCATAGAAATAATTGTTAATTAACCTACAAAATAGTTCACAAGATAACAATGACCATAAAAGCAAGTAACAATGCACATTCAACAAGATATATACCAAAGTCAATGAAATAGTTCATTTTATTTAATATGTATAAACACAAACATATACCACAAACATTAAAATAATAGTCTTACAACAACCACGATACATGCATTAAAGTGCGCCGATTCTAAGAGCTTCAAATATTAAGTGAAACTTCCAAGATACACTATTACAATGATGCAACGCTAGTCCCAATAGTGAAACATTAAGTTAATACTTGCTCCTCCAAAGAATGAGCTTCTCTCCTATGCCAAGCAAGAGAAGCCAAGGTGAAAATGCCATTTGCTTGAGGCATGAGGGTTTATTTATAAAAAATGAGCTAACTCTTCACCTCCCTCATGACTCTTGAGCTTCCATGTGACTTTTTGAATTTTTAAGTGACCTTTGAACTTCTACATGACTCTAGGACTTTCTAGTGACTCTTCAGGTTCCATGCATAACCCTTAGACTTGCAGACATTTTACATTTTCTCATTTTTGAAATATTACATAATTACATTCCACAAACAATGTGGCAAATATACATGGGACCAAACAACACCCTTGTGTTGACACTTTGAATGACCATAGTTTGTTGCCTATGACATGAGACTTGATGGCAATGTATTGATGTGAGGTTCCTTTCTCCATTGCTATGTCTTAAACTCTTGATGATTGATCTAGGATGTGCTTCATCTTCACGCTCCAAAGGGTCTGGATGAGCATTGGAACCTTCTAAGTGAACATGAATTGCCATCTCTTTGTCTTAGTCCAAGATTCATTTGCTCCTGCACGATAACATCTTTGTAATTCATCTCCACAAGTGTCCTTCCTACCTCTTCTTGCTAACTTCGTTGAGCATCATCTTGCCATGATAAAATGATAACACCTGCAAATAAAGTTCACGCATGACAAGACAACATCAATCCTATAATCACATATTCTATCTGTGTTTGCTCATGTAACATGTTGAATGTGATGGGACATTGCACAAGAACTGGGAGAAGGGGCCTGAGAATTACATAGTTGAGCACTACAAGGACCAAGTGATAACCATGCTTTCCTCTAGAACTTCGCAATGCACAATTAGGGAAGGCTCATCAAGGTTTTGCGGAGTGGGCAAGTCTAGGAGACAAGGGTGATAAGCTTGCTAATTAAGGATGCACAATGCTCAAGGAAGAGGAAGCATGGATTGCACAATTAAGCTTTGTAAGGACTAAGGGATGACCCTACTGTCAACTAGAACCTGAAATGTGTAGTTGAGGCAAGGCAGGACAAGGCATTACGTAGTTGATCAAGTGAAGGAGATAAGGGATGAAAGGTTAGGCACTGTAATTGCACAATCTGCAAGAGGAGAAGACTCTAGAATTGTGCAGTTCAACACTATAGCGACATAGAGATGGACTTGCTACTCACTAGAATTGTGCAATGTGCCATTGGAGGTAGGTTTGATCAAAGCATTGCGTAGAAAGCAGAGGCAAGCAACAATAATTAGGTCAATGTTCTCTAAGGTTGCTCAATGCTCAGTTGAAGAGGTTGTCCTCTAGGATTGCACAAAGGACAAGTACAAGCAACAAGAAGCTCATGACTTAGGCTTGGAGGTGCACAATGTGCTCATCACTTGTCCGGAGGTTGAATATGTTTGTGTGTATGAGATCAACAAGACATAAAAGTAAGAGCATATAACAAGTCCCAAACATGATCACACACATATATACACCCAAGCACATGACAATAAGACACATAATACCTAAAACCAACAAGCATATAGTGAAACGACAGTAAAACAACACTTAAGATGTACCTTTATGACACAAGTATCACAATGCAAGCAAAAGGTGCACTATGCCATTAAATGTGTCCAACACATGTTCTAACGATAAATAACATCAACTAGTGCAAAAGTGTGTGCTGGAGCTGCCTCTAGGAGGTGTGCCATGGTGCTTTCAAGATGTGTGAAAACAAGTGAAAGAAATACATGGAAAAGTGAAAACACAAGCAACACATGCAAGAATGAAAGTAGGCAAAAGTGACACTTGTGAAAGATAGAGCAAACAAAAACAACACATGTAAAAGCGAAAGAAAGTAAAAGCGACACTTGCAAAAGCGAAAGCAACAATTGACAAACTCATCCAGAAGGGGGGCATTTATAACCATGAGTGAAAAAATGCTCATTATACCCCAACAATGCACAAAGCTCAAATGTGAAAGATGAATATAAGGATGAGCTCTGGGCTGGACTCTTCATACAATGAGTAGACATGCAATCAAGGTTATGATTGTTGAGTGCACTTAGTGCATGTCGAGAAACTAAGAGCCAAGAGTGAATTGACTGACTTGAAGAAGTACACTTTCATTGTCAACCAAGAGTGTGCAATCATATTTCAAGAGGATGCCATTACACTGTCACTGTCCATAAGGATTGCGCAAGCACTGTCATCAAGGATTACATAGTCACTAGTTCTAGAGACTACGTAGTTACTGTCATTAGGCATTGCGTAGCTACTATCATGAAGGACTACACAATGCTTGACTTGTGGGGATACACATTGACTGTTAGGCTTGCTCAGAAGGAGTTTGCTATGCAAACATCACAAGATAAGCATGTAGAAGCAAGTCGCTTTGACACTTAGAATTCTTAAAAAAGGACTTGAACACTTGAACAACATGACTAAGCATGACATTAATAGCTTGAAACAAAGGATGACATGGTAATAAGGAGACTCCAAAAATTGGATATAGACAAATTTTTAGGGGGTGTTTGTTGCAATGACAACATAACTATAAACCAATTTAGGATATGATACTTGGTAAACTCATTTTATGATTTCTCAAACTACAATATAAAGGTTGTAAGACACTAAATGCAATATGAGGTAAATCAAAACTATGTTACACTATGGATAATTGTTAAAAATGTTGTAGGTTGAAATTGAGTAATTTGAAAACAAAAAATTCAACGTGAAAAGTAGAATATTAATCATAATTGCAGTCAAGCCCCAATGAACCTCACCATCAAATATGTGTTTTCCATCCATAACTATTTTCTTAAGCATTTAATGTTTACAATAGACTTCATTTCTTAGATTGTAGCAAATAGACTATCTATAATCTTAGAATCTCATAAGTTATTGTGATATAAGATCGAATATTGTAATACTTTTTGTTCTTTTCACCAATAAAATATAAGATTGATTACCTCTTGAAATTCTATTTACCTTACTTTGAATGCTTTGATCTATTTGCATTGACATATAAGATTGATTACTTCTTGCAATTCCATTTAGCTCGCTTTGAATGCTTTGATATATTAATCAAGTATGTTGTCACCTTAATTCATATCATATCAAAATTTTCCAAATAATTTGGTTGTTCCTCAATTTTACATCTACTAGCTTCTTTCTTGCATATTAGTTTATTGAATGTCTAAAATATGGCTCAATCCATATATTACAACCAAGAACTACTTCAAGAATATTTGGTTGTCACTTAAGTTTACAACATCCCATCATTTTAATCTCCACAAATGACTGTCAGAAATCACATAAGCCACACCTCTCATCACTTTAATCTCCACAAATGACTGTCAAAAATCACATAAGCCAAACCTCTAATTTAGAAAGTTGCAATAAATTCTCAAAACTATACTTAAAAAGCCCATTAGCAAAACAAGACACAAGAATTAAAATTATAAAATATAAAGATGGATTGAACTTACAATTTGCACAATAAACACAATAAAGTATAATTCATGAACCACCCTACAATTAGCACCCATTTCATCGGGAGGAGGAAGTAAGAATCCCTTGCATCAATTTGACGGATCACATATAGGCACACAAGATTCAATTCATTACTCTTCAGTAAAAATAAATCTTTTATATCTATTTGATTCAGTAAAAATAAATCTTTTATATCTATTTGATATATATCACACATAGCCACACAAGGTTCAACTTGTTTTTATTGCCAAATAAATCTACTGTATCCATTTGATATAAATCTATCATGAGTACATATTATTGAACTTAATTTATAGAGAAAGAAGAATCGATTATATGATTATGAAATAACGTCATCCATGAGTTGCCAATATTTTCTATATAAAAGAAACTATAGTTTATTCGATTGCACTAAAAAAAGCGATGTGATGTGCCATTATATCAAGGGGTGGAAGAGTTTTCCCAATGAAGAGGTAATGTTCATCAAATAAATTGAAAAAAAATTGACACTATCAAAAGAAAAAGGGAGTTGACACAGGATAAACATCGCAAATCCATCTTAACCCTAATGCCAAGTGGGTTGCATCTAAAGCTCTTTTTGATCCCTGTTAGTGCGCTTGATAGATCCAGGGTTAAAATGGATCTGTACTAGTAATTGAAGAACAACAACCAAAATGCAAATTTGTTGCACAACTTTGATTAATAATTGGAGAACAACAACCAAAATGCAAATTTGTTGCACAACATGAAGAATTGAAGTAATTGAATTCACATCTGATTTAAAAAGTGTGTTCCTCTAGAGAGTTCATGTTTGATAACAAATATATGGGCTTAAATATAGGTATCAATACATAAGAATTAGTTTATATATGTGCCACATTGCTAATTGTGTATCCTTCACGCTATAGTTTGCTATGTTTGCCAAGAGTTGCAAAATAAGAGAATTTCCAGACTCGATTTGCATTGCCATTTGGAAAATATGTCAGGGAGGATAGCCATTTATAATTTTATTTTGACTTCAGAGTAAATTTAATGCCTATGAATGAAGCATTGATGTTAATTTCTCCTATGGATCAATGAATTGTATTATTTTATGCTACCTGGAAATCTATGGACAGTTTGCACTATGAAGCACATATTTCCTGTCTTAAAGTGACAGGATTGTTGCAATATTACAAATTCAGGAACTGCAACAGTAAAGACAACAACGGAATCTGTCTTAAAGTCTAATGATTGTTGATCTTACATAACACAAAAGAAGAAACTAAGCAAATTGAATTAGACTATGGTCTCATTGAATGGTTGGGCATGTGGAAGCAAGGAGTAGGTGATAATTCTGCATTACACTTCCAGACAAAGTTCTGTTAACACTGGAGCAGCACGTCTCCTTGTTCTTTGGGTAACTTTCCATTTCTCGACCAACACCTTCCTTATATTTATACAACTAGAAACTACAGTAGCAACCCCAGCAGCAGTTATTGATGGGCAGTACACCATATGACATGATTCAAGTTTTGTGCAGTGTTTTACCAAATAGCCCAGACCGATATCAGTGATTTTCCGACAATGAGATAGCACAATGTCTTTTAGATATGGGCATCCTTCACCCAATGCAGCCAGTCCCATGTCACCGACATTCTGCAAAACAGACAACCGTTAATCAGATAGAAACAGTGAAAACTGACATTTTCATGACCGAAATGAAAGTAGATGAAAAATGATTGTTACGAGTTATTTCATTGCCTATGAAATGCTACAGATGTGGCATGGGTGGGCAATACTAATGGTCTATTATGGGAGAATTGTCAAATTCCATCATTAACAAATAAGTATAATGGGTGCTTTTGAATTGCTACTATAGAAATCACTTACCTTTCAACGGGAAAATAAATCAAACACATGCAATGCACATTTTTCTAAACCTTACCCCTACAACAATAAATACCAATTAAAAGGAACACATTTCATAGAACTCTCAACTTAATAAACAAGGCATAAGAAAATAAGATAAAGTTGAGATGATTCTGTTTTATTAATGTCCATGAATGACCAAAATATGTAGGTTAATTTTACAATCCAGTAGTGACAAACTGCAGGAGTGACCAAGCAACCTCCTAAATGCTAAAAAATTAATGAACGAGAGAACCTACGTAAGGGATTCAACACAAAGCAATCAAAATTATATCAAAATTATAGCTCCTGAACTCGTTTTTGAAGCAAGTGCCCTCAACAGTCTCTGTCAAAGCATTTTGAAAAAACCTTGAAGAAAAAGAAAACTTTTCACAGGCAAATATATGACATAAACAAATCTATTTCAGCAACATATGCACTCCTAATCATAAATATACATCTAGATGGACAATGGAAGGTATAGTGGCAACGTCACATTGGTCCACAGGTGGGGTCGACAGACCATCAAGTAATCCATAAGAAAATTGTTCTCAATGGGGTTTGCTCCACCTGAATGGCCTAAGTTACAAGGGAATGACACTGGGTGCAAGTCCTGCGCAATTTTGGTAGAATAGCTACCACTGACCTCATGTGGTCATACCTAAACTGAAGGAAGTATGCTCTTCACAAGTGCAGCCCTTTGGGGCGTGTTTCTTGGAATACTGTCTGATAGAATAGTGTTGCCAAACATCTATGTTGCACTGAAATGGATATGAATACATGGGAGGGAAATGGATACAGCACATTTTCAAAAATCAAGATATGATATGGTGGGGAACTGGTATATATATCTATAGATAGGCAAGAAAACCATGAGGAAAAAAAATTTCCGATTACCATTCAACAATTAGATTTAGAACAAGAAGCCTAAGACTGATCATTGTAGATCATCTTCATCACTTTTGTTACTACCTGACATCATCAACCATATTATGCAAAGTTCAAACTCAAAGTTGAACCATATTAATTAATACATACACAGTACAAAATGAGTGGCACCGTACTATCATATTCAACGTTCAAAACTTCATTACAAATTGGAAGTACATCGATATATCATCAACAATATCTTCATCCCTGTAATAAAACTCCACAGCTTCATGATTCATCCCCTGTAAAAAAGATAATACTACTGCTAACTTGACGATGTGTTTGTTCGTGTCGCATCATCAAACTTAAAATGAGCAATGAAACTCAATGTGATATCCAGGTCACCCAACTTTGGTTCCATATCACATGGTTTGTGGGGTTTGATTTGTATTAATCCTTCTTCTGTATCAAAGGGTGAAGGTTGGAATGAACATACACAAGTTACTTAGCCTTCTAGAGCCCAATCTATTTCGCTTCACTGAATGGATGAAGCCATATGTACTCGAGCTCCTCTCAGCCGACAAGGAACTAACAACCTATGACAAGATCCTGATTGCCAATTTTTGAATATCTGTGATTTTCCCACCATGGAAGTTCCACCAATCAATCAGACCTAGTGACGGTTTGTCTTGCACAACTACACTAATCTGCTTCTAAACCCTCTAATCCCACACAATATGAAATTTCTATACGACTAAAAACTCCAATATAAAGATCTACAAATAGTTTTCTGAAAGCTTTCTTAAACCCTTTTGACACCTCTAGGTCCTTATTTGGTGCAATTTTCCATAGATCGTTCAACAACTGTGCATAATAATATTTGGGATTTATTGCATAGGATAAAAAGTGCAATGTGGTGGTCATCCCATTCCAACTTTTGGTCAACCTATTTCACTACATTGTAAAAAACTCCATCCAAGTCTTGTTCATGCATTCATGACCGGCCTCATCTTCTTAATCTGAAATGGGTCACAGTATTCAATCCAGTTTCATTACAAATTGTTGATTTTTGATGTACCTTGGACAAGTGGTTTTCCATGGGTTAGTCTCTACCTAGGGAAAAGTGTCTAAAATAATTCTTTTCCTAAGTGTGACTTTATAAAGTAAAAGTAATTTTATAAGTGGTAAAGTCAATGTTAAATTATAAGTGAAAAGTGACCTTCGACATAAAATACAATGTGGGTACTTTATTTAATGGGTGAGTTAAAAAATAGAAAGTGAGAATTAAATGCACATTTATTCTCATCCCTTGATTTAAATGAATTTGAGCCATTAGATCTTAGGGTTGCCCAAAAGTCATTTAGGGAAACAAAAGGGGGGAAAGAAAAGAGAGACTGCATTCATTCTTCATGAGCAGATTGGAGAAAGGAGGTTGAGAGCTGGAGAAAAGTTTTGAAGGAGAAATTTGTTATAGCAAACTGAAGGAGTGATTTCTGGGCAAAGCTGGGCATGGAAATCAAGGAATAGAAGACAACAGAAGGTACAGTACGAACAACATTGAATGTTGTGAGCTGCACACTGTTTGAGAGAAGTTTCTGAAGAAAAATATTGAAAAAAATCCGTACAATGGTACAAAAATCCATACAGTCCATATTTTCAGCTTCAAGTGGGCACAAAAATAGAGGCAAAGTGGGCATGGTTTTCAAGGAGTTTTGGTCTGAAGAGATAAGTTGTATTTTGCTGTCTTGTTTTGTCTGCAAATGTATTTTTCCTGAACTTGAAAGATAAATAAATTTGAAGAGAACTCTAACAGGTTTTCCCCGGAGAAGATTGAAGGGGTTTTGCTTGGGTCCATGTTGACCAAAAATCTGTGTATTTTTATGTGTGTTGCTGGTCTGTTTATGTCCATATTTATTTTCAAGATGTGTTGACAGTCCCATGTGTTTTAATCTGAAAATTTCATTTCCAGAATTCTATATGTTGAATGTATGTTTATGGGAAAGGGCATTTAACTGAATGGGAATGATAAGGTGAAATTAAAACCGGGTTGGGATTGCTCGAAACTTTTATTTAGTCACCAAATTTCAACATGGTATTAGAGCTATAGGTTGAAAATTGCAGTTTGAACAACAAACAATGGTTTGGGCAACAAATTGAATTTTTGGACAGCAAGGCGAAATTTTACACAGACTGAACTTTTGGGACAGCAAGGTGTGCTGGAAAGTTCATTTCTCCATTTTCATGGTTTTGTAAATTTTGGACAACAATCATGGCCATGTTCTTAAGGATAGAGGACAGACTGGATGGGATATCCAACTATGCCATTTGGAAGGACAGAATTCAGACAGTGTTTGAGGAGGCAGCAGTTTGGGACATAGTGCGGCAAGTGGTTGTACCTCCTATTGCTACAGATGAACTTGCTAAATTCACAAAAAATAATGCAAAGGCAAAAAGGATTTTGATGGACAGTCTGAAGGATCATGTGGTTCCTCAGGTGAGAGGAAACACATATGCATATCAGATGTGGACAGCTCTAACCACTCTCTATCAGAGTACCAATGAGAGCAAGAAGATGGTACTCAAAGAACAATTGAAGAACATCAGGATGACAAAGGCTGAAAGTGTAGTTCATTATCTTGGCAGGGTCAAATAGGTACATGATGATTTGACTGCTATTGGTGAGGCAGTTGCACCCACAGAGTTAGTCAGGATAGCTGTAGTGGGACTTCCTAAGTCTTGGGAGGTCTTTGGAGATGTTGTTACCTCTAGGGAGAATATTCCCAATTGGGACAGATTCTGGAATGATTTCGTGCAACATGAGATACGGAAGACTAGCAGTGGTGGGGCGAAGATAGTAGATGAGGAGGATGTAGCCTTGACAGCGAGGGGGAAGAACAAAGGGAAGACCAAGAAAGGGGCCTCATTAGATAGGGCTAAGGGAAAGGAGAAGAAGAAGAAGAAAGATACGGATATGTCGAAAGTCAAATGTTGGGCATGTCAGAAGATGGGACACTATGCTGCTAAGAGTCCTAAGAAGAAGAACAAGGGGAAGAAGGGTAGTGCAGCTTCGGCAGAGGTGGAGTAGTTTACTTCATAGTTTGACCAAGACTTTGCATTTATTACTTCTACATCTAGTAGAAGTACTGTTAATTCTAGGTATGTTCTATGCTTAGAGCAATTTATTTCAATTTTCACAGTTAGCTCAATATCTCTTCTAGATTAGCAATCACATCAACATTAAAGTAAAATGTAGATAGAACATAAACATAAATCGCAAAAGACAAGCCAAGACAAGAGGACACAAGATGTGGTGCTAGCAAAGGACAAACCCCAATGTGGGGAAACCCTTGATCAATTCTTCTTATATGTTCTTCAATAGTTCAGCAGAGAGAGAGAGATAGTACATATACATCAGAAGTCAACACTTTGACTTGACAAGATAAGAACATAGATCTTCTCTAACAAGATGTCTCATGAGGTAACTGATATGGACTCATGTGATTCCATCACCCTATCACAGTGCTGCACCATGTTGCACCATCATACCATGTCCATCACAGAGCTGTAACATGCTGCGTCACTGCTGAGTCGTACCTCATCATGCTGTACCCATCTTGTTGCTTTGCATCTTCATGCTGCACCATATCATCATGTTACACCTCCTTGTGCTGCATCTTCAAACTGTACCTTATTGTGCCTATCATGTTGCATCCCCTTGTGCTACATCTTGATACACTTATGCTGCACCTTGATACACTTGTGTTGCACACCCTGATACACTGCCCATAACAACTCTTGCTATGGTGCTATGGCCTGTGACCTAGCACATAGCAACAAACCTATCACAGATAGTGTCCAATCATTATTAAAGCAGCAACATTTAGTCTATAGAAATGTCAACTCTTGAACATGCTATAATGTTGCAATTCAAGGACTGATTAGGGTACTAACCACAATCCCTAACAGTGCATCTAAGCTGGTCCATAATTGCTCTTAATGACTATGGTTGTCCTCCAATGAGTTGCTGCCCTCCACGTTGCATCATAACAGTCCTCCTTGATATAGTAGACCTCCCAAATCGTGCCACTAATGAACTGCTGTAACCTTCTCTTTTCCTATGGCTAGGGTAGTCATGAGACTGCATATAAGGAACCATTCAAATCCCTTCTCACAACAGTCTAAGGGCACATGAAACCCTCCACAAATGCGGCCTAGAATAGTGTTAAGGTCACTGCGTTTAGGCCTGCGTTCAGCCATGTATAGACTATGTTTAACCCTTCCTTAGATATGCAATTAAGGCTCCTTTAAGGCTTCCTCATGTCTGCGGATTAGGGCTGCCTTGCTACGTGTAGAAGTTCCCCTAAACAGTGGGTAGATCTCCCTTCTTTGTTGCGGATTAGGGCCTCCACTTGGCTGCGTATAGGGATCCTTAGATCTGCGGATTAGGGCCTCCACTTGGCTGCGTATAGGGCTCCTTCTCTGCTGCATATTAGGGCCTCCTTTAGACCGCTGTTAGGGCTCCTTTTGGCTGTGTATTAGGGTTCCTTTTGGCTACATATTAGGGCCTCCTTTAGACAGTTGTTAGGGCTCCTTTTGGCTGTGTATTAGGGCCTCCTTTAGACAGCTGTTAGGGCTCCTTTTGGCTGTGTAATAGGGCCTCCTTTAGACAACTGTTAGGGCTCCTTTTGGCTGCGTATTAGGGCCTCCTTTAGACAACTGTTAGGGCTCCTTTTGGCTGCGTATTAGGGCCTCCTTTAGACAACTGTTAGGGCTCCTTTTCGCTGCGAATTTGAGCTCCCTTTGACTGCGTTCTTCAACTGCGTCTAGGGCACATAGAACCCTTTCTTCATTGCGTCCAGGGCTTCTCCCTCTTGACCTCTCCACCACTAAACCCAAACGAGTGGAGAGAGATCTTAGGAGAGGTGAGTGTTTAAATGACTTGAAGACCTCCTCCTTTTATAGTAAAACGTGGAGCACAAGGGGGGGCAAATTAGTTGTTGGCCGACCTTGACGAATTTTCCCATAACACAAATAAAATCATATCTCCATGAATACTTATCGGAATCGGATGATCTTTAGATCAATCCTACACCTCTCGATGAGAGGAATCCAAGAAAAATATCAGTTGTCATTAATAAGATGACCCACATGGAGTTTGGCCCTAGTTGCCAATTTTAACACTCCCTCTCAACTAGGGAGAACTCCATTTGCTGATCCATCTGTTTGACTGTATTATCTTTGCCATCAATGCCCTGCACTGCTCTGCTGAACCATGAAGAAGAAGAATTGATTGAGAATGTCTCATACCATTCTCTGCTGACTTGAAGTCAGTTTCATCTGAAGAGAGTGTCATATCACTCTTACTAACCCGAAGTCAGTTTTATTGATCCCAGATCAGTATCACAAGAGAGTGTCTCGAACCACTCATACTGATCCTAGATCAGTTTCATTGATCCCAGATCAATGGAGGTCATCCTAGCATAGGGAGTACGGTAGATACAATGATGCATCCATCGATAGTACTACTATGGTCCCTAACCCCATTTCCCTGCTCATTGATCAGATGAGAGGTAAGAGGTACTTCCCATGAGCCCCAGACTGTATGGGTAGGATGCCTTGATAGGAGAACTAATCATCCTGTCCCAAAGTCGCCATGGGAGAACTAATCATCCTGTTTCACAGTTGCCACGGGAGAACTAATCATCCTAGCCCACAGGAGAACTAATCATCCTGTTCCATAGTTGCCACGGGAGAACTAATAATCCTGGCCCAGCGGAGAACTAATCACCCTGTTCCATAGTCGCCATGAGGTATCATAGGGAAAGGTTGAACTTGTCATCCTGTACATAACACACCACCAGCGAAGGGTGAGTTGCCCTATGGTCGTATGTCGCTCCAGTAAGTACTCCAAGCCCCCTAGAGCTCCCATAGCTCAATGCATGCAACATGTAGTTCCCTTATATGAAGGTCTCTTAACGACTCCAAGTCGTTCGGGAAAATCATAGATTTGACCTTTCCCTGGGGCTTTGACAAAGTGTCTGCGACCTGTACATCAGTCTCAATGCGATGGAGCCTCCTCGCTCATTGACTTACCATATCCCAGCTAAGGCAGTATCTGATGTCTATCTGTTGGAGCAACCATCGAATACGGGATTCCTCAATAATCAAATCCCCTCCTAGTTGTCACAGAGAATCACAATGGTATTCATCATGTGTACAAACAGCTCATTGATGAGCTTCCACAACCAGGCAGCTTCACACGAGATCATACTCGTAGCTTATGTATTCGGTCTCGGCGATGCTTATAGCAACTGACTTCTGCTTCCTGCTCATCCATGATATTGAAGCAGAATCCAGATAGAACCAACACTGAGAAGTGCTCTAGCAATCCTCTACACTCCCTGCCTAGTCAGCGTTTGAATAATCATGCAGCTTCATATTTTCGGCAGTGTATCTCAATCCATGAGAGATTGTGCCCTAAAGATATCTCAGAAGATTCTTGGCACCAATCTAGTGAGGCTCAACCAAATATGAGCTCACCATGCTAACTGCAAAGCATATATACGGACGGAAGTTCACCAAGAACATCAATGCAGATGAGTTTATGAAACTCAAAGGCATTTCCCAAATCTGGTCCGGCATCACCACCATATAACTTTTGAAAGTTAAGATCCTCGAGGTAGTCATGGGCTTGCAGTTTACCATTCCATATCTGGAATCCAACTCCCTCTTACTTCTGCAAGTGAGAGGGTCTGCACCTGTCAGAAATAGGTCGTTTCTCAGAAGGTGCTGGTATGAGAGGTCTATCATCCACAACCTTCAAACAATGGTTTGGATCGACTTCACTTTTAGTGAATCTCAGCTTCATCAGACAACTATCAATCCTCTCATATTAGGCCCGGGGTGTTTTACTTCAAGCCATAGAGGGCTTTCTTCCACCTGTATACATGAGATTCCCAATCATGAATCTCAATCCCCTCGGGTTGTTCCAAACTTGTGGACCTGCTACATGAGGGGAATGGTCCCCTTCTAAGATTTCCTTCGGTGCATCTCAGACATGTACCTTGATGCTCTTCTTGAATTCAGGTATCCGAGTCACCATCTGACTGACATCGGTTAGGGCCTCATAAAGTAGATTTCAGGGGTTATAGATGAGATATGTCATGATCCCCAATGGACCATGTTGCAACTTGACACAAATTGCCAACCCCGAACCCATGAGTAAAAGCATCTTTGAAAATTTCATTTTCAAACACGTACCTTTCCATCGATGAATGCCACCTTGAAACCTTTGACTTCCATTGCCGAAATGGACACCAGGTTCTTCTTGCGATCAGGTACATAAAAGAGATTCTGTAAATGAATCGAGTTACCCTCATTCAATTGAGGGGTAACACCCTTTCCGGGATAGGTGGCATCGGCTCCAAGTATAATCCCACGAATGTTTCCATCTCTACCAAATTAGAGAGAGAGCACCCTTCTATCCGATGGAGTGCCTTGAAGCACTACAATCAATAAGCCAGATTCCCAAAGAATTTGAAGGAGAGGGCCAATACAAGATAAAACTTCTTTATCTTATCAGAAACAACATTTGATTCTTCAGACCTAGGGCTCCTTGCTTTCTCTGAAGAGTCGGCCGTATCCTTGATGACCTACATTACCTATCATTCCTCTGATCATTGAAGATGTCCCTGGAATGATTGTTATCATCATCAAGTGATGTGTCCCTGCCAGTCGGACACTCCTTCGCATAATGGCCGAACTTATTTCAACCAAGGCATCTGCCTTTCCTTCCACCCTTAGATCCGGTTTCCCATAGAAGTGATCTTCAGGTAGGCCATCAAAAACTTCCACTGCACCATTCTGATAATATTCTCTATTTCGACTTCACCCTTGGTGAATTAGAAGAGGGATGAGGAATCCATTGATCCTTTTGTCCTTTCCCAACTGTCTTCGGTGATTGCTCTTTCACTCTTGCTTGGGCTTTGTCTTCGCCTTAGCTCTGATACCATGTTAGTTTTAGGTATGTTCTATGCTTAGAGCAATTAAGCCTAATGGTACCTAGAGGGGTTGAAAGCTTGAGTCCACCTTAGTCCCACTTGGATAGATCGCATTGGTCAGGAATCTAGTCCATGGCATTGCAGTGCCTAAATTGTTGAGTGACTAGTTGGATAGATTGCCCTGGTCAGGAATCTAGTCCATGGCATTACGGTGCCTAAATTATTGAGTGACTGGTTGGATAGATTGCCCTGGTCAAGAATCTAGTCCATGGCATTGCGATGCTTAAAGGTTCTTCATGTTTTCATATAGTTTGAGATCTTCCATTGTATTTGTACATTATGAATACTCCCTAGTTAAGAGAGAGTGTTGGAAAAAGTAACTATGTTTGATCTTCAATAATGTACTTGAGTAATTATGTAAATGTACTTGTCAAAAGAATAAAGAAAATATTTTTTATTATTGTAACAATGACTTATTAAAGCATGGGTTTCATGCTTGGGTCATCATTATATTAGTCCAAGTCCCCATTGTGGACTCCTAGGATTAATATTGAGTTTATAGTGTCATTGTACATTCGAAGAGACTCTTAAGAGACCCTTCTTGGGCTTTCGGATAATGTAAAAAGGTTTTGTATCAAGTCAAATATGAATTATGTGTCCTCCACATCATGTCGGCCTAAGGAAGATCAAATTGGCCAATAAGAAGCCTATATATTGAAGGAGGTCAAAGTCATTTGGAGCTATCACTCTCAAGCAAGTTCGATATCTCAAGAAGAGTTGGAGAAGTACAAAGTCTGTTGCCGAGAGGACGAAAGAAATGTGAGTTTGGGGGAGTCTCTAGAGAAGAGGAAAATCAAACTTTTGGTACCTCTCTCTCTCTGTTTTGTGGTCTAGGTTGGGAGATTGAAGTCTCCTAAGATTTCATTGTTGCCGGAAGCTACATGTCGTTGAAGTTGTTGCCTAGTTGAAGTTGCTGGAAGGGGTCGAAGATCTTGGAGGCTAACATGGTGTGGAGGGAAAGCCTGGTCTTGGTCTAGGGTAAAAAGTCTCAAAAGAAAAATATTGAAAGGAAGAATTATCTTGACTAGGTTTCCCCTCGAGGGGGGTTTATTCCCTAGCATGTGCCTATATCTTGTGTCTCTTATTTTGTGATCTTCATGTATATATAATTGCTTGATGAAAGATAGGATAATAAAGAAGTAAAAGAAGCCAACACACTCACAAGTAATTATCAAGAAAGGAGAATCAAACAGTGATATAATATATCCTTGATCTTCCAACACCCAAACTGCTCTAACAAAGCTCTGCACCTTTTTGGGTCTTGCCAATTTCTATTGCAGGTTCATGTTGGGATTCTCTCATATCACTTGGCCTTTAAGTCAAGTCACCAAGGGCAGAGTGAAAGCAAAGTTCTTTTGGTCTGAATCTCAACAAAAGGAGTTTGTTGAGTTGAAGCATTACCTCTGCTCTACACCAGTGCTAACATTACCAAACTTGCAACAACCATTTGAAATTCAGACAAATGCCTCCAATTAAGCTATTCGTGCAATTCTTACCCAGCAAGGTGATCCGGTGGCATATCACAGTGAGACACTTTTAGATAAAGTCCGAAAGTATCCCACTTATGACAAAGAGATGTATTTTATTGTGCAGGCATGCCGACAATGGAAGCATTACATTATGGGGAAGGAAACATTCATCCACACAGGCCACTGACCCCTACAGTTAATATAGACAAAGGGGAAGTTGCAGAATGATCGCCATCAGAAATGGTCCACATATTTGCAACAGTTCCATTTGAACATCAAGTACAAGGAGGGCAACACCAATAATGTTGCAGACTGTCTGTCTCAGTTGACCATCGGTTATGGTGCTGACCATTGTGCTCGACTCTTGTGGACACGAGACTTTGGGGTGGCCGCATCTTTACAAAAGCGATCTAGAATTCGACAACGCATACCAGCTACTCCTTAAAGGCAAGTAAGTTCCAAATTTTCACCTCCAGGACACACTATTATGCTACCTGGGACACCTCTGTGTTCCTACAAGCGAGCGTGCCAAGATGATTTGGGAGGTGCACTACAGTCGGGTCATTGGACATTTCGGAGTAGAGAAAACAGTGGCAGTGCTACAGAAGTATTTTTATTGGCCGAACCTTTGACAAGATGTTGGGAAGTACATTAGATCTTGCACTACCTGCGCCATTGCCAAACCAACAATCAAGAAGCAAGGCCTATATACTCCTCTGCCTACTCCTAGTCAGCCTTGGGAATCCATCTCCATGGATTACATGTTGGGCCTTCCTTCTACTAAGCATGGCAATGACTGCGTGTTCATCGTTGTCGATAGATTCTCTAAGATGATCATTTTAGCGGCTTGCAAGAAGAGTATCACAACAAAAGCCACTACTAAGCTGTTCTTTGAACGAGTGTGGCTACATTTTGGGATCCCACAGTCCATTATCTCAGATCAAGACAGCAAGTTCCTGAGTACATTTTGGTCAAGGGTTTGGTCGATGCTAGATACCAAGCTAACTAAGTCCACGACCTCCCACCCCCAAACTAATGGCCAAAGAGAGGTCGTCAACAAAATAATTGTGCATATTTTTCACATGTACAACTCAAAGCATCCACACACATGGTATGAAAGCCTCTCCTATGTCCAACAGAGCTACAACAAAGCTCTCCATAGCTCAACTGGCCACAACCCTTTTCAGGTGGGGTTGGGATTCCAGCAACTATGTTCCATTGAAGTGGCCATACCATTTGCAGCTATTGAAGCAAATTCGGCACATGTTCAGTCTGAAGCTGACCGAGCTAACAACTTCCTTGAGCGCATTCAGCACATCCGCCAGCAAGTCCATGACATATTAGACAGACCCAATGCTAAGTACAAGCAGCATCATGATTAGCATTGAGTGCCACGCAAATTCCAGGTGGGCGACAAAGTTTGGTTATATTTGCAGAAGGAGCGCCTCATTGGGCCCCACCACAACATTCGCCTGCTCCGATAGGGGTTGTACACCATCACCAAGGTTGTAGGTTGTAGGGGACAATGCCTTCAAACTTAGCATTCCATCGTTCCTTGGCCTGCACCCAGTATTCAATGTGGACTGGCTGCGACCATACTTTCCTCCATTGTTGGACACATATGATGTTGCTGAGCAGCTGGCACCAACAGAACTCAACCCAAGTTGCATCGAGGAGGCCACAACTAACAGGATCATGAACACACAGATCAAGGACACTTGTCAGTAGAGGATCTATCTATATCGAGTTGTCAAAGTAGGCCAATTCCTTCACCAAGGCTAGTGGTTCATCAGGGACCATAATCAACAGAAATTTCCTCACCTCATGTAGGCTTTGCACACAATGGGGACCATTGTTTCCTAAGGGGAGAGGACTGATCCAGATGGATATTGGTGGCCACCCGCATATTCCACCTAGACCTCCAGTCGGTTTTGTCTGTTTCCTTGATTATAGCAACATTTACTATGTTTAGCAATTTTTTGAACCCTGAACTTCTGGAGCTGTTTTGACCCCCTAAATGACGTTTTTTGAGGTCTGCAGTAGCCCAATAGCCATAGGCAGGGGCCTGCGGCAAATCCTATAGTACTCGGAGAGATCTTTCCAACGAGGTATCGCACGCGCCAAACGAAGATCATATGACCAAGTTACGACCCTGGGAAATTCGTTGTCTAACTAACCCCAATGGGGCCCACAAACTCTTGGCGTTTCATCTCCTCAGGTTAGGGTTTTGGTTGTTTAGGGATTTCTTTTGTTGTTCAATAATAAAAGGCGCTTGAGCCTCATTGTAACATAGTTCAGAGGCATGTAGCTGCCACATCTCTTCTCAGAGATAAACTGCCATCGCCCAAGCTAGTTTATTTCCATTCTGTATGTAAGCATATTTTAGTTCTTTGATATTAATGAAATGATGTTTTATTTCTATTGCATCTCTATGTTTATGTTTATATTTTTATTTCACTGCATTCTTGCTTTAGTCTGGATCAAAGAGGGAGTTGGAGCAGGAAGAGGGAGCTTCAAGAGGGACTTGGTGCAGGATAATGATGAAGCCACTCTCCTATTTAAGAAAAGGAAGAAAGACCTACATCATGATCAAGTACACTTGCATTATGTTTGTTTACTTTGACATTATTTCTCTTTGCTCTTGTTCTGTGGTCACCAGTGTATTTGATGAATGTGAGGACTAAGCCCTCTATATCGCGATTGAGGAAGATGTGGAGCCATCCCATGGCTTGAATGGCACATGAAATGGACAAAAGCTCAAGAACTCGACGGAAGGGTTGCAGCCTCCTTGGTTGATATCTATGATAGAAGAAGCATCCTATTCAAAGGGAGTTGATTTTGAGTGCAACAATCTGATATGATGCTAAGAGCGATATGTCGTTCATGCAAGGACTATTCTAGATGACTGAGACGTAGCAATATTTGATGCTTCCGCGATATGATTCAAACTATGATAAGAAATATGTTCTTTGAGAAAGAAGGCTATGTTGAGATCCCAGTACTTGCTGTTGAACGCTCCATTATCAAATGTTTGTAAAGTTGGCTTCCTCCATGGTGTCTATAAGGAAGGAGGATACTTGGAGCTACCTGAAGGCTTTGAGGTACATGAGATGAGAATCATGATTACAGATGGAAGAAAGCCCCATATGGACTCAAGCAGGCCCTCTGGTTTTGGCATGCTTGGATTGATGGTCATCTGATGTGGACACCAACCTCTCTTCAAGGTTGCAGGTATGTCTCTGATATTTGGTTATATATGCTGACAATTTATTTATGATAGGATCAGATCATCTCCTTGTTCAGTTCCAGAAGGAGTTGCCCCTTGAGTCCAAATGATCAACATCTCGAGTTTAAAAGTGCAACAAAGAGATGATGAGGACTTACTTGTCATGAGAAGTGTATTGACAGAGTTTTGGCATGATGATTTACACTGAAGCAGTTGAGAGAAACTCCACTTCAGATACAAATTTGATGTATCCTATGATGAGCTGGAAGTAAGATTAATCCTTTCTTTAAGCATGAGCCAGATAAACCCTGGATGTGTATATTGGGTTGTTGATAAACATGTATTGAGACACATTGTCGGTGACTTTATGGATACACTAATGCTGAGAATGTTGTTGACTGGAAGAGCACATCTGTGTGCTGCCTTAAGTCTGCCCTGGTTTCCTGGATGATTTCTTGGCATAGAAATTTGTTGCTTTGAGAGGTAGTGTGCATTGTTGCTAGCATGGCTAACTGCAAGTCAGTATGGTTGAGAAAGCTATTTGGAGAGTTGTTTAAGCATATGTTGGGCACGACTATGATATACTGTGACATATTATGAGTTCCAATATGCAGAGAATCTTGTGTTTCATGACAAGTTCTAGTACATTGAGATATGGTGTAGAAAGGAGCTATGAGCCTCCATCACATTTTGATTGATGAGCAAGTAGACAATTAGATCTTTGTGTTGTAGCATGTAAGCTTGTGGTTGACCCGATATTCTCTAAGTGTCATGCATTATGGCCAAGAGTAACAGTTGTAAGCCTCGTGAAGTCACTGGCGAGAGGAAGGGGTCTCGGGCTTATCGAGAACACTGAGTTATGCTCTCCCAAACTGTCTGAGCTCCTAGGGAGAGGAATTTTGTCGGAGAGCTCCTGGGGTTGAGGTATCTCTCGACAATAGCAAAGTTGTAATCCTTACCCCTTGCAGTAAGTAGTATATCACCTATTGTCACCATAGGGTGTGTATGATCCTTATCATTTATGGCAAGTTGGGTATCTCCCCCTATCATGTTTTGGACTAGACAAAATATACCCCGGTATGCATCCTACCCATCTGGGCTTGTTGGGATTGTTCCTCCCCATCTGGCCAATGGGTTGAGATGACTTGAGATGGTTGTGATCCTTGCCTCTCTTGGCAAGTAGTATCTCGCTCAACTAATGGGATGCAGGCATTCTACCACTTGATTCTTAAGGATCAAGGTGGGAAGATCAACAAACATTGAAATGGATGTGATCCTTACCTCTATTGGCAAGTGGTATCTCACCTGTTGATAGACAACAAGATGGTTGTCATCCTTGCTCGGTAATTGTATCTCGCCTATTGATTACACAACAAGATGGATGTGATCCTTGCCTGGTAAGTTGTATCTCGCCTATTGTACATTCTTTTCTTGTATTGTTCCTTATGTTTCGCTACAATATTGATGTTATTGTTCTTTCTACATAATTGCTAATGATGTTAAGATGTAATGGGGTTAATGTGAATGATTAAAAGTTTAAAAATGCAATTATTTACAACAAAGAACAATCTAGCCCTAAGAAAAATTAACACTCAAAATACATCAAATGTACATTAAATGGAATCTTGACTAGTGCCACTGTGTTTTTCTTGACATCAGGATTCCACTGCAAAAGACGACACTAAAAGAGGTGAAGTTATGCCCCCAAAAATGGCCTCCAAAGTTTTGCTTGGTCGCAAGCTTCTTCTCTGCATAAAATTCATTGGCTCTTTCAAATTATTAACACCAGTACTGTGGCGCACTAGTCTTACTTTTATAATAAAACAAAATTGCAGGGTTGGTGCTCCACATACCAGAATAACATTACCAAATGTTATAACAGATTGGTGTCGAACAAATTAAATGCACACAAAATATTATATGGTTAAACCAATGTTGCACGAAGCGGGGACGCGAAAGCGTCATTTTCCAAAAATCTAGGAAGCAAAGTGTCTCGGAATCGTCTACTATATATATATATATATATTATTTTTTTTTTTCCATTTATATTCAAAACAAACATCCCAAATACCAAATTAGTTGTAGAAGACATGAAAACATGCATACTTTTACATAAATCAAGATAGATATGGCATCCATTGTACATCAACGATTAGTTATACTAGCATCAACCATCTACAATCTAGATTCCTCTTCTCTTGTCTAGCCTTTGCCTCTACGTCAATTCTATTGGGATTTTAGTCAACATTGCCTAATTATGATCAAACAACTTAATACAAGCCTTATAATATGGTAGAGAAAGCTTAACATCCCTGATCAATGATTTTGACTTGATTGAAGGGTACATAATTGCTAAGGCCATGACAAAGGAGTTCAACAATCAATAACACCAACACTGGGGTACATATAGGGCTTGTTGCTCTTGATTAAATGCCAATCACATGCCCTCATACATGATATAATCCAATGAAATGCCACAATCACATTGATCCTAAAAATTGTCAAGTCTACTAAATTTTGAATGGGATATCAAATTCTATTTTCTCCATATGAAGTCTGATGAGGTTGGAACCACTCTCAAACATCCTGAGTCATTTCATGGTAATGTTAAAAATTTAAGTAAAAGGATGGAAATGAAAGA
Source organism: Pinus tabuliformis (assembly GCA_031772625.1). Lineage (NCBI taxonomy): Eukaryota > Viridiplantae > Streptophyta > Pinopsida > Pinales > Pinaceae > Pinus > Pinus tabuliformis. The sequence goes on along the minus strand of CM062820.1, from coordinate 1,183,550,565 downwards.
TAAAGGAGACTGTCACTTTTACTTTAAGAATTTAACATTACCATTAGGGAGCATCAAGAGGCACCTTGGGACTATTCGGATAGTGTAGTTCCTCATAGAACAGTTTGAAATTTCCAAAAAAAACAAAACAAAGAAAGCCCCGTAGAACCGTTTGCCTTCTCTTGGATCCGCTCGCGATCCGCGGTGGATACACGCCCGAACCTCCACAAATCCGCACTTGTTCCTTTCCGGATCCGCGGATTGGGCAATGGGAACCGCGGATCGGGTAGTAGGAGTTGCGGATCGGGCCCCCATGGATCCAATTTTGTAGGAATCGCCAAAAAAAAGAGGAATCGTGGATCCGATTTTCCGATTCGCGGTTCCGCCGAAGGATCTGTGGTGGATCCGTACGAGATGTGGATCTGCCTTTGGATCCTTGGGGGGGGGGGAGGGGGGACGGTTCTTGCAACACTGGGTTAAACCATATTTAACAAATATGATAAATACATAGCTTGCAGTCGTAGCATCCCGCAATCCATATGTTATGTGGCCCAACCATTATATAACACGATTTATAAAATAACCTGAGCATATAATAAATTCTTACAACAAAAACCATGTGATCAAGTGATTATGCACTATACATATGTTTGTTAAAAGTTAAAACCATATTACATATGGTTATAACAATCGGCGAATTAATATAAATTATAACCTTTGTATGGTTGGTGGACCCGCTATGTATGGCGCTCTCGGTCGTTACACCTAACTGTTAACTATTGCTAAGTTCGATGGAGCTGCCATATATGGTGGGCTTCGCCCCCACTTTTCTGTCAAACCTCAAAATAAAATTTAAGTAAAATATATCCATTACCATAATCAATCAACCCCATGTGGCCTCGGGGTAAGACGCTAGAGTTGTAAGGTGGAGGTTGTTGAGAAATCTAGGGGCAACAAGATGTTGATCAGTGGTTGTCATTGATGTCAACCCAAGCAGCACTAGGGGCTACCCCGATCTTGCATGGGCATTTTGACTTGACAACTCATCCTATTCTGAGTCAAGGATCTTCTAGATGGATTCTACTCATCGAGATGTTTCCGTTGATATATGGCACGCCACGTAGTTCTTCACGGTTTGAGAGTTATTCGTGTTTGAAGTTAGTAACCCCAGTTAGTGGGCTAAAACCCCATGGGGTTGTGGCATGGCACTCATCATTGGTTGTGGTCATTGAATAGTCAATAATTAATAATGTTTTATGCTCCTAAAAGCCCTCCAATGTTCACTTGTTGAGGACCCTCTCAACTTAAGACATTTCTATAAATAGTGACCCTCATATCCTCTAGCAAGCACTTTTCAACGAAATATCTTGTGAGAAGACCTCTGTAATTTTTTTGCCCTCATGAGCTTCTAACACATGATTTGTTGCAGGGAGTTTAAGGTTTTGTTGAGGTTTGGTTAGGGCACAAAATTGTGATCAAGTTTGAGCATCTGTTTTGAAGCAAGTTTAGAGCATTGGATTCTAGGATTTCGCTGCTTCAAACAGGTCATTGTGGTATTTTTGCTATAAGTTTTTTCTACGAAGCTTCAGAAGCAGAAATTAAAACCCATTTGAGCCGAAATCTTGATGAACCTCGTGACCGAATTTCAGATCTTGGTTCACTATATTTTTGGAGATATCATCTGAGGAAGTTAGGGTTTTTGCAAGCTCCTGAATTCCATGTCAAACAGGTGACCTCGGGAAAATCGTCATAACATTCTCTCTGATCATTGGATTCAAATTTTGTAAATAGTGACGAAAAGATGATAGGTTGTAGTTTGTTGGGTATCGTTTTCAGGGCTGAAGGTCAAAACAATGACACATGGCACTTCGTACAAGTTCGTTCTACTGAACCAGTCTATAATCAGGTCATCGTGGGAGATTGGGCATAACTCTTTGTTGAAGAATCCAATTGTTGAAATTTCTAAGTCTGACATGTTAGAAATCCCTACTGCATTATCTGGGTTATTTCACCTACATGTTTTATTCCTTAACAAGTTATTTATACATATAAATACTGAAAATAAACACAAATGAAACCTTAACTCATATACAGATTACAACTCAGACAAACACACAAGGGACACCGTTATTTTTGGACAATCGTCCTTGGAAAAACCCAATGCGGGAAAACCGATGCAGCGGTTCTGAAGGTTTTATTATTATGCAGATTTCTCGAATACAACTAGGGTGCCGAACTAGCTCACCTAACAGAGATTGTTACATGACAGTAATACCTCTTCTCGGAGACATATATTCAGCTAGTCTGCTGCACGAAAATCCTTCTGGCGCTTCCTGTTGGCCCTACGTCAGCCCTTCTAGCCCCATCATAGCTCCTGAACCCTCTGCGTCAGCGTTCTGCCTCTTTGCGTCAACTCTTTGGCCTTCTGCATCACCCACGCAGGCCCCTCAGCCTCTGCGCAGTCTCTAGTTGCCTCTGCGTGGCTCCTGCTGCCTCTAGGTAGCTCTAGCTGGCTTTGCATCAACCCCTTCAGTCACTGTGTTGACCCTCGGGCACAATCTTTGGCTCTCTGCTATGTACTCATTGCCCCTTGCTACAACAAATCACTTGTTCGAATTTTCTTTGCAAACCCCACCCCAGAAAATTGAACTGACTGATCAATCTTGGTGTATCTCCAATTGACCCTCAAGCCTCCTCTTATACTTTTCCTGTTGAGTCTTCAATGGTCTAGATTAAGTCCCTAATCAACAGCTAAGATTAGATTTGGCTTGATCCATGTCATTTAGAACCTTCTCACCCAGTTTTATATTTACCTATTAATATTTTAATTTTCCTAAGTTTAGACTTAGGAACCCCATTAAAAATATTAATTATTTTAATATCTCTTCAACCGGGTGGAATTTCCCCAAACCAGTTCTAGGTCTTGGAGATCTCATGTGCTTTAGCCTCTCCACCAATTTTCATGGCTAGAGCACATCCAATGCTACCCCAAATCAACACCAATCTCGATCAGACCTGTGGGGTTGGAAAGAGGACTCAGAGGGCTACCACAAAACGAAATTTCAGACCTTAGAGATCCAAAATTACATAGATACAACAGATTCAATATCAAGCTCCTAGAAGGCAAGACCAAGTATGCATTCAAGGATCACTGCAGCAAGGACCACACATCAACAGTCAAGGATAAGTCTGCTTCAGCAAGGTATGTATGATTAGTGTTTGCATTTGAATTTTGAGTATCATCTTTGACATGTTTTTGCAGGATAGCGTAAGTATATTGTTTTGTATTTTTTTGGGTCTTGCTTGTTAATGCATGTGCAAGAAGGATGACACTTTAGAACAACTTGGACACATACTAGAAGGACATGCAATGTCAAAGTACCATTACTTGAAGCAAGCACAACAGTACCTCAGCGGCTGCTAGTGAATCAAGAAGCAATGTCAAGTCATGTGTCAGGTCTTTTCAAAAAGCCAGTGCTGTAAAAGAGTCATCATTCAAAGAGTCATTATTGTAAAAGAGTCAATCTGCCTAGAGTCGAAGAGGCATTGTTGGGAGGTATAAGAGTCACTGTTGGGATGATGTCATGGTTGGGTTGCAGGTCATAGTGTGATTGGGTGTTCGGTTAAGTAGAAGAAAATCACTATAAATCATATTGTATCATGGATCATTGTCCCTGGTTCGGGAGTCCACACTCTTGTCTCACTTTTGATCATTATAGGGTGGCAGGGAGGTGCTAGGTAGGTGCATGAAGTCGCCTACAAGTTGGAGCCTATGAACACTTCAGAGTGCTAGGTTGGTCTAGGATGTTGGGGCATCCATTCAGTTGACCACTGAAGAAACCAGGGCATTGAGGCATGTCCTTCCAGTGGGAGCTGGAGAAGAATGCTTTTTTAGAATTCTAGGAAGTTGTAACTTTCATTTTAGTTGGGGCTGAAGATTAAAGAATTTATTAGAAAAGTGTTCGGTGTTTTTTGACTAGCAGGGGGTTTTCCATCTAAAATTCGTGTGCCTATTGTGTTCTTTTGTTTAGTGTTGTTACTGGATAAACATTAATAATAATTGAAGATTAACTAATGCTCTGAAAATATTTAAAAGTGCTACTTGCTAAGGAATACTGATTCACCCCCCCCCAAACCCCCCTCCTCAATATTTCCAACACAAGATAGGTGATTTCTCTTACTTTAATAAATGCTTGTGATGTATTTTAGTTAACTTAATTAGCTTATTCTTTCAATTTATTATATTTAGTGTTCTTTTCATCAAACAGCCACCAAACAATAAAGAACAATAAGACAAGAGGACATAAGATGTAGGCGATCAACTAGGGCCAAAACCTCTCCACTTGAGAGGAAAACCCACGTACAACTTCAATTGATGGATTCCAAGACTTGTGACCCTCGACCAAGATCCTCCAAGCCCAAGTCAAAACAACTTCTTAATGTGCTTCTCTTCCCTCAAGTCAACGCTAATCAAACTTATTTCATGACTTCAAATTTCGGCTCTTCTTTAGAATTTCGGCTTGCTATTGTATGTCTACAATTTCAACCTTTTCTACAATAACCCTAGTTTGCATATGTGGCTAAAAGATGGACGAATTTGCCTCCTTTATTCATCGCTAGACTTCTCTTCCATGACATTTCAGCTTGTAAAGGAGACCTTTCTCGGCACAAAACTTAACCCTTGATGTTGGCTGCAATATGATACTTGTTGCTGCAGGAGAATGCCATAATACCTCTCATGTATGGAGAATATAGCCCAAAAAACAAACCCAAATATGCTTCACTCTTCTTTCCTTTATCTCTCCTTGTTTTTGCTAGGTAATAGGCTTGCTCTTCTTACTTGGTTGAACTTCTTCATCACTGAATGAATGCCCCCTTGAATGAGGTCAAGTCCTTCTAGAAATGCCGACTTGTCCTTTGTGAAGACCGACTTGATTTTTGCACCATAACGAGGTCTTGGAGGGTCTTTTGACTCTATTTTGACTTAAACAATTTTCGTTACAATATGTTACATGCCTAAGAAGGGTCTTTCATACATAACAATGACTTTCTTAACTTGTAGACTCAATGACAAGCCCTAGAAGCTCTCAATGGGAGCTTGACCTATAAAATAAATTTCCTTGAGCATGAAATCCATGCCTCAAAAATAATAATAAATTTATTTTTCTCATTACATCAAAATCATGATTACATATGTCATTAGGAAGATCAAACCTAGTTATATACTTCAACACTCCCTCTTAACTAGGGAGTTATTCAGAATCCATACAAGGTGCTTGGACATTCTCAATCTGAAGAATTCTCATAAGAAGAGTCAGATTGGTAAGCCATATACTTGCATCATACCAACTAGCATTGTCACATAGCAAGGCCTTGAATAATAGCTCTATCTCTCCACAAGATCAAAGCATAATGTTGGTGAGACCAATGACTAATAGACACCATCATCATTGTCTCTCAAGGTACATAACTGTTAAAATTGGCAATTAGGGCCAAACTCCACAGGGGTCATCTTATTTATGATAGTTGTTATTTTTCTTAGATTCCTCTCTCCGATAGATGTAGGATTTATCTAAAGATCATCTGATTCTGACATATACAAATGAAGTTATGAATTTATTTTGATTATGGACAAATCGTCAAGGTCGGCTAGCAAACTTATGTAGGCTCAGAAGCCCAACAGTCACGTCTATTCATTCTCAACGTTTGCTATAAATACATGATGCCTTAGCCTCATTTGGACACACACACACTTCACACATCTCTCCCTCTGCATTGATTGGGTATGCATTTCTGGGCAACATTCTCTCCACACGTGCGAAGGAAAGGAGGAGAAATTTATGTTTTGGGCATTGACTAGGTTGACCGGATTTCTAGGACAACTTGACGATGCGTTGATCATCAGCGTTGACTCCTTTGACTATGTTTTTGTGAGTGCCATCTCTGTTTGGGCAGGTCGCATTTCTGGGCACAAAAATCGAGGCTAGACATTGACTTTGACTAGCGTTGACTGCAGCTAGGGCTGACCGCAGGTACGTTGTTTGACCAGCTTTTGACTGGGTTGTTTTTGGGTTGTTTTGAGGGCTGATTCATCTTGTTGTTTGGAGACCGAAGTTGATTGAAGTTGACCAATTTGTTGAGGGTCAAATATGCCCTGTTGACCAGCGTTGACATTTCTAGTTAGGGCTATTTTGCTGCTGTTATAAATTATCAAATTTGTAAATTGTATTATCTCTCTCTCTGTTGAACTATTGAAGACTATAAGAAGAATTGTTCAAAAGTTTCCCCACATAAGGGTTTGTCCCTAGCTGGTGCCACATCTTGTGTCCTCTTGTCTTGGCTTGTCTTCTACTGTTTATGTTTACATTCTATTTGCATTTTAATATCATGTTGATGTGATTGCTAATTTGAATATTGATATTGGGCTAATAACCGAAATTGAAGTAAAATTGCTCTAAAGCATAGAACATACCATGTTGCCTAAAATTAACATGGTATCAAAGCTGAGGTGAAGATAAAGCCCAAGCAAGAGTGAATGAGCAATCACCAAAAACAGTTGGACAAGGATAAAAGGCTCAATGGGTCCCTCATCAAAGCAGAACCCAAAGAAAAACAACATCCAAAAGTGGTCTTGCGATCCACTGCACTGCCAGCCCAATCAACATCAGAATAACCATGCAGCCTCACATTTCCGGCAATGTATCTTAGTCCATGAGTGATTGTGCCCCAAAGATATCTTAGAAGATTCTTGGTAGAAATCCAATGTATATGATGAGGCTCAACCATGTATTGGCTCAATGTGTTAATTGCAAAACATATGTCTAGACGGGAGTTCACCAAGAACATTAGCGCTCCTATGAGTTGACGATACTCAAAAGCATTTCTCAATTCAGGTCCAGCAGCACTACCACATAACTTCTTAAAGTTAAGTTCCATCGAGGTAGTCACAGGCTTGTAGTCCACCATCCCAAATCTTTCCAATATCTTCACAACATATTTTCCTTGAGATAGGAAATTTTCACCTGGCTTTTGCCAGACCTCCAACCCTAGGAAGTAGTGCATCGGTCCTAGGTCCTTGATCTCAAATTCAGAGGCCAACTCCCTCTTACATTTGTGAATGAGAGGGTTTGCACCTATCAGGAAGAGGTCGTCCACATAAAGTAACAAAATGAGAGGTTTATCATTTTCAACCTTAAAGCAAAGGTTCGGATCGACTTCACTTCTAGTGAATCCTAGCTTCATCAGATAGTTATTGATCCTCTCATACCAAGCCCGGGGTGCTTGCTTCAATCCATAGAGAGCTTTCTTCCACCCCCTCTCGATCATGAACCTCAAACCCCTCGGGTTGTTCCATATAAACTTCCTCTTTGATCGAACCATGCAAGAAGGCAGTCTTGACATCCATCTGATGTAGGTTCCATCCTTTTGAGGCAGCAAGGGCTATGATCGAGCAAATGACGGTGTATCGGGCAACAGGGGCAAATAGCTCATTGTAATCTACACCTTCCTTTTGAGAGAAGCCTCGAGCAACAAAGCGAGCCTTGAGCTTTTCTGCACTACCATCAGTGCCATGCTTAATTTTGAAGAGCTACTTGGAGGTGACAACCGATTTGTCCTGGGGTCTAGGGACCACATCCCAGACATCATTTCATAATTGACTCGTACTCTTCATTCATAACATCCTTCCATACTTGTTGCTTCACGGCTTCTTCGAATGATGAAGGCTCATTTTGAATGATAGTGTTCATGACGGTCAAGTATCCTTGATACCTATTCGGCTTCTTGCTTTCACGGAAAGTCCCCCTTCGTGCAATATGTCTCTCGGCATCTTCGAAACTCTCCCTAAGCCATGAGGGTCTCCTCTTGGACGAGGAAGGCTCTTGAGGAGGAGGATATATAATATCCACAGGTTCATCGACATCAAGCATTGTTTCGTCCTCTTTTTCACCTTGATTTCCGGTGTCAGCTTCTTTGTCCTTCCTTAGGATAGGAAGGTTGTTGATCTTCCTGAGGGCCATATCTTCGTCGAAGGTGACATCATGACTTATCTCAACTTCCTTTTGACCAGCCAAATAAATTCATACATGGCGGTATTTGCAGCTTCAGCCCACTTTTTCGGTGATATGAGCTTCATTTCTTTCTTTCCTCTTCTTGTCCTTCTTGAATTTCGGACAATCGCTCTTGTAATGCCCATATTCTTGATAGCCATAGAATTGGATTTTCGACATATCCTTCTTCTTTTTCTGAGGACCAAATTTTCCAAACTTGCCTTTCCTCTTAGCCATAGCAGCAAATGCTTGAACTTGTTCACCTGGTCCCACATTGCTCTTTGCTTTCAACTTGGTTTCTTCAATTTTAAATAATGACCCGAGTTCACCAAATGGGGTGGCTTCCTTCTTTCCATAGATACTTGACATGAAGTTGCCTCATTCATCAATTAGTGCATTGACCACAATTGTGGTCATCTCTTTATCGGACATTATTTCTCCCAAATCTTGTAGTTGATCTCATATTTCTGACACCCTCATGAGATACGAGGCTATTCCTTCTTATTTTGATAACTTCATTTTATATAGCTCGGTTCTTAGAGATATGACTTCCCCAGCAGTGCTTATAGAGAAATTTTCTACTAATTCTCGTAGATATCTTTTGATGTTTCCAATTTTGCAACAGAAGGTATGAGGGGATCTTTGATGGATTCTATGAGAATCCTTTGAGCCCACCCTTCCCCTTTCATATACTTGGCTAGAGCTTGAGATTCTTCCTTTGGAGGTTTAGTGATTGAACCCTTAACATGTCCAATGACTTCATTTTCTCTGAGGATCAAATCTATCCTCTTCTTCCATGCAAGAAAGTTTGATGACCCAACCAATTTGTTGCTCCCTTTGCAAAATGAAGTCATTTTAACAAATTCAGACATAGATATAAAGATACTTGTGAAGATACTCCTTAATGACAATATCTTCAACTTGGTGTCTTTCTTGATAATGTGGATGGCAAAAGAGGTTTTCTTGACAAAGATGTCTTCCTTCAAAAGTGATCCTTCAAAGAGAGGGAGATCACCTTGATTCTTGATGATGATGACAACACCTTCTTCTTGCTTCCTCAAATGATAGTGTAGAAAGTGGATGATAGTACTTCAAATATAGGATCTATCGTTATATGTCGGGTCCTTGAGGTTTTCCTTTTCTTTGTGATGAAGATTGTTCAATGTGAAAGCTTCCCAAAAATGCTTTAGTTTAAGAGCCCTTCTTTGAATGAGCTAGGATTTTAAGGTCTTCTTTGATGCTCCTTAATTACTTTCTTCAAGATGATGAGAGGGTTAGTCCTTGATGTTTTCTTGATGATATTTTTGTGCTTCGGCCCTTCAATATCCTTCTTTAAGTTGCCTTTCCTTGATGTAGTCACCTTAGCTCTGATACCATGTTGAGAAATATAGGGGTAGCAAGATAGGTGATTTCTCTTACTTTGATAACTACTTGTGATGTATTTTACTTCACTTAATTAGATTATTCTTTCAATTGATTATATCTAGTGTTCTTTTCATCAAACAACTACCAAACCATAAATAACAATAAGACAAGAGGACACAAGATGTAGGCAGTGAGCTAGGGCCAGAACCTCTCCACTGTAGAGGAAAACCCACAAGAATTCTTCTCTTCTTATCGAACTTCAATTGACGAATTCCAAGACCTTTGACCCTTGAACAAGACCTTCCAATTCAATTGACGAATTCCAAGACCTTTGACCCTTGAACAAGACCTTCCAAGACCAAGTCAAAACAACTTCTTAATGTGCTTCTCTTCCTTCAAGTCAATGCTAGTCAAACTTGTTTCATGACTTCAAATTCGACTCTTCCTCAGAATTTCGCCTTGTTGTTGAAGGTCTACAATTTCGGCCTTTTCTGCAGTAACCCTAGTTTGCACATGTGGCAAGAAGATGGACGAATTTTCCTCATTTCTTCTTTGCTTGACTTGGCTTCTCTTCCTTGATATTTCGGCTTGTAAAGGAGACCTTTTTCGGCTCAAAACTTGACCCTTGATTTTGGCAGCAATATGATACTTGTTGCTGTAGAAGAATGCCCTAATACCTCGCTTGTGTGGAGAATATAGCCCTGAAAACAGACTCAAATATGCTTCGCTCTTGTTTCCTTTATCTCTCCTTGTTTTCGCTAGGTAATAGGCTTCCTCTTCTTGCTTGATCAAACTTCTTCATGAGTGAATGAAAGCCCCCTTGAATGAGGTTGAGTCCTCCTTTATATAGGCCTCGTAGTGTCCCTCAATAGGCCAATATGTCCTTCTAGAAAGGTCAACTTGTCCCTTGTGAAGGCCGACTTGATTTTTGCACCATGACGAGGTCTTGGAGGGTCTCCTGACTCTACTTTGACTTAAATAATTTTCTTTACAATATGTTACATGCCCAAGAAGGGTCTTTCATACATGACAATGACTTTCCTAACTTGTAGACCTAATGACAAGCCTTAGAAGCTCTCAATGGAAGCGTGACAAGGGTCTTTCATACATGACAATGACTTTCCTAACTTGTAGACCTAATGACAAGCCTTAGAAGCTCTCAATGGAAGCGTGACCTATAAAATAAATTTCCTTGATCATGAAACCCATGCCTCAAAAATAATAATAAATATATTTTTCCCATTACATCAAAATCATGATTACATATGTCATTATGAAGACCGAACCTAGTTACATATTTCAACATAGGTCTCATGTTGAAACTTCATGTGCTCCAACAGTGCTCTCTAACATGAGTGCATGGGCCCTTTTCGCTGCCATCGTGGTGCCACGTCTCGCCATTCCATTGGCCCACATGTCATGTACTCATTGGTCCACATATGCCTGCATCAATGCCCACTCATATGCCCAGTCATCAGCCAGCGAAGCGCCACGTCAATCTGTCCGTACTTGCCACATTAGTTGGACGGACTACCACATCGCAGTCCATTCAACACTTTAACTTTGACTTTTTCCCTGTTTGACCAAATCTTCAAACTGCGATAACTTTCACAAACAAATTTCTTTTTCGCCCGTTCAAGTTGTGTGGGATTCAATTTTTCGAGCCCTACACAATGAAGTTGTTCTCGTCTGAATCTAGAGATTTTGAATTTTTTTCCATTTCTAGATCCTCCCAAATCATGGGTTTTTTTTTTGCAGTTTCTCAATGTTGCTTCTAGTAATTTTTTATCAGTGAATCCCACATCTCATAGGCATATTCCTTCCCTGATACATGAGGTATAATGTGGTCTCTTGTACAATCTAGAAGGATCCTCTTAGCCTTCACATTCCACTTGTTGAAGTCTATCAATTGAACTAGATCAATGGAAGGTTGTATTGTACTCTCTATAATATCCCACACCTCAACTTCCTCAAGCAGTAAGACTACGCTGTCCTTCCATGGGCCAAAATTTTGAGCCTTGCTCAACCTATCTTGCACCCTTAAACTAGTAGCCATTTGACCTTCTCAATCAACACTGCTTCTCAACCACTCAAAAGGAACAAACAACCTCCCTCTCAACCACAAATCTCTGGTATAAAGGGTTGTTTATGCTTGTTGGTCACTGTTGTCAGTAGAAGGTAGCTTGTTGCTCACTTTTATCAGTTGTGGATTCCCACTGCACTGATACCATGTAGAAAAATTGTGAGGTCCTTGTATCCCCTCCAGTTTTTTTCTTTTCCACATCACTATTTAATGACCAACGTCATGGTTCATTTGCACATTAAAACATGAATATAAAATTCAACCAAAAACACTACTAGGCTACCTCTAATCTTTACAGACAGTTGATAAAATAAATTCACACAAGCATGCACATAACTGAACACTTGTTTTTGGTCAATCTCTGACCCTGGAAAAACCCACAAGGGGAAAACTAGTCTAGAAGAGAAATTTTGGTTGACTTGTTTTATTTCCAATTTTTTACTGGTTCTGGTTTTTGCGGTCAATCAGTTCAGTCACCTATCTGGTCCTAATGACACTCATCCAAATCAACTTTGCTGAAAATTTTAGAATCTAGATCCCATCCTTTTGCTCTCTAAGGCTTCATAAATTTTCTATGTGATGATGTAAAGGCATGCACGATAAAAATTTTACCGATGTCATTGCTTGCCAGAACTAATTTTTTTCCTAGAAAATGTGAATGAAATGCTTGTAATATGAATATCAATGCCTTTTTAGAAGCTCTTCAATATTCTAAATTTACTAGTTTGATGTTTTGCAATTGTAAGGAGATACTTGATGGTGGAATGGAATGATATCACTCATGATATCCCTGTAATATGATTCATTCTATTGCTAAGCAGTGCTTAAAAATTGATATGTGCATGGGAACAACTAGGATTCGACTTTTGAGCACAAGCTCATGCCCACTTCAATCTAGAATGCAAAAGACAGTGGTAAATGTGTTGAAATTCTATGAAAAGTACAGTAGAAACAATTTTTTCATTTCATAATTACTGTCTAATGATCTGCAAACAATTTTCTTATGCCATTGATATGATTGAGCAATTACACACAGAAAATCTCAACAGTAAATACCGCGGAAACAATAAATATCTATGTTGCATGGGTTCCCGAACTCGGGGGTGGGGTTCTCGAACCTGTCCCGGGTTCTCGTCCCCAAGTACCGGATTCGGGTTCGGGTGCTTCTGAGAAGAACCCATAAGAACCAGGTTCTTCTATGAAGAACCAGGTTCTTCATTAAAAAAAATTGGGTTCTTTTGTCTTGACGGGTACGGAGAACCCTGATGATGGGTACTTGGAACCCTAAAATCAGGGTCTTTTGGGTTCTTTGGGGTTCATTTTAGTTTTTATATTTTATTTTTGAATTAATTTAATGGGCTTCCCCTAATATTCTAGGTAGCTAGTTCTTCATCTTGTGAGAGGAATTGGAGTACTTATGCCTTTATCCATTTAGTAAAGAGAAATATGTTGGGCTCAAAGAAGGCAGAGAACTTAGTGTACGTTCATAGCACACTTCGTCTCATATCTCGAAAAGACCCTGGATATGAGGGTCCTTTCAAGAGATGGGACCAATACACAAACGATGCTATGTGTGTGGATGAGGAGATACAACCAGATGGCCTTATTGAGCTACCTCCAATTGCTATGGATGAGCAAGAGCCTCGAGATGAGAGTGATCCCTACCCGGAGAGCATGCTAACTGAAGATCTGAGTGATGTTGATGACATCGCTTGAGGAAGCCATTGTTCACTATTAGATACTTTTATTTTAGTATTTTAAAATTTCCCAGTTCTTGTTTGGAGATGCCTTAAGACAAATTTTGAATGTAGTATGACGATGGACATATATCATGATTCTTATTAATATGTAAACTCCAATTTGCACTTGATATCTAACTAGAAATTTTGAAATTTCATTATGAATGTTGAATGTTCAATGATGTGCATGTTTAAATATTTAAAGTTTAAATCATATATATTTTAGCTTTCTTGTTTAAAGTTGAAAAATATACAAATTCATGTATGTATGTATATATATATATATATATATATATATATATAATATAATATACCCCCGACGAACCCACGCACCCTGTTTCGAAAAATGACGTACCCATCCCCATCCCCGCACTCGTACCCGTCCCCGAACCCACGTTTCCTGGCAACATAGATAAATATCATAGAAAGACATCCATGCACAATAGAGACAATAATTTTAGTCTAGGAAACCAACATTGGGAGAAAACTTGACAACTTTTCTTATGAGAACTTATTCTTCAGCAAGGTTTACAAATCAACAGTTCGTCTAGAAATTCATGCCAATATCCAAGTCAAAATACCAATCAAACCTAGTCAAAACATCTGCTGCTCAATTCTAGTCAAACTAGACAAAAATTAGAAATTCAATGTTGGTCAAATCGACTTGCAATCAACCCTGTGGTCTGTGGTCAAATACCTGTGGTCAACAGTCTGCATGTGCAACCTTCCTGCAGTCAACTACAGCTAGGTCAACTCTGGTCAACTTGGTCCAAAAATAGCTCGATCAACCTTGGTCAAAGTTCGGTCAAATAGAGAAAACTTGCTGGTCAAAATTGTCGTCCTTCTCACAGGTGCAACCTCAAGAAGAGGAATAGAAATGATGAAGAGAGAAAATGACTTGCTCTTGCTTGGTGATCAAATGAGAAGTCATAACATCTTATTTATGCTCGTCAAAGGGGTGTGAAAACCCAAGGGACATGTCCCTTCACAGGCTGGCCCACTTGACCTTTTCCTGGGCCGACATGTCTCAATAAAATAAAAAATTACATAATTCTTCTAGGGTTGACTTGGAGACCCTTTTAGTCATACAGAAATACCTCTTGATGCCACACAAAAATCAACATTCCCTCTTAGCGAGGGAGGTATTCTCCTTAGCTGAAAACAAATTTCTACTCCACTAGAAAAGTTCATGAGCTTGCTATCTGGATGTAGTGTCTCCTCACATGCACATCTATAGATATAGATCACTCCATCCTTTGAGTAGGTAATGTGAGTATCCTGGGCCATTTACCCCTAGCCAAATTGGCGTGGCTCCATGGGTAAATGTATCAATGTTCCTTGGTTAAACCAACATGACCTAGCCAAATCAACATGGCTTCTTAAGTGAATGTATCATTCTTCCCTGGTCAACAATGAACATGGCTTCTTAAGTGATGTATCATTCTTCCCTGGTCAAATCAGCATGACCCTATGGATGCCAAATCAGAATGGCTCTAATGGAAGAACATTTTTCCTATGTTGCAGTTTCCCTAGGCCATTCACCCCTAGCTAAATCATCATGGCTCCATGGGTGAATGTATCATTCTCCCTAGTCAAATCAGCATGACCCCGTGGCAGAATGTTTGCCCTATACTACAAGTATCAATACTTCGAGCCATTCAACCCTAACCAAATCAGCATAGCACAATGGGTGAATGTATCATTCTCCCTTAGTCAAATCAACATGACCCAATGGGAGAATGTGTGTCATGTTTTGCAAGTTGCAAAAACATCAACACTCCCTCTCAACGAGGGAGACATTTTGCACATTTTGCATCACGCCAAGCTTGTCTCTGAAGTGTACAAACTTTGCTTTAGATAGAGGCTTGGTGAGAATGTTCGCAATATGCTCGTCTGTGGATATGTACTAGAGCTTCATTGCTCCCTTCTATGCCATGTCCTGGATCAGCCATAAACTTGTCATCTTCCTTCACTGGATCCATCACCAAAACTACTTTCTGGTCGACTTGATTGGGTGCCCCCTCTGACATTGAAGTTGATCTTCTTGTGGCAATCCTGGTTGCTCCCTTTGTTATGAAAGCAAATCCTCCAACCATTAATGCTCCCTCTATCACTAAAGCATACCCTATTGTCTAGCATGGTTCCCTAATAAAAGGCATACTGCTCCTAGAGACCTCCAGTCTCTAGGCATGTAGTCTGACAATCTCAAACCATGATCCTCTTGGAAGGTTTCTCCTTCCGCTTGTTGAATTTTCTAGCTATGGACGGTCTTCATACTCATTATTTTTATCATTGATGTACATGCAACAATATATTTCTATGTAAAGCATGTTCTTCATGCTCAAAAGAAGATTTTATTATTTATGTATTTGTCAAGTCGGCCCTCCTTTGATCAAGTCGACTCAACCGCAAGAGGCACATATTCAAACCCATTCAATTGTGTATAAATAGGTCACTTGACCTCCATCCAAAAGGCAATTTGTATCACACCCAAAAACAAGTATATTTTTGTTCTCTAGCCAACGAAGACAAGGAGAAAATAGATTGAAGAATGAGAAGACAAGTCAATTGAAGTTCCGAGTGAAGAAGACACTCGCACGTGTGAATTTTCCCTCTTGTCTCTCCTCGCATGTGTGACTACAAGAGATCCAATTTTTTTTGTGGTGAAGTTTGAGGTTAGTCTGAGATTTTCTGTGGGAGAGACGAGTCGAAATTTGGCTCCAATTGCAAACCTTTGACCGATTTTTGTAGAGGTTGACTTGGCTTCTTAGTGGATTGCTGAGGTTGTCATCTTGTTGGTCAGTTTGTCAATGATCTTGACTTTGATGTCTCTCTTGTTGAATTGATTCTATAAGGAAAGGGTTGCTAGGTTTTTCCCTCACCTAATGGAAATCATAAGAAGTAATTATCAATTTGAGAATGCCCTTAAAATAAACACCACTCTGCCTAATTGTCTGCTCACTCTAAACTAGAAGCTCTTCCAGTCATCTGGCACGATCCTAGACACTTCTCAATCTATAAAATCCTCCTTTTCGAACAAAATTCACTCCTCCTGAGTCTATGCTTGAGCCCTTATGCCATACAAGAACTTGACCATCTGGTGACTAGAGAAAAAATCTCCTTGTAGACCACTCCCTCTTTTTGGGAGAACCCTCTTGCCACAAACCTCACTTTTGTGCTTCTTGATGCTTCCATTTGCTGCGTGAATCATCGCCTTGGCAGCCTCTGAAATGGACCTATTCTTCCTTTCTGCAAACCCCATTCAAGAGGCCATGGAAAAAAGGGGAAAATCATGACCAAGCAATCATTTTTGGTATCTAAAGCATACAAAATATATAAGGAAAAGAGGTTGATCAAAGGAAAAAAAATATGATTAGAAGTACTTATCTCTTGATCAAGGGAGAAATTGCTAAGGGTTGTAGGGAACTTACAGCTCCCTCTTGATTCTTCCCTCCTTGAAGAAAATCAATGAAGATCTTGGAAGTATACTCTCCTCAATCATCTGACCTCAAAACCTTGATCTTCTTCCCCGTCAAGTTTTCTAACTGAGGCCTGAACTTTTGGATCTTGTTGAACACCTAATCCTTGGCCTTCACGAGAAAAAAAACATTAATAAATGTCAAAATAAGTATTATTTTTGAAGTCCATTTGCAATCTCGTCAAGTTTAGATTCCTTTACCTTCATTAAAGGTTGATGTTCATCATCATCAACAACATCGGTTGTTGACGCATGTCGCTTCTTCCTTTTCTTCTGAGGAAACTAAGAGGCATAATGTCCAAAATCATGACAATTGAAGCATTTGATCATTAACATGTCCCTCTTCTTCTTATCCTGAACTACACTAGGTCTTCTACCTATATTCTACTTATCAAACTTTCCAAAATTTCTTCTTTCCTTTCCTTTCCTTGCATGAGATATAAGAGTTTGAGTTTCTTCATCCTAAGGTCTCTGCAAGTTGTCCTTGGACAACAATCTAGCCTCTTCTTCGACGCAATCATTCCATAGCTTATCAAACCTGGGCAGTGTTTCTCGCGCACAAATTCCCTGAACAAATGGCTCCCGTGAGGAAGGAAATCAATTAAGAGTCATTGCAACAAGCTCTGTATCATCAATGTTATCTCCAATGGCTCTAAGTTCATCTCTCAACTGGGATACTCTCATAAGATAAGAGACAACAAAATTTGATCTAGACATCATGACACTACGAAGTTGATGCCTCAAGGTTAGTTTCTTACTAGTTGTCACTCTAGAACAATCCCACCAAGGCATCATACACTTCTTTGGCAGTCTTCAACTCAACAACATGTAGAATCAAGCAATCCTTTATAAAATCTATCAAGATTCTTTTAGCCTTGGCTCCATTCTTCTTATGCTTGGCTTTCTCCTAAGCTCCCTCTGGCTCTGAAATGACTTCCTTCACATGATTCTAAAGGTCACTTTCTTCCAAAATAAGAAGTATCTTGGTCCTCCAAGGTTTGAAATTAGTAGCACCATAAAATCTATCTTCTACTCTGAGACTTGGCGCCATTTTGACAAGAGATCTAAAATCCAACCAGGCCTTGGAGACGGAAACCCTACAAGACAAAAGCTAGACAAGATGCTAACAATGGAGTAGAGGCCCAACGACATAGCCAAAACCCCCTTCTCTTTAGGGACTTTCATCGATCGGAGGAGTCTCAATAGGAAGGAGATCACTTAGAATAGATATGTTAGGTATAAGGCACAAGATGATCAAGTTACTACTCATTCGAAACAGAGGCTCAATAATGGTACAAGGCTTCAAAGAAGCAAATCACTCTAAAAGAAAAGCCCTAGAAAAGAAGGCTCAAGACATAGGGTTTTGAGATTTTTGATGGTAAAAGGTGTTCACAAGGTCAAGGCCCGAGGGAAGGGGTTTATCATAATGATATTCAGCTAATCCAAGGCTCATGAAACCCTCAAGAAAGTTCTCAAGTTGAGGGATAAGTAACTAGGGTTTCCCTCTTAGAGCAAAACTTAGGGCAAGAGATGCCCACAAAATTGATAGGTTAGGTAGCTTAAATCTATCTCTTGATGTTTAGACTCTCAAGTCACCAAAAAGTCTCTTCCCTAAAATTTCACTCCAAGCCCTAGATTTTTGCCATAGCCTTAAAAGGACTGAATTTCAGAAGATAGAAATATGGAGGAAGTTTAACGTTGATTACCAAAGACTTGGACTAGTGCCTTGTCCTTTGGGCATATGGAATCAAGGATGCTCAAGATAAGCCTAATTCATTGCTAAGGAGGCTTAAATTTGATGCCCTAGGTACCAAAGTTCAAACATTTATCCACTCACTGGTAAATGAAGTTTAAAGAGATTTATAAGAATTCCTCCACTAGGAACATTCATTACATGTTATACAATGACTAACATATGCAATTCTCAACTATATAGCCTTTAAAAATTATTTTTAACAAGTTAGGGTATAATCAAGCATAATCTAGAAGCATCAATTCCATACCAGTGTTATCAGAAACAACCGGGAACTGATGGAACCGACCAGTCCGATCATTTTTGGCCCAAAATCGGTCTGAACCAAAATAGGCTAGTTCGGTGCTGAACCGACTGGTTCTGTAACCGATCCGACCGATTTCATCGAACAAGCGGATTCAGGATCGGTTCCGCGCAATTTTTTTTTGCTTTTTTTAGTTGGTTGGCCCACTTCTGACTCTCCCCTCTAGGCTAGCCTAATATTCTTTTTTTTGTTAACAGAGGAATCGGCAACTGGGGCAGCCTCGCAACTCGCGTTACACGGGGTCGATTCTAGCTGCTACCACTATAACCCCTAGGAAACTGCGCCCGCCCCTCTCCACAGCTCTGGGTTAGTCCGAGGGATTTGAACTCATGACCTTCAGTACGGAGCCCACCTTTCTAACGAACTTCACCGCATTGTGATTACCAACTCGCCTGCCCCCGTGGGGCTTAGGCTAGCCTAATATTCAAGCCTATGGCCCTCAACCTAATAATATAGCCTATGGGTCTAGTATTGATATGCAATTCATGGTAATGTTAAATTCTTATAGTAAAAGTGAAATTTTGCTTAAACTTTCATTTCATCTTTTTAATTAAATTTTTAACATTACCATGAAATGACTCAGGATGTCTGAGAGTGGTTCCAACCTCATTGGATTTCATATGGAGAAAGTAGCATTTTAAATTTCACTCGAAACCTAGCAGACTTAATAGTTTTTCAGGATTTCGGGATTGGGAGGATCGCAACGTCTACATTGGATTTTGTCATGTACGAGGGTAAGGAACTAGTATTTAATAAAGAGCACCAAGCCCTCTATGTACTTTGATGTTGGTGGCATTGGTTGTCGAACTCCTCTATCATGACACCACTAAGAATGTACCCATCACTCAAACAAAATCTTGACATGACATGCTACGTTTTTTCTATCTTATTTTAATGCCTAAATGGTTATATTGATAGCAAAGACCCCAATGTAGGCAATGATTTTGATGATATGTAGGCATTTGTTGTAACATGACCTTTTTTGGATGTCAGAGGCCATCTAGAGCCTATTTGTTGATGTATTTCGATTCATAGATGGATTGCACTCGATGCTATTTTGGTTATGTGCACCCTTACATGCTATGTAAATGAGAACTTTTGCATATTTGTGTATAAATTGTCTGGATTCATATGGATGCACATGAATATATATGTTTTTCTTTAAAAAATGAATCTTTTGTCTTTTTGGTAAACCAATTTTTTTCCTAGTTTTTTATTGGTTTCGGTTCGGTTCTGATCGGTTCCTGGTCCACAAGGGTTTTCGATTCGATCACCAGTTCGGTTCTGATAACATTGTTCCATACATTAGACAATTCAAAATAATAATCTTCAACAATAGGAACTTACAAGATAACATGTAGTGTATCCATCCATTCACCAAAGAAAAAGCTCCAAAGACAATCCAAAATAGCTTCCAGACATCAAAATGCATTACAAGAATCTCCAATAGCCACAAAGAAGCAAGTGCTAGTTCCATTAAAAGGTCTGAATTCTCCAGATGTGATGATGATAGATGAAATGATCTCTCCCCAACATATATATGTCCAATGATCTCTAATTTTAGCCTAAAGGTCCCTCGAGTCATAAAATAATGGGCAAATACTAAGTGAGGTTACAAGCCAACCTCAGAGCCAATGTAAAAGACATAAGAATTAGTCCACAAAGAGATTGAAATGTTGATGTCATGTATGCGTAGGCCCTCCTAGGGTATGTGTTGAGACCCTCCAGTGCCAAAGTGAGTGTAGAGGGCTCCAAAAATCATGATCCAGGGGTTGGACCCTAAATCTCCATGCAAATCATCGTCTGGACTCCACTTTTGTGTTTTGGGCATGAAATGAGTATCATGGGTCTCCTGGTGATAGAATAGCTTGATTCTGATCCAACCTTGAGGGCTCTGAGAATGCTGCTAGTCCTCTCATGTCTCGAGGGATTAGACAAACCTCATCGAGGCCTCAAATCCACTGTTAAAACCACATGATCATTACTAAGCTGATTGGGGCACACTGGTCCAAGTGCATCATCTCATGAATAATGTGGGGCAAAGTGCAGACTATTGGGGTGATGTAGGTGTGCATGGAATGGAATGACGCTCTGCAAGTGGTAGGAGTCCCACGACTCTCAGCGCTTCACCTATAGCATGTCATAATGCTCCTCTAATGGACTTGGGCCCTAGTTAAGTTGGCCAACCCATGATGAAACCACTCTTTGATCACACACAATGTTCAATGTTGCATCTTCACCATTAGGTACAATAACAATTAGTGCATCTAAGTGAACCAAGCTTGTTAGTCAATGGAAAATTGACAATTCATACAGGGGCTTCCCTTCCAAATTTGGGGCTTTGATCACGTAATAGTGTTACCTCCCTGGAAGGGATGGCTAATGGACAACCCTATTAGGTGTTTCCAACCCCTAAACGGAAAGATAGGTCCCTGGTACATCTTTCAATCAATAGTTGACATATGAATAATAATGGAACAGAGGGGGACAAGGGGTCTCAAGGCCAAATACCATGGTCATAGGGATAGTGATGATGAGGAAATCCACATTCTGGGCATACAGATGTGAGGAGAGAGCAATCATGGATGAATGAGTTACCATGGCCTTTGTTTTTCAACCCCTTGTTAACGATGTTGGAAAACTGCCAACAAATCCCTAGTATGAAGTCCCAACTAGACCTCACACCATTTGGACTAGGAGCCCCAACCGGAAAATAAGGTTGGTTGCCATAATTCGTAGGGGTTTGCCTTGCCTGCAATTATCAACATAAGAGATTATGCACACAATCTTTGAACAAGCAAGTTGACATTGTGAGGCATACAATTATAATGCATATAAAATACTTTCACAGCAGAGAAAAGAGAGAGTGAGCCTCTTGAAGAAAATTAATAGTACTATCCTAAAAGAGACATACAAGAGCATGGAAGGAATCATTATTTAACCTGCAAAGTAGTTCACAAGATAACAATTATCATTAAAGCAAGTAACAAAATACATTCAATAAAATCCTTACCAAAGCCAACGAAATAGTTCATTTTCATTAGTATGTGTTAACATAAACATACACCGCAAACAATGAAAGAATAGTCTCACAATCATTCACGACATATGCATGAAAGTGTATCGGCTCTGAGAGCTTCATATATTAAGTGAAAGTCCCAAGATACACAATTACAATGATGCAACACTAGCCCCAATACTGGAACATTAAATCACTATTTGCTCCTCCAAAGAAAGATCTTCTCTCCTATGCCAAGCTAGAGAAGCCAAGGTGAAAAGTTCAAAGTCCAAAAGCCTCTATCTTGAGCTATGAGGGTGTGTATTTATAACAAATGAGGTGACTCTCCACCTCCCAAATGACTCTTGACCTTCCCTCATGACTCTTGAGCTCCCTAGTGACTTTTCACATTCCATGTGGGACCCTTGGGCTTCCACACATTTTACATTTTCTCATTTTTTGAAAATACAATAATTACATTACATAAATGACGTGGAAAAATACATTGACTCGTATGACTTTGTAATGACACCTTGAGAAGCCATGACTTGGCGACGGTGATATAAAACTTCATTTCATCAATGCCAAGATCTTCTCCTTCTTGCTATGATTTTGACCTCTGCATGATGGATTTTTGCTTGTCCTCGGTCTTCACCCTCCAAAGGGTCTAGATGAGTGTCAGAACCTTCCAAGTCAAGCATGAGTTTCCATGTCATTGTCTTGGTCCAAGATTCCTTCATGTCCTTCATGATGGTTCTTTATGGTGCTTCTTCTCAGTGGATGCTCTCTTGTAGCCTCTCCTTGATGACTTCCCTTGAGGATCACCTGCCATGCTAAAATGATATCACTTGCAAATGGAGTCCATTCATGACAAGCCAACATCATTTTGGAAACCACCTATTCTACATTTGCTTGCTCATGGAAGATGTTCACTGTGATGAGGCAATGGGTAAGGGTTTTGAAGCAAGAAGCTAAGGATTGCGCAATTGAGGCATATAGGGACCCAAAGATGGCCATATTGTCCTCTGCAACTGCGCAATGAGCAATTAAGAAAGTCTTATCAAGGTTCTACGCAATGGGGAAGTCCAGGAGACAAGGTAATGAGCCTGCTCACTAAGGATGTTAGTGTGCAATGCTCAAGGAAGAGGAGGTAGAGATTGTGCAGTAGAGCATCACAAGGATTGAGGGATGACCTCACTGTCCACTAGAACTGCGCAATGCGCAGTAGGAGATAAGATGGGAAAAGGTATTACGTAGTGATGGGTTTTAGTCAGCAAGAGAGACAGTACTAGCCACTATAACTGCGCAATTCGCAGTGATTGAGGAGCAGATCCCAAGGATTACACAGTTGAGGATCTCAGTGACCTAGGGGTGACCCGTTGTTCATTAAAACTATGCAATACTCAGTAAGAGGTCCACTGGATGAAGGGATTGTGTAGTTGAGCAAGTTAGGGAGACAGGGAGCCAAGTTAGAGCATTGTGATTGCGCAATATGCAACAACTGAAGAGGAGGCTTAAAGGACTACACAATTGATCATGACAGTGACACAGGGAGGCTCTATTGTCCACTGCAACTATGCAATGCGCAATCCAGAGTAGGAGAGATAATGAACTGTATAGTTGACAAGGCCAAGCAACCAGATTGATGCTCAGGATTCCAAGGTTGCTCAATGTGCAAGTGGAGAAGGAGATTGTCCTCTAGCACTACGCAATGCGCAGTTCCAAGAGGCAAAGGATGCTTCACTATGACTTGAGACTGCACAGTGCGCAAATCCAGGAGAGAGAAAAAGTTAGCATGTTGGAAAGACAGTGAAAGCTCTGAAAATGACTAAGTGTGGGATCAGTGAAACAAGAGAGAACAAGACATGCAAACAAGTCTTAAAATAGTGATCTCACATTCACATAACATCCACACAAGCCAGGGGAATGCACAATACTCAAAATCCACATGCATACCTTTAAATGACAACAAAACGACACGTATTTATATGTGTGACAGTTGAAACGTAGCTTTGCGACACTTAGAATACAAGTTACAACACAAGTGTCGACTGCAACCCAAAAGTGCGCTAAGTTGTCGGAGAGTGTCTAGTGCATATTCTTATGATGTATATGATCAGCTAATGCAGAAGAGTGTGTTAGAGATGCCTCTAGTGATGCGCTAAAGTGCAACACATGCAGGGGTGAAAATAATCAAAAGCAACACTTGCGACCGTGAGAAAAAGCGAAAACGACACTTGCAAAAACTAAAGAAAGTGAAGGCGACACATTCTAGAGTGAAGAAAATGCAAAAGCGATACTTCTCAAAGCAAAAGCAAGCAAAACCAACAGATGTGAAAGTGAAAGTGACACTTATTAAAGCAAAAGGTGCACAAAAGCGACAGCTGAGAAGACTCACTAGAAAGATGATATAATTGCCACTAAGAGTGAGAAAGATTGTCAATAATGTTGCGCACTGACTGTTGGCATGGATTGCACAGTGCATTGTCGCTGTCAATTGCGCAAGCATTGTCAGTAGGTGCTGCGCCGGGTCTAGGAGTTGCTCAATCCTTATTACCAAGGATTGCGCAATCATTGTTATTAGTGATTGTGTATGCTCTATTTCCATAGGTTGTGCAAACATTATTCTTAAGGACTACGCACTGCTTCTTTACAGAGATAAACATTAACTACTAAGCTTACATGAAAGAGGTGTGTTGGCGAATGCATTGAAATCTATGCATGTGTAAGCAAGTGGTTTTCACAATTAAAATCTCGGAAGAAGGCTTAAAACATCAACCAATTATAAAGCGACTATGATCAACATGAAATGATAGATCGTAAGATCACAAGGAGGCTCCAAACTTCAAGCGCGGGCAAAATTTTGGAGGTTGTTTGTGGCAACAACAACACTTGGCGACACATTGGAAGAACTCCAGCTCCTCTGCTTGGATCTTCCTTTGAGCACAAAGTCTTAGTCTTTCAGGAAGTATTGATTCACCGTGTCGACCACCTCAACTTCCCCATTTATCTCGGTTATAGGTATAGTCTCTCCCATCCCCCTCTCGGCTAAACGCATTTACAACGTTTACCATATCTCAATTGTTTCGATCTGGGAGTATCAGATGATCAGAGTCTTCGATCCATCTTCGATGTTGCTCCACTACCAACAGGTTGTTCAATACCCCGACGGAGTCACTATAGGAACACAAGCATTACCTCGCTACCAACAACTCTGTTTTGTACCCCAGCGAAGTTGCTTGCTTCACCTCTCTGCACAGGAAGCCTTTCTCTTCTTTCACCCCTTTATTTTGTTTTCAATATGCTCATATGATCCCGACTTACTAAGAGCAAGAGAGGTTATTCCTTCAGAGACTATTATATTCCACTAAAATTAACATGATCGGTCTTAGTTTTCTCATTTCCCTTCTCTACTCAATTGGATTGGCAAGCAAAACACCATTCAATTACCATACCGATTCAACGTATGAAGATCTTAAAATAGATACGAGCATCATCGTTTTTCCTATAGCTTTCTGTGTGAATGGATCATATTTTTCATCTAGATATCATTGACTTTAAATATATCAAACCCAAACAAAGAAGAGGGACCAAAAGTTAACCAAGTGTTGATGTGTGCCACATAGACTTTCAAAGCTTTGCCACATTGTTTCTTGAGCCATGCAAGCACAATTTTTGTGCACGGTCTTATTAAACACAACAACAAGAAAAGAAAGCAAATGTATGATTGAAATGAAAAGCAACATGCAAGACGAAATCAAGAAATAGAGCTAATGCAAAGACTAGATGAAGAGAAATATTCAGGGTGAGTGCAATGCAAAAGAAAACTAAAGTGACGGTTGAGAATACTCACTGGAATGATGATACAATTGCCACTGAGAGTGAGAGAGACTGTCAAATAATGTTGTGCATTGACTGTTGGCATGGATTGCACAGTGCATTGTCCTTGTCAACTACGAAAGTATTGTCAGTAGGGGTTTCACATAGTCTAGGAGTTGCTTAATGCCTATTAACAAGGACTGCGCAATCACTGTTACTAGTGACTACTTATGTTCTATTTTCAAAGGCTATGCAAGCATTGTTCTCAAGGACTGCGCAATGCTTGTCTATAGAGATAAACATTAACTACTAAGCTTGCAAGCAAGAGGTGTGCTGGTGAATGCATCGAAAGCTAAGCATGAGTAAGCAAGTGGTTTTGACAATTAAAATCTTAGAAAAAGGGTTAAAACATCAACTAATTATGAAGCAGATATGATCAACATGAAATGACAGATCGTAAGATCACAAGGAGGCTCCAAAATTCAAGTGGAGGTAAAATTTGGAGGGTGTTTGTCACAGCGACAACTCCCTCTTATTGCCTTTTACCTTTTCTTGATTTTTCTTTGTATAATTGCCCAAAGCTCTATGAAATGAGAGCATGCTTTGAATGATGGGTAGCAGTAGTTAGCCCCTTAGTGGTGAGGCAGTTCATAACCCACTGAAGGTTGGAACATGCAAGGGTTCCTTTCCATGATGTGATAAAGAAACATTGGCCCCAGGTACTGGATGATGGCCATAATGATAAGGGGTAGAGCTTATGCTTGGCTTTTGCCCACGTGTTAATGTTAATGTCCCAACCATCTTTTGCATTTTATAATTTTCTTTCAGTTGTTTCTTGCTTGTGGCCATAATTATGGATTTTACATTTCTTTTAGCTACATCGACCTTTCGGGACAGTTTACAAGCCCAATCCAGACATGTGGACAATGGGAGGGGGGTATGTTAGAACCCAGTGGACCCAGAGATTAGGTGGTGGAGTATAGGACTCATAATGTACAAAGGGAAGTGATAGGTATGAAATCGGAAAATGAGACCACACTATCTCAATCAAGGTTTCCCAAGTAGTGCCCTTCCTAAAGCCATGGACCATTAGGGGAGGTCCCACTAGACTAGGATTGAAGATTAACCTCCCATTTAAGGTGAGGGAACAAAACCACGATTAAAACCATTCCTTCTTCCTATTCACCCAATAATCCATGCCAAATGCCAAAATGAAAAACAAGCATAAGCACACGATTGCACAATGAATAACATACCTTTTGGATCAGATTTTCAACATGTTCTCTTATGACAAATGGGCAAGGAAACATGTGGTTGATGCAAGTAGCGAAGATAAAATGGCACATCACATCAGCTACAAGGCGGTTGTCAAGGGCTACTAGCTGGAAGAAAAGGATCAAGAGAAAAAATTCTCCTAGGGGTAGCCACTTTTGGTGGGTAACATCTAGCTCTAGCTAGGACATGAGCTCATCGTAGAGTGCATGATCCATGTACTTGAACGGGGAGTTCAAGAGAACAACAATCTCTGGGGCGTAGACCTGTATCTTGCACATCAGAATACAACTATTGGAAGCATGTGCACTTGGCATACTTTTATCACCCATGTGTTTCATCAAATAATAAACCATACAGAAAAGTAAATCTATTCTAAGTGCAATATGCAATGTAATCTAGCATGAGAACATAATATGATAATAGTAGCTACGCAAAAGGGAACATGCAACACATCCTACATTAACAAGCATGCTATATTATGCAAGTGCTAAATATAGTCATACATCCAATGTAACCAGCATATCACTAGATCGATATAAAAGCACTTGCCCCTATGAGCCATTATGAGGTAGGGCAGACAAATATCACATTTTCCATTGCAATATTTGCTTGATGAATGGTAAGGGTGGGAGGCGGGAACATATGAGGACCATGTATCAAAGATCATAGATAAGGATGGAAAAGAGGAATCTAACTTGCGCCACATTTCTTGCAACAAAAGAATGGAGAATTCAACAACCAAGCTCATAAACTTTTGATAAAGAGCAAGCTCAAGCATATCCTCCTTATGACATGAAAAGATAGATGGCTCATTCGTATCCATAATCACATCATCCAGATTATCGAGGAAAGAGCAAGGTGTGCTACGATCATCATACATTGGGAAGAACCACAACCCCCTTTTAGGGCATTGGGGAGGTTCCTCAATTTCATGTCTCCCAAGAGATTCATTAAGAGGGGCATCAAGCTCCTCTTTGCTACTAATGACATCATGATCATTTGATTGAGGATCATCATCATGAAACATATAAAATAGGCCTTTCCAGTGAGCCATTTCTTGCCATGCAAATTTTCATAAGATTCAGATATGGAGTCGCCAAGGTGAACTTGAAATGCCTTGAAAGATGTTTGTTTCACCCCACAAGCATTGACTTTGAGGCTTAATGAAGAACTATGGCTTTGTTCTTCCAATGGAGTCGCCAAAAAGGATCTATATTGTCGTATGGGGACAAGACACACACTTTGTGTCTCCAACAATGGTGCCAAAATGTTACCACAAAATCTAAAGACTTTGGAGAGGGAAACCTTACAAGACAAAAGCTAGACAAAGTGCTAACAATGGGGTAGAAGCCGAATGTCTCCTCAACCAAAACCCCCTTCTCTTTACGGATTTTCACCGATGGGAGGAGTTCTGAAGGAAGGAGAGTGAAAATTGCTTAAACCCAAGTATTCCTACTGCAGTACTGATGATATTTCTCCTACTTGTTAGATTTACATAAACAAGTTATTTGCAGTTTCCTGCAGCAAACATCGAAATACATAACACTGCAGCCTACACCAATTAAATTATATGTCGAAACAAGAAACTGAACAATAGAGAAAGATACACACAAGTGACACAATTGTTTTTGGACAAACATCCCAGGAAAAACCCAATGCGGGAAAACCGGTGTAACAAATTTGAGGGTTTTTATTATTAAGCTGAAGTATTTCTGAATACAACTACTCAATGCCTTCCCAGCAATCCAATTACAGAGAAACTCCCTCTGCACCTCTCTACGAAAGCTCACTTCAAATTTCTCTTCCAATAGTTGCTCTACTTCAGAAATTCAATCTCCTAAACTCTCTATGTGTCTTCCAAATGACCCTCAAGCTTCCTTAAATAATCATCTCGTCGACATTCAATGGCCCAGATTAGAAGCTAATCAATGGTTAAGATCATTTCTACTTGATCCTCGTAATCTTCTAGAAGTTACACCCACATTTAGATTAATACCCAATAATTATTTTATTTTCCTAAGTTTAGACTTAGGGTCCCATTAAAAATAATTAATTATTTTAATAAAACTATCTCCGGGTGGAATTTCCCAAAACTCTTTCTGGGTTCTTTGGAATACATGTGCCCAAGCCTCCCTACAAAATTTGAGACTTAGAGCACATCCGATGCTACCAGAAATCAACAAGGGGATCACTTAGAATAGATATATTAGGTATAAGGCACAAGATGATCAACTTACTACTCATTTGAAAGAGAGGCTCAATAATGGTACAAGGCTTCAAAGAAGTAAATTGCTCTCCAAGAATAGACCTAGAAAAGAAGGCTCAAGACATAGAGTTTTGAGATTTTCGATGGTAATAGATATTCACAATGGTCAAGGCCCAAGAGAAAGGGTTTATCACAATGATATACAGCTAATCCAAGGCTCATGAAAACCTCAAGAAAGTCTTCATGTTGAGGGAGAAGAAACTAGGGTTTCCCTCTTAGAGCAAAACCAAGGACAAGAGATTTTATGAATGAAATTTGAGTGGATGCCCACAAAATTGATAGGTTACGTAGCCTATACCTATCTCTTGTTGTTTAGGCTCTCAAATCATAAAAAGTCTCTTCCCTAAAATTTCTCTCCAGGCCCTAGATTTTCACCATAGCCTTAAAAGGACTGAATTTGAGAAGATAAAAATTATGGAGGAAATTTAAGGTTGCTCACCAAAGACTCGTAGAAATTTTTTCATGTAGCCCTACCCAGTTTCAATTTGATTTGTAAATCAAGTTTAGTGCCCAAACCCCTTTGTTCATTGCCTAGATTTAAACTTGAATATAAATTCAATTAAAACACTAGAAGCTACCACTACTCTTTCACATTCAGTTGATAAATTTCACAAGCATGCACAAAAATTTAGACACCAATATTTGGTCAATGAGACCCTAGTAAACCTCCAAAGGGAAAATAAATAGGAAGAGGATGTTTATTTGCTTTTCTCAAATAAATTTACAACATTAATTACAAACAAGGGTACTTATCTCCCTCCTTGAAATTTGGGCTAGATCCTAGAAAACAATGCAGTTGTCTAGAAATTCGTGCCACTATCTAGGCTATATGCCCTTGCTTTTCGTGTCGTTGTTCAGACTATCTGCCCTCGATTATTGTGCCACTATTTAGATTTTCTACCCTCGAAAATCATGCCATAGGCCAACTGTCTACCCTTGAAAATCATGTCATTGTTTAAGACTGAAACCCTCGATTTTCATGCCTCGATCTGACCTTTTTCCTTGAAACCTGTGCCTTAGACCCAAAATTTCTCCTCAAATTTGTGTTGTCAGACTAGTAATAAATACACTGAGTCTACCTCGAAATTCGTGTTGTAGATGCCTCTCTTCTCCTCAATTTTTAGGTTGTTGTACTTGTTGTACCTCCTCAAATTTCATGCCTCTCAACCTAGGAATTCATGCTTGTAGATGCCTTCTCCTTGCTGCAAATTGCTATTTGAGCCTTCTCCTTGCTTCTCCTCTCTCCTCTTCACTTCTCCAAAACTACACTTGAAGAATGAGCCTCCATTTGCCCTTTTCCTCCTTTTTAGTCTCCATAAGGATGAGAAGGCCTATCCCTAAGATCAAAGGTTGAGATTAGATCTCAACTTCTCCTAATCAAAGGTGGAGATTTAATCTCACATTGACCCCCCCTCATGTCTCCCCCTTCATTAATGACCCCCTCTAGTCACTTTAATAACTTGTTGTACCATGTACTTTTTGCCTCATAAAGTCACTTTAAATATATGGTCACTTTAATATTATAAAAGTACAATGTACTTTTAGACTTCATAACGTGACTAAAAGGTCACATGAATTTAATAATCTCATAAAGTCATACTAAAAAGGTGGGTTCACTTGTTTTCCTCGGCTTAGGGAAAAAGCATTAGGAAACACCTCCTTGGTACCTTTTTCAACAAAACTTGGACTAGTGCCTTGTCCCTTGGGCATATGGAGTCAAGGATGCTTAAGATCAGCCTAATTCATTGCTAAGGAGGCCAAAATTTGAGGCCCTAGGTACCAAAATTCCAGCATTTACCCACTTAATGATATATGGAGTTTGATGGAGGGTTGTAAGAATTCCTCCACTAGGAACATTCATTACATGTTATCCAATGAGTAACATATGTAATTCTCTACTAGATAGCCTTTAAAGTTTATTTTCAACAAGTTAAGGCATAATCAAGCATAATCTAGAAGCAACAATTCCATACAGTAGACAATTCAAAGTAATAATCTTCAACAATAGGAACTTACAAGATAACATGTAGTATATCCATCCATTCACCAAAGAAATATCTCCAAAGATGATCCAAAATAACTTCCAAACATCAAAGTGCATTCCAAGAATCTCCAATAGCTACAAAGAAACAACTGTGAGTTCCTTCAAAAGGTTTGAATTCTCCAAATGTGATGATGAGAGATCAAATGATCTCTTTCCAATATATACATGTCCAATGATCTCTAATTTTAGCCTAAATGCCCCTCAAGTCATAAAATAATGGGAAAATACTAAGTTAAGTTACAAGCCAACCTCATAGTCAATGTAAAAAAACATAAGAATTAACCCACAAAGAGGCTAAAATGTTGACGTCATGTATGCGTAGGACCTTCTAGGGTATGCGCTCAGCCCCTTTAGTGCCAAAGTAGGTGTATAGGGCACCAAAAGTCATGATGTAGGGGTTGGCCCCTAAATCTCGATGCAAATCATCGTATGGACCCTAGTTTTGTGTTTGTGGCACAAAATGGGTCTCATGGGTCTCTTGGTGATAGAATAGCTTGTCGTTGCTCCAACATTGAAGGCTTTAAGGATGGTGCTAGCCCTCCCAGATCTCAAGGGATGAGACAAATCTCATATGGGCCTTAGATCAACTGTCAAACCACATGATCACTGCTAAGTCGGTTGGGGAAGACTAGTCCAAGTGCATCATCTCATGAATAGTGTGGGGTAAAGTATAGAATATTGGGGTGTTGTACATGCCCATGGAATGGAATGAAGCTATCCAAGTGGTAGGAGTTACATGGCTCTCAATGTTTCACATGTAGGGTGTCATAATGCTCCTTTAGTGGACTTGGGCCCTAGTTAAGTTGCTTTACCCATGATGAAAACCACCTGCCAATCACACAATGTCCAGTGTTGCATCTTCACCATTAGGTACAATAATCATTAATGCATCTAAGTGGACCAAGCTTGTTAGTCAAGGGAAAATTGACACTTCATATGGGGCTTCCCTTCCAAATTTGGGGCTTTTATCATGTAATAGTGTTACTTCCCTAGGTAGGGGTGGCTAATGGATGACCCTATTAGGTGTTTCCAACCCCTAAGGGGAAAGACAGATCCTTGGCACATCCTTCAATCAATAGGTGGCATATGAATAATAACGGAACAGAGAGGGAAAAGGGGTCTCAAGGTCAAATGCGATGGTCAAAGGGGTAACAATGATGAGAAAATCAACATTTTGGCATACAGATGTGAAGGAGTAATCGTGGGTGCATGAGTTACACCGATCTTTGTTTTTCAACCCCTGTTACTGTCTTTTGCCTTTTCTTGATTTTTCTTTGTATTATTACTCAAAGATCTAGGAAATTAGAACATGCATTCAATAATGAGTAACATTCATTAGCCCCTTAGTGGTTGGGTGGCTCATCATCCACCAGGGGTTGGGATATGCAAGGGTTCCTTTCCATGATGCAGTAGGGCAACATTGGCCCTAGGAAACAGGTGATGGCCATAATGATAAGGGGTAGAGCTCATGCTTGGATTTTGCCCACGTGCTAATGTTCATGTCCCAACAATCTTTTGCATTTTAGAATTTTCTTTCTTGTGTTTCTTTGTTATATACCTAGGGGGGATAATATGGGGTACCAAGGGAGGTACCCAAGGTAATAATGTAATAATGGGATGGGCCATAGTAATAAATAAGGTGGTTAACCCATATCATGTAAGAGACCACAAGTAGTTAGTAATAATGTAATGGGCCCATGGTATTAGTTGATGGTATGAGGGAACCATGGTAATGACCCATGGTATTGTATGTATGAGGCCTATATAGAGGCTAGAGACTCCATGTCAAGGGATTGTCAAGGATTATTGTATGAACAAGCATATGGCTTGTGGAGTGTTCTCCTTCCTTAAGGAGTGAATGTATGGTGTTGCCTACCTTAAGGGTATGATCAATAAAGAATCATTTCATATACTTTCTGGGTTTATTTGCATTGTCTTATATTTTCATATCAGATCTATAGTATTTCCGGGTTAGATCTATAACAAGTGGTATCAGAGCTATAACAAGTGGATTTTGGGGGCGGCGAGTTTGCAGATCAGACCTGTATGTTTTGGTGCAAGATCTGCAAAATCTAATTGCAGATCCGGATTCTTTGTGAAAAAATAGCCGATTTCAAAAAAAAATCGATTGAATCGGAGTCCGGATGAAGGAGATATCGCTAATCTAAAAATCAATGGGGTTGCAGACAATTTTTCAGGGCAGCGAGTTTGCGGCGTAGATCTGGATGTCCTGGCACAAGATCTGCAAAATCTAATTGTAGATCTGGATTCTATGTGAAAAAAATACCCGATTTAAAACAAAAAAAATTCGGTCCAATCGGAGTCTGGATGAGGGAGATATCGCTGATTTAAAATCAGCTCTTTTTGCAGAAATTTTGCTGACGGCGGGAGAGTTGCAGCACAGATCTAAAATTCCAGTGTCTGGATCAGAATTTCTATCACATGGGCAGATGCAGAATGGTTGTTCCATTTCCGAAAACAGGTCATAATACGAATTCTGAGCAATATTGACGGAATTGTGACCATTTCAAATTTTCGCCAATTTTTTTTGTGATGGTGGCCCTAGGTCTGAATTTCAGGGACTTGTATGAATTTGATGGCTCTCATCCAGCCAAATGGCTAGCACAAATGGAGAAATATTTTTGATTGAATTACATCATGGATGATGAGACTCAGTTGAGTGTGGGATTACTGTACTTGGACAATGAAAGACGGAAATGGTGGCAATGGCATCAACGTTGCTATCGAAGGCCCTTGACTTGGGACACATTCACAAAAGATCTTATGGACCACTTTGACCGTAAAACTAATCTTGTGGATAAGCTCACACAGACAGACACACAGCTTAGCAAAGATTTTATTTTTACAGAAAAGAAGGAAACCAAGGAACCTAAAGGGTTATTTTCTGCTAGTATCTCCTTATTGCAGGTTCATGGATTGATTCAGAAAGAGAAGATTATTGTTTCTATAAATCCTAGTTGCAAGCATAATTTCATCAATGTTAATTTGGCAAAAAAATTGCAAGTTCCAGCAAAACAAATTGAAAATACATAGGTTGATGATGAGGATGTTCAAATTTATAAGGATTTGAAGCTTTCTATGGATAAGTATGTGTTGCATGGTGATTTTTATATTTCAGAGATGGATAATATGGATGTTGTTTTGGGATATCCTAGGATGGAATTTGCGGGTACTATCAATATTAATGTGCAGAAGAAATTCCTGAAGCTCTAGTATAAAAAGAAGAAAATTACATTACAGGATATTTCCATTAATAAACAGGTAGAGTCCAAGGAGGCTGAAGGAGAAGATGTTCTAGGGTCTGACATATTAGATGATGAGCCAATGATGATAGACAATCAAACACAAACAGAGGCTGAAGCAGAAAAGGTTACAGGTGTTGATACATCAGAAGAGGGCTCAGTGGTTGAAGTCATATTGGAAAAGAAGACACCACACACAGCAGGGTGAATTAAAGAAAAAGCTATCGTGGGTTAAAACTTCAACATATCATCACCCACATTACCCCGCAAGACAACCATCAAGATGGCAACCAACTAGCCACACGGACAACAACCCCCGCAGGACATATAGAGAGGAGCGAAGATCCACCTACTACATATCAACACAGAAGAACTACCACTGTCAACTTCCATCTCAAGCGAGCGAGGCACCAGCGAGACCGAGGGTTCACCTTTCTCTTGGATGGCTAGATTCACGTGCATGGTACCAGTGGACTACTCTTTTGAGTAGATCTTATTATTTGTGTTCTTTCCATGTTTCGGGGACGAAACATGCTAAGTGGGGTGGAATGTTATATACTTAGGGGGGATAATATGGGGTACCAAGGGAGGTACCCAAGGTAATAATGTAATAATGGGATGGGCCATAGTAATAAATAAGGTGGTTAACCCATATCATGTAAGGGACCACAAGTAGTTAGTAATAATGTAATGGGCCCATGGTATTAGTTGATGGTATGAGGGAACCATGGTAATGACCCATGGTATTGTATGTATGAGACCTATATAGAGGCTAGAGACTCCATGTCAAGGGATTGTCAAGGATTATTGTATGAACAGGCATATGGCTTGTGGAGTGTTCTCCTTCCTTAAGGAGTGAATGTATGGTGTTGCCCTACCTTAAGGGTATGATCAATAAAGAATCATTTCATATACTTTCTGGGTTCATTTGCATTGTTTTATATTTTCATATCAGATCTATAGTATTTCTGGGTTAGATCTATAACATTCTTGCTCGTGGCCATGATTATGCTTTTTATTTACTTCTCTTTTAGCTGCATCAACCTCTCAGGGTAAAGTTTCCAAGCCCAGCCTAGACATGTGGACAAGGGGAGGCGGTGTGTTAGAACCCAATGGACCTATGGTCATGTGGACCCAAAAATTGGGAGGTGGAGTATAGGGCTCATAATGTATGGCGGAAAGTGATAAGTACGGAACGGGAAAAAGGGACCATGTCCCAGGAAGTGCCCTTCCTAAAGCCATGGGCCATCAAGGGAGGTCCCACTGGACTAGGATTGAAGATTAACCCCCCATTTAAGGTGAGGGAACAAAATCACGAACAAAACCCTTCTTCCAAGTCACCCAATAATCCATGCCAAATGCCCAAAAGAACAACAAGCATAAGCACCTGATTGCACAATGAATAACATACCTTTTGGATTGGATTTCCCACCTTCTAAAATGTGCTTTTATGACAAGTGGGTGAGGAAACATATGGCTTATGCAAGTGGCACAGACAAAATGGTGCATAACATCAGCTACAAGGTGGATGTCAAGGGCTGTTGGCTGGACGAAAATGATCAGGAGAAAAATTCTCCCAAGGGTACACGCATTTGGTGGGTAATAGGTCCAATGGAAAATTATCTCCCAAGAAGCTAGAAAAATTTGGATGTCTTGGTTGGGTCATGACCAGAGGAGATTGATACATTTCCCTAAGGAGCCATATAGGACTTTGGCCAACCCTGGTTATATGAAGAGTTACATTTCCCACTGTAGGATGGAGTTATCATATAAACATGCATCAACATGGCAAGCTCATAAAACTCTTCTCAAGGAAGGTGAAATTCCAGCTGAAGGAAAATCTGTTGCAGCCAAGGAGAATACCTCCCTCGCTAAGAGGAAGTGTTGATTTTTGTGTAGTATCAGGAGGTATTCCCGCATCCAAGAGGCCTCCTAAGTTGGCCGAGAAAAATTATGGAAATTAAAATAAAATAAATTTTATTTTGCGGTCTCATGTAGGCCCAAAAGGGACAAGTTGGCCCCACAATTAAAGGGTGTGTCCCTCCGACTCCCTTGAGGTAAATGAATCCATTGAATTTGTATATATACACATGATGTGACACTTCATTTGTCTCACTCACTCATCATATACCTTATATAGAAGACACTCATGGGAGCAGAAAAAGGATGAAATGGAAGAAGTTTGGACTTGGTTTTTTGCACAGATTTCCAGATATTTTATTGTAAACCTTGCTAAAGAAGAATTTCTCCTAGAAGAAGAGTTACTGGGTTTTCTCCCAAGTTTGGGTTTACTGGGGAAAATTTGTTGTCTCTATTCTGCATGGCTGTTTCTTTATGATATTATTTGTCTCTACTGTTTTTGATGCATTACTGTTGAGATTTTCTGTGTATAATTGCTTAATGATATATGTGACACAAGATAAATAAAATGAAGGCCATTAGAAGTAATTATCAGATCAGAAAAATTGGTTTCTACAGTGCATTATTGCGGAAAATTCAACACAGGACAGTGGGGGAGTCTGAATTCCAGATAGTTATCATAGATGGATAGTAATGATTTTATGACATATTTATTTTGATCTGCTGTCACTAAGTATATGACTAATCAGTGAGTTTGTACAAAATGCATTATCTTATAACGCATCTATTTTGATATGCTATCACAATGTATATGACTGATCAGCGAGTTTGTAGAAAATGCACTAATTTATAAAGCCTATAATGCAACTACTATCTCATACGTCACTTCGCCTACCTGACGGTGAAATAAAGTCCCCCATCCTTTCTTTCCTGATTTCCACCATTTCTCCAAAGAAAGATTTCAGACATAGTAACGCATAATTAGCAACAGGAAATGCACATGCTTATATATGATATATATAGGACTTAGATACATCACGGAATATTCACCACAACAATAAAGTTGTTTAGATAACAATTCTTCACATTTCTTCAAAATACTTATTAAAGTTTCAAACAAAGTTATCTTATGTACCAATTTCCTCTTCTTGCTTTGTGTATGCAGAGTCCTAATATCATCCTTTAAAAATATGATGTGCCATCTAAGTAGGCTGGACAGAAATTATTGTTACAAATAGGACCACTTTTCTCCACAATGCAGTTAAGTGTCTTGTATTTCCCTAGTTGTCAATAGTTAAAACACAAAGATTATACTTACTATTCAAGTTACAAACAAAAATAAGTCATGAGATTATAGCCCATAAAGATGCAACTTATCTATTTTTAATAACTTACCTGACACACACTAACATCCAGGTGAATTAGAAGAGGGCAGCCTTTTGAGATGGCGGTAACTCCAACATCACCAACTCGATAGCAACCACTAACATTCAATTGGCGCAGAGAAGCACAGCCATTCCCAATAGAAATGAGAGCATCATCCCCAATTCTAGCATAGGGCACAACATATAAACATGAAGAGGGTTGTTTGAGACTCTTCTTAGCAAATTCAGAACAAACATATTCACTAACTTAGCAGTGGAATTCGTAGAACAGATAACTAACAACATTCAGAATCTTGTTTTACTCTACTTCAGAACTTGCAAAACTCAAAAAGAATTCCAAAGGGAAATACTATGAACAAAGCCTTGAAATGTTATCAATGGTCACATAAAAATACATTAAAAGAATGTAGAATTAGTAAATTCTCAAAAGGAAGCTGTGTCCATTTGTCAGTGCAGGAGCATCTATCATTTTAAAGCAATGAATTTTTAAGCCACAGTCGAACTTGGATGTAAGACAAACTAACATAATGTTCACAAAATTTAATACTCATGCTATACTCAGTAAATGATTATCCATGATTATTGCTGGGCATTTGGCTAGGTCTGTGCTGGCAGGTGCCTGGTTTGAGTCCCCCTAGGTGAGCAACATTAGTATATGCCAGCGGGTTTACTAGGGATGCCATCCACAAACGTGGAGGAGCTATCCTTTGGGTTTCTCCACAAGGTCTTAGTTGGAAAAATAAATCAATTATCCATGGTTTTTCACCCACTGGGATCATATACAATTTAACTGCAAAGGAGACAAGTGACAAAAGGCAAACTTGATTGAATCCTACATAAAAATTACTGGAAATTTTAAGCCTACTTTTCTCTTTTATTTCAGATTGATTTATTGAAGGTAAGAAATAGATTATCGACAATGTTGTGCATTTCAATGTTTCACATGTTCGATTGTTTCTTATTGGTCTTATTGGTGAAGGATGATGGCTGTTTTGTTAAAGACAGACCATTTTAATAAAATATTGGCAAAATTACCACATCCAAATATTGAGGAGCCAATAGAGGTAGCAAAACAAACACAAATTCTTCAGGACAACCACAAGTGCCCTAGGAGAGAAAGTAGTAAGAGAGAAAACTAGTTGGACAGGTGCTATATCTCAAGCCAATCAACTCAGAAAGTTCCATATAAAATCATCAGACTCAGCCACAATAAATAGTCAGTCACTAAAAGAATCGCACCTTTATTTTAGCATTGTAAGTACAAAGTCTAAATATAACAGATTCATAACTTAGGAACTCAAGGAGGTCAACTATCACTTGTCAAGTGCTGTACTTTCACAATGCCCAATGACACAATCACATGAACAGCATGGGAGCGGATAACAACACTCCCTTATAAACTTGCTCACTAATCTAACATGAAGGGATTAGAGAGAAGTATGA
Source organism: Pinus tabuliformis (assembly GCA_031772625.1). Taxonomy (NCBI): domain Eukaryota; kingdom Viridiplantae; phylum Streptophyta; class Pinopsida; order Pinales; family Pinaceae; genus Pinus; species Pinus tabuliformis. The sequence goes on along the minus strand of CM062820.1, from coordinate 1,183,511,463 downwards.
AGATGGACGAGAGAAGAATGAATGTACCAAAAAGTCATTGAACAACCTATCTAAATCAGCTTTCCATCTCTTGTAGAATGCAGATGGAAGTCTACAAAGAAACTATCAACAAATATTTCAGACTTGGAAAAGAAACCTCAACCAAGAGAGTAGCACCTAGCTTCAGCTTGTCCGATCCCATCTTCACCTAGAAAAGTGAACACAACTGGAGTCTCCAAAACATGCATGAAATTTGCCTTGGAAAAGCTGCTGGAACCTCCAATGGATGCTCATGCACGATCTTCTTGGCAACCATAGAATGAGTGAAAAAAGGAAGAATCTCCCAAACAAGCACTGCACTGCAGTACTGCATTAATACCTAGGATGAAAGATGCACTAGACAACTGCCAAGTAGAAGAAAGGTCGGCCAAGAATAACTGTTAAAACTTGCCAAGGATAATATCCTTAAGCAAGGCACACCAGTCAACTATCAAGTACAAATGAAGGCACTGGGATTTGTGACATGAATATTCCTAGTTTCCACCAAGAATTTGGGACGGGGGGATATGGGTATGGGGAAATGCATAGGGGGGCCATATGGAAGCACCCTCAAATTTTAGGGAAATTTAGGGAGCACTGGGATATGTCAAGGGTATATGTGTGTGTGTGTGTGTGTTGATTTCGGGTAGCATCGGATGTGCTCTAAGCCTCAAATTTTGCAAGGAGGCTTGGACACATGTATTCCAAACAACCCAAAAAGTGTTTTGGGAAATTCCACCCAAAGACAATTTAATGGGACCCTAAGTCTAAACTTAGGAAATTAAAAATATTAATGGGTATTAATCTAATTGTGGATGTAACTTCTCGAAGAAGACAAAGATCAAGCTAAAATGATCTTAGCTATTGATTAGCTTTTAATCTAGGTCGTGGAATGTCAACGAGAAGATTATTTAAGGGAGCTTGAGGGTCATTTGGAAAACACATCGAGAGATCAAGAGATCAAATTTCTGAAGTGAGAAGTTCTCAGGAGGAAATTCTAGTCAAGGAGATTTCTTGCAGAGAGGGGTAGTGAATATCCAGAAGAAGGAAGTTTTCCTAGGTTGGAGAGTATGAGGCAGAGAGAGGGCAAAACGACGTCCAGAGAGAGGCAGACGCTAGCCCACGCAGAGCTGACACAATGATAGCGCAGGCCTTAGAGGGAGATCGAATTCCTACTGAGGAAATCAAGTTTCAATAGCCGAGAGTCGGGGTGTGAGACCGAGAGGCAAAGATTCGGATTTTCCAACCAATAGAGGGTCTAGAGAAGGAGCAGTGTGATACCCAATAGGAGTGACGCAAGAACTGCATAGGAGTGACACAGTTTTGTGTAGAGGCTATGCATAGGCTCCAGTTCAGTGCGTTCAAACTGAGATTCTCCCAGTGACAGGGTGAGATCATTTCACCATTCATTTTGTCCCATTTCTCTGTGTATCGGATTGCTAGTTGAACATCAAAGAACTGTACTCATATTTTCTACTACATAATAATAAAACCCTCAGATCTGCTACACCGGTTTTCCCGCATTGGGTTTTTCTGGGGACATTTGTCCAAAAACAACGGTGTCAATTGTGTTGTATTTTTCTTTCTTGATCAGTCTCTTGTTTCTGCATATTATTTAATTAAGTGAAGGTCGAAGTGTATGTATTACGATATTTGCCATCGGAAACTGCAAGTAATTTGTTTGAAGGAATTTAACAAATAGGAGTAATATCATCAATTGTTGTAGTAGGAATTTCGGTTTAGGAATTCTCACATGGTATCAAAGCTACAGGGTGAAGCAAGAAGAGCAAAGCCGGTAGATCCAATGCTAAGCAGATGAGGGATATCAAAAAGCTGCAGGAGGCAGCGGTTCGAAACCCCAAACGGTTTGCATAGTTAGCCGAAGCATTGAAATTTCGAGGCAATCTCTTTCCGAGTGAGTCGACAGAGAGAAGGACTCCCAGTTCGAATTTTTGTTGGGGCAAAAGGAGTAGGGTTGAAACCTCAGCATAAGGAGAGCTGGTGGGACGCAGATTTTTCTGCAGGCAGTTTGCTTGGTAGAAAATCATCAGAAAAAAGAGGAGAAGCACGGTTGAGGGAATTTCTTCCTCTAAGAATTCCTAGCCAAGGAATTCGAATTCTCTAGAGCTGAGCAACAACAAGGGGCAGCAGTTTTACTAGCTCCAGTAGGGACTGCGTAGGCCAGCCCAACAACGGCACAGAGGAGAGAGGAGGTCATTTGACTTTCTATTTTCGGCAGATATGGCAACCAATGGCTTGAGGGATCAGGATAGGTTGGATGGAGCATCCAACTATGTCATTTGGAAGGCAAGAATGTCATTCCTTCTAGATGAGCATGCCCTCAAGACATACGTCAACAGTGTGGTGGTTGTCCCTTCAGATGCAGATCCATTGAAGAAGTACAGATGAGAAATGGCGAAGGCCAAGAGGATGATCCTTGATGGAGTAAAGGATCATGTGGTGTGTCATGTCGCTAGCAGGGGGACTGCTAAGGAAATGTGGGATGCCTTGGCTACGTTATATCTGGGATTTTCCGAGCAGCAGAAGATGTACTTGGAGTAGAAACTGAGATCTTCTCAGATTCAGAAGGGAGAGCGTGTGGATCCGTTCGTCACAAAGCTTAAGGAGACCCGTGATGAATTGTCTGTTGCAGGGCATACACCTCACAATTAAGAGTTGGTTAGACTGGCCCTCAATTCTGTCTCAGATAAGTGACAAGTATTTGTCCAGAGTATCCTGGGCAAAGTAGCATTGCCAAATTGGGATGAGATGTGGGCAGCTCTAAAACAAGAGGAGTTGATGAGAGACTTAGTTAAGGTTAATGCAGTGGGTCGAAGCCCAAGGAGGAGGAGGATAATGCAGCCCTTGCATCGAAGGGACAACAAAAGCAATGGAGACGTAAGAAAGACATCTCGAAGATCAAGTGTTTTAGGTGTGGTGAGATGGGTCACTATGTTACTCAGTGTCTTCTCAAGAAGAAGGACAAGGATGAGAAGCACGATTTGAAGGTTGCGCTCGCAAAGATCGAAGAGGAGGAGTTCGCCATGACAACCGAGATACCTCCAAGAGGGAGGTGGGTTGATTTGGAGTTGTAGTTCAAAAGAGCTACAAATGGGCAGGATGCTTGAGGAGTCCACCTCTTGGATCAATACCTTTGCCACAGGAGCCCGGTTTTGCAGTAGCAGGATGGACTAATGTGGGATGGTGCCGAGGAGTGTCAGAGAGACAGTTATAGTGGCTATTAGCGCCAGAGACTGAACAACACAAAGCAGAGTTGGCAGCAGTGCAGAGGCACAGAACAGAGGTCAACAGCAGTGCTATATATTCAGAGGGTCAGTGCAGAGACTAGCAACAGTCAGGCTTCAACATTCACGTGGTATCATACTGAACACAGTTAGTTTAGTAATTTTGGATGTTTTTCCGTTGTTGATGGAGTAGCAGCAACAATTTGCAGTGCAGTAGCAGTTGGCAGTGGCAGTGCTAGCAGCAACACAGATGCAGCACTTGAGAGGGAGTTGTAGTATGGATGCAGTGTTGGCAGTGGCAGTTTCAGCAACAGTACAGTTACAACAGCAGCGCTGTAGTTCATGGATAGCATGTCAGGCATCAACAACGCAGAGGACGATGTTTCAAAGTCAGAGCAATATGCAGCAGTGTATTTTGCTAGTGCACATTCCTTGCTAAGATGAAGTGTTGATTTGGGGTAGCATCAGATGTGCTCTAGGCCTCAAACTTTGCAGGGAGACTTGAACACATGTATTCCAAAGAACCCAAAAAGCATTTTGGGAAATTCCACCCAGAGATAATTTTATTAAAATAATTAATATTTTTAATGCTAAGTTGCACGAAACAAGGAAACGAATACGAGTTTCCCAAAAGGGCATGGGTACGAAACGTGACCCCGCCAAATTTTGGAAACGCGGAAATGCAATATATATATTAGGACATTTAAGAAATAAGTGCAATCATAAAGCATATATGATACATTCTAATTTATTGCATTATGATTAAATTGTCAATTGTCAATGCATAAACTATAAGTCTCTAAATTTACATCACATTTACTCATGAATGATTACATAGCTATGTTGCCAGGAAACGTGGGTTCAGGGATGGGGACGGGGATGGGGACGACATTTTTCGAAACAGGGTGCATGGGTTCGTCGGGTAATATAATAATATTAAATTTTAATAATTATATTTTATAAATTATAATTAATAATATATATGAAATTTGAATTTGTATATTTTTTCAACTTTACAAAAGAAAACTTTAATCATTTAAACATGCACATCATTGAACATTCAACATTGACATTGAAATTTCAAAATTTATCACCAAAAAATTGTTCATTGTTTACATATTAATAAGAATCATGAATCATGATATATGTCCATTGTCATACTACATTCAAAATTTGCCTTAAGGCATCTTCAAACATGAACTAGGAAATTTTAAAATACTAAAATAAAAATACTAAATAGCTAAAGCCTAAGGAACAATGGCTTCCTCAAAGACCAAAAAACTGGAAAATACAAGTTATTTGACCTCCAATATTATTGCATCCCTTTTTATTAAAAAAGAACTAATAGGTATAAGAACCAAGGCTGCTTGGAAGTGGGAGCCAGAGTGGGGGACACAATTTTTAGAAGCTTCCAGATCGAGGGCATTTTTTATACTATATATATTTTGAATCATTACATATAAATTCAGTGGTTTTTTTTTTTAGGCTTGTGGCTACATTAAAGTATAAATTATGGCTGCTAGCAGCATATATTTCACTACTGTCCCACCAAACACACAAGGCAGGCCAATAAAATAAAGTTTAAAATGTTGAGTCTTTGAGAACTTAGAATACTTTAGGATTTTTGAGCATACTTCTGAGTTTGTAGGAAACTTGGCTAGTGTATCTCAGTCAGCTGTGTGTGACAAAATCTGTCCCAAGTTTCACCAAAATAGCTGAGTCTAGCATTTACTTAAGTTAAGTAAATGTTGGACTCGCTGCTTTGGCATTAGACATCTTAGTATCTTACAATGTTACATGTAAATTCTTATTTTATGTTTGAATTTTTGAAATAACTTATAAAGTTATAAGTAGCATAAACATGTCATTCATGCATGCCGTATCCTAGTATGTATTTTCAAAATATAGTTTTTTTAATATAGTTTTTTTTATGAAGAACCCAAAGAACCCGAAGAACCCAACCCAAAGAACCCGAAGAACCCAAGAACCCATTAAAGGAAAAGAACCCAAATTTTTTTTTTTGAAGAACCCGGTTCTTCATGTAAGAACCCGGTTCTTCTGGGAAGAACCCGTACCCGAATCCAGTACTTAGGTGCGGGAACCCAGGACGGGTTTGAGAACCCCACCCCCAATGCGGGAACCATGCAACATAGTTACATAATAAAAATAGCAATATCCAAAATCAGCCACGAGAAATTTCTAATTTCTTGTCTCGTGATTGATTGGGAGTCTCCTCCTACATAGTCGAACGACCTCAATGCTCTTGATTAAATACAAGTTCCATACCCTAGTACCCTACGTGCTCTTAATTATTGGAAGTCTCCCCTGCATAGAGGGCTTGGTTCTCTTGATTAAATACAAGTTCCATACCCTAGTACATGACAAAATCCAATGGAAACATTGCAATTCCCCCCAATCCTGAAATCCTGAAAAACTGATAAGTCTGCTGGATTTTGAGTGAGATCTAAAATCCTACTTTCTCCATATGAAATCCAATAAGGGCGAAACCACTCTCAAACATCCTGAGTCATTTCATGGTAATGTTAAAAATTTAGGTAAAAGGATGAAAATGAAAAATAAAAGAGAATGTCACTTTTACTTTAAGAATTTAACTTTACCATGAATTGCATATCAACACTAGGGCCATAGGCTTGAACATTAGGCCGCCCCACTCAAAAATCCTCTTTTTTATAACTTGAAAGGCATCTAGAAGCATCCAGAAAATATTTTAGTCGCCCAATAAAAAATTAGAAGCAACAAAATTAAAAAAACTTACAAGAAAAAGTCAAGTTAGAAGAAGAAACTCTATCGTACGACCTGGAAACGAGTTTCTGGCTGTACTGGCTGTAGGAATTTATAGGGTAACTTCCTCAAACAGAACACCAAAGGACACCGCTCACAAACAGATCACACATCAATATACCAGTATAGTTGACGTGGTTAAAACCCTCAAAGAGGGAAACAGTCCACGGCCTGAGCCAACGCGGCCACTTCAGGCAATTTATTATTAAAAGAATGAAAATTTACATAATCTTCTCTCATGAACGGTTAACCTACAAATGACCATCCATGCTCTTTAAATAGAGATCATGGACCAATTGGGTGTTAAGCCACGGATCACGTGTCGATAATACCGAGGAGAGAATGAACCGTCGGATCAGTACATATCGTGACCATCGGATTGTAAGTTACAAAAGTACATAGTAAAGAAACACACTTTACCTAACTCTACACTAGACCAAGTTATACTTTACTATTTCCTATGTGTCGGAATATCCTAACATCCTCCCTTAAGAACAATTTGGGATAGGATTGAAGGATGTACAAATATGACACAATAAGAGAAGGAAGGAGACATTAGAGCCTATCCCCCCTTAGTGAAAACTTCCTGAACTCCAACCATAAATCGAAGTTTAGTAAACTTCGCCTCTGTGAGAGCCTTTGTAAAGATGTCTGCAACTTGATCATCTGTTGAACAATATTGCACTTCAAGAACATGGTCATGAATGAGTTTTTTGATGAAGTGCATGTGCAGTTCAATGTGTTTGCTGCGCTGATGTTGGACTGGATCTTTGCATAGTTGAATGACACTTTGATTATCACACCAAAGTGTAGTCGGATGCTGTTGCTGAAAGAAAAACTCTGATAGGATCTGACGAAGCCACAAGGCTTCCTTACTAGCTTCTACGGCACCACGACACTCTACTTTTGCTGAAGAAAGAGAAATGGCACTTTGTTTCTTGCAAGCCCATGTAATAGGTCCTGAACCAAGAGTGAACACATAACCTACAGCAAACTTCCGATCATCAGGGTCACCAGCCCAATCGGAATCAGTGAAACCAACCAATAGACGAGATGCTTCGGCACTGTAATGAATCCCAAACTGAACTGTACCTCGAACATAACGAAGTATTCTTTCAGCAGTTTTCCAATGACTTTCTTGTGGGTTTTGCATAAACCGAGCAATAAGGCCAACAACAAAGAAAGGTCAGGACGAGTATGGGTCAGATCCAAATGTTTTCCTACAAGTTGACGGTATAAGGTAGCATCAACTTCAGGTGAAGTACAAGTGACTGAAAGTTTGGCTCCAGATTGAAAGGGAGAAGGGGTTGGCTTACCGTCTTCCATGTGAAAATGGCATAGAAGATCACATGCATACTTGGACTGGGAAAGGGAAATACCTTCCTTGGATTGCCAGACTTGAAGACCAAGAAAATAATATAAGTGTCCTAAGTCTGTCATTTCAAACTTCTTTTTAAGGCTAGACTTCACATGGTTTATAAGGTTGGGATCACTACCAGTAAGGATAAGATCATCAACATAAAGAACAAGAAAGATAAGAGACTTTCCCACTTTCTTGGTGTAGACAGTGTTGTCAGAATGACACCTAGAAAATCCAGTTTCTAAAAGAAAGCTATCCATTTTGGCATACCAAGCCCGAGGGGCTTGCTTGAGACCATAAAGGGATTTCTTAAGTCGACATACAAGGCTGGACTCTGTTTGTATAAAGCCAGTAGGTTGTTCCATATAGATTTCTTCATGCAAGTCCCCATGCAAAAAGGCGGATTTAACATCCATCTGATGGACTTCCCATTTAAAAGAGGCAGCAAGGGAAATAACAAGGCAGATAGAGTTCATTTTGGCAACAGGGGAGAAGGTTTCAGTATAATCAAGGCTTTCAACTTATGAAAAACCCTTAGAAACAAGACGAGCTTTATATTTTTCAACTTTTCCATCCAATCCATACTTGGTTCTGTAAACCCATTTGCATCTAACAAGTTTTCGTCCCTTTGGAAGGGGAACAAGATCCCATGTATCATTTGCCAATAATGAATGATATTCTTCATTCATAGCTGCATCCCAATCTGGATGGCCTGTGTTGGGTGTGAAGCCTGATTATCTTATGTATTCAAAAGTATTGCCGCAATGGACCCCAGTCGCCACCCGTAAAATATTCGATGTTGTAATTTCGTAGTCAATCTGGGTCGTTCATTAGGCGGAGACCTGACGGTAGAAGTTATGTTTAATTTAGGGTTTTTTGCCCTAGAAGTCAACCCCTCACTATATATGAGGGAATTGCATTGCGTCTATGTATATCGGTATTCTGAGTGAAGAAGAGAGAGGAGATTGAGAGCAAAGAAGGAGTTACAGAGGATCTATTGTAGGTTGTATCTCTTCAGTTTGCTAGATAATATAATAAAAGAAGGACTGACTATTTCTCCATGGATGTGGCCCACCCTGGGTGAACCACGTATATTTGTGTCTCTCTTGTTTTATGTGTTTTCTGTGTTTATATTTCTGCAATATTTTATGTGTCCCATTGCTCTGTAATATATAATTTTCTAACAACTGGTATCAGAGCCGAAGGTCTATTTGGCTGATAAACTCGCAGTAGAGAAGGGTTCCTGGTTCGAGTGGGAGCAATGGCGGAAGATGGTAGGCTTAGGGTCGAAAAATTCAATGGCCAAAACTACCAGTTGTGGAAGATGCAGATGGAAGATTATCTGTATCAGAGAGATTTGTACCTACCGTTGAGCGGAAAGACAGAGGCCGACGAGTATGACAGACACAGAATGGAATATTTTCGACAGAAAGGCACTTGGAACAATACAGCTGTGCCTAGCAGCATCGGTAGCGTTTAATATTTCAAAGGAAACGACAACAGAGGGTTTAAAGTCGACATTGGCGAAACTATATGAAAAACCCTCGGCCTCAAATAAGGTATTTCTTATGAAGCGTTTATTTAATATGTAGATGTCAGAAGGTGGATCTGTTGCTGATCATTTAAATGATTTTCATACAGTTACAAGTCAGTTAAGTTCTGTAGGGGTAAACTTTTGATGATGAAGTCAAGGCTCTGCTATTTCTGTGTTCATTGCCAGAAAGTTGGAATGGTTTAGTTATGGCCATTAGTAACTCTGTCTCTGGATTTAGTACTTTAAAGTTTGATGATGTTGTCGTTGCAATCCTTGGCAAGGAAATGCAACGGAAAAGCTCAGGTGAGACATCAGGTCATGCTTTGACTGCAGAGACTAGGGGAAAAAAATGGAAAGAGGAAAGAGCCCAAGATATCACAGTAAGTCAAGAAAAGGCAGATCAAAGTCTAAATCGAGGATAGTGTGCTAGAAATGCGGGAAGAAAGGACACCTGAAGAAAGACTGCAAGTCTCAAAAGGGAAAAGAAGGAGACGCGCAGCAAGAAACTAATCATGAAGCGAATGTAACAGGTGATGTGTTGCAAGATGCTTTAATTCTTTCATTAGAAAATATTATTGATGCCTGGGTGGTAGATTCAAGGGCCTCATTCCATGCCACACCTGATAAAAAACATTTTTATGATTATGTTCAAGGAGATTTTGGACAAGTTCGATTAGGTGATGATAAACCCTGTAAAATCCTTGGAATGGGTACAGTTTTCATAAAACAGCAAAATGCAAACCAATGGCTATTGAAGGAGGTAAGGCATGTTCCAGATCTGAAGAAAAATCTGATTTCAACAGGGCAATTGGGAGGTGAAGGTTGCGTAACTACTTTCACAGATAAAACCTGGAAGGTCACTAAAGGATCCCTAGTAATTGCAAAAGGAGGAAAGGTTGGTACATTGTATTTATGCAATGGTATTTCTAATTATGTTAATGCTTTAACCTCTATAGGAGAAGATACAGCATTGTGACATCATAGGCTCGGGCACATGAGTGAGAAGGGAATGCAAATTCTTCACTCAAGAAATTTGTTGCTAGGTTTGAAGCATGTTGATTTAAAATTCTGTGAGAATTGTGTTTATGGAAAACAGAAGAGAGTCAGATTCCTTAGAGTTGGGAAAGAAAATAAGATCGAAAAATTAGAGCTTGTGCATACAGATGTATGGGGACCTGCTCAGGTATCATCTCTTGGTGGCTCTCGTTATTATGTTACTTTTATTGATGATGCAACTAGAAAAACCTGGATTTATTGTATTCGAAATAAATCTAATGTATTTGATACTTTCAAGAAATGGAAAGCTTTGGTTGAAAATGAGACAAGAAAAAGGTTGAAGTGTCTCAAATTAGACAATGGAGGTGAATATTGCAGCAAAGAGTTTGATAGGTATTGTTCTGAGAATGGAATTCGTAGAGAGAAGACAGTTCCAGGAACACCACAAGAAAATGGTGTGTTAGAAAGGATGAACAGGAGAATCACGGAATGTGCAAGGTGCATGAGATTGCATGCAAGATTGCCTTTACAATTTTGGGCAAACGCTGTAGATACTGTTGTTTATCTAATAAATAGAGAGCCTTCAAGTTCCTTGGATGGTGGTATTCCAGATGAGGCATGGACAGGTAAAAAGTTAAACTACTCTTTTTTAAAGACTTGGTTGTGAAACCTTTGTCCACATTAATAAATAAAATAGAACAAAGCTTGAGGCAAAATCAAAGAAATATACCTTTATTGGATATGGTGTTAATGATTTTGGATATCGCTTTTATGATTATGAAAAACACAAAATCATTAGGAGCAAAGATGTCATATTCAATGAAAAGGTTTTGTATAAGGATCAGATGCAGGAAAAGAAACAGGAAAAAGAAAACAGAGAATGCTTAGTGCTTGACGAGATCAAAGAAAAAGTGATGGTGCCTGAAAATCATAATGATCAACAGCCAGAACAACAACCACAACAACAACAAGCACTTCAAACACCTGAAAGTGGTGTTAGAAGATCTACCAAGATAAGTAGACCAGCTGAACGATACTCTCCTTCATTATATTATGTATTGTTGACTGATTCTGGTGAACTAGAATGTTATGAAGAAGAAGTGCAGATAAAAACTAGGAAGAAGTGGGAGCAAGACATGAAAGAGGAGATGGACTCCTTAGCACATAACCAGACTTGGGACTTAGTCAAGTTGCCTGCAGGTAAAACAGCATTACAGAATAAATAGGTTTACAAGTTGAAGGAAGAAGATGGAGGTAGAAAAAGGTACAAAGCTAGACTTGTGGTGAAAGGGTTTGCACAGAAAACAGGTATATATTTTGATGAGATATTTTCTCCTATTGTGAAAATAACTTCAATCAGAACTATTCTAAATTTAATAGCAACTGAAGATTTGCATCTTGAGCAGTTAGATGTAAAGAGAGCCACAAGGATATATATGCAGCAACCACAAGGATATGAGGTAAAAAGAAAGGAAAAACTAGTGTGCAGGTTGAAGAAGAGCTTGTATGGCTTAAAACAAGCTCCAAGGCAATGGTATCTAAAATTTGACAGGTTTATGTCTGAACAACGTTATACTAGGTGTCACTCTGATCATTGTGTTTATCTCAAAAGGCAAAATAATGGCAGCAATATTATATTGTTATTGTATGTAGATGACATGCTTGTTGCAGATTCTAACATGCATGAAATAAATGTGCACAAAAGGAAATTGGCAAACTCATTTGCAATGAAGGATTTGGGTGCTGCAAAACAAATCCTTGGTATGAGAATAACTAAAGACAAAAAGAATCGCAAATTAATATTGTCTCAAAGTGAGTACATAGAAAAGGTGTTGAAAAGATTTAATATGCACAATGCAAAACCAGTTAGTACACCTTTTCTTAGCCATTTCAAACTTAGTAAGGAGATGTGCCCAAAGACCTAAGAAGACATGGATTATATGTCTAAAGTTCCATATGCATCAGTAGTTAGAAGCTTAATGTATGCAATGGTCTGCACAAGGCCTGATATTGCACATGCAGTGGGAGTTGTAAGCAAGTACATGAACAATCCAGGAAAAGAACATTGGATGGCGGTGAAGTGGATTCTCAGGTATTTGAGAGGTACCACAAATCAAGCATTATGCTTTGGTGGTTCAAACATTGCTCTACAGCGATATGTTGATGCAGATATGGCAGGTGACAGAGATAATAGAAGGAGCACTATAGGATATGTATTTACTGTAGGTGGAACAGCTGTCAATTGGGTTTCAAAAATCCAAAATGTTGTTGCACTTTCAACAACAAAAGCAGAGTATGTTGCTGCTACAGAGGCTAGTAAAGAAATGATTTGGTTACGAAGGTTTCTAGATGAATTGGGTAAGAAGCAGGAATTGGGCAGGTTATACAGTGACAGCTAGAGTGCCATACATCTTGCAAAGAACTCTGCATTTCATTCCAAGACTAAGCATATACAGCTCAAGTACCATTTCATATGGTCAGCATTGGAAGATGGACAACTGAAGCTGGAAAAGATACACACTAGCCAGAATCCTGCAGATATGTTAACAAAAGTTGTAATCAGGGAGAAATTGAGAATCTTCTCAGTTTCAATTGGTCTTCAAGTATGATGAAGAAGATGAGAAATAGCCAGGTCCAAAGTGCAGTCATTGTCTATCAAATGAAGCAGCAATGGAGTTGCTATAATCAGTCTCCAAGTGGGAGATTGTTGGGTGTGGAGCCTGATTATCTTATGTATTCAAAAGTATCGCCGCATTGGACCCCAGTTCGAAATGGGGCGGACCCCAGTTTGAAATGGGGTGGCAACGCAACCCGTAAAATATTTGCTGCAGGGGGGTCCAGGGGAGGGTTTCGTTGCCGGGGGGGTTTCGGGGGCAGCGCCCCCAAAGGTAAGAATAGATGTAAAATTGCCTTGTAAAATGTTGTAATTTCGTAGTCAATCTGGATCATTCATTAGGCGGAGATCTAACGGTAGAAGTTATGTTTAATTTAGGGTTTTTTGCCCTAGAAGGCAACCCCTCGCTATATATGAGGGAATTGTATTGCGTCTATGTATATCGATATTCTGAGTGAGAAAGAGAGAAGAGATTGAGAGCAAAGAAGGAGTTACAGCGGATCTGATGTAGGTTGTATCTCTTCAGTTTGCTAGATAATATAATAAAAGAAGGACTGGTTGTTTCTTCGTGGATGTAGCCCAAACTGGGTGAACCACGTATATTTGTGTCTCTCTTGTTTTATGCATTTTTTGTGTTTATATTTATGCAATATTTTATGTGTTCCATTGCTCTATAATATATAATTTTCTAACAGCCTGAAGCTTCTTCAAAGGTGCCAACATCATAATTCGTTGAAGCTTGAGCGAGTAAAGAAGAGGCTCTATCGAACTAAGAACGTGTACGTCGCTAATCTGTAGGATCACCGGCAAGAGCACCTGCTGCATCCCGAGTAGCACGGACCCATTTTGGAAGCTAAGGAGATGAAGGAGGATCCTGAGAAGGTGGGGGAGGATTGTCATCCTCGATGTCATCATCTGAAGAAGAAATATTTTCAGAAGTAGAAGGGATAGAGAGAGGTGGCATATCTACTGAACTAGCTCGTAGGCCGATATATTTTCAGCAAACTTTACATCTCTTCTAATGATAACATTTTTGGACTTAAGTGGAATAACTTTGTATCCTTTGACATCTTCAGAATATCCAACAAAATACATTTTTCACTCTTAAATTCTAAAGCTTTATGTTTCTCATCTAGAATATGGACCCATGCTTCACTTCCAAAAACACGAAAGTGACTTACATCTGGTTTAATTGAGCTCCATGCTTCTTCTGGAGAGATATTCTTTAAAACCTTAGTAGGAGTGCGATATTATGTAATTTGCACAGTTAATTGCTTCTACCCAAAAATTAAGACTAAGTCCTTTAGATTGAAGCATACAATTAGCCATTTCCTTTAAGATGTGATTCTTCCTTTCAGCTACACCGTTTTGTTGTGGAGTATATGGAATAGTATGTTGCATTAGAATTCCATTCTCAGTGCAAAAGTTGATGAATTTTTTGTTAACATATTCTCCGCCATTATCAGATCTTAGCTTAAGAATTTGATGTACAGATTGTTTTTCAACAAAGGCCTTAAAGGCCAAGAACATGTTAAATACTTCACTCTTGAGTTTTAAGAAGTATACCAAGTGCGTCTGGAGAACTCATCAATGAAAGTTAAGAAATACTTGTAGCCAGAGAATGAAACAACTGGAAGTGGACCACATAAATCACTATGCACAAGCTGTAAAGGGGCTGAGGCATGCCAAGAGGCACATTTTTCAAAAATATCCCGATGATGTTTTCAGAGTACACATCCGGAACAAACACCATCTCTGCAAGATACCATTGCAAGACCTGTCACCATATTTTCTTTACATAGATTCTGAAGGAGCGATAGTTTAAGTGACCAGATCGTTCATGCCAAAGTTTGCTCACTTCATCATTATGAGCAACAAATACCGAGGGAAGATTTGATGACCCAAAGTTGTTAAACTTGTACAACCTTGTAGAATTATCGGCAATGCCAGTAGCTAAAATTTGTCTAGGATCTCTTAGATCCTTAATTACAACATTGTGAGGTGAAAACTCAACGATTTTACCTTCACCTGAATGAGTTATCTGATATACAGATAGAAGGTTGCAGGATAAGGTTGGAACACATAATACATCATTAAATTGACCATTGTCTATACAAACAGTTCCAGTCCGTATAACACTAAGAGATCTATCATCACCAACATATATATTTTTGGTGTTACAATCATTTAAAGAAGAAATCAAGGCTTTGTTTTTTGGCCATGTGATAAGAAACCCCATAATCAATGAGCCACTCATGAGAATTAGAAGAAGAAGATACATTTAGTGCATATCCAGACCGAGATATTTGACAACCACATGCAGAAAGTGTTATTCCTAGAGATGAAGTTGAAGTTGTTGAGTGCTCCAAATGGATGTTATGCTTCTTCATTGCTGCTTCCAAGGCTTCCATCTTCTTAAATCATTTGGATTCTAAGTGGCCATTTCGATTACAAAAGTGGCAATGTCTATCAGTCTTCTTCCCTTTGTTTTTATTTCCCTTATTATTTTGTTGAAATGATTTTTCATTTTGAAACTGAGATGGCTTAGGACCCTTGTTTGGTTTAGAACCATTTCTTTTAGGATACGGCTTCTTAGGATTCTTTGAATTTGGTTGTTGTTGGGCAGCTAAGGCTTTCTTAGAAGAGTTTCCAAGATTAAGAAAACCAAGATGTAAGAGTTTTTCTTGTTCTCTTATTAAAGAATCACAAAAGGCATCAAAAGAAAGGGACTTGTAGTCTTGTCCTTGAGAAATGAAGGCTTCTCCTGTAGAATGGAAGGTGGAAACAAACACAGAGTAGGCTACTCCCGACTTAGTAAGAATGGAATAGATAAGGTTACGATCTTCTTTCTTAACCTTAACACTTCCAAGAGAAGTCTAAGGGTGTTGAACTTGGACAAAAAATCTTCAATGGAAGAAAAATTATTGGGGTCCAATGTAAGCAACTCATTTTCGAGTTGATGGGCTCTAAGTTCATTTTTAATTCCAAAAACTTTAGTGATCTATTTCATTGCTTCATTAGGAGTATCAAGTTCTGCGATATGGAATCTAAGGTCTGGAGAAATAGACATCCCTATCAACCCACGTGCTTGATCTTACCTATTTTCCCATTTGGCTGCCTTATCTTCATCTTTCAATTGGTTTCTTGGCCTGAGGCTATTCTGTAAAGACCTTTACTTCTAAGTAAAACCACAATGTAGGACCACCATTGGAAGTAGTTGGTGCTGTCAAGAATAACTTAGCATGTACTTTTCATTTTAACAGAAACTGAAGCTATAGATGTTAAAACTAAGTGTTCCAATGGAAAGATCTCGAAAAATTAGGCTAATTAAAAACAAAACGGCTCTGAAAACAGCTTCCAGATGAAGAAGTTATGGCTTTTTGAAGAAAAGTTGTTGAAGATGCCGACGAAGTGCGGGAATGTGCAGAAATGAATGATAATGTTGTATTTAAAAAAAATCCGCCCCCTTTCCAAACTTAATCTAATTAGCTCAACGAAGAGAAAAACTTGAACTCAAGACCTCTATTCTCATAAAGTAACTTTGGACCAAGTGAGCTAGTTTAAAAGGTTAGTAATTTTTGGAAAAGAGGAAGGGTTTTTTTTTTTTTAAAGTCGCCAAAGCTTTGGGGTGCGTGCTTTCTTGAGAAAGCTCTTTTTTGCCTACAAAACAAAAAACACAAACATACAAAAAAAACAAACCTTACGGCTTCAAGTTAGCTTTAGCCGGAAACTAAATATTTTCCTCAATGTTTCTGATTTTCAGAGATCACACTAAGGCGCAGCGGAAAAGAGCATATGCATGAGAAAAATCCTTCCTTTCTGTTTCTGATTTGCCAAGATCGCACAGAGTCATGGGGCAAAGAGCATACGCAGAAATGAAAGGTATAGATCCGGTAATAAAAAACAAAGAGTTAAATAACCGAAATAAACTGAGAGAAAATGACTAAAAACTGCAAATAAACATTGTATACCTCTAGATCTTAAAAATGACATAGTTAGGGCAATCGGAAACCTTTCCGCGTCAAACTAAAGGGGTTCCTCACTGGAACAGATGCTCCTAACACAATAGAGCAGTCCTCTCGGCCCGAAAGTAGTCAGTAACAGTAGATCTAGGAAATGATAGTCGGATGCAGTTCTACTGGCTTCAAATTTGGATCACCAACAGATGCGGCCCTCAAATAGCTCTGATACCATGTAGGAATTTACAGGGTAAGTTCCTCAGACAGAACACCAAAGGACACCGCTCACAAACAAATCACACATCAATACACCAGTATTGTTGACGTGGTTAAAACCCTCAAAGAGGGAAACACTGCATGGCCTGAGCCAACACGGCCACTTCAGGCAATTTATTATTAAAAGAATGAAAATTTACATAAGCTTCTCTCATGAACAGTTACCCTACAAATGACCCTCCATGCTCTTTAAATAGAGATCATGGACCAATCGGGTGTTAAGCCACGGATCAAGTGTCGATAATACCGAGGAGAGAATGAACCGTCGAATCACTACATATTGTGACCGTCGGATTGTAAGTTACAAAAGTATATAGTAAAGAAACACACTTTACCTAACTCTACACTAGACCAAGTTATACTTAACTATTTCCTATGTGTCGGAATATCCTAACACTGGCCACGTTTCCTCCTCGAGAAACAGGCCAATACAGTCGGAAACAAGTTTCCAGGCCGTACAGTATGAGTTTCCTCGTTTCTGTTTCGTTTCCAACCAGAAACGGACTCTTCTCCAACATTTCCTACAACTTAGTTTTAATGGGACACTAGGTCTAAACTTAAGAAATTAAAAATATTAATGGGTATTAATCTAATTGTGGGTGTAACTTCTAGAAGAAGACAAAGATCAAGCTAAAATGATCTTAGCCATTGATTAGCTTTTAATGTGGGCCATTGAATGTCAACGAGAAGATTATTTGAGGGAGCTTTAGGATCATTTGGAAAACACACCGAGAGATCAAGAGATTGAATTTCTAAAGTGAGAAGTTCTTAGGAGGAGGTAGTGAGTATCTGGAAGAAGGAAGTTTTCCTAGGCTGGAGAGTACGAGGCAGAGAGAGGGAAAAACGATGTCCAGAGAGACGCAGACGCTGGCCCACGCAGAGCTAATGCAGTGGCAGTGCATGCCTTAGAGGGAGATCGAATTCCTGCTGAGGAAATCGAGTTTTAGTAGTCGAGAGTCGAGGTGTGTGACCAGAAGTCAGAGATTCGGATTTTCCAGTCAGCAGAGGGTCTAGAGAAGGAGCAGCGTGATACCCAACAAGGGTGACGCAAGAACTACATAGGAGTGACGCAGTTCTGCACAGAGGCTCTAGTTCAGCGTGGTCATACTCAAATTCTCCTAGTGACAAGGTGAAATCATTTCACCATTCATTTTGTCCAATTTCTCTCTATATAGGATTGATAGTTAAGCATCAAAGAATTGTACTCAGATTTTCTCCTACATAATAATAAAACCCTTAGATCTGCTACACTGATTTTTCCCGCATTGGGTTTTTCCAGGGACATTTGTCCAAAAACAATGGTGTCAATTGTGTTGTATTTTTCTTTCTTGCTCCGTCTCTTGTTTCCGCATATAATTTAATTAAGTGAAGGCTGCAATGTATGTATTAGGATATTTGCCATAGGAAACTGCAAGTAATTTGCTTAAAGGAATTTAACAAATAGGAACAATATCATCAGTTGCTACAGTAGGAATTCTGGTTTAGGAATTTTTACAATATATATATATATATATATATATATATATATATAATATTATGGATCAATGTAATGAATTGAATATACAATAATGAAAGCATAAATACATTGATCCATACATAATTGAAATATATATATATATATATATATATATGTATACACATTCAATAATGAAATTCATTGATCCATATTCATCATTCAAAGTTCTAGAATCTAACACGATTTAAAATTTATATTCATCATTCATCATTCTAGAATCTAATAAGTACTAAGAAAAATAGACTATATTAGATATTGAAGTCTAAAGAATGGAATAGCAAATTGATATAATTCAAACTCAAAAATAGTAAAGAGTGACAAGTCAGAGAATCAATATGAGGTCATTAATCTCTGGAGTGAAAACTCAAAAGTTGAAACTGCAAATTAAACATGGACAATGAGCACTGAAGGAGCACTGTGGGGGAGGAGAGGCAATAGTTAACCGGTATGTCAAATAGTGTTGTGGGGTACGCTAAGTAGAGGTAAGCTTGGTAAGTCGAATGAATGAGTTAGGGATTGCAAATTAGTTTAGGTTTTGAAATTTGATATGTATTTTTCTTTTTTCTTTTTTTTCTTTTTTTTAAGGGTTATTAAACAAAATTGAGGAAGGGTGCTTCTGGGCAACCACCCTCAAAAGAAGTGCTTCTAGACATCCCCCTTTCAAAGGGGGACACTTAGAAGTACTCCTTTTCGGGAAACACTTCCCCACGTCTCCCCAAATTGGGCACGTGGGGCAACGTTTCCTTAGGCATCCCCATGTCCAAGCGTGGGGGGACGTGGGGCAACGTTTCCTTAGGCATCCCCCTGTCCAAGCGTGGGAAGCATGGGGTAAGTGCACCCCATCTTGGGAGACGCATCGTTGTGGAACACTAGAATATTGCCTAAGAAGGGTGCACTAGTTTGCTAAAAATCACTTTGATATTCTGCCTAGAATAGCCTCAACAAGTGCTCTTGCATCTTGCCCTAAAGAGACCAAATGCATGGAGAATAGATAATAGATAGGAATTCCAACGTTGAGCACCTTTAGCTCTAAATAGATGAAATATGCTTGACATACAATCTCTAAAATGCAATACATTTATGTCAACATGCAACTATTTGCTTTTCCCTAGAACTAGCACAACCATATAAATTAAATGGATGGTTAACACCAATAGGAATTGATCCATGAGAAGCATCAAAACACTTACTTCATGATACATTTCACGTTTCTAGGATTAAAAAAGCATAAAAATTAACTAAAGTATAACTTTACTTTAAATTATCATTATTATTATTTTTTTAAAAATAATTAATATGTGAGTTAAACACATGTATACATACATACATACATACATATATATAT
This sequence comes from Pinus tabuliformis, assembly GCA_031772625.1. Taxonomy (NCBI): domain Eukaryota; kingdom Viridiplantae; phylum Streptophyta; class Pinopsida; order Pinales; family Pinaceae; genus Pinus; species Pinus tabuliformis. The sequence continues at coordinate 1,183,491,798 of CM062820.1, read as the reverse complement.
ATATATATATATATACAAGACTCTTAACCATGGAGATTTACTTGCACTTTACCATGGAGATTCTTAATCTGTAAATAAGATTTTTAGAATATCATGGGCCAATACCATGGCCTATCAATACTACATACCCAAAGAATCATAACTCATTTTATGGCACTTGTTCATATGACATTTTTTGAATTAATCGATTTAATTAAAAGCGCAGAAAAGGCATAACTACTTTGGAGATAAATCTCAACCTTTTATTTGTGACCACTACTAACAATATTCTATAATACTCCATGGCTTGCTGCGTCTCCACGAGACCTAAATGTCACACTAAATATGGATGAAATCTGGGGCATCAACAAGAAAAAGGATCCCCTTGCTGACAGAATCAAAAATGAGCTGCTGAGAAGGAATTTTGTTGACATCCTCCCTCCTCAAATGCATCCGACGTGGGAAAATGGAAGAATCGAGAAAGCTTATATAGCCAAGAGACTTGATAGATTTATTCTTCACGCTAGTTTAATTGATAAGTTGGGCATGCCCTTCTCAGCGATTGAGAATGTTTTCATTTCAGATCATAGACCGATTTTGTTAGGATGGAAGGAAAAGGGTTTCAGGAAAGGCTACTCTTTTAAATTCAACAGATCATACCTGGAAGATCCAGCTTTTAACGACCTCATAAAAAAAGCTTGGAGTGACATGTCGTCTTCTAATCCCTTTCCGCTTTTAATGACATTTAGAGACAAAATGGAATACATTCGAAAGGTGGTAAAAGAGTGGCAATTCAAGAAAAGGCAATCTAACAGAATTGATCTCCGAAAAATTCAAAAGGAATTAGACAGAGCATCGGGAGCTATGGCTACTCATCTCCTATCTTTCAAATTGAGATGTCGCATAAAGGAGCTACAAAAGAAGAAAATAAAAATTTTAGAACAGGAGGAATCTTTCTGGAGATTGAAGAGTAGGGCGATATGGCTAAAGGAAGGGGACAAGAATACAAAATTTTTCCATAAATTCGCAAACTCCAGGCGTGAAAAGAATTCTATATGGAAAATAAGTGATGGAAGAGGAGGTTTCCTATATTCTCAACAGGAAATTTCAAACGAGGCAGTGAAATTTTTTGAAAATCAGTACAAAAGATCTGAAGACAGCAGGTTTCAGGATATTTTGTGGGGCATTGAAGTGTATCCTCAGATGTTTGATGAGGATATAAATGATCAAATTTTCCAGCCAGTAACTGAGGAGGAGCTGTTAGGAACAATGAAATCTTTTAAAAGGGACAAATGCCCAGGGCCAGACGGTTGGACAATAGAGTTCTTCATTCACTTTTTCGATCTCATCAAAACTGACCTGTTAAGAATGGTAGAAGGATCCAGGATGTCAGGCAGCATCAATCAGAAAACCTCCTCCACTAATATAGCGCTCATTCCAAAAAAAGGAAATGCAGAGTCCTTCATGGACTTTCGCCCGATTTCACTGTGTAACATCTCTTACAAAATCATTTCCAAAATCATCGCGGAAAGAATCAAAGGAACTCTGTCAAAATTCTTAACAAAGGATCAGCACGGCTTTTTACAGGGAAGAAACATCCTGGACGCGGTCGCAAACACACAAGAAGGTCTTTTTGCCATTCACTCCAAAAAAAGTGATGCAGTCATTCTCAAGATCGATCTCCGCAAGGCGTATGATTGCCTTGATTGGGGATTCATCAGGTGCTTACTTGCAAAGGTTGGCTTAAGAGCTAGCATGATTAATTGGATCATGGCCTGCGTTGAGAAGGTGAATTATGCGATCATCATAAACGGGATTCCATCTTCTTTTTTCCTAGCGTCCAGAGGCCTTCGCCAAGGCTGTCCCCTATCTCTGCTTTTATTCATTTTGGCTATGAATTCACTTAGCCTCCATATCAACAAGGCTGTCAAGGAAAATAGATGTCGTCCGCTGAAAATTTGCAGGAACATTTCAATCTCTCATAATCTTTTTGTGGATGATATCATAATGTTCAGAATTTTATGCAGATTCACATGGTTATGTTTCTATGAAATCCTTAAAAAATTCCAAAAGGCTATAGGATTACAGATAAACAGCGCAAAGTCAATCATTTTCCACAATGATATCAGCCAGGAAGAAGTTGATTGGTTATCTGCTCTTTTTGGAATTAAGGCGCAATCCATCAGTCTTGGAATTAAATATTTGGGCTTTCACATAAAAGCAAATGGATACTCAAAGGCGGACTGGCAATGGATTCCAGATAGATTCTACAAGAAGATATCAGTCTGGGAGTATAGATGCCTTTCTCTGGCGGGTAGAGTGATTCTGGCGCAATCTGTGTTAAATCAACTTGCAGTTTATTGGGCTCATTTATATTTTCTTCCTGCGAGCATAATACAATCAATGAATAAGCTTACTACAAATTTTATTTGGGGTGGTCAAGCAGGAAAAAGGAAATATCATCTCTCAAAATTATCCAATATCTCTTTGCCGAAGAGCATGGGAGGATGGGGTCTTTTAGATTTGCGGACATTCGGAAAGGCACTTTTATGCAAGACTTTGTGGAGAGGGATTTATGAAGAAGGGCCTTGGAGCAACACATTTCAGAAGAAATACTTGGGCAGGAAGGATCTATCATTCTGGTTCAGGGAAGGAAGGATCGGCCCCTCTTACGGCTCTTCAATATGGTTAAGCCTCCGTAAGATTGAAAGCTTTTTCCTGAAGAATTTAATTTGGCGATTTCAATCTGGCAAAAAGATCCTTATTGGGAAAGACCAGTTTCTGAGCGGTGCTGAGGAGATCAATGTACCTGAATCATTATTGATTTTTCTTCACAGGAAAGGTATTTTCTTCTGGGACAGTTTAATCTCGGGCTGGCAGGGTCCGATTCCTCTTTGGAGGGAAGCAGGAAGTTTGGAGATGCCGGTAGATATCGCTCTTCAATGGGATCATATCAGGACTCGTCTCAGAAATTGCGGCATCTTTCGCTCATCGGAGTCTGATTGTCTCATTTGGAGAAATTCGAAAGAGATGAATTCCATTCGTGTAAAAGACGTTTATCAGAATTTGATTGGTCTAAAGCGATCTCCTCTCAATCCTTCCTTCCCTCGCATTTTTTGGAAATCTGGATGCCCTTCCAAAATGATTTTCTTCTCATGGTTGTCTTTCCACAACAAAAATCTATCTTGGGAGAACTTAAAGAAGCGGGGATGGCAGGGTCCTGGTTTTTGTCCTATATGCAGGTCAGCAGAGGAAAACAATTATCACTTATTTCTAAATTGCAATAAATCTCAGCAACTATGGCAATCTCTGGAGAACTGCTATGGAATCCAGCATATGTCTCACGCTTCAATTAATGAAGCGTTTATCTGGTGCAGCGAGCAAAAGGATTCTTGGAGATCAATTTTCATTATCACTCTTTGGAGCATATGGAAGTGGCGCAACAATTATATTTTCAATGGCAAAAGATCCCCATTCTTAGAAATCTTCTTCAATATTGTTACACTCTATGAAGCAATCCCGCAAAAACCTCTCAAGCAAAAGAATCAGGTTTGTAAAGAGCTTTCCCAGGAGCATTCTTTTCTGCCAAGGGCGTATTTCGATGGAGCTGAACAGAATGGATCATGCGGCTGTGGAGTTCACATTTTAGCAAATGAAAATAGTCAATTTTTCATCCACTGGAATGGGGGAAGGGGCACCAACAGTAAAGCTGAGGCGATGGCCCTCGCTGGTCTTCTAAGTTTCTGTCTCTTTCTAAATTTACAGGGTGTCTCAATCTTTGGAGACTCAAAAGTTTTGGTGGATTATGTCTCTAGGAAAAATAACATTTTCAGGCCTCACCTTGTAGGATGGTTAGACAGGATCAGGTTTTTCTGGGATAGAATGGAGGGCGGCTCAATTCATCATATCAACAGGGCTCAAAATCAGCAGGCAGACGTTTTATCAAAGAAGGGTCTTCAATCGGTTCCAGGTTTTTGGTATATGCAGGTTTCTTCTGAAAGGAAAATTTTTTCCATTCAGGAATTCTCTCCTCCCGATTTCTAGCTTTCCTTTGCAGATCCTCAGGTTTTCTCGGATTTCTTTTTGCCTTCTATTTCTCTTCGTCTGTATTGTTTTCATATGATGTTGTTCCTTGTTTTATTTCCGCAGGATTCTCCTCCTATGTTTCCCCTATGATCTTTGAAAATCTTGTTGCTAGTTGACAGCCCAGGTTTTGTCGGTTTTCATGGCAAGGTCTTGCCATTTTTGGAATATGCTCCATGTCTATACTGCTCCAGATCTATATCGGACATTTTCAATTGTCTATATGCTTTTTTATATATCTTATATAAATACAATCATGCTTTTTCGTCCTGAAAAAAATTATTGATAATTAAATTAAAATTATGGAAGCCCTATTCCAAAATAAGCACACCTATCGACATAATAAAGCCAAATTGGATGAGTCAAAGTTACAAACACGACTCCTCAAGTGGAGCACTCCCTTCATGCTCAGACTAATCACATGCATGATGGGTAACATGAATTAAATACACTAAGGTGGAGCACTCTCCATGGGCTCAATATACATGCAACTTGCATAGAATAAAACCTCCAAAAAACAGAATATTTATCTTGTCATGCAATATTTGAGATCCATAAGAGAAAGGTAAGATTGAATGGAACCAACCAGCAAAAACCCTATTTCTACAATAAAAAGAATAAACCAATACTAGGAGAAAACTACTATAGAGATGGAAAACAAAACCAGGCATAAGTGTACCAAAGAGAGAAATAAACCGAGAGAGAGAGAGAGAGAGAGAGAGAGCAACACTTTCACAGTTCCCTTAGGCATAAGCACATTAACATGGAAAAGAATCCACTTGAATGATATACAAATCAGAGTAGATCTATTAAATATTTATACACAACTCAGGGGGGTATGGCCCTTCCCCCAATAGGGATTATGAATGATTATTACAGATGAGAGTTGGTGTGTGCGCGCATATATATATATATATATATATATATATATATATATAGAGAGAGAGAGAGAGAGAGAGAGAGAGAGCCATTTCCCAAAGGGGGGTTCTGACCCTCCATTGGCTAGGTTGGGCTTCACCAAATCTAAATTTTATAAACGATACGATATAGCGTCGATCATGACCAAAAAGTGAAGTTTGCACCAATCTCAATACACCTACATAACTTGAATCGAGTGCCATCGAAAAAAGTGATGAACACAGATGAGAATGGGTGTACAAAAATCCAACTCAATAGATCATGGGCCTTGCCCAACAATAAGAGCATGTGTGTAACTGAAGTCACCTATTCAAGTTCGAGTTCAAATTTAACAACTTGGAGGTTCACCAAAAATTTGCCAAGAAAAAATTTAGTAATAAAATTCAGCATCAAATTCAACATACTATAAGATTTGAAAATTATAAAATCATATTATAAAATTAGATACATACATTATATATGCATATCATAGATATGAAAATAAGAATGAAAAATAAATTTAAATTTAAATAAAAATAAAACTAGAAAAATTAAAAATATGTATGATTAAAAATTTTAAAAATAATAATAATAAAATATAAAATATACCAATAATAAAAAACAAACTTTAAAACTGTCAAATTATAAACTATAAGTAATAATAAAGCACATACAAATGTAATGATATACTAGTAGTATGTAATAAAATTATAAAAGGCACGCTACTTTAAAAATTAGAAAAAATACTTACTAAAATACAATACGCTATGAAAATAGCAGGTTGTCACCGCGTACAAACCTTAACCCTGCTCACCAATGATTTGTGAATAAACCTAGGTCCTTAAGTAGATTGTTTTACTTGCATTCAAATTTGGCTTTTGGTAAAGGAGTTTGTTGCTTAATTGGAGGATTGATTTTTGGAGTGTCTTGCAAAGTGTAAAGCACAATACATTACGCGAAGGGAGGAGGAAGCTTGTGGGCTACAAGATTTTCTTTCCTTTAAATATTTTTTAATCCTCCAAAACCAATTTCAATATTCGAGGTTGACTTCGACTAAGATTTGCTTCAAATTTGCCAAACTTCTCATGATTTTATTCAATCTATTTTGAGATTCGACAATTTTCAAATTTGAACATTCAAATTTTTCAAATCTGGTGACATTATACATAGCTATCCAACTCAACATAAGATTGTTCATAACCAAAAGAGAAAGTACATGTACAAATACCAAATCTATTAAGGTTGAGAGTAGATTGGAAAATGGGAGTAGGAATTATGTGAAAATTCCTAAACCCAGAATCCCTACTACAGCAATTGATGTTACTTCTCCTACTTTTTAATCCATACAAGTTATTTATTGTGTTCTACGATAAATATCAAAGTAAATACAACTACAGCATTCACTACTTAAAATAATATGTTGAAACAAGAAACTGAACAGGAAAAAGATACAAAACAAATGACAGTTATTTTTGGACAAATTACCTCAAAAAACCCAATGCGGGAAAACAGGTGCGGCAAATCTGAGGGTTTTTATTATTAAGCAGAAGTTATTTTTGAATACAACATCTGGATGCCTTGTTCGAAATCCAGTACATAGAATATCAGTCGGCAAAAGAAATTAGTGAGATTACCTCACTCTACACTGCAAGTCCCAACTGATCCAGCAACTGAACCAACAAGTCCCCGACTACTTTTGTGTTGCCCCTACGCAGTCACTATGTGGGCCTACATCACAGCCTCTAAGGCACTGTGTCACATCTTTGCTGAATCAATTTGCTCTCAGGAGCTGACTCCAGCCCTCCCAGCTCAGAATGTCAAATCCTCCAACAAATTTCGGACCTTTGCGTGGAAGGCTATTCGCAACTCTGCGTGAGCCCTTCTTGGCTCTGTGTCACCCTCTCTGGGCACTGCATTGCCTCCTCTCTGTGTCTCTTTGCCTCTCTGCTGAGTATAACTCTCTCTGCCCCTCTCTGCATGATCACTACGAAATCACTGCGTTGCTCTAACTTCAGCAATTCGATCTGACTGATCAACTCCCTGTGTGTTTTCCAATCGACCCTCAAGCATCCTTAAATAATCTTCTTGTTGACATTCAACGACCCAGATTACAAGCTAATCAATGGCTAAGATCATTTTTGCTTGATCCTCGTCTTCTTCTAGAAGTTACACCCACAGTTTGATTAATACCCATTAATTATTTAACCCATTAAAAATAATTAATTATTTTAATAAAATTGTCTCCAGGTGGAATTTCCCAAAACGCTTTTTGGGTTCTTTGGAATACATGTGCCCAAGCCTCCCTGCAAAATTTGAGACTTAGAGCACATCTGATGCTACCAGAAATCAACACTCCCACTCAGCGAGGAATGTGCAATGCCTCCCACTAAAGCATCGCCCTAACTTCATAACATCGTCCTTTGTGCTGCTGATGTCTAACATGCTGTCCACCAACTACTGCGTTGCTGCTGACACTGCCACTATCAACACTGCATCCGTACTACATCTCCCTCTGAATTTATGCATCTGTGTTGTTGTTGGCACTGCCACTACCAGCTTCCCCTCGATTGAAAATTGTTGCTGCTACTGCATCAGCAATGGAAAAATATCCTGAATTACTGAACAAGTGTTTAGCATAGATGCATCTCGATGTTGAAGACCTCACTGCTACTAGTCCCACGCTATCCCTCTGAAGCCACTGCGTTGTTGCTACTACATTGTGCCTCCCTTCACTATTGCAACTCTGCACTACACTACTCAGACTTGGCGTTCTAGCCACTGCATCTGTCACTCCAACACTCCTCTGCACCAACTGACACTGGTCCATCCTGCTACTTTTGATCTAGGCTCCCGTAGCAAGGAATTGATCCGAGAGGTGGGCTCCTCAAGGATCCTACCCATCTGTAGCTCTTTCAAACTACAACTCTAAATCAGCCCACCTCCCTCCTGGAGGTATCTCGGTTGTCATGGCAAACTCCTCCACAATCTTTGCAGGTGCAGCCTTCGGATCGTACTTCTCATCTTTTTCCTTCTTCCTGAGAGGAGACTGTGTTGCATAGTGACCCATTTCACCACACCTGAATTGATCTTCAAGACGTCCTTCTTCCGCCTCCACTGCTCCTGTTGCCCCTTGGATGCAAGGGCTGCATTCTCTTCCTCCTCCTTAGGCTTTGACCCACAGTTGTTGCTTCCGTCAAGCTTACACTTGGCTAGATCTCTCCTCAGCTCTTCCTGGTTCAGAATTGCCCACATACTGTCCCAGTCTGGCAAAGTTGCCCTGCCCAAGATGCTCTGGACAAAGACTTGCCACTCTTCTAAGACTGAGTTTAGGGCCAGTCTCACCATCTCGGAACCTTGAGGTGTACACCCCACAACTACTAACTCGTCTCGGGTCTCTTGAAGCTTCATGAGGAACAGATCAATGCGCTCCCCCTTCTGCATTTGTGCAAATCTCAATTTATGCTCTAAGTGCATCTTCTGCTGCTCGAAAGATCCTTGATATAGTGTTGCCAAGGCCTCCCACATCTCCTTAGCAGTCACTCTACTAACGGTGTGACATACCATGTCCTCTTGGCCTTCACTATTTCTCCCTAGTACTTCTTCAACTAATCTAGATCGTGGACTCAACCACCACGCTGTCAACATAGACCTAAAATGCTCATCTAGAAGGCACGACATCCTTGCCTTCCAAATCACATAGTTGGATGCCCCATCCAACTTATCTTAATCTCTCAATCCACTGGCTGCCATCTCTGCCACGGAAATGTCGAACTGCTCCTCTCTGTTTCTTACTGTTGCTGCTCAGGCAATAAGAAAACGGACTTCTTGGCTGGAAGTCTACTGAGGAAAAATTCCCTCACACTGCTTCTCCTCTCTCTTCTGATGTTTTTCAGCCCAACAATCTGCCTGCTAAAAAATTGTGTCCCACCAACTCTTTTCTCACATTGAGGCTCTGTGTTGCTCCCTCTGGCATGACAAAATTTCAATCTGGAATCCCTTCCTCTCTGTCGATTCACTCAAAGAGAGACTTTCCTCGAAAATTCAGCCCTCCTGGCTTGGATTGTGCAATCCCTCTGGGAATTCAAACTGCTACCTCTTGCAGCGATTTGACCTCCATCTCTGCTCAGCGTTGGGTTCTCCATCACTGTTCTTCTTGTTTCACCTGCAACTCTGATACCATGTGAAAAATCCTAAACACGAAATCCCTATTGTAGCAACTGATGTTACTTCTACTTGTTAATCCATACAAGTTATTTATTGTGTTCTACAGCAAATATCTAAGTAAATACAACTGCAACATTCACTACTTAAAATGATATGCCGAAACATGAAACTGAATAGGAAAACGATACAACACAAATGACACAGTTATTTTTGAACAAATGTCCCTAAAAAAACCCAATGCGGGAAAACCGGCGCAGCAGATCTAAGGGTTTTCATTATGAAGCAAAAGTTATTTCTAAATACAACCTCTGGATGTCTTGTTGGCAATCCAGTACAAAGAATATCACTATGCAGAAGAAATTAGTAGGATTACCTCACTCTACACTACAAGTCCCAACTAATCTGGCTGCTGAACCAATGAGTCCCCGGCTACTTTTGTGTTGCCCCTATGCAGTCACTACGCGGGCCTACGTCACAGCCCTGCGTCACCTCTTTGTTGAATCGATTCTCTCAAGAGCTGACTCCAGCCCTCTTGGCTCAAAACATCAAACCCTCTAGCAAATTTCAGACCTCTACATGGAAGGCACTACGCTGCTCTGCGTGAGCCCTTCCTGGCTCTGCATCACCCTCTCTCGACACTGCACTACCTCCTCTATGTGTCTCTCTGCCTCTCTGCTGAGTATTCTTGGCTCCGGAGAAGATAATCTAGCCAAAACTCTCTCTGCCCCTCTACGTGATCACTACGAAATCACCACGCTGCTCTAGTTTCAACAATTCGATCTGACTGATCAATTCTCTCTGTGTTTTCCAAATGACCCTCAAGCCTCCTTAAATAATCTTCTCGTTGACATTCAACGGCCAAGATTAGAAGCTAGTCAATGGCTAAGATCACTTATGCTTGATCCTCGTCTTCTTCTAAAAGTTACACCCACAGTTAGATTAATACCCATTAATTATTTAAATTTCCTAAGTTTAGACTTAGGGACCCATTAAAAATAGTTAATTATTTTAATAAAACTGTCTGCGGGGAGAATTTCCCAAAACTCTTTGTGGGTTCTTTGGAATACATGTGCCCAAGCCTCCCTGCAGAATTTGAGACTTAGAGCACATCCAATGCTACTAGAAATCAACAGATTATACCCTTGTACTCGACATCCCCCTTTAATTTGAACAAGAGGACATACAGTGAAAACATTATATCCCAATATTCACATCCCCCCTTTAATGTTGAATAAGATCCAAACAAAGAAGTTATTGAATATAGTTGCCCTTGAATATCAACCACACCAATATGATTCCATGCATTGGTGAAGATGACTAGCCTCTAGCATTGATTTTTGTGATGTCGATAAGCTAGTCTACTAACAATACAAAAATTGCACAAGCTATCCTTGAGAATCAACTTGTTGAATGTAACGAACTAGCAAATAGACTAATGTAGAATTGGATCAAAACAAGTAATAAATAAGGTCTCGATTATCTGTATTTGTTTGCCCAATTTCTAGGAGGGGTAACATGTTGATGTTCCTACCTCAAGAAGGTATTTTTACACAGGTCTGAGTGTCTAGGCATGCAAGAAGTCACCCACAGATCTACTTAGGACACTTTCTCAAGTGTGAGAAAGTTGCTTTTGTAACTTAGCAAAAGTTTTCACTTAGGAAAGCACATAATTACTATGTTGGCTAATTGGGTTAAAGTAAACTTAGGAAAAGTGAAATAAATTACTTTAATGATTACATTTTAATCTCATCCGTTGATCTCAAGTGAGACGTGATCTAATCTCGAAATTCAATCACTTTTGGAGATTAGGGTTAGGGATTTAACTCAATGTAAAGTTATAAAGAAAGATTAAGGAAAGGAGAAGGCATACAATACAACTTCACAAGACATTGAGAAAGACATCTTAGTGGGGAGTGTGGTACTCTAGTGTGTCAGGTCTGAGGAAGTGCACAAGGGGAGCATTGGAGATCCAAATTAGACATGGAGATCGAGGACTAATCTAGGGCTTGATCCGCTTGATCGAATCCAAAGTATTATATATATGTAACCTTTCTTAGTTGGGTCATTATCTAGGGATGGGAGTCCAAGTAAGTTTTGAATATTAATCAAGCACTGTTGATTGCACAAAATTTGTTTGTGTCATTGTAATTGAGATTGGTTAATGTGAAATTTGCTTCCACTAATTAAGTTCAGAATCTAGTTGTGCTTTCATTAAGTAGATTTGTAATCTGCTACGTCAATGAATTGGCAGGTGCTAGACTTGTAGGAAAATTTAAAATGGTATTAAAGCAAGAAACTCTAAAAACTAATCTTTGAATCACGTAGAAGTCGGGTTCATATTGGATCATAAAGGCCAAGTTCGAACATGATGGTATGTGGTAGAAAATTTTATTTTGCAGACTGCAAAAGGTTGTACGATAACATCAAAAGGAAAAAAATTGCAGAATTTTTTAAAGGGTTTTAAAGTTAAAAGAATTAAAAAAGGAACAGATAGGGAGGCATCCTGACAGCCTTGAGTGGGTCATCAAACCCACCTAGATGACAGCCTAGAGACCATGCAACAATGAATACAGTGATCGCAGTTCACAACATTGGGATTCAAGCTGCACTCAACCAACAAAAGTAGTGAATCGATGAGGAGAGAGATTGATATGCATGAGGGGAGGGAGTTGAAAGTTGGGTGTGAGGCGAAACAGCTCACAAGATAGGCAACAAAGGCAGGCCAAAGCCCAAGGTCAAACACTAAAGACTCACAAACAAGGGATCAGGGATTGCGGTGGCTAACAAGCCAACCACCAAGCCACGAACTAAAGCCCATACATAAGGGAAACTGCTTATTGGGAAGTCAAGGGAACAACGTTGACATAAGTTTGGAAGCAAGGAAGGAGACAAGTCAACCGCCACAAAAATCATATGCAAAGGAAAAAATGTGAGGTGTGATAAATGTGGGGGTCGACAGAGGATTCCTATAGCATAGCATAGGCATTGGGTCACTAACGAGTTGCGACACGAGAAAGTCAAGGCAAGTGGCAAAGGCTACTAAGTGCATGCAGTGTAATCTATGTGTGAAACCATAGGCAGTTGACAGAGCCATGAGGAGCCCGGACCGAGAGAAATCAATGGTTGATTCAATCAAGTGGACCACAACTGAACATTTTCGGCAGAGATTGAAGTGACCGCACTAGTTCACATCAACATGAGAAACAACCAATCGAAAAATAAGGGCCATGATCCAACAATAACAACAAGAGTGTCTACGGTAAGGAGTCGGCAATAGCTAGGATTGCAACTAGAGTCGGCTCTGCCAATCCAAACCCAACCAAAATAACCATTAAACAGTTAGGCAACAATAGCTTCAAATTCTAGAAGCGAGACAAGAGAGATATCAAGACCAAGAGTGATTGGCAGAGGTCATACATCACAAGCAAAGAGGAAGACTGTACCAAATCAAAGCACGACATCCAGAACTATTTAAGTTGACTTTCTGATCTAGGGATGGCAGTAACCGATTTGAGGTTCGAGGACACGTTGGAGGGCTCTCATAATTTCAATCCATGGAATGAGATAACAGCAATGGTTCTAATGGACAACAACCTATGGCATTTGCAAAAACTCAAGTTACACCTCTCCTACAGATGTTATAGCTATGGCTGCCCATAATTTGAAAGTTGTGAAAGTTTTGAAAGCCATATTGGCCATCATGGTTGTGATGAAGAATCATGTGATTCATCAAATATCAGAAAAGAATAGTGCCCATGAGATGTGGATTGCTCTGATCAATTTAAATCATACTAATAGTTAGAATCGAAAAATTGTGTTGAGGCAAAAGCTAAGGAATACCAAGATGATTGAATCAAACACAGTGGAATCATACCTCACTAGTATTCAGCGAGTTCCAAGTGAGCTCGTAGTTGTTGGGGTAGCGATGTTAGATGAGGAGCTTGTAAATATATGTCATGTAATCATGGATGCGGTGAAGGATCATGTGATTCGTCATATATCAAAAAAGAATAGTGCCCATGAGATGTGGATTTCTCTGATCAATTTATATCATAGTGATAATTAGAATCGAAAAATGGTGTTGAGGGAAAAGCTAAGGAACACCAAGATGATTGAATCAAACACAATGGCATCACACCTCACTAGTATTCAACAAGTCCAAGATTAGCTTATAGTTGTTGGGGTAGCCATGTTAGATGAGGAGCTTGTAAAGATAGACTTGAGCAAGTTCACAAAACCATGGGATATCATTGTGATAGGTGTCATAGCATGAGAGAAACTACTAGATAAGAAGCAAATTGTGAGATGACTTCAGTCAAAAAGAAAACTAGGTGAAATCAGTGTTTGGAGGACAACAGAAGGGTGGGGATGATGAGAATCTTGATCTTGTCGGTTGGCCAAAGTGGAGCAAGGGCTTGAGCAATAGGACTGGTTGGCCAAAGTGGAGCAAGGGCTTGAGCAATAGGACTAAGGAGTCAACCTCACAACCCAAGAAGGAGGACTTGACTAAGGTCAATTCTTTTACCTATCATAAGACGAGACATTATGCTTCACAACGTCCATAAAGGAAGAAGGGGTATAAGGGTGCAAAAATATCAATAGTTATGTCGACAAAAGCTCAGGAGGAGTTTGCCAGGAAGTTTGAAAATAAGCTTGTTTACTACCTTTCCTCAAGCGCATTACTAGTGGGTGTGTGGCTGCTAGATAGTGGAGTCACATGGCATATGATAAGGGCATCTAAGTTATTTGACAACTTGATTGGGTGGGACTTAGAAATGCATGTGGAGATTAACGTCAATTCCAAACAAACAGTGAAGAGGGTCTAAATGGTGATATTTCAACTTGAGTTAGGAGGCGGGCTAGAAGTGAAGGGTGTGCTATGTGTGCCAAAACTCAAGTGCAATTTGCTCTCAGTTTCTGTGATAGAGAAGAAGCAATTATGTGTAGCATTCCAGGATGGACATACACTTATCGAACCCAGGGGATCTAGCCCTAATGAGGGACATGTCATAGGAATTAGAAAGAGCAACTTGTATAGGCTAAAGGGCCAACATATTCAAGCAATGGAAAGAAGCAAAGTAGTGACAGAGAATAAGGTGTGAGAAACTCAGAGTGAATCGGCCTTCAGGTACAAGTTGTAGGAGCAGTCGACAGATTCCTCCAAGTCTGTCAAGAAGGTCTTTTTGTATGAGATGTCCTTATTGGACGCTCAAGAGTAGGAGGCTTCTAGAACCAGACCAAGGGGAGCAGGACTTTGAGGATGTTTCCAAAACAAGTGGTAGGAAGGCTTCCAGTTCAGAAGCAGCCAAGGAAACGGATGTAATTCCAAGATTGAAGTCAGTTCCAGGGGGCAAAAGTAACTCGCTTGGTAAGAGGTAGTGTTGATGTTTGTAGCTCATGCAGGTACTTCTGCATAGGCCAAAGTGTCTAGGTGTGCTACAAGTCATCCCCAGATCTCCTCAGGACACTTGCTTAAGTGTGAACAACCAACTTTTGTAAATTAGCATAAGTTTAGACTTAGGAAAGCACAAAAATATTATGTTGGCTAGAGCCTAAACGAGCTAAGGTAAACTTAGGAAAAGTGAAATAATTTACTTCAATGATCATGTTTTAATCTCAACTGTTGACCTCAAGTGAGGCAAGATCTAATCTCAATCATCAATCACTTTGTATATTAGGGTTAGGGATTTAGCTCAATGTAAAGTTATATAAGTAAGGCCAAGGAGAGGAGAAGACACATTGTACAGTAATACAAGACATTGGGAAAGGCATCTCAGTGAGAAGTGTAATACTCTAGTGTGTTGAGTGCAAGGAAGTTCCTCTTGGATGAAATCATCCTACAACTTGTTCCAATGTGAAAGATTCTCTCGTGATACTACTCCATTGATGAATGGCTTCCACTGCTCTGAGAAGCACTTCAGTGCAATCCTCACCAACTTTGATTCTTCCACTATCTCTCCTATAGTTGCAAGCTCATCACGAACTTGCGAAATCATTATAAGATACGAAGTCATGTTCTTTGAACTTGTCATTGTCCCTGAGCTTTTCTCTTAATACCATCTTTTAGTTTGTGTTCTTGTTTTGAAGCAACACTTTGAGAGCTTCCCACATATCCCATGCAGTGTCTGAAATTATTTACTTCAATGATCATGTTTTAATCTCAATCGTTGATCTCAAGTGAGGCAAGATCTAACCTCAATCATCAATCACTTTGTACATTAGGGTTAGGGATTTAGCTCAATGTAAAGTTATATAAGCAAGGCCAAGGAGAGGAGAAGACACATTGTATAGTAATACAAGACATTGGGAAAGCCATCTCAGTGAGGAGTGTCATACTCTAGTGTGTTGAGTGCAAGGAAGTTCCTCTTGGATGAAATCATCCCACAACTTGTTCCAATCTGAAAGATTCTCCTGTGATACTACTCCATTGATGAATGGCTTCCACTGCTCTAAGAAGTGCTTAAGTGAAATCCTCACCAACTTTGGTTCTTCCACTATCTCTCCTATAGTTGCAAGCTCATCACGAACTTGCAAAATTGTTATAAGATACGAAGTCACGTTCTTTGAACTTGTCATTGTCCCTGAGCTTTTCTCTTAATACCATCTTTTAGTTTATGTTCTTGTTTTGAAGCAACACTTTGAGAGCTTCCCACATATCCCATGCAGTGTCTTTTCTAGTAATATGAGGTATCAAGTGATCCTTGACGCCATCAAGAATGATCAACTTGGCCTTTGCATCTACTTTGTTATACAAAGCCAAAGTTGTTGCATTAGATGGTGCCTTGATTTGCGCGTTGGCATAATCCCACAAATTATTCACCAAAAACACTAGCTTGATTTTTTTCCCTCCACGAACTGTAGGTGGATATCCCTTCCAACTAGTCCTCAAACCTCAAGCTAGAAACCATTTTGTTGGTTAAAATCTTACCCATAAATCCAAGAGACCAAATGTCCCTCCTTCAACAGCAAAGCAACTAAGCTCCCTCTTAGAGTTACCAACTATGCACAATTCTGATGTAACTGCTCTTCAAGGTAGCTTTGATACCATGTTAGAATTCCATGCACCCTAGGTTGGGTCTATCCTTTAGCTAGAAAACACAAAAACATTGAAAATGCCGAACTTTAAAACATTTGCACAACAAAATATACCAACAAGTAGATCAATGCACAAGACACAAAATTTATGCCCAAAAACTGATTTCTTATTAGTCCTTAAACAAGAAACACTAGGGCTCTTGAACTAGGGAAAGTGGCCCTTTACAATTCCCTACATAATGCTAAAAACAAGACAAAACACTTGTCCAAATTACTTGGGCTGAGGTTGAGTTCTTTTAGGTCTCATCTTCCCTAATAACAGTCACTGCGGCACACCTTGCCCTTCACAAAACATCCCAACATCTAGCTCCTTACGCCATAGAAACTCTAGTGTTTCCTCCCAGCCGATATAGCAACCCTTATCCACCTTTGGATGGCTCCCTAGTGACTTGGCAATCCTCTTGGCAGCCTCTACTCAATCTTGTTGCACCTTTTTATTGCTTAGAACAACCCTTAATCCTTGTTGCCAACTCATTAAGCCCTCGGATGCATATATAGGCCTGCGGCCTATGTTAAAACCAGAACCTGGCCCTTCCCACAAGGCTCATACATCCCTTTTATGCCAACAGCTAGCCCTTGTCGCCTTCGTATAATAGTTGTGGCTTGTCCTAGAAGCTCGACCTCCCATTTCTATGCCTCAAACCCCCTCACACAAAACTCCACAGGGCCACAACCCTTTCCTTCTTGTTGTGGCCTAGCTTCTCCCTACCTGTAGCCTATGTCATAGGGTTCGACGAACCTGAAAAAAAATTTGAAATGTGTTCAGGTTCGCCGAACTTGAAATTTGAACCTAAAGTTGAACCTGAATGAACTCGAACCTAAACGAACTTCAACGAACCTGAACATGAATTTAAACGAATTTGTTAAGGTTCGATTTAGGGTTCGCTGGTTTTTTTTATGGTTTTATTTGGCTGTTTAGAAGAAAAACCAGGGGCCGCATACCGCTTTTCTGCAACGCTTCCTGCCAAATATTTATTTATAAACGATGGCTCTCTAACGTTTTGGCACACGCTATTGGGACTCGGGAGTATTGAGTGAGCGTTTCAAGTTTGTATTGAGTTGATTGCGTTGTGCAGACGTGCAGTCACACAGTGTGAGCCTGAGGGTTGAGGCTTGAGCAATGAGCGTTGAGATCTCAGATTGTGAGTCGATACGAGCTGTGCAGTCACGCTACTCACGCGTGACGCAGTGTCGTGATTTGTTGCACCCTCACGCAGTCGCACCTCCGTTCGATTTGCTGCACCGGCATGCTTTGAGTTCGAGCTTCGGCGTCGACGTTGAAACTTGACGCAGTCACCAGTGTGCACGCAGCACCCATCACCCACCCTAACACAGGGCCCGTCACCCAACCTCCAAGTACCGTCGATCTGAAGTTATAACTTATAAGTTTGTATTGAGTTTCTGTTTAATTAAGTTTGTCAACTGTTGTGCTGCGTGCTGGTGTTGGGTTCGCCGGTTTATTTTGGATCTTTCATATATTACATCAGGCTGTGCCCCCTACCACTAACCCGCTTCAAGTATGTATGTAGTTGCTTTCATAGTTTTGCTTTTAGTTATATTGTGTAATCTTCTGTCCGTCCTAACCCATGTATTCAGCATTTCATGGCTTCCCTTTCAATTGTACTGAGTAATCTTCTGCCAGTCTTAATCCTTTTATACAGCAGTAGGCGGTTTATAGCCACCATTTGTAAACCATATTTGCAAAAAAATAGTTATTTTACTTGCTGGTGCCATTTATAACCATATAAAAGTAACAGAAACACAGTCACGTCAGTCAATGGATCCATTGACCAGACTAGCTACAAACAAGCTTTTTATTGCTCAAGATATGCGGAGCGTTCAAATTTTGTTGTATATATGTGTTTCTTATGAGGAATTTTTATAACTGCACTGCTAAAAACATATTGTACAGAAGTTGTGACCATGATCATCCAAATAAAGTTTTTATGTAATTCATGAATTTTAATTTACCTGAATAATGTACAAAAGATTGTAGAATATTCTGTTTATGTGCATATATAGTTGATTTCAAGTCCCACTCATGTTAGATTCCTAAAGGAATTAATCTCAAAATTGGTTGATCTTGGAGTTGTCAACCTAAAGTTTCGTTAAAAGACCCTTGTCAGCCTAAAGTTTCGTTAAAGCTTTCAACCACACTCCAAATTTACAGTTTCAAGCCTATTTTTATTAGGCACGTGATTATCTTTGCACACAGTTAATTATATGTTCACAACATTCTGATTTGTGTTCCATATGTTTTTAGATCAGTGCTCAAATGTAACTTGTAAGTCCACAGTTAGGTCCAGGTTAATATTTGTTAAAATGTAGTTATTCCTTTTACACGTGTCTTGGGATACCATTGGTTGATGGGATGAGTCTGAATCATGTGCTTGGAACTTGGAGTTGACTTGGGAACAAGGTTTGTTTTAGGGCTGTTACAGGGTACAACCTATTCTGAAAACGGATGGCTACAGCCTATTCTAAAAATGGATTTCATAAGTATGTCAGCGTTTACGATAGCACTAGGGTACAATCCTGTAGCAGTCAGAAAGGCATAGCTTCTGGTAGTTTCTAATCCTATTTTGGGCAGCATCTTAACAGAATTATATGATAGTCTGACACCTGATTTGAAAATCTATTTGAGGTGTTGATTTTAGCAGGTTGTGGCAGCCTGGAGGGTGTCAGTATGATAGCAGTCTAGCAGTAATTTCTTTCAAGTTTTCATGTAGCCTTCATGCCTTCATGATGACAGTTAAATGCTTTATGCTTGACTAGAGTGGAGGGTGCATTCCTCTAGAGTTATATTCACCCTTCACTTACCTATTTTAGGCATTGGCAACCTGTCGGATTTGGCAGAAATATGGCAACCAGCTGACAGAGCTGATCTGCAATTATTATGACAGCATTCTGCCAGTTAGTGAGTCATTAGACAAGTTACTCTACCTTTTCTGGGCAGCAATAAAGGGTCACCTTTCATCCTTTTATGGGCAGCACTTTCACCTACTACAGTGGCATATCCTATGTTTGCTCCTGGGTTTATGCAATAGCATCTTCCCTCACTTCTGTAATAATATTGCTGATAGTGTTTTTGTCATACCTTGTGTGTCAATTTGGCATGTGGTTGATATCTATGTAATGTTGCAAGCCATCTAGTTACAGACTTTACCTGAGGATTATATTCTGATGAGCCTCTGCATGACCTGCTGTCCAAAATCATTCATCCAATGCCCATTTGTGACCAACATACAGACTACAGTATCTAAGACAGTTACATGATATATACATCAGCAAACTTTGCATATTCGATGTCCAATGATTTGGTTTTACACAATGATGTACATAAATCATTAAATGTATAATCTTTTTATTAAAATTTGAGTATTTTATGCATTGTTTATAAAATATATGACTGTTTTTCCCCAGCTGCAATACAGTTCCAGTTTTGATAACTTCTATATGCTTGTAATAAGATTTAGAAGTGATCAATATTAAAAGATAAGTCAAAGACCCTATCAGGGTTCTAGGACCTAGTATGATTCAATAGATTTTTTTACTTCTTACTTTTTAATCAAAATATCAAGTTTTATTTGTATTTGAAAACTGAATTTCACTATTTTATCATTTATTTAAATTTTAATCTTAATATGCCATTGCCACCTCCAAAGTCAACGGCAAAAGGATGGAAATATATGGAGAAATTGCATGGGTCTCATGGGAAGCATTTGAAATGCAAACTATGTAATAATGAGTTTTTTGGATCTTTAACTAGAGTCATGGACCACTTACTTTCTGTCACTAATGGCAAAGGAGGTGGTGTTGAAGGTTGCAAGAATGTGTCTGCAGAGCTCAAGGAATTACAATGAATTACAATTCATTTTCTGCACTTTCTTCAAGCACAGTTGGTGTTGGGAGTTCATCTCAATCAAAGATCGGTAAATCAAGTGGGACAGCTACATTAAATTCTCTTTGGAAGCCCATGCAGAAACAAGAAGTTGATAATGTTGTATCTCATATGTTTTTTGAATCTGCAATTCCATTTAATGTGGCAAGAAGCCCTTACTTCATCAATGCGTGTAAGATGATGGCAGGTTTTGATAAAGAATATGTCCCTCCTAGTTCTGAGACTATAAGGACCACTCTTTTGAAGAGGTCAAAAGAAAGAGTTACAAACAATTTGCAGAAGATCAAAGACTCTTGGAAGGAAACAGGGTGCACAATTTTATCAGATGGTTGGTCAGATATGAATCATAGACCTCTTATTAATGTGTTGGTTTATTGCCCTAAAGGGGTACCTTTTTTTGAAAGTAGTTGATGCATCAAGGAATAAGAAGACCTTTGAATTTATTTTCAAGATTTTTGAGGAAGCTATTCTTGAGGTTGGAGAAGAAAATGTGGTCCAGGTTATAACTGATAGTGCTTCAAATTGTGTCGGAGCAGGAAAAATGATCATGGATAAATACAGAAAAATATATTGGACACCTTGTGCTGCTCATTGTCTTGACTTATTGTTACATGACTTGGCAAAGTTTCCATGGATTAACGAGACAATTCGAAGGGGGAAACAAATTTCTCACTTCATATTTAACCATCAACTCACATTGAGCTTGTACAGGAATAATGCATCTAGAGAGTTGCTCAGGCCTTGTGACACCAGTTTGCCACATATTATATTACTATCAAAAGGCTAGTTGAAGAAAAAGGGAGTATAAGAGGTGTTTTTTGCAACAATGAGTGGGAAAAGTCTCATCTTTCAAAGGAAGCTAAAGGAAAGGAGTTGGAACAGGTGATTTTAGGGAATGCTTTTTGGGACAATGCTCAAAAGGTTTTAAAAGTATGTGAACCAATTGTTGATATGCTTCGCATGGTTGATAGTGATACCCCTTCCATGGGTTTTGTTTATGAGGGCATGGATTGTGCTAAAGAAGCCATTGCAAAATCTTTTAATAATGAGGAAAATGAGTACATTGCAATATGGGAGATGATTGATGAAAGATGGAAGATGTTGCATAGTCCTTTACATGCAGCAGCTTGTTATTTGGATCCTAGAACTCTTTGGGATAGAAAGAACAAATGATGCAGAAGTCATGAATGGCCTTTATGATACAGTTGAACGGTTGGTCCCTGATCTAGAAGAATGCAGGAGAATTAGAGAGCAGCTCTGATCATACAGGTTGGAAGAGGGAATATTTTCAAGGTCTAGTGCAGTACAAGATAGGCCCAATATTCCTCCAGGGAGATGGTGGCAGTGTTATGGATCAGAGACTCCTGAATTGCAACGTTTTGCAGTTCGTATTTTGAGCCAGGGATCAAGTGCCTCTGCTTGTGAAAGGAACTGGAGTAGCTTTAACCATATCCAGTCCAAGAAAAGAAACAAATTATTGTCTACAAAGTTGGAAGACCTTGTTTATGTTTGCAGTAATTTGAAGATGGCCTTCAGTAGTGTGGCCAAAGATGCATCTAGTTCCTCCCAGCCATGGTTTGATGCTGATCTAGAGCCAGAAGAAGATGATATTAGCACTGATGGTCACTCACTAGATGAGCCAAATGTTGGAATTCCATCTATTGATGACTTTGATGATCACCATTCTAGTGCCTTTACTATGCCATATGCACATGATGATTGAGAGCTTTTTGATCATACTAGTAGGCCATAAGTATAGATTATCTATGTTTTTTGAATTTCCTAGAACAATTTTATGGATTATAACTACTTGGAAATGGTCCTTATGACTTCCTTATTAAATTAGCATTGATGGTGACTCACTAGATGAGCCAAATGATGGAATTCCATGTGTTGATGACTTTGATGATATTTAAAATTTTGAAATTTGAAGATGTCCTACAATGAGTTCTTAATATAGTTGTATTGGAATGTGTATGTTTAAATTTTGATCATGTTTTGATTATGTGATTTTTTAAAAGATTACTAGTATTTGACATTCATTTAAATTTTGAAGAGTGAAAATTATGTCATTTCCTTTTGCAAACTACTATTGTGTATATTTACATTTAACTAGATGTTAGAATGATTACATTATTCATGTATGTTTACTAATAAGAATTTGTATTCATATGTGTATGATCGATTTTGAATTTTCTATTATTTTGTTATATATATATATATATATATATATGAAAAATATGTATAGTCGAACCTAATGCCGAACCTCATTTGAACCTGATCGGAAAATTCGAATTCGAATCGAACTTAATCGTTGTCGAACTCGAATTCGAACTCGAACCGTGTGACATAGCCTACAGCTAGGTCTCTTCTAGCCCTCCCACCTACAAACAATAAATACAATAACCAACCATGACCCATATCACCATAGAAAAGATCCTTCCAAAAACCTTGCTTCCTACGTTGCAAGTCCACGAGTACCTCATTAGGTGAACTCACTTCTCAAGAAGAATAATCCCTTACACCCCTTGCAATCAAGCCTCTCCACTAGCTCCTTATTTATACTTGTCCATTGGTCCCTTTGGAATCCCACATTTCCGTCAAGAAACCTCCATTAACAAACTCAATATTAGATTAGAATATTAAATGCATTTCCTTACGTACAAAGCCCACTCACTTTGGGTACAAAACCCACAACTTGGGTGCAGAGCCCACAAACTCATAAAAAATCAAACTTTACGAGTGTTTCTCTCTCACAATTCTAACACCAAATGCATGTGAGAGTACGTCCTGATGCTACCCACCCAATGGTGTCAAGAATCTTTCACAGTAGAGTGTACCTAACACCATTGTCGTACAAATGTTGTTAGCCAAGAGGGATTTCCCTAGTGCCAAACCTATAATGAATTCCGTAGTGAAGAGTATTGTCCCTACAACCAAGTTAGAAGAGGATCGTCCAGAGTACTTGAATTTGACTAATGACATGCTCCTTTAACTACTTGGCTTGGTGAATCCTTATTGTTTTCCCAACAACAACATGAAGAGTCCATTGAAGAGCATGATAAAGAATATGATAAGCCTATTAATGTTGTTGGCGCACGGGGTCGATTCAAAGGGTTTCATTATACTAAAAAGAATAGTGAACCAAAATAACCTAAAGCAAGTACTATAATAGCATTGTTCTTCAAAAGAGTGTCAAACCACCCATACCACCTAAGACTATCCCCAAACCGCATATTTTATCCAATCAACAAAATATATTTAGATGTGGACTTAGGAAGTGTCTTGTCGAAAGTAAATGTGTCTGTCCCATTGTTGGAACTTGCAAAACTTGAACCCCAAAGAGGTCAAGTAAAGAAGATTCTCAACCTGGACAAAGACTCTGAGGAACCTCTCATTATATTACAAAATATGTATAATGACCAAAGAAGTGGAGGGCATGCACCCTTTTTGTTGTCCTTAATGATCAATGACTTCATATTCCACAATTGTATGCTTGACTTAGGTGCCTCAACAAATTTGATGTCTTTAAGAGTCATGAATTAATTGGAAATGCAAATTACTAGGCCTTACAGGAGTGTGTGTGCATGGTTTGATTAAGGATGTCAAGGTCTCCTTGCCTACTAATAAAGATATCTTTGTGTTAATGGACATAGTAGTCATTCATATTACAGATGCAGGGGTATGCTCTTGTCAAGGAAACAGTGGGCCTCTATTAGTGGAAAATTAAATATGGGTTTAACATATGCTATAATAACCACCATTAATGGGAAAACATTTACTCTATATAGAGAGTGGCACATGCTTGAACATGTGGAGGACAATGATCCTTTCCCATTCACCAAACATCTTGGCAAGACCCAACATGACACACTTCCCTTAATCCTGCAAGTGGAGTGGAAACACATTGAACCAAAAATCCTTGAAAGACCTAAACCAGATGGTGAAGTGGCAAGAAATGCCAATCAAATCAAGTCAATGCCTCCATCCAGAAGTAAAAGACAAGCATACCAAAATACTAAAAAAAAAGCATCGTGTTAGAATGCAAGGAAAGGATTTCCAAGTTGGAAATCTAGAACTTGTTGATGTTAACCCTTATCCTTATAAGTTCCATGGCAAAGTAGGTGAACCCTTGCCATCCCCAATAAAAGGCAAGCATCTCACCTTTTTAGTGGAACCTGATGCATTCATAATTAGATAGTTGCATTGCATTTGTGTGTCTTGCATTATTATGTGCACATCCTATTCTTTTCATATTGTTCATACTAATGTGTCTGCATGGTAGATGCATTATTAACTAAATGTTACCACACAATCTAGGAAGGCCATAATGAAGGGAAAACCTAAGGGGCAACTACTAGACTAAGTGATAACAATGGGATAATGACCCACTATCACCTCAGTCAAAGTCCCCTACTCTTTACAGACTTTCACCGATGCGAGTAGTCCTGGTAGGAAGGGATCACTTAGAATGAATAAAGCAATGATTTAGGTATGACATGACTCTGCAAAACCCACTCAAGGAGAGACACAACAATGGCTCGATGCTTCAAGGAAGCTAAATTCTCTCCAAGAAAAGCTTAGGAGGAGATCAAGACCTAGGGTTTTAGGTATGATGATGATAATGGGTATTCCTAATGTCAAGGCTCCAAGTGATAGGGTAGGACCTCTCAAAGAAGCTTTATGTGATGCTTTAACGCTCCCAAAAGGCTCTTCGCACACTTTGAGAGACCTAGGAAAGACTTATGCTAGACCTAGGGTATTATGAATAAACATGGGAAGAAATATTTGCAAGGTTCTCACTAGGTCAAGGCAAGGGAGGAGAAAGGGTTTCTTATGATTTATTCCAACGAATACTAAGCTCATACGACCCTCAAAAAAGTCCCCAAGGTGAGAGAGAAAGACCTAGGTTTTCCTTCTTGGAGTAGCACCTAGGAAAAGAGATTTTATGGATGAAACTCGGGCGGATGCCCACCAAACTTGGAGCATAGTTAGCCTAGACCCTGAGCTTGATGTTTGCACACTCGGATTCCTGAAAAATCACCTGCATAAAATTTTGCTACAGACTCTAAATTTTCGCCCTACCTTTAGGGGACCGAAACTTAGCAAGAGAAAATGTCAAAAAACAAGAGTTGAATCACCAAACTTCTTTGACTAGTGCCTAGTTCTTTGGGCTATGGAGTCTTAGATGATTCAATAATGGCCAAAATCGTCCTTAAGGAGGCTAAAGATTGATGCCCTAGCAATCAACCTTTAACATTTACCCACTCAAGATATATGGAGTTTTATGGAAGAATAACAAAATTACATCCACTCAGAACATTCCTCATTTGACATACAGTGAGTAACTTATGCAATTGCCAGCCAATAAGCTTTCCACGAATGTTTTTCAACAATTAGGGCAAAATAGCATTAACCTAGTTGCAACATTTACATTAGACATAATTTCAAGAAAACATTCAACAAGAAGAACTTACAAGATGACAATATGATATATCCATCAACAAATCATAAGATAGCTCTAAAGAAGATCGAAAATTTCAGCTCCAAATGTCAAAATGCATCAAAGAATCGCCAATAGTCTCCAAAGAAAAAGTGTGAGTTCTCTTACAAGAGAAGAATCCCAGTGATGATGATGAGTTCTCACAAATGAGACTCACTTCTATCTATATGAGTCTCTCTAAATCGAAATAGCCTAATGAACCCCTAAAATTATAAAATAATGTGCTAAAAACAAGTCTTGGTCACAAGCCAACCAAGTAGCTATCACAAGTTATGAATTAGCCATCCATATGTAAGCCGAGTTGATGATGCCATGATGATGTAGGGTTGCTAGAGGGCCATGTTGAGTCTTCCAAGTGCCATGATTAGAGAGAATGCTCCAATAAAGATAAATTAGGGGATGGCGCCCAGTTTTCCATTCAAGTTATCATGTGGGGCCACAAAGTGGGTTTGGGGCACAACTGTTGGTGTCATGTGTCTCCAGATGAAATAAAAGCATGTACAATGCTCCAAACGAGGGCTCTGATGATGCTGCTTGCCCTCCTATGTTTCATATAGGTGAAACAAACCTCCTTTGGGCCTTGGATCAAATGCCATAATCATGCTAAGTCGGTCGGGGCATGTTAGTCCAAGTGAATCATCTTGCGAATAATGTGGGGCGATGAATAAACTATTGAAGGTATTGAGGGCGCCCTTGGCATGAAATGATACTATAACACATGATGGAGTCCCATGGCTCTCAACGCATCCCCTAGGGGTGTCAATATGATCCTCTGGTGGGTTCAGCCCTAGTTAAGTTGCTTAGCCCATGATGAAACAACCCGCCAATTACATATAAGATCCAAGGCGCTTCCTCGCCATCAGGCACAATAATTTGTTAGTGCATCTAAGTGAACCAAGCATGTTTTAAGGGCACATTGAGACTTCATAAAGGGTTTCCCTTCCAAATTCGAGGATTTAAGTTTGTAATAGTGTTACCTCCCTAGGCAGGAGCAGCTAATAAACAATCCTATTAGGTGTTCCCAGCCCCTAAGGAGAAAGATAGGTCCAAGGTACATTCTTCAATTGATAGGGGTCATGTGAATAATGATGAGATGGATAGGACACAAGGGTCTCAAAGCCAAATGCCATGGGTTCAAGGATGGTAATGATGAGGGATGTCAACATATTTAGGTGCATAGATGTAGGAGGGAGCAATCATGGATAAATGAGTTAACCCGGCCTTTGTTTTTCCACCCTTCTTCATTTTCCTTTTTCTTTTTTTTTCTTTTTTTTCTTTGAATTACTGCTCGGGACTCCAGGAGACAAGAGCATGATGTGTATGATGTAAACAGGAATTAACCCCTTAAGGTGCGGCAATTCATCACCCACCAGGGGTTGGGACGTGCATGGGTTCCATAATGATGTGGGGGCACTCATGAGGCCCTGGAAAACAGGGTGATGGCCCTAATCATAACAATTACAACTCATGTTTGGCTTTTACCCACATGTTATTTTAACATCCCATCCATCTTTTGCATTTTATAATATTCTTTTCTTTTATTTCTTGCTTGTAGTCATGATATGCTTTTAACATTCTTTTAGTCGCGTCAACCTCTGGGGCAACATTTCCAGGGCCGATCCAAACATGTGGACAAGGGGAAGGGGTGTACTAGCGCCCTATGGAACTAATGGTCATGTGGAACCAGAGAGGTAAAATGATGAAATAGGGCTTATAATGTGTGGAGGGAAGTGAAAAATGTGAAACGGGAAAACGAGACCGTGGTACCAAAATCAAGGTTTCCCAAGTAGTGCCCAACCTGAAGTTGTAGGCTAATAGGGGAGATCCCACAGGACTAGGATTGAGAATAAACCCCCCATTTAAGGTGAGAAAACAAAACTACAATAAAAAACCCTTTCTTTTTCCAAGTCACCCAATAATCCATGCCCAAAGTGCCCAAAGAAGAACAAGCATAAGCACCTGAATGCACAATGAAAAACATAACTGTAGGATTGGATTGCCCACCTTCAAACATATGCTCTCGATATATCGGTGAGGGGGAATATGACTGGCTCAAGGAGTGGAGGTCAAATGGCACATTATATCGACTACATTGATCGATGTCATGGGTTGTTCGCTGCCAACTAAAGAGATGTCAAGGAGAAAACTTCCCCTATGGGGTCACCCACTTTTGGTGGGTAACATCTAGCTCCAACTGGGGCATGAGCTCATTGTAGAGTGCACGAACCATGTACTCGAACGGGAGGTCATGAGAACACCAACAATCCTCTGGGACTGTAGACTTATATCCTACACATCACAAACAATGTTGGAAGCATGTGTCCTAAGCATACCTTTATTGCCCATGTTTTCATCTGCATCACATAATAAAACCATACAAAAAATAAAATTTATTCTATGATGAAAATCTAATCTGAATGCACCTATCCAGCATGAGAACATGATATGATGGTAGTGTTCGAAATACTGAGAGGGGGGTGAATCAGTGTTTCTTTTCAATTGTTATGTTTACCAGTTAAGATTCTTCACAATTATAATCAGAAAATAAATAATAATAATTTTATTAGGAACAAGTAAGGCCACCAATCCTCTTTTTACAAAAGTTTGAGTACAATGATGTTAAGGGCTTCAACCCTTCAATCTACCAGGCTCCAACCCTTCAATTTTTAAATAGAGCGTATGAAAGACTTACTTCAACAGTTGATCATCTTCTCCACAAGGCCGATTCAGATTTCCAATATGCCCACTGTCTAAGATCTTCAAGCTCTTCACTTCTAAGTTCATTGTTCTACTGCTTAAATTTCCAAACTGTTAATACCTCCAATATCACTGTTCAACCTTTTGATTACTTCATTGTTAGATCTTTAATTACTCCAAGGCTCCAATTTCTTCATTGTCTAAAGCTTCAATCCTGTTCAAATATTCAAAAGGTTCAGCCCTCCACCAAGTATAGTTTCTTCAAAACTGAGTCTTCAAAATACCAATTCGAGGTTTGCACCAAGCTCTTAACAGGTTTATCCCTCTAGTCCGTTGTGAGGTCCTCTTGTAGCTCTGGTCCAAGCCTTGACAGAACAGCAATCTATTATCCGAACTGAGCTCCAAAATGTTGACTGTCTAAGCCCTCAAATTGGTTTGTGGTAAGGTTCGAATTCTTGGCACCCAACAGGTCCGAAAACTGAGTTTTTGTTTGCCACAGAGTGCTCCCACAGAGGTAAGTCCGAACCTCTCACAGGTGTGTTATCACAGTTACACCACCACAGTAGTAAGTCCGAGTTGTTTGTTAGGCTTATCTCCACAGGTCTGAGCCTTAGTATCGGGCTGCAATTCGTAACACAGATTCGAGTTTTGTGGTATAGCTCTGTCCCTCCAGCAAATAACCTGAGTTCTGTGGTATAGCTCTGCCCCTCCAGCAAATGATATGAGTTTTGTGTTATATCTTTGTCCCTCCCACAAATGATCCAAGCTAATGTGCACAGTCCTTGTCACAGGTCCAAGACTTTTCTACAATGCTCACAGCTGCAAGTCAGAGAGTATAGATGACCAATTCCAGATTTTCACCCAAACAATACTTCTTAAAAACCCTCCTTGGTGTCCCGAGTTCACGAGTTGTGAACTGTGGTATATCTCTGTAACTTCTTCACAGAATTGATGAATAAAACAAGGAGTTCAAACCCTTATTTATACAACTTTCGACCTTAGATGAAGGGATATGACTTTTGGAGGTGAGGCCAACTAGTCTAACTAGGCTTAGGTCGGCTAGGGTAGAGAATAAGATATATTATCTTAAAAAATCATTTTCACTTCGAGTAATGGGAGTTAGAGGATGAGTGAGGGCTCATTGGAAAGGGGAAATAGTCTTCTACAAGGTACTGAAGGAGTCATTGTAATATGATGTCTTCAAAATGTTAAAAAATAATTTTCTTTATGACTGTTCAGGAATTATAGTACAGACCTTGGGGATTTTAGAATTCTTCATGCATAAGGTCATTGGGACTAGGATAAGGGTTAGGGCATCTTCATTAGGGCTCCAAGTGTGGCCTCCAACAATCATCCATGTCATCAAGTGTAATCATCCATGTCATCATGACCTTCAACAGTGCTCATATTGACATCAAAGACAATTATTGAACAACAATCTCCCCCTTTGACATCAATGGCAAATGGGGTGTCCAAGTACTCCCCCTATCAAGTTGCTTCTTGTCATGTTGCTCCCCTTGTCATGGTGCTCCTACCCTTGTCGATGTGTTGTCTTAATGTGATGCAAGAGCAATGACCCCCATCTTTTGGCAAAGATATTCAAATGCTTCTCGTGGTAGGGGTTTTGTGAAGATATCTGCAATTTGTTCCTTTGTATTGACGTATTCCAATCTGATATTCTGTTCTGCAACTTGTTCTCGGAGAAAGTGGTATTTGATTGGAATATGTTTTGTCTTCGAGTGCATTACCGGATTCTTCGAAAGACTGATGGCATTGGTGTTGTCACAATAGATAATGATTGGTTGATTAGTCTCTATGTTGACATCTTTCAATGCTTCCTTCATCCACAATATTTGTGTACAACAATTTGTAGCAGCTATATATTTGGCTTCAGTTGTGGAGAGAGATATAGAAGATTGTTTTTTGCTGAGCCAAGATACAAGACAGTCTCCCATGAAGAATGCATTTCCACTAGTACTTTTTCAATCGTCTACGCTTGCAGCCCAATCAGTACCGGTGTTAGTTGTCACGGTAAGAATTGTGCCTTTGGGATACCATAGGCCAAAATTAGGAGTACCTTTCAAATATCTGAGAATTCTTTTCATAGCCAACAAATGAGATTCCTTAGGAGCTAATTGAAATCTTGCCACCATTCCTACTGCTTGCATAATATTGGGTCGTGAAGTAGTTAAGTATAGAAGAGCTCCAATTATTGACCTATAAAGAGTTGCATCCACCGAAGGGGATTCATCACCTTAGCTTAATTTGCAATCTATGGTCATCGGTGTGCTCATAGGAGCACATTCATCCATCCCATATCTCTTAAGTATGTCTTTAAGATATTTTGCTTGGGATATGAACATACCTACTTTAGTTTGAGTTACTTGTAGTCCAAGGAAGTAAGATAGTTCACCAATCATAGACATTTCAAACTCATTAGACATATTTTGAGCAAATTCATGACTCATCTCATCATTGTTGCTAGAAAAAATCAGATCATCAACATATACAAGAGTGACTAGCAATTTGTCCTTGTCCATCTTTATGTAGAGATTACTTCTTGCCACCCCCTTTTTGAAGCCTTGTTGTTGTAGATAATGATCCAACCTTGCATACCAAGCTCTAGGAGCTTGTTTCAATCCATATAATGCCTTTCTTAACTTACATATGAAGTCTTTTCCTTCTGCTAGATCACACCCTTCTGGTTGCTCCATGTAAACTTCTTCCTTTAGATCATCATTTAGAAATGTTGATTTTATGTCCATTTGATAAACTTTGAATCCTTTTGAACAAGCAAATGCCAAAAACATTCCTATAGCTTCCAAACAAGCTAATGGGGCAAAGGTTTCTTCAAAGTTCAAAGTCAATTCCTTCATTTTGTGAATATCCTTTACAAATAAGCCTTGCCTTATTTCTGATGATTTGTCCATCTTCATTCATTTTGTTTTTGAACACCCACTTGGTTCCAATTATATTTTTATCTTTTGGACGAGGTACAAGTTCCCATGTTTCATTCTTTTCGATTTGAAAAAAAATCTTCTTCCATAGCTTCCACCCAATGAGGGTCCTTACTGGCTTGAGCAAAGTTTTTTGGTTCTATCATGGATAGTAAGGCAACATCATCTTTTCTTGGTGTACTTATCATCTTTTCTTGGTGTACTTGTCATCCTTCTTCGGGTTTGTATTCCATCATCTACATTACCAATAATTTGTTCTTCCAGATGGTGTTTTTGGAGGAATTTTACTTTTGATGGAGTTTGAGATGGTTCCTTTTGATTTTCTTGATTCTTTTCTTCCTTTGTTGACTCTTCTTCAAATTCTTCAAAAATAGAATCTTCTTCATGGACTTCAATTTCCTTTTCTGGAAGTGCTTCGTCAATCTTTACATCAATGCTTTCTACTACCTTTCGTAGTCGATTATTGTAGCATTTGTATGCTTTGCTCCTTGTAGAATATCCAAGAAATATTCCTTCACGAAAACGAGAATCGAACTTGCCTGGTGAGTCATCATTGATCTTCATAAAGCATTTGCTATAAAAAATTCTAAAATATTTCACCGAAGCAGGTCTTCCTTTCCATAATTCATACGGAGTCTTGTCATTATTTGGTCTTAGTTGAGCTCTATTCAAGGTGTATATTGTTGTCCTGATTACTTCTCTCCAAAACTGGCCTGCAAATCAGCTGCTAATAACATCGTTCTTGTCATTTCTTGTACAATTATGTTTCTTCTTTCCACAACTCCCTTTTGTTTAGTAGTTCTAGCTACAAAGAGTTCTCTTTTGATTCCATGTATTTTACAGAAATCATTGAATTCCTTTGAAGTGAATTCTCCTCCTCTATATCTTCTAAGACACTTGATTTTTGAATCTTTTTCATTTTCTACAAGAGCTTTGAAATTCTTAAAACATTCAAAAGCTTCGGATTTGAATTTTATAAAGAATACGCACATCATTCTAGTATAGTCATCAACAAATAGAGAAAAATACCTTTCTCCTTGTAGAGCTGCAGTTCTGGTTGGTCCACATAAATCTGCATGTATGATCTCCAAAGGTTTTGATGTTGAGAACTCCTTAGTCTTGAAGCAAGTTCAAGTTTGCATTCCATGTTGACATGGGCCACACACAACCTGTTCCGACTTTATAATTTTAAGAATGTCCCTCACTGCACTTGTTTTGATGATACTAACCAATATGTCAAAGTTTAGATGTCCCAATCGTATGTGCCATAACCAACTTTCCTCTGTTCGACTCATATAGCATTTTTATTCTTGAACTTTACTCAATATGTATACGTTATCTGGTGTTCTTACTCCTTTTCCCATAAGTGCCCCTGAAGAAGATTTTCTTATATCTCACAATCTTTAGTAGTGAAGATAACATTATATCCTTGGTCACAAATCTGGCTAACACTTAGAAGATTGTGTTTGAGCCCTACCACCAGCAATGCATTTTTTGCTTTTCCCTTTCCATTAACAAGAGCAAATGTCCCTGTTTCGCAATTTTAGCAGATCCACTTCCAAAGGATACATTTCCATCCTTTTTGTTTAATGAGATAAACTTCTTTTTGTCACCTGTCATGTGTCTTGAACATCCCCTATCCACAAACCATTGATTTTCATCACTTTGTGCACATAAAGCTAGACCACATTTCTCTGTAGTGGGTTCCCCCCTTTTCAACTCTTCCCTTTTTGACTTAAATGGACAATTTTGTTCATCATGACCAAAATCATTGCAATTTGAACATGCTAGATCATACTTAGCCAAAGGATCGAATGAATTGTAGGTTTTGATTTGGCCTTGTTCTTTTGAGTTGCATGGCTTGCTTTGATAATTGGTCCTATATCTTGAGCTATTATCCTTATAAGCCTTGCAATGCTTAGCTTGATGACCAAAGTTTTTACAATGGAAACAACAACCAAGAAAGATAGTTTGATACCTGTTAGGATAGCGCTAAATTGATGTAATATTCTTCCCTGGAGATAGCTTTCCCTCATTCCTTGGTTTGTTGTAGGTGGTCCTTTGTTCTTGGTTGAATGGCTTCTCTTCTTTTGGATGATTGCAAAGGATGTCAGCATAACTTCTTCGAATTATTTCATTGGCATTCTTCATTGAACTTGATGATTCTCCTTTGAAACCAATTCCAGTCTTATCATGTTGAGGTCTTTGAGTAGTAAGGATGTTATCAAGACTTTGAGAGCTTTGCTAGCTCTTATTAACCTGAATCAACTCTTTATTTAGAGAGACAATTTCAGCTTCACGTTTCTCGCATATTTCTTCTCTTTCTTTTAGTTTGTTATTCAAAAATTCTTCCTTCCTTTTTGCTTCTTCCTCAATTTCTCATTTTCTTCAATAGCACTCATTAGTAATTCATCCACATTTCCTTCATCTTCTTTTTCGAAATCATCATCATTTGTAAATGCCATGAACAATACTTCACTGCTTCCAACATAGTCATCTTCTTCATTAGACTTGTTGACCAGTACCGGTCAACTACCCATGCAGTACCCCCCCCTTTTTCTTTGCAAAAAGGGGCAGCACCTGATCAACGTGCCCGTGCCAGCCTATAGTCATCAGCAGCTTAATCATTTTGATTGTAAACCCAGTCTGCATGTATGAATTGTAAATAATCTTAGCAGATATGAGTCGTGTATGTAAATTGCCTAGGTGGACCTAACTTTCTAATGATAATCTACGTCCCAGAAGGTTTTTTGTCTCACCGATCTACGATCGGCAAAGTTTTCCTTCAGCCTGACCCCAAAGCCGGGATTGATTTTGTCATTCGAATTTTAGGAGAATCCTAGTGTGTTAATCTGCTAGATTATAGTTGTGTCACAGAAACTGGGTGGTTTATGAGGGTCTATGTAAAGTGGGTTTGTCCCCTTAAGATGTAAATTGTAAAAGTCATGATGTAATGTGTCTTGAGGGTTGAAAAATGTTTTAGTCCCCTCATGAGTCCTAAGTCCTAGGTCCTAGGTGATGTTCCCAAAGGCTTATAGTTCGAATGATCCATTTAAGAAAATAAATAAAATAATAAAATAAAAAAAAATTAAAAAATGAAATATAAAAAAATAATAATAAAAAATTCATAAAATAAAGCAAAAAACCCTAAATAATAAAATAATAATATTTTTTGTGAATGCATGCAAAATATCATTTTTTAATAAAATCGACGGATGAGATTAAGAGATGTCTTGATCCTCATCGACGGTCGAGATCGCTTCAACATGGATCATTCAAACTAGCCGTTGGGATCATTTCCTTTATATAGGGTCTTAGGGGGTCATTTCAGATCATCCGATCTGTGAGTCTGGTACTGAAGAAGCTCTCTTGTAAATCTGTTTCTGGTTAATAAAAGAAGACTTTGGGGTCCAAAAATAAAATAAAATAAAAAAGAAAAATAATAAAAATTTGTTTTCTTTTCTTTGTTTTATTTTATATGACGTCTAGGTTATTTAAATTTAGACTTAGTCTTATTGTTAGGTTTTAACGTTATGTTTTAATTAGACTATGAAGTTTTAGATTTAAGATTTGTTAGTTTGTAATTTAAATTTTTTGATTTAATATTTATGCTTTAGATTTAGGATTTTGTTATATTAGATTTTAAGTTTGTTTTAGTTTGGTTTTGTTTTAAAATATAACAAAAAAAAAAAAAAAAAATCATAGGTTTTAGGCTTAGTTTTAAATTTTTTTTTAATATTTAAAAAAAAAAAAAAAAAAATCGAAAAAATATTAAAATATTGTGGAAATTTTCAGACCCAGTTATTTTCGGGAATCATCATGTTATATCTTTCATGCTGAGATCTAAATTTTCAAGTCGAGATACGAATATGATATCTGGTTAATGATTCTCATGGTGGTTTAAAGCATTCATCTTTTCAATTGTTGGATATCGTTTTGGTCATTCTAAGAGCATTGTGATTTAGCTGATTCCTTTTGATGACAAATGATTGCTGTTCACGGTTTATGTTTCTATATCATCTAACGAGTAATCGTTTTAATAAAATTCTCTTAAGGCACTGGTCTGCTAAGCTAATCAAATCATTTTAGTGCTTATCTTAATCGTGTCTCGTGTCTCCCAACCAGCTGGTCGACAGTTGGTCTTCATCATCTCACAGGGTCTACCCCCCTTAGCCACGGGAGACAGGCTTAAACAGAGGGATCGGAGATCAGAGTGACAGCCCCCGGTCTGAGGGTTGTCGTGTCAATCCGCGCGACAACAAGACTCATCATTATCCCTTTTGAATAGAAAGGTATTTTTAGTTGATTTTTTCTTTGTAATCAAGAATTCTTCTTCATCGGAGTCATCTTGTTTGGAGAAGAAATTCTTCTTATTTGACCCTTTCTTCTTGAACATCCTCTTTTTATATTCGTCTTCATCATTGCTATCATGTTTATGAGGACATTTTGCAGCATAATGTCCTATTCTTCCACACTTAAAACAAATGAGAGGATAATTACCTTTGAGCTTGGATCCTTTCCTTAGTTTCCTCACGAATTGTGCTAGTTTTGATTCAATATTGGAATCATCACTGCTATAATTACAATTTTTCCCTTTCTTCGATGATTTTGAAGCCTTGAATGCAACTTCCTTGGAGTTTAGGATTCCTTTTCTCATTTCACATGCAATGAGAATACCATGAAGTTCGTCCAACTTTAAAGTATCCAAGTCTTTTATTTCTTCTATGGCACTTACTTTGGAATCAAACCGTTCTGGAAGAGATCTAAAAACTTTTTGGACAACTGTGTTTTCTTCAATGTTTTCACCTAGACCCTTGAGTGAGTTGACAACTTCATCCACTCAGAGGAAAAGGTTGCAATATCTTCTTTCTCATCCATCTTAAGACTCTCAAATTGTCTTTTATAAGTTTGGAATTTTGCATGCAATGCATCCTACTCTAACATACATATAGTACAATGTCAAGTGTCGAGGAAAGGGGAGATGCGACTTAACTTGACCGGTTGTGGCCATAATTTGTCGTTGAGTTTAGCAATCTAATAATAGTCCTCCCCAACTTTCTCATGAATCTCGACTGGCATTAGGTCTTTATCAACCAAGACCAAGTCCCCGACCTTATATTCTTCTTTAGGCTTCCAATTTTTGCTTGTTTGGTGATTCGATCGTTTGAGAATACAGACTTCTTGTGCACAGAGAATGGGAGAAGGCTTCTCTATCTCATGTGTCTCGTAGTATGGGATTGGTCCTGGCCTAATCACATGAGAAGGGTAAGAAGCCTCCCTATAAAGGATGAAGGGAGTTCCATGAGATTGCAGGATAGTGGCATATGACAAGTCCATTTGGAGATGACCTCCAACAATGGCTCCCCATTTCCTTGATAAGAGCATAACCCACACATTGGGGATGTCTATTACAACAACATACATGAGAAGTGATATATCAGGGTTCCCAGCCAAAGAAACCCTAAGGTCCTTTATCAAAACTTCCACCTCAATGGGCTTAGAGTTGAAACCACATACCTTCTTATATGGTCGAGTGTTTTTAAGACCCAATTGCCTCATTACTTTTAAATGAAAGATGTTTGTGGAAGCCCCTAAGTCTAACATACAATTATGCAATAGGAGACCGTTGATGGCCAACGTAAGCATCAATGGCTCTTACCAAGGGTTAAGATCAGGAAGGTGAATGTTTTGCAAGTCTTCGAGTAATTCTTCCTCAAAACCTAGGGATTTCTTAATTTGTTGTTGGTTCTCTGGAAATTTCGCAATCTCTTTCAAAGGAATGCGTATAGTTATTTTCCCTATAGTAGTCTCTACGTCAATGTTAAGTCACACCTCTTTGCCCTTCTACTTCTTCTTAGTGTTCTCTTTCCTTGGGGGATCCTTTTTTGGATTGGCTTTTGTTGGGGGATCCTTTTTAGGAGGATTTTTAAGGAGAGGTTCCTCAGGATAGACTTGCTTAGGAGTTGAGTCATCTTTGTTTGGTTCATTGTTACTTGGGAGCGGGAGCAGGAGCGGGGAGTGGGAGCGAAAACGGGAGCGGGAGCGACCATTTTCAGAAGCTCCCGGTTTGGGAGTGAATCCGGGAGCGATTTTCTAAAAATATATATATATATTTTATATTTTTTTATTTTTGATACATATATGTCAACAAAAACATGTAGAATGATGAATTAGACATAAAAAACATGAAAAAACATAGATTGATCATTGAACCATATCACATCAATCATCTAAAAATTATAATCGTCATCAACCATGTCCACAAGTTAGTAAAATACATATTACAACTGCAACATATTGAGTCTTATAAATCATGATTCATCAAATTCAATCTTAAAGTTTCAACTTCAAGCTTTCAGAATTGAAAATTCAATAACATTTATCATCATTGATCACCGAAGTTGTACTTGCAAGCTAAGTTTAACCATTAAAAGAAGTAATATCGAAGATATTTCTAAGTCCTAACTTCTAACTGTTAACATGATATGAAATGTTAAAAATTTATAAAATGAAACATGAATAATGAGATGAAATGAAACAACTTTAATCTTTCACAAAGCATCATATTCATAATTCACAATCATTACCAATGAGTTATAATTGCCAAGGCCCAACTTCAAACTTCAAATTTTCATTGTCACAGTGATATAATGTTTACAAAAAATATCATTATGATATGAAAGAGTCAAGAGTCAAGAGTCAAGGACTCAAAACTCAACAGTTATGAAAACTAAAGTCTAATAGAAACTAAAAAAGACAAGTAAACTGTAAATCTACATGTGGCCCTTGCCACGAGAGTCTCCAGGAGTATAAGCAGGTCATGGTGGTCTTCTAGGAGTCTCCCGCCCCGACCAACGACCAGAACTAGAACCTCCACGCGAGGGTGTAGATGGAGGTGGCGACAGCAAAGGAACAAGACTTGGACCTCGAGCACTGCTACTGGATGGTGGAGGTGGAGGTGGAGGTGCCATGGCTGCTGCTTCATTTTCATCCCTTACAAGTTCCTCTTCTAGTTCTTCAATATGTACAATGCCATCCTCCAAATTGTCATCCTCTGGGTGATTGTCCCAAATTTTATATGTGGGATCCTCATTAGCCCGATCACAGTAATGACTCAACAACCTCAAGTTGTAGTGCACATAAACCAAGCTTTCTGCTCGGTTTTCATTGAGTCTGTTTCTTTTCACATTATGTATATAGTTGTAGGTGCTCCAACACCTCTCTGCAGAAGAAGAATTTACAACTTGTGAAAGAACTTTTTTTGCCAATTTTGGCAAAAGTCCGTGGCCGCCATATGTTTTCCACCATGTGAGAGATTCAAATTTATCTTTGTCGTCCATTGCATGGAAGTTACCATACAAACCAGTGCCACTGAAGTATCTGCCTATTTCAAGGCGCACAGCTGCACATTCCTCCCTGTCAGGTACCAACTTTTCTAATGCTTCCAAATATCCTTTAGTTACCTCTGGATCTAAATGGGGTTTGGTCCTAACCCCACCCCCTGCTGCAGGTTGGCCCAACCAAGATGTAGAGTAGTATTTTGGCGTAAGGATATACGCCAAGCAATGTAGTGGAAGATTAAGCCTATTCCACCGTTCACACACACAATCATGAATCAGTTTGTACAAGTTGGGATCTCTATTATGAACAATGTCTTTTATTTCCCCCAACATGGTATCCATTTGCTCATACACCTCGCCAATCACTGGTTTGTCTGTATCTGCAAACCGAATCATGTGATAAATTGGCTTGGTGAAATCCAATACCTGCCTCACACTTGTCCAAAACTGCCCATCAAGAGCGGCCTCCTCCACCATTTCAAAACCTCCCATGTCCGCTACATTTGTAGCCCTTTCCTTTAATACCTGCCAATGTGGACTTGATACCATGCTAGCTAATGCCTCTCTTACCTTCAAAAGGCGCCTGAAGGTGAGGTAATAGCTACCAAATCTAGTCTTCGCAATCTTCAGCAACTCCAATCTCGAGTGACTGCGGAAAAGGCCATGGGTATTGCTATGATTTGTAATAAATTTTATCATTTGTTTGCCTTTCTTATACAAATTACCAATCCATTGGTATTGTTCATTTTTGTTTTTGACAATATCATGCAACAAAAGGTTCAATGTGTGAAGCAAACATCCAGACCAAAATATGTTGGGGTATTTATCCTCAATAATTGCTCCCGCTGCCTTACAATTAGGAGCATTATCAGTGATGACTTGGATGACATTGTATGGGCCAATACGCTCAATTGTTTCAAGTAATGCTTCTGCAATGTTGATGGCGGTCTTGAACTTGTCTGAGTAATCATGTGCAGCTAGAAAGATGGGACCACTAACAGACACAGCAAGAACACTTATCAATGGCTTGCCTTTTACATTTGTCCATCCATCAGATACAATGGACACCCCATGGTCAGTCCAAGAACTTGTCATTTTATTCAAAGAATGTGATATTTTTGCTTTTTCATGATCAAGGCCAACGGTTATTGCCTTGTCATACCCAGGGCTCTTGTATCCTTTAGGGGCATCATTTATGGCAGAAACCATTTCGTGCCAATAAGGTGAGCGAAGAACATTGAATGGTATCCCACATGCATAGAGAAACCTGTAAACTTTTGAATCCACATCATTCCTACACCCCTCATCAAGGAAATCTGATATGGCTCTACGCCTTAAAGATGATGACCCTGTGCCTCCATGTCCATATCCACTGCCTTGGGAGGATGCTGAAGGAGTTCTTTGTGATTGTGAGCTTGGTTCAAAGAAACCCCTTGATTTTTTTGTTCTGTATTGGGCTTCCTCCTCTTCCCTTATGTATTTGGCTCTCTCCGCTGCTGACATCGTTGTACAAGTTTTGATTCCTATTTGTTTCTCTCCATCCCATGGCCTTTTCCCGCAAAGGTGTCTTCTAGCACGGGTGTATGAACCTGTGTAATCAGTGTTGCAATGGGGGCAATGAAATTTAGTGGTTCCACCCCCTCTCCCTGTTTCAGCCCTGTTAACATATTTCCACAATGGAGTTTGGTCTTGTTTAGTTTTTTGAGGGTCACGTTCACCCTCCTCCAGCGCCTCCTCACCGGGGTTTTCACCCATTTGACTTTCTCCGGCTTCTTTATCCCCCTCTTCAGTTTGGGGCTGGCCCCTCCGTTTCCTACTCTCCAGCACCATAATAACCATAAAAGGGACCAGGAAGAGGAAAATGCCAAGAAATATAGCCGTGTTTGATGTTTGTAGGGTTTTGATTCTTGAATCTACAAATTAATTTAATTTATTGGGATTAATTAATTTAACTTATTAATTTAATTTAAATACATGATTTTTAAACTCAATAAGCTAAATTAAATTAACTAAATTACTACCTAACCAGCTAAACTAACTAAATTACTAAGTTACTTACCTCTGCAAGCTTGCTCCTCGCTCCTTGGCACTTGCTCCTCGCTCCTCAGCACTTGCTCCTCGCTCCTTTGCTCTTGCTCCAGCTCCAAACTCAAGCTCAATGAAGTAACAATGAATATTTTTTTGGGCCATTGGCCTTTTAAAACCAAAAAAAAAAAATTAAAAATTATTTTTTTTCGGGTCCGCAGAATTTTTTTTCCGCCGACACGCTCCCGACCGCGCGCGAATCGCTCCCGGAGTGATTTTTAACGCCCGGGAGCGATCGCTCCCTATAACGATTCCTAACAGACCAGGGAGCACAAATTTTTTTGAGGGAGCACGCTCCCGAAAATCGCTCCCGTCCGGGAGCGATTTTGGGAGCGCGCTCCCGAGCCGCTCCCGCCCGGAGCGTGATTCGGGAGCGGGTTCGAGGGGGGGGGGGCTCCCCCGCAACATAGGTTTGGTTCCTTAGAGGTTGTGGGGCCCTTATTATTGTCCTTTTGTGAATATTGAACCCCTTTAAATCTTCCACTATCATCAGCATTAAGAATGGGCTCCTTTTCTTCTTCTTTAAAGGTGACCTCACTAATGGGAGGATGAGTGTATGAACCTCCTAACAAAATGTTGAAGACATCAGATTCTACAAGGTTAGCCTGCTCATCTACCTCTTCATCATCACTTTCGTCCTTTTCACTTTGCTCATCCTCGGAAGATGAATCTTGCTCCACTACATTAGTCGGAGCTAAGGTGATTGGGACTTGACATTAGGAAAGGGTTTCCCTTTTGGAATGTAGCTAGATTTTTGGGCCCTTTCCAAGGCAATATTTTGTTCATGTAAAGCCTATCTCGTGAATTTACTTCTTCACTAAGCTTTTCCATTTTTTTAGGATGGCCAAAAGGGTTTCTTCGTGTTGATCTTTGGATTTTTCCCTTTTGACCTCTGTCTTTGCCTTGGGATGGTCATTGACATCTACTCTAGAGAATTGTACATTTTCTTCAACCTCCATTGTTATCTCTTTAGCCTCAGCGAATGTTGAAGGTTTCTTATCCCTTAACACATAGGTAAGGTGGCCACCCACAGCTTTGATGAATTTGTCGAGAATGTTGGCATCGGGGGCTTCAAATGGTCAGGGATATCCCTGACTACCCTATCAAATTTTTGGATGAATTCCCGGATATCTTCCCTTCCCCTAGTTATTTGATAAAAAAATTCAATGTTGAAGGTTCCTTGGGCATTGCATGACCATCTTCTCATGAATAGGTCCTCAAATTGGTCAGAATCTTCTACGCATGTTGGGGGAAGACTAAGGTACCATTCTCTCGCTTGTCCTTCAAGTGATAAAGTAAAAAGCATCATGAGCCTATCTTCATCAAAAATCATGCTAGGAGACATGTGCCAATAGAATTCTTCAACAAAATCACGGGCACTCATCGTAGCAACGCCCTTGAATTTCGGTAACCATTTGTTGTATTTTTCAGGTAATGATTTAGAGTCATCACTCAACTTCAAGGGGGTGAAGACACTATCCAAATGCCTCTCACTCTTGGTCATCTTGGGACAGTCAATGTTAGAACTAGTTGCCATTTTTGGGGTGGAATCACTGACCTTTTCAAACTCAGGAAGAAGGGCAATCTTAACAGGTGATGGAGTTTGTTCTCCCCTTCTTGCAGCAGCCCTTTTAGAGGAATATTGTCACCTTCAAGTAAACTAGGAGATTTCACAATGAATGGAGTCGCCAGATCAATATTAGAAATGTCGTTTATGAATTAATTCCTCATTGATTCACTAGGGAGATAGACCTGCTTCCTCCCTGACAATGGTGCCAAAATGTTACCGCTCAAACTAGCAGGGGTCCTAGGAGGGGATCCTAAAGGGACAACTACTAGGTCAAGGGTAACAATGGAACAATAGCCCACTGTCAGACCAGCTAAAGCTCCCTACTCTTTACGGACTTTCACCGATGGGAGGAGACCCGGTATGAAAGGAATCACTAGATGAATAAGTCAATGAAGGGATAAATAGTGATTCCTAAGGGCCTATTCACAAGAGAGACTCAATTTGTGGCTTGCTTGCTTGAGAAGCAAGGTGTAAAGCTCTCTAAGAAGGGCCAAGGGGATTTCAAGGGCTAGGGTTTGCAAATAAGACTTGTAAAGGAGGGACCTAGTCTAAGAGATCCTTGTGAAAACTTGGATTTCAAGTGGTCTTTGTGAAATTATCTCCAAAAGGTTGCGGGACCACATTGGATCAAGTGTACCCAAAATTAGGTCAAGAGGGTGGAGTTGATCAATCAAGGGTATGCTTGACCTAATTGAGGGGAAGAAGGGGATCAAAGGAAGAATTTTCAACAATCTTAATACAATGATCCCAATGAGGTCACTAGCCAAGGGAATCAAAGGGAAAGAAACAATCTCGGAGCTAGGGCTTGAAATATCTCGAGATCCCACTGTCAAAATGGCTTCAAATTTTATGTGCTCCTAGGAGACACAATGACACAGTAGAGGCTAGGAGATCGAATTTTTTTTATGGGTAACTTGTGAGAAATGTGATGCCCTAGGTCCCTTATGGAGGCTAAGCCTAGAAGAAAGAGAAAAAGGTGATAAAGGTAAGCTTTATGGTGATCACCTATGGAGGACCCATGCCCAATCCTTTGGGAAAAGACAAATTTCCACCATTTCACACAAGAAAAACAACAAATTTCAGCCTAGTATAGTGAAATTCCCCAACAACATACATGTGACATTAGAAAAAGACAAAATAGCATTAAAAGAGCACTTACATGTGAGAACAAGTATATCCAATCATCATCATATGCCAATATAGAAGCTCCAAGACAAAAATGAAGAGATCCAAACATCAAAATTCATCCATCCATCCAATTTTGTCCTCCAAAAAGAATAGTGAAAATCTCACGAGAGAATGATCTAATCCAAGTGATGGTAATCAAAATGATTCCATTACACTTCTATTTATACACTTCCTAATGAATTCGATTTAGCTAATTAGGCCTAATTTAGCCCCTAAAATAAAATAATGTGCATAATAACAAAACTTTTGGTGACAAGCCCACCAAATAGCTCAATAATGTAAAGATAAGCCTCTCAAGAGGGTCGAATGATCAACAAAGTGATGTCGTTGGGCCTTTGAGGAGGCCTGATGAAGTCCAAGGGGTGCCATGATGAAGAAAAGGACTCCAAACATAGTGGACAA
This sequence comes from Pinus tabuliformis, assembly GCA_031772625.1. Classification (NCBI taxonomy): domain Eukaryota; kingdom Viridiplantae; phylum Streptophyta; class Pinopsida; order Pinales; family Pinaceae; genus Pinus; species Pinus tabuliformis. The sequence continues at coordinate 1,183,447,937 of CM062820.1, read as the reverse complement.
GGGGTTGGCCACTTGTTATCCAATTAAGAACCTGTGGTGCCCCCAAGTGGGTATGGGGGCACAAGGACACCTCATGGGTCTCCAAATGGATCACATATGCCAATTAACCCATTTGTAAGGGTTGGAGTGATGACATAAACCCTCCATTTGCATGGGAGGCATCCTAGAACATCTGCCAATTGTATGGTGCAACTGTGGAGCCAACTACGCAGGTTGGGCCAAGTGCATCATCCTCATCCAAAAGGTGGAACACGAGCAATCAATGAACACTATTGGGGATCAATAAAGTAATAACTACTATGGTGGAGACCCATGGAACTCATCGCTCAACCTACAAGTGTCAAGGTTGCTTTCTGGAGGACTAGGACCTCGTATAGGGAGACCAAGCCCTAAATGAAGACCCACCTGTCATCCTGCATAATATCCAATGCACCCCTTGCCCTCCAATACAACAAATCGTTAGAATAATCAAGTAATAATGCTTACAAGTTATGGGATCAATGGGGCACTTCACCTTACAAGTGTCTCCAAGCTCAAAAGGGGGTTAACCTAAGTTGCAGGAAACGCAGGTACAGGGTCCGTTTCCGTACGGAAACGAAACAGAAACGCGTTTCCGCGTACCGTACGGCCTGGAAACGCATTTCCGGCCGTACGGGCACGTTTCCATTTTGGAAACGCGTTTCCAGGCCGTACGGGCCCCGTTTCCTCCAAAAAATCACTTGTTTTTTAAATTTTTTTTTTTTCTAATTAGTTTGTAAATTTTTTTAGGGTTTCTAAGCTATTCTAGAAACCATTTCTAAAGTTATAAAAGAGTAGTGCCTCTCATTCTCTCATCACACTATTCAGCAAGGAGTTTCTCTTGGAGATTGGCAGTTGTTTCAGTAGCTGGTGTTTTGAGCAGTGAGCAAAGTAGATCTCTATAGTTCTTGCAGCCTTATAGTCTTTATTGTACTTGTAGCCTCATATACTAATATAAATAAAGGCTGATTTTGGATTTTCCAGTTCCTATATTTTTATTTTCATTATGTGATGACTCATGAGTAAATGTGATCATTGTGATGTAAATTTAATCTTAATGTTAAAATGTTTAAGTAAATGTATCATTAATGCTTTATGATTGCACATATATATATTAATAATTTTTAAATGTTTTTAATATATATATATATATATATATATATATATATATATATATTCGTGTTTCCCCGTTTCCAAAATTTGGGGAGGTCGCGTTTCGTTTCGCTTCCGCGTTTCGTTTCGCTTCCCCGTTTCCCCGTTTCGTGCAACTTAGGGGTTAACCAAGGACCCTGTTAGGTGGTCTCAACCTCTAAAGGGGATGGCATGTCCATAGTACATCCTTTAAGAGGAAGGTGGAAAATGATATAATGATGGAATGGAGTGGAGATCAGGGGAAGCATCCAAACCACATGTCAAGGTACACTGGGTAGCTATAACAAGGGAAGCCCACACTTGGGTATATGAATGTAGGAGGGAAAAAATAATGGTACATGAGTTACCCCGACCTTTGTTTTTCCACCCTTCTTCATATGCCTTTTCCCTTTGATTGATTTTTCTTCATAACTACTAGGGGCTCCAAGGGATGGAGAGCATGATGTGTAATACATACCAGTGGATACCCCCTTGAGGTGGGGCAGCTCATTGCCCACCAGGGGTTGGGACAATCATGGGTTCCTTAATGATGGAGGGGGCTCATCTAGGGCCTATAGGAACTAGGGTGATGGCCATGAATGAGGGGTAGAGCTTATGTTCGACTTTTGCCCACGTGCTAAATTTGTATGTCTCGACTCTCAACCATCTTTTATATTTTGTGACACATTTCTTATTGAGCCAAATTATGCTTTTTCTTCTTTTTTTTCGCTGCATCAACCTCATTGGCATTGTTCCAAGCCCAACCCAAGGTGTTGACAAGGGGAAGGGGAGGCTAACCCTATGTGGACCTCGTGGACACATGTGGACCTGGATGGGAAAAGAGATGGATGGGTCTAAAATGAGTGGAAGAGGAGCAATGTGGGTGGTGTCGAGAAGCGGGACCATGCAACCAAAATCAGGATTTCCCGTGTAGTGCCAATCTTAAAGCTAATGTCTAGTAAAGGGGATCCCACGGGACTAGGATACAAGGGTAACCACGAAATCGAGCAATGGAGACAAGAATGCAAACCTAACCCACTCTTTCTGTCGAATCCCCCCACCAATTCATGCCCCAAAGTGCTCATGACAAGGAAAATTACTCAATTATACCAATGAAAAGCCACACCTTTGGGGTTGGGAGGCCCACCTTCAAACATTATTTTATAACGGATGGACGAGGGAGCACATGGCTAGCTCAAGTGGCCAAGAAAATGGCACATTGAGCTATCTGAGGGCTCCAAGGTGTTGCTGGCTACCGGTTGAGGACCATCTAGGAGAAAAAAATTCTCCCATATATACTACCCACAAGTGGTGGGTAACAGGCCCTACCAGTTAAAAGACACCCTAGAGAGGGTTATTCGACCTCATGAAAAACATATATATAGTAGGTGATTCGACTCACTTGAACACACACTTCTACAATTTGATATCTAGAAGAAAAAAGTCAAAGATCAAGGAGAAAAGAAGTAAAAGTCAAAACAAGGGAAATCTTCCCAAGAATATTTCATACATACGAAAATTTCAGGATTGCAGGAGGCTGAATTTGCAGACATAATTGCAGGTCTGAAATTCTATTGCAGGGAGGTCAAAACTTTTGTTGTAGGGGCCGAACTCGAATTTGACTTTCTTTGGAAGAGATTTGACTGCATTGAATTGAGGAGACGTTTGTCTTGTTTGGAAGAGATCTTATTGAAGGGATGACTTGGTGCTTGGAGGAGGCTAACTTTGGTCTTAAGGTCTTGGAATTCTCATTTGATCAACTCTATATGAAGAGAAGAGATTCTTTTGGGTTTTCCCCTTGGAGGGGCTTTTCCCTGGCCAGGGTTGCGGGGGAGCCCCCCCCTACCCACTCCCGCTCTCAATTCGCGCTCCGAGCAGGAGCGCGCTCCCTAAAAAAAACGATCCCTACCTTTTCGGAAGCATTTAGCCTTTTTTGCAATTATTTTTTTGCAGTAATGTTCCAAATGCAATTTTTTTTCAAAGAAACAAATAAGTTTTGAGTGGGGCAGCTTAATGATCAAGCCTATGGCCCTAGTATTGATATGCGATTCATGGTAATGTTAAATTCTTAAAGTAAAAGTGAACTTAAATTTTTAACATTACATGAAATGACTCGGGAGGTTTGAGAGTGGTTCCGACCTCATTGGATTTCATATGGAAAAAGTAGAATTTTAGATTTCATTCAAAATCCAGCAGACTTATTAGTTTGTCAGGATTTCAAGATTGGGGGATTGCAATGTTTCCATTGAATTTTGTCATGTATTAGGATATGGAACTCGTATTTAATCAAGAGCACCAATCCCTCTATGTACCTTGATGTTAGTGACATTGGTTGTCGAACTCCTCTATCATGACCCTCCTAAAATGTACGCATCGCTCAAACAAAATCTTGACTTGACATGCTATGCTTTTTCTATCTTATGTTAATTCTTAGAGGGTGATATTAATGACAAAGATCCCTATACAGATACAGAGGTAATGACAAAGATACTGGATATTAATGCTTAGAGGGTGATATTAATGACAAAGATCCTGATTTTCCAACAAGACTAAAAAATTAGACATTTCTCGTGGTGGCAAGAGGCCCAAGCATAAGCAATAGATAATAGATTTACTTGTCTTTTCTAGTTTCTAGTGGTTTTTATAACTCTTGACTCTTTCATATTTATTATGATATTTTTTTAAACAATATATGACAATTTAAGTTTGAAGTTGGCAATTATAACTCATTAGTAATGAATTATGAATATGATGCTTCATGAAAGTTGAAAGTTGTTTCATTTCATTTCATGTTAGAAATTATTTGTTGTAATGGTTACACTTAGCTTACAAGTACAGCTTTGGTGATCAATGATGATAAATGTTATATTTTGAATTTTGAAACTTTAAGATTGATGAATCATGAGACTCAATATGTTGTATATTACTAAGTTACTAACTTGTGGACGTGGCTTAGGGTCTACTTCTTGTGTCTATTGTCTTTATTGTTTCAGCTCTTGATAATTGTTTGATGAAAAGATCTAATAAAGAACAATAAGAAGGTAACTAAATTACACAAGCAATTATTAAGCATACGGAGAATTGGTTTAATTAGCTACCCTCCTAGATTCTCCAACCAGAGACATGCACTTTTCTTTCTTGAGATTAATATTTATTTATTAATACACATTAGGTGTAGATTAGTTGATTTGAGTGGGGTTTAGTCCCTAATAGGTTAGAGGTTCAAATATCATGGGGAGCGGTTGAAGATGGAAGCCACTTTGGGGGGGAGGGGGGGGGGGGGGGGAATAAACTAATCCAAGGGGCATCCAAGCTCAACTGAACTTTGTATAATCCTAGTGATAGCATCCCACTAGTGGGTGGATCATTCTCCCATCCAACAGACGAGTTGGCCTTGAGATAAGCATTGATTTTTTTGTAGCATCGAGAGGCATTCCCACATGCCAAGAGGCCACCTAAGTCCGCCTAAAAAATTATGGAAATTAAAATAAAATAAATTTTATTTTTGGGTTTCATGTAGGCTCAGAAGGGAAGAGTCAGACCCACCCTAAAAGGGTGTGTCCCTTGGGGTAAATACACCCATTCTATATATACATGATGTGACACTTCATTTGATCACTCACACACAATCATTCTACAAAAGACACTCATAGGAGCAGAAAAAGGATGAAATTTCTCAAGTTTGGACTTGGTTTTGGCATAGATTTCTAGACATTTTATTGTAAACCTTGTTGAAGAAGAATTTCTCCTTGAAGAAGAGTTGTTGGGCTTCCCAGGGATCTCTATTGTGCATTGTTGACTATTTATGATCTAATTGAAGATGATTAGAAGTAATTATCAGATCAAAAAATTGGTTTCTACTATGTTTATGGTATAAAAATCAACATGGAATCAAAGCAAGGTTAAGAGAAGAGCCACAAAAGACAAGAAGAGGTGGAGGGTTCTAGTTTTTCTGTCTGAGAGGTTAGCGGATACTTTTTTTGTGTCTAGGAGGAGGGCCAAAAGGCCTCTGGTCCGTAAACTGGGAGGGTTGAAAGGCCTCAGTTGGTGAACAGAGTCAACCAAGGCATCAAGGAAAGGTCGCAGCCTATTCTGAGGCTAGGCCATAGGTCTAGAAGGAGGCCAAAAGGTCTCATACTCTTCAGAAGTAGGGCCGAAGTGTTGTTCTGCTAAATGGTGACCTTGCAAAACAATTGAATTTCAAAAGGTTCTATGGTCGAGTTTGAAGGAGGACCCAAAAAAGTTAATATAGATTTCGGACGAATTCTTTTTATTACCGTTGCTTTGTCAAATTTGCGTTCTTTGCGTCTCTAACTCATTTATTTTCACGATGACCTAGCTATTGCTTGAACATTGGACAAAAGTAAACTTCATTATCATGGCTACAGCATACGATGATCGTTATGACGCTTTAGAAGATCTGTTGAATGCATAAATCTCGAAACTAAGGTTGATTAGTTGTGATATACCCAGTTCGATTTACATGATGGTTGCTCATACACATTAAATCAAGTTCCAGGGTTTGTTGTTTTCATTCGTTGCAATGTGATAAGTTGATATTGACTGCCAGACAAGCCACGTTTGTGACGACACGTTGAGAATGTTCAAGTGGATCGACTACATATGATATGCTTTGTGACATGTTATGTTGTGTGCGATCGTCAAGAGGCCATTGATGAATGTGAGGGATGATTCTCGCACTGAAGGTTGGCTGACGTGTGAATTAAAGAATGATTTGAAGTGTTTAGGGAGAGATCAATGGTCGGGTACAGAATTAAGCACCATAATATATAAACATTATAACATATGGCCACCATGTTTATCTGTATGGTGAAAGGAACAATTGCACCCACCATTTTTGTTTGTGTATTTGGAGAAAGGAGTTGCCATATCAATTTGGAAGAGTCTTCATCATATCCAATAGAAGTAGGAATTTGTTTACCACTACAAAGGAGAGTCACTATCAAAGGGAGTATCACTTGAGATAGCTCTTAAGTAAAGAGAATTGTTGTCACTATCAGATTGAAGTCGTCTTCCACTAATTGGAAAGAGGCGGGCAATAGGAGGTTACTGGGGCTCTTTGTTTTGGACTAGGATGTGCTCAACTTGTAGGAAGAAATCACAATAACTCCATTGCTCAATTCTTATTGTTGTGGAGAGGACCATGCAACAACAGAATAACTGTGGTGATGCATCTTGATATGGTGGCTAGACAAGATATCAAAATATTTGGCATGGTTGACAGATTAGACAGGTCATTGTAGTCAAGTTTGGATTGGTATTGTTACAATTCAGATGAGTGCTAGTAATTATTCCGCAGTCTGTTTAAGATTGAGTGAAATACTATTATGGTAGTCAAGAAAAACTAGTCCTATGGTTTGTCGGAAGTGATGCATGTGAAATTTCCACGAATGCGGCAACTAGATATTACTCTCCTAACTTATGCAGTTTAGTTGTCTTATGTAAATTACTTTACAGCAAATAACAAAAATTCACTACTGCAATTCTTCACAAAAAAAACGTTGCAGAAAATAAAATATTGGAACTGAGAAATAATGCGCACACACACAATAAATTGGACACTGTTATTTTTGGAGAATATTCCTTGGAAAAACCTCGAAGAGAAAACCAGTGCAACAGATGAGGGTTTATATTAGTATTAATCTTCAGCAATTTGAGAGTACAACGATTTGCCTGCTCGATGATAGCAAAGCTCTAGAAAATCATAGTCTCCACTGGCAAAATAGTCTGGAGAGACAAAAAAATTGTTCTACAAATCGACATGGCCTCTAGCTAGCCTCTCCCAGCAAACTTTCACTCCTCCCTGGCACTCACATTGCTGCCAAGAAATGCACACTACTTGCTTTGGTAAATTCGTACAGCCTCTGGGATCACTTCCCTGCAAGTCATTTTGCCTCCCTCTGCCTCCTGAAGCTACTCGCACGTCCTCTGGGAATTCTTCTGGCAACTGGAAGTAGAAATATTGCTCCTACTACATACAGAGGGTAAACTTGCTAACTCGCACTATTGTTTCAACCTTCTCCTACAGATAAATTAGCCTTCCTTTCCTGCCATAGAGACAATGGAAAACCTGTGGAATTCCTCTCCAGAATCCTCCTCCCAAATCTTTGTTGGAACCTCATTGTTGGTGTCTCCCTGTGCTTCAATTGCACCCTTGCTAAATGACTGCAACTCGGTAATTCGAACTATTCGAGTGTCTTGTGTTTCTTCTCCAAACCCCATCGACTTGCTCGTATAATCTTTTGTTGGACAACCAAAGGCCATGATCTAATTTCAATCGATGGCTAAGATCATCTTGACCCCATCGAGTGACTTTTCCAGAAGTCACTACAGAAAAATCAATTTTCCCCAATTAATCTGATTTAATTAACCAGTTTTCCTAAGTTAAACTTAGGAAATATTTAATTATCGACTAATTAATCTAATTATGGTGTCTCCAATGCTTTTCTTGCGACACATATTCTAGGTTCTAGAGATCTTGTGTTGCTTAGCCACATAAACACCATAGAGACTAGAACACATGTTCGCTGCTACCAAAAACTAACAATGCAGAGATACTCGGATATCGATACACTCTTATTTCTACTTCCATGTGGAGATCGTGCATTCATATGGTATTTGGTTACAGTTTCTTCCTTTTTCGATGAGAAAATGGCACGTCACTCGAACAATATATCAACTTGCAATTTGAGAATCATTGTTTGTTCAAATCCGTGAAAGAACTCGATGAGATGGAGATTAATGGCAGTATGAGTAACAGTGCGATCTAGTGATACATCAGTTCGATTGACAGGAGGAGCGATAGCCTGCATATGGATTAATTTGCCAAGGATACCCCTCAAGATTGTTTGTTGTAATGATGAGTGCATAGCTCTATGGATAACTACCATTGTAGCTGTAGATCGCATGCAAAGAGTCATGATCAGGATTTTCATGCTACTAAGACAATGGGAATGATCTCTTTGGGGTTGTTGGTATATTGTAGTGGCATACATATGCAAGGTCATGGAAGTTATTATGATTTCAATATGTTGGTTATGTCTGTTGTTATACCTAGTTACAATTCAAAAGTAAAACTATTACCAGTTATTGATCGAGTGTCATTCTCCCTGTCAAAGTATTAGAACAACTTTTTTGTAGCGGAACTGGTAATGCACGCTGGTTAGAAGCCAAAGGACAACTTGATACAAGAATTGGAAGACTTAGGGTTTGAATGCAAGTGGGAGATGCTAGCATGTTGTTGAGCCTTTGGTGTGGCCAAATAGCTCGATAAATGGCTTGTTAATCCATAGGATGAAGAAACCCTAGCCCTTGATGTTGAGGATAAGGACGAGCATTTCGAGCTTGATAAAGATTGCAAATGGATTTCAATGATTCTTTGCCAAAAGGAAAGAGTCAAGAGGGAGTTGACAATTCCCTACAACCCTCTGTAATATCTTCCTTAATCAAGAGAGAAGTACTTCATATTTTTCTCCCTAGATTATTTTTACTTTTCCTTGATGAGCCTCTTGTCTTTGTATTTTTTTCTTGGTTATAATTGTTTCTTCCATGGCCTCCTAAATGAGGTTTGTGGGTACATCGTGAAGGCTACCAAAGGAATGATTGTGGCAATAGATCGCAGCATCAGGAAGAACAAAGCAAGGCTTTTGACAAGAGGGTTCTCCCAGTAAGAGGAAGCAGCAATAGCAGAAGGACCTACTTAAATGATAGAGGGGCCAGCAGTGGCAGAAGGACTTGCTCACATGACAAAGGGAGAAGCGAGGACTACCACAAGAAGACCTGCTTCTGAAGCCAAAAGAACATGGCCGAACCACTTCATCTAATACATGATATAGAGAGGAGCAAGAGAGCCCCAATACATATCCACAAATGAGCAGATTATGGACATACATCAAAGACAAGTTTAGTATGATGTTGAATGTCTCCCTCATTAGAAGCGAATGATGAGGTCTTTGCGAGAATTGTGCAAACCGTCTCCTAAAGCCATAAAGGACTTTGACCAGGGGAGATGGAAATGTTCACCTTTGAAGCCAGAAGGAATTGGCTAGGTCATAAAGGGCTTTGACCAGAAAGGTGAATGGCACAAGGAAATTATAGGGGTAATTATAGGATACATTCACCTTTAAAGCCAAAAGGACTTGGTTAGGTTGACCAATAGGTGAATGACCCAGGGAAATTATAGGAATGGATACATCTTCTCCTTTGAAATTAGAAGGATTTGGCTAAGTCAACCGAAGGAGATAGATGTAATTCATCTTTAAAGCAAAAGTTTTGAAAAGTGTAACTAGGTTTGGTCTTCATAATGACATGTAATTGTGACTTTTGTAAATGATGTAATGAAGAAAATTATTATTATTGTAAGCCTTGCTTCATGGGTTTCATGAGCAAGTGATTTTATTTTAGATGGCTCCCATTGAGAACCTTAGGATTGGTCATTAAATGTCAAAGAGTCTATGTCATGTATGTAGAACCCTTCTTGGGCATGTGTCAAATGTATTTGAGTTAATAGGATTGTCTAGAAGCTCTCCAACGATAAGCACACAGTCCTCTCTTCATGTCGGCTTCTAAATAAGGTGACAAACTCATGTCGGCTCACATTAAAGAGACCCACCCATTTGGATGCTCAGGTTGGCTTAAGTATATGGACGAATCACTATATATAGGAGGCTAGGCTCTTCGCATTAACACAGAACAGATTTCGCATGATTTTCGGTGGAGAAGGTAGAAAGGAGTTCGGATAAGATTTGGATGGGTATAGTAAATAGGTTGGATGTAATCACAATCAAAGGGAATATGGATCCCTCTGTAATTTGGATGAATGAGCACAATAACATGTTTGAATCTCCTTGATCAATAGTTCGAAAGGAATGCAGAAGATTGTCTCATTAAAAGGACTTGGCCTACCTTACAGTGAAGTATGCCTCTGTCTTGATGCCACATCAAAGTGCAGTAAGGTCTCACTGATAACATAACAGTTCGTTGTAACTACAGTTTGTTGATGATACTATTCTGGTAAAGGTATCATCTATGTGATGAAGATCTCGATGTCAAGGCAGTGGTGAAGATCTTGGTGTCAAGGCAGTGATGAAGATCTCGGTAATGATAAGAAGGTTGAAATGAGAGGAGGACTTGTGTCTTGGTCTTGGAGTGGCTAATAGGTCAAGGGTCTTGGTCTTGGTATTCATCAATTGGAATCTCTATAAGAAGAATTTGTGCGGGTTTTCCTCTCAAAGAGTGAGAGGTTTTGGCCCTAGCTCATAGCCTACATGTTGTGTCTCTTCTGTATTTATGTTCATGCATTGGTCACTGTTTGATGAAGAACACTAATAATCTAACATGAAGAAGATCCTAATCTAAACAAGCAAAAGAATTCACAAGCATTCACTAATAAAAGAAATATCATCCAATGCTAATGCCCTAGATTTCTCAACATGGTATCTGAGCTAAGGAATCAAAGTCAAGCAAAGGGCATGCAACCAAGAGACACTCAAGGATCAAGTTTCAAGAAAGCCATCAAAGCAAGATTGAAGAATATCAAAGTAAAGTCGAGATCTACTTTGGAGAATCAAACCCTAGATCATAGAAGAAGGTTTACTATTATAAAGGCCAAAGCCTTATTCCTACTCAAGACAAATAGATCTACACATCAAAGCAGCTAGAAGTCTACTCCAGCAAAAGTGTTGAATCCTATAGTCATCATCAAAAGACCACAAAGACCCTCATCAAGTTATCTACAAAGCAAGGTAGCTTGAATTACTTTAAAATCGAAGATCACATCATCTTGGAGAGAGTCGAAATCCTAGAAGCATTTATGATCTGCACTACAAGAGAAGTCAAAGTATCTTGAAGGCGAGAAGGCATTATCATCATATTCAAAGTTATAAGGCAAGCTCCCTATCATTGCAACAAGGATCACCTCCTTATCCTTGGAAGCAGCAAAACATCCTCATCTATCACCATCAACAAAGGAAGCTAGATCTAAAGGCGTTGACATCATAAAAGGAGCAATCTCCTCTATTCAAGAAGGGCTTTTTCATTTGGAAGAAGATCATCCAAAAGGAGCACTAATACATCTTATTCAACCACCATCAAAGTGATCAAGTTGAAGATTTCATTTTCACTTGTCAAGTAAATATCTTTCATTCTATAATCAAATTTGGTAAAATGACTTTGTTTTGCAAGGATATCTACAAGCTAGTTTCGGCACCCAGATTGTACTTTGATATTGCTTAATAAGAAAACCCTTAGATAGTTGCACCAATTTTCCCACATTGGGTTTTTCCGAGGACATTAGTCCAAAAATAATGGTGTCATATGGTGTGTTTGTTTCTGTTTCTTTTAGTTACTGATCTGTAATATGTTGAGCATGCACTAGTGTTTATTTTCAGTATTTACATTGTAAATAACTTGTTAAGGAAAATAACAAGTAGGTAGGAATAAATCAGATAAAGTGCATGGAGGGTTTCTAACTAAGTAAACATAGAAACTTCAACAAAGCATGATCAAAGGAAAAGAATCTCCTCCTCTGAAAAGGATGCAGGAAGGCATAGCTCACACCAGACGAAATCAACATAATATGTCCTCATATATAGTATGAGGTGGTTGACTACAATTGAGGAACTCTAATTGGAAGCTCCTGGGAATGAAATGTGAGAAAGGAAGGAAGATATCGTGAGATATGCAACCATGGAAAAGGAAATCAACATCCGAAAGGCCAAGAAGATTTGCTAGGAAATCTCCCGAAAATATATGAAGACTTTGATGGAAGTCTGGAAATGATGGAGACCCTTGACAATGAATATCTTTGGGAGATATGTCAACATGTATGCAGGATGCTGATGTAAACTGGAAGATGTCATGATGAAAGACCATCACAAAGGTAACCTTCATTTAAGTGTTCATTTCTTATTTTTGAACAAATATCTGAATGGGCTTATGTGGGACTGCCAAAGGGAAGCACTGTGGATGACTTCCAAAAGGACCATATAGAAGACTGTAAGATCCTTCCGGAAAAAATGGCATGAAGAAGGCAGCATGACATGAAGCAAGACTAGATGAAGACTAATGAATCACTTTCGGATGAAAGGAATAATGACATGACTGACCCATGGATGAAAGTGATGGATGGTATGTGCCCTATGAAGAAGCCACAAAAGATGAAGACTCCTTGACAAAGAAATTCATGACATCGAAAACAAAAGCTCTTCAAGCAGTTGATCGAGGAGTTGTTGTAAGTCCCTAATTAAGAGGGAGCCTAAAAGCGAGTTTCTTACTTGGAAGAAACCTAGAAATCCTAAGCCAAGAAGAAGCTTAGGTACATTCCTTCCATAGGAATGAGTACATTCCATTATTGGAATTGATATGTCCTCCCTAATTGAAAGGGAGAGATAGACACATCATTTTGGTCTTCACCTGGGAAGACAGAATGGAGGATTGGGTAATCATCTGGCATCAGATGCTCTTTGAGGATGAGATAGGGCATCCAAGATAAGAGTAGTTGTGGACTGGCTATCCAAGATAAGAATATTCCAAAGAAGGTCATACTTTGTGAACACCCGGGTGAAGTATGTACCTTGAAAGACGATGATTATGGTGTCTATGAATCATTGGTCTCGCCAGCATTCTGCTCTGATCATGTGGATAGAGTTGTTAGTCAAGGCCTTGCTATGTGATAATGTTGGTTGATATGATGCTAGACAAATGGGTTATCAATCTGATTCTTCTTATGAGAAATTCTTCAGATTGAGAATGACCAAGTACCATTATGAATACCTCGCTAATTAAGAGGGAGTGTTGTGACTTTTGTAAATGATGTAATGAAGAAAATAAAATTATTATTATTGTAAGCCTTGCTTCATGGGTTTCATGAGCAAGTGATTTTATTTTAGATGGCTCCCATTGAGAGCCTTAGGATTGGTCATTAAAAGTCAAAGAATCTAGGTCATGTATGAAGAACCCTTCTTAGGCATGTGTCAAATGTATTTGGGTTAATACGATTGTCTAGAAGCTCTCCAACGACAAGCACATAGTCCTCTCTTCATGTCGCAGCATCTAAATCAAGTGACAAACTAATGTCGGCTCACATTAAGGAGACCCACCCATTCAGATGCTCAGGTTGGCTTAAATATATAGATGAATCCCTATATATAGGAGGCTAGGTTCTTCGCATTAACACAGAACAGACTTCGCATATCTCTGAGATTTTTGGTGGAGAAGGCAAAAAGGAGTTCGGATAGGATTCAGATGGGTACAGTAAATAGGTTGGATGTAATCACAGTCAAAGGGAATACGGATCCCTCTATATTTCGGATGGATGAGCACAGTAACAAGTTCGGATCTCCTTGATCAATAGTTCGGAAGGAATGCAGAAGATTGTCTCATTAAAAGGACTCGACCTACCTTACAGTGAAGTATACCTTTGTCTCGGTGTCACATCAAAGTGCAGTAAGGTCTCATTGATAACATAACAGTTCGTTGTAACTATAGTTTGTTGATGATACTATTGTGGTAAAGGTATCATCTTTGTGATGAAGATCTCGGTGTCAAGGCAGTGGTGAAGATCTCGGTGTCAAGGCGGTGGTCAAGATCTCAATTTCAAGGCAGTGATGAAGATCTCGGTGTCAAAGAAGTGATGAAGATCTCGGTAATGATAAGAAGGTTGAAATGACAGAAGAGGACTTGTGTCTTGGTCTTGGAGTGGCTAATAGGTCAAGGGCCTTAGTCTTGGTATTCGTCAATTGGAATCTCTATAAGAAGAATTTGTGCGGATTTTCCTCTCAAAGAGTGAGCTTTTGGCCCTAGCTCATAGCCTACATGTTGTGTCTCTTGTGTATTTATGTTCATGCATGGGTTACTGTTTGATGAAGAAGAGCACTAATAATCTAACATGAAGAAGATCTTAATCTAAAAGAGCACTAATAAAAGAGAAATCATCTAATGCTAATGCCCTAGATTTCTCAACAAAAAAGACTTGGCTAGGTCATAAAGGACTTTGACCAGAAAGGTGAATGGTCCAAAGGAAAATTCTCTCCTGAGAAGCCAAAAGGACTTGGTTGCCAGAAGGACTTGGCTAAGTCATAAAGGACTTTGACAAAAGGAGATTGATACATTTGCCTAAAGAGCCATAAAAGACTTTGGCCAAAAGCCCTCAATCCTCAATACTATCATGCATATGAGGAGTTACATTGCCCAATCCAAGATGGAGTTATCTACATGCATTAACATAACAAGCTCATAAACTCTTCTTAAGGAAGGCGAAATTTCAGCTAAAGGAAAATCTGTTGCGGCCAAGGAGAATACCTCCCTCGCTAAGAGGGAGTGTCGATTTTTGTGTAACATCGGGAGGTATTCCCACATGCCAACAGACCTCCTATGTCGGCCTAGAAAAATTATGGAAATCAAAATAAAATAAATTTTATTTTTGGGTTTCATGTAGGCTCAAAAGAGGCAAGTTGGCCCCACCATGAAAGGGTGTGTCCCTTAGGGTAAATACACCCATTCGACTTGTATACACATATATATATATATATATATACATACATATATATATATATATATACATATATATATATATACATATATATATATATATATATACACACACATATATATATATATACATATATATATATATAGATATATATAGATATATACATATATATATACATATATATATATATATATATATATATAATGTGACACTTCATTTAATCACTCACAAACAATCATCTCTCTTCTATAGCAAACACTCGTAGGAGCAGAAAAGGGATGAAATGGCTAAAGTTTGGACTTGGTTTTTGGCACAAATTTCTAGACATTTTATTGTAACCCTTGCTGAAAAAGAATTTCTCCTAGAAAAAGAGTTGTGAGGTTTTCTCCCAAGTTTGGGTTTCCAATGGAAATTTTATTGTCTCTATTGTGCATGGCTATCTCTTTATGATATTATTTGTTTTCTACTGTTTTCGTTGCATTACTGTTGAGATTTTTTTATTATCATTGCTTAATGATATCAATGGCATAAGAAGATTGAATATCATTAGAAGTAATCATCAGATCATAAAAATTGGTTTCTATTATGTTTATTGTAGAAAAATCAACATTAGGCTTAGCCTAGTTACAATATATATATATATATATATATATATCATTTGTTAATGAATCTAAACTCTCATGTGAATGCAATTTTCAATTCCAACCATGTTTTGTAATGGCCCACCTTATGATCTCTGTCTACATTCTGTGCTTTGTTAGGCAACATAGCCAATCAGGTTTTCAACAAGTGCAACTCATCATCTTCCCCAAGTGCTATCTATATTGTCTCACAAATATTATAGTTGCCTAATAAGATTATTGTTGTTCTACCGATTATGGTAGGCAGTTTCTCTCTCCAAGATTGAGGTATCAATTTTGGTTGTGACTTAAAGAGGCTTCTACTTGGGTAGATCTATACATTACAAATGTTTAGCCCTATATCTTCCTCGGTGGCAGTACTTTGCATGCTATTTTTCCTTTTTATAGGGATGTATAAGCAAGGTCTTTGTTCCCCACAGATACACTTGGACAAGGCATTCTCTAGTGCTAACTTGTACTCTATTGATAATGCTTTTGTTGCAAGCCATGCAAACCTTATAAACTCTCCTTGTACTTTTATCTTTGGTTACAACTCTTCTCTTGGAATATGACTTATACTGTCATTTTTATGAATGCAATAAGCAAGTCATGTCATACCAATGTTGCACGAAAAACTGAAATGTTTGAGAGTTTCCGAAACGGGTACATTTACAAATGTCACCTCCCAAAAATGGAAACAGCAGTCGAAACGTCACAGACACATATATATATATATATATATATATATATATATATATAAGTGAATAACACAATATCTTACAAGAAAAAAAGGAATAAGACCCATAGATGACAATTCAGAAGGAAAAACATCTCTATATTAACTCTCATAGATGATTACGACACTCAGTGTTTCAGCAAAGTTTCAACATTTTGGGTACCGGTACGGCCTGAAATGTCAAGTTCCTGGAAGTTTCGTGCAACATAGTGTCATACCTTGAATATGCAGTCTCCATACAAAAAAGATAATTCTTAATATTTACAACTTGTTTATTCAGTTATGATAAACCCCCAATCATATCCATTAAACCTTGCTTGGGGTTTTGTAATAATTTTCTTAGCTCTTCCAGTCCCAAGGCAATCAACCATTCATTACCATCCTCACTACAAACACTATTCTCTAATGTACATTCACCATTACAAAACACCATTTTCCTACACGACACTTTGTCACTCTTCTATGTGGAATTGTTCAAGCCAACAAACTGTTGTGACAAATGATGTTATGTTATTAAGAACAAACTCAGACTCCACCCATCTTGCACGGTTTGGAAAGAAAATAATAGGGTTAGTTAGAAAGTGTCTATGCATGCAAAATTCATAAAACATCTATACATGTGATGTTAAAATTGGCAACTAGGGCCAAACTCCAGGTGGGTCATCTTATTAATGATAGCTGATATTTTTCTTGGATCCCTCTCATCAAGAGGTGTAGGATTGATCTAAAGATCATTCGATTCCGATAAGTATTCATGGAGTTATGAATTTATTTGTGTTATTAGACAATTCGTCAAGGTCGGCCAACAACTAAATTGCCCCCACTTGTGCTCCACGTTTTGGTATAAATACAAGTGCCTTGCAAGTCATTTGCACACACAACTCTTTTGAGATTTCTTCTTCTCCACATGTTTTGGGTTTTAGTGGAAAGAAGAATCTCTAAGGGAAAAAAGCAGTCCTAGAGGATGATGCCCTAAACGCAAAGGATGATGCCCTAGCCGCAGAGGGTGGTCTAGCCGCAATCCAAGAGAGGAGATCTGGCCATAGTAAAGAGGCTCATTCACAGCCTAAATCTGCTCATATATGTTGCCCTCATCTACCCTTATAAGCTGCCTAAAGGATGCCCTAATCCATTGTCATGAGGAGGCCTTAAATGTGCCCTAGCCGCAAATCTAAGGTAGGGTTAGAGCTGATGTTAAATGTGCCCTAGCCACAGGTATCATCACAGCAAAAGAGACTTCTAACACAGACCTAAAACACTGCTAGCTGTTAGGCCGAGTTTGAGGGCTAAATGTGTGATGATGGTGACATGTTTTAAAGACCAAATGTTGTTGTGCTAGGCCACAGGCCATAGCACCACACCCGGGCTTGCATAGGGCAGCAAAGGGTTGTCACATGCCCTCAGGCAGAAACGCAGATAGGGAGGGATTTTATCAAGGTATGTTGTTGTCCTTTAAAGGCTGTTTGGAAGTCTGTTGGAGAATCGAAGGCTACAGCCATACGAAAGTTTGAGCAGCAGGTTTGATGTTGCTATGTGAGGATAGGTAGGACTGTCTTAACATGAACGCTGCCCTCCTAGTATCAGAATGACTTCCAGTGCAGCATATAGAGAATCCTCTTAACAGTGAACTATGCAGCAAATGATAAGATACGACAATGTTGGAGCAGCGTGATGTGGAACTTTGCTACAGCATGATAGGCATCGTAAGAAATGTAGTGCAACATGTTGTGTGCTTGGTAACCAAGTGCAGCATTGTGATAGAAGGAGTGGCAACATGGTGCAGCATGGAGCTGCACTAGTACAGCATGGTAATGATGAACATAGGGCAGCAGCAAGAACATATGACAGCAGCAAGAGCATATGGCAGCAGCAAGAACATATGACAACAGCAAGAGCATATGGCAGCAGCATAGGGCAGCATCAAGAACATATGACAGCAGCAAGAATATATGGCAGCAGCAAGAATGTATTGTAGCATGCATTTGGGTGCAGCATAGTGCAATGAAGAGCTCAGCATAGTGCAGCAAGAGGAGATGTTGCACAGTGATGGGTACAGTCATAAAGCATGATAAGATGCAGCATTGTGATGATGGGTGCAGCAGTGCAGCATAGTGATGTGCAACATGATGACGAGATCCATCACAATGATAGGTGAAGAAGTCACTTTGGAGAATCAGTTGAAGCAGCATGTCTTCAACTGATCTCATCTTCTTAGAGATGATCTATATGCTCTTATCTAGATAAATCAAAGTGTTGACTTTTGTTGTAAATGTACTCTCTCTCTCTCTCTCTCTCTCTCTCTCTGCTGAACTATTGAAGAACATATAAAAAGAATTGATCAAGGGTTTCCCCACATTGGGGTTTGTCCCTGGCTAGCACCACATCTTGTGTCTTCTTGTCTTGGCTTGTCTTCTGCGATTTATGTTTATGTTCTATCTGCGGTTTACTTTAATGTTGATGTGATTTCTAATCTGCAAAAGATATTGAGCTAACTATGAAAATTGAAATAAATTGCTCTATGCATAGAACATACCTAAACTCAACATGGTATCAAAGGTGAGGTGAAGACAATGCCCAAGCAAGAGTGAAAGAGCAACCACCGAAGACAGTCAGGAAAGGACAAAAGGATCAATCGATTCCTCATCCCTCTTCAAATTCACCAAGGGTGAAATCGAAGCAGAGAATATTATCAGAATAGCGCAGCAGAAGCTTCTAATGGCCTACCTAAAGATCACCTCATTGGGAAGTCCGGATCTAAGGGTGGAAGGAAAGGCAGAAGCCTTGGGTGTAATAAGTTTGGCCATTATGCGAAGGAGTGTCTGAGGTAGGAACACATCACTTGATGATGATAACAATCATTCCAGGGACATCTTCAATGATCAAAAGAATGATAGGTAATGCAGGTCATCAAGGAAACGGCCGACTCTTCAAGAAAGCAAGGAACACTAGGTATGAAGAATCAAATGTTATTTCTGATAAGATAAAGAAGAGTTATCTTGTATTAGCCCTCTCCTTCAGATTCTTTGGGAATCTGGCTTATTGATTGTAGTGCTCCAAGGCATTTCATCGAGTAGAAGCATGCTCTCTATAATTTGGTAGAGATGGGAACAATCATGAGATTATACTTGGAGTCGATGCCACCTATCTCGGAAAGGGTTTAGGGAATGTTACCCCTCATTTGAATGAGGGTAACTCGATTCATTTATGAGAATCTCTTTATGTACCTGATCGCAAGAAGAACCTGGTGTCCATTTCGGCAATGGAAGTCAAAGGTTTCAGGGTGGCATTCATCGATGGAATGGTACGTATTTGAAAATGGAATTTTCAAAGATGCTTTTGAGTTCAGGGTTGTATCAAGTAGCAGGAGGTCCATTGGGGACCATGTCAGTTGTCACATCTCATCTATAGCACCAAATATCTATTTATGGGGCCCTACCCGATGTGAGTTAGAAGGTGACTCAGATGCCTGAATTCAAAAGGAGCATGAAAGTACATGTCCAAGATGTACCGAAGGAAAATCTTACAATGGGGACCATTCCCCTCATGTAGCAGGTCCACAAGTTTGGAACAACCCGAGGGGTTTGAGATTCATGATCGGGAATCTCATGTATGCAAGTGGAAGAAAGCCCTCTATGACTTGAAGCAAAACACCACAGGCATAGTATGAGAGGATTCATAGTTGTCTAATGAAGCTAAGATTCACTAGGAGTGAAGCCAATCCAAACCATTGCTTGAAGGTTGTGGATGATAGACCTCTAATACCGACACCTTCTGAGGACAACCTATTTCTAACAGGTGTATACCCTCTCATTTGCAGAAGTAAGAGGGAGTTGGTTTCCGGATGTGGAAAGGTAAGCTGTAAGCCTCTGAGTTTCATAAATTCATTTGCATTGATGTTCTTGGTGAACTTTCGTCTGGATATATGTTTTGCAGTTAGCATGGTGAGCTCATATATGGTTGAGCCACACTAGATTGATGCCTAGAATCTTCTGAGATATCTTTAGGGCACAATCTCTCATGGATTGAGATACATTGTCGGAAATATGAAGCTGCATGATTGTTCGAATGCTAACTAGGCAGGCAGTATGGAGGATTGCAAGAGCACTTCCGAGTGCTAGTTCTCTTTGGGCTTTGTTCGATATCCTGGATGAGCAGGAAGCAGAAGTCAGTTGCTATAAGCACCACTGAGACCAAATACATAGCTACGAGTATGATCTCGTGTGAAGCCGCTTGGTTGTGGAAGATCTTCAGCGAGTTGTTTGTACACATGATGGATACCACCATAATCCTCTGTGTCAACCAAGGGGGGGGGGGGGGGGGGGGGGATTCGATTGTTGAGGAATCTCGTATTCTATAATTGCTCCAGCATATAGACATTATCTAGGATATGGTACGTCAATGAGTGAGGAGGCTCCATCGCATTGAGACTAATGTACAAGTCGCAGACATTCTGTCAAAGCCCTGGGGGGAAGGTCAGATTTGTGACTTTCCCAAACGACTTGGACTCATTCAGAGACCTTCTTATAACGGTCTTGCATAATGCATGCTTTGAGCTCTGGGGGGCCTGGGGAACTGCTTGGAGCAACACACGACCATAGGGAGACTCACCCTCCCCTAATGGTACACTGTGTACAGGGTGAATGGCTCAGCCTTCCCCTATGATACCCTGTGGCGACTTAGGAACAGGATGATTAGTTCTCTTGTCGAGGCATCCTACCCATGCGGTCTAGGACTCATGGGAAGTACCTCTCATCTGATCAATGAGCAGGGAAATGGGGTTAGGGACCATAGAAGTACTATCGATGGACGCATCGTTGTATCTACCGTACTCCCTATGCTAGGATGACCTCCATTCATCTAGGATCAATGAAACTGATTTGGGATCAGTGTGAGTGGTTTGAGACAGTCTCTTGTGATATTGGTCTGGGATCAATAAAACTGACTTCGGGTTAGTAGAGAATGGTATGAGACATTCTCGATCAATTCTTCTTCTTCATGGTTTAGCAGAGCAGAGCAATGCAGGGCATTGATGGCAGAGATAGTACAGTCAGACATATGGATCAGCGGATGGAGTTCTCCCTAGTTGAGAGGGAGTGTTAAAATTGGCAACTAGGGCCAAACTCCATGTGGGTCATCTTATTAATGACAGTTGATATTTTTCTTGGATCCCTCTCATCAAGAGATGTAGTATTGATCTAAAGATCATCCGATTCCGATAAGTATTCATGGAGTTATGAATTTATTTGTGTTATAAGACAATTCGTCAAGGTCGGCCAGCAACTAAACTGCCCCCACTTGTGCTCCACGTTTTGGTATAAATACAGGTGCCTTGCAAGTCATTTGCACACACGACTCTCTTGAGATTTCTTCTTCTCCACATGTTTTGGGTTTTAGTGGAAAGAAGAATCTCTAAGGGAAAAAAGCAGTCCTAGAGGATGATGCCCTAAACGCAGAGGATGATGCCATTGCCGCAGAGGGTGGTCTAGCCGCAGTCAAGAGAGGAGATCTGGCCGCAGTAAGGAGACTCCTTCGCAACCTAAATCTTCTCCTATACATTGCCCTCATCTACCCTTATACGCTGCCTGAAGGATGCCCTAATCCATTGTCATGAGGAGGCCTTAAATGTGCCCTAGCCGCAGATCTAAGGTAGGGTGATAGCTGATGTTAAATGTGCCCTAGCCGCAGGTATCATCACAGCAAAAGAGACTTCTAACGCAGACCTAAAATGCTGCTAGCTGTTCGGCCGAGCTTGAGGGCTAAACATGTGATGATGGTGACATGTTTTAAAGACCAAATGTTGTTGTGCTAGGCCGCAGGCCATAGCACCACAGCCGGGCTTGCTTAGGGCAGCAAAGGGCTGTCACATGCCCTCAGGCAGAAACACAAATAGGGAGGGATTCTATTAAGGTATGCCGCTGTCCTTTAAAGGCTGTTTGGAAGTCTGTTGGAGAATCGAAGGCTACAGCCATATGAAAGTTTGAGCAGCAGGTTTGATGTTGCTATGTGAGGATAGGTAGGACTGTCTTAACATGAAGACTGCCCTCCTAGTATCAGAATGACTTCCAGTGTAGCATATAGAGAATCCTCTTAACAGTGAACTATGCAGCAAATGATAAGATATGAGAATGTTGGAGCAGCATGACGTGGAACGCTGCTACAGCATGATAGGCATCATAAGAAATGTAGTGCAACATGTTGCGTGCTTGGTAACCAAGTGCAGCATTGTGATAAGAGGAGTGACAACATGGTGCAGTATGGAGCTGCAATAGTACAGCATGGTAATGATGAACATAGGGCAGCAGCAAGAACATATGACAGCAGCAAGAGCATATGGCAGCAGCATAGGGCAGCAGCAAGAACATATGACAGCAGCAAGAGCATATGGCAGCCGCATAGGGCGGCAGCAAGAATGTATTGCAGCATGCATTTGGGTGCAGCATAGTGCAATGAAGAGCTCAGCATAGTGCAGCAAGAGGAGATGTTGTACAGTGATGCGTACAGTCATAAAGCATGATGAGATGCAGCATTGTGATGATGGGTGCAGCAGTGCAGCACGGTGAGGTGCAGCATGATGACGAGATGCAGCACAATGATAGGTGAAGGAGTCACCTTGGAGAATCAGTTGAAGCAGCATGTCTTCAACTGATCTCATCTTACTAGAGATGATCTATGCTCTTATCTTGATAAGTCAAAGTGTTGACTTCTGTTGTAAATGTACTATCTCTCTCTCTCTCTGCTGAATCATTGAAGAACATATAAGAAGAATTGATCAAAGGTTTCCCCACATTGGTGTTTGTCGCTGGCTAGCACCACATTTTGTGTCCTCTTGTCTTGGCTTGTCTTCTGCAATTTATATTTATGTTCTATCTACAGTTTACTTTAATGCTGATGTGATTACTAATCTAGAAAAGATATTGAGCTAACTATGAAAATTGAAATAAGTTGCTCTAAGCATAGAACATACCTAAACTTAACATGTGAACATAAAAGTAAAGCAAGGAAATGTACTCAACACATTGTTCGTATATACCATCTGCTTACCTTCCACTTTATATGCTACGAGCGAATGATTTCAGTTGAGGGAACTCCTCACACTCAATATGCCATATATTGCATGGCTATACTAAAAGTTCTGTACTCAACTATGTTTACAATCTTCATAACTTCTAATTTGCATAATAATATCTTGCTCATTGTGTAGATGATTTGTGATGAAAAGCTTATTGAAGAAACTAAAAACTGTTCAGCTAAGATAAAAACACCAGGAAGAAAACTACCTGTCACAAAACCGAAGACTCAAGTCAGTGAGATGTCTACAATTTCTTCCCACAGCAGTGATTCCTTCATCTCCAACCTAGTACAATGATAACATAAAATTGAGCCTTTCCAATTTACCACATATTAAATTATACTGCAGTAAATTTAGCCTCTAAGACAGAAATACATTACAGAACTATGCCAATATGTATTATGCATGTAGGTATGTATGTTTGTGTGTCTGTATATTTAAATATAGTGAGTTTGCTTCCAAGCATAGAATTATAAATGTATGTTTGCATGAATGTGATAAAGAGATAAACACATAGACACATGCACATGCAATTCATATGCCTAAGTGCATACACAAACAAAAATAAAGTAATAAACTGCTAAATTACTGTCTCACTCAAACAGAAACAAGCTACTTGAAAACCACCATCATATTACTTTTCTACCACATCCTTAGAGATCATCTAGCCCACAAGAAAAGGAGAAATGCACATGTAGATACACACATATCCATCTATACATACATTTATCCATCCGTCCATAAATGAATGCACACCTGCATCCATCCATACATCAATAGATATGTACAACTACATACATAAAAAATTAATAGGAATTTCACTCAATTGTGCATATAAGCATGTCCTCTCAACAAGCCCCCCATAAGAAAAGAACAAGAAAATAGATAAATTCTTTTTTGATTGCACGGATTGGATCTAAACAACTGCTTTACATTGCATATAAATCTAGATGAGACCTTTTGCGTAGTTAGATTTCCATTGTTCATCTTGGTACTCAACTAAAATGCATATAAGCAAGTTAAAGTTTTCCGACAAGTGTTTCCATATGTACACAACTTCTAATAACATTACTTTTATATATCCCCTTAAGTGCTTTAGGATAGTTAACTCCCAATCAGAAAGCCATACCAAACACACATGAAATACTACTACTAGTTAGCATTTTATTATATTGACAAATATTTATTACATAATTATTTCGAAAACTAAAATTATTACCTGCACAATCAAGAAAGAGACCATCCAGTATGGTCAGGGGTGGGTCAAGAGGACAACTTAGAATGTGCTCCTATAATAGGTCACCTCAAGAATCATGCCTATGAAGAGATAGAACAAATGGTAAAAGTGGAAGTATTCCTACAAGGAAAATGGATCATTCTGACAGTATTCCCGCCGATAATACAACAGCTTCTCACAAATTGTAATCTGGTCCAATAATCAATGTTAAGTTATAATAAGAACAACGAAAAGGAAAATTTACCTTAGTAAAAAACATCTAGGACATGAAGAGGACCAACTGTATTGAAATTTTTTGTGAAGCGAACAAAGTTCCTTCTACTAATTAATTATTCCAGAAAACTTGGAATATCAAATTATCCATTAAGGATATAAATATTATATTAAATATGTGAATAAGAATAAGAATGAATGATGATGATTTACAACTGAGAACGAGAGGCTTGTTTATATACCAAGCAAGTGTCTCTTCATGAAGAGTCATGTCCTATTAGACATGCCTCTTCAACCTAATTACTAACTAGCTTAACTGAACGCTGTTAAGGCACTTATAGGTTATGATTAGTTTATTACTAGCTTAACTAACTATTATTATGATTATTATCTTTTACATTATTATATTTATATTATTTATATATCTTATTCATTACATTGCCTCCTTCCTCAAAAAGCTTTGTCCTCAAAGCTTGTTGATGAAAAAGGCTTGATCTCTTTTTCAGCTTCGAACGTCTTTCTCTCTCGGAATAGTCATCCTCGTTGATATAAGTTGATATGATCTTCTTAGTGACAAACAAAATTGTCGCACTAAGGAGGGATCAGACTATCCCAGATTAATCTTCTGTATAGTACTCCGATCAGTCATTATTCTTTGAAACATCAATTTGTTGTTTCTGGTCTGAATGGTCCCGATACGTAGCATGGTTGAGTTGTCTACTCTCATGATTCGGATGTCGATATGGAACTTCTTTGGTTTGATTTCTCCTTACTAGGCATGTGCCAATTTTTATATTTTCTTCTGGCAAAGATGTTGTTGAGATGGTTATGGAACATTCACTTGGGATGTTCATTATCTGAACTGCAACATCTACGTGTGTCATTTCTTCAACTAACTTGTCTTCTTGAGTTTTCATATTCACGGGATCGGTATTCGTTCCCTTATTTTCAACTTGAACAATTGCCACTGGAGATTTCGATAGTTCTTCTTGAGTGACTTGTTCCAACTTATTTTTTAATGCTTTCTCATCCTCCTTAAGTTTTTTAGTTTGATTGAGCAAACTTTGATTATGGTTTCTCATATGTAAAAGTTCTTTGGTTTTTGATTCATCAACCTTATTTTCAGTGTTTTGAATTTTAAGTTTTTCATCTTTTAGATCTCTGATTTGTTCTAATAAATTTTTATTAAGGTTCTTTAAACGTAAATTTTCCTCTTCTTGTTCTAATAAATGTTGCTTGAGTTCTTTCTTTGAGACTTTAGTCTTCTTCACTTGTGCCAGTAATTTTTCGATGTGGTCCTTGAGATGAGAAATTTCTTCGTCCTTTTCCATTATTTCTTTGTAATGCATATCCACAAGTCCAGCATATTGTTGCTCAAGTATTGTGATTTCTTGTTTTACATCTCTTTGGAATTATTTTTGTTCATTTCTTAGAGATTCCATTTTTTTCACTTCTTTTATCTTCATTTTTTTTTCAACAATTTATTTATTTCTTTCTTTCTTTTTTTTATGATATACTCTCTCCTTTTATTTATTTATTTATTTTTTTATGATATATTCTCTCTCCTCTTTTTTTTTTTTTTTTTTTTATTATATAATTTCTCTACTTTTTTTTTTTACTCTCTTTCTATAAAATTTTTATATAATAATATTTTTTTTTAATATATATAATTATAAATTATATATATTATATAATTTTAATTTATATATATCATAAAATTATAATTATATAAAATTTATATATACTTTTTTGAGACTCGCTTTTCCTTTTATATGTAACTATATAAGGCTTATATGGTATCCCTTTTTATAATTATAATAATATTTCTTTTTCTCAGAAAATTTGGAGAGACGTGATAATCTTTAGATTTGAACGATTAAAATTATTTAAATCACACCTTTTTTCTCCAAAGTTATCAAAATATCTTTTACTTTTAAAATACCATGGGTTGTTTCTAAAACCTCGGTTAATGTTCTCCACGTAAAATGTAAAACTTACCAGTGGTTTCTAAAACCACGGGCAATTACCATTGGTTTCTAAAATACCATGGGTTATTTCTAAAACCTCGGTTAATGTTCTCCACATAAAATGTAAAACTTACCACTGGTTTCTAAAACCACGGGCAATTACCATTGGTTTCTAAAACCATGGGCTTCTCCACGTAAAAAGTCTTAAATATACTTGAAAAGATTCCCGCTTATCTTTATTATGCACTTTTTATCAATAATGTAAAACCTATATATATATATATATATATATATATATATATATACATTTCTTTTTTTTTTTTGTTCAGAATATATTATTTCCTTTCCTCTTTTTTTTTATATACCCTTCTTCTTTATTCTTTATTATTATGATTATTATTTTTAAATAGTAGTAAATGGCCAAAGACCTAAAAAATGGAGAATCTCCAAATGTGTGGCGAAACGCTTCAATTATGACAGCAACAAGGTTGATGATAGATTGATAGCCAAAGGCCCGGTGATCAGCCAAACGTGGCTCTGATACCAAATGAAGGGAACAAAGTTCCTTCTACTAATTAATTATTCCAGAAAACTTGGAATATCAAATTATCCATTAAGGATATAAATATTATATTAAATATGTGAATAAGAATAAGAATGAATGATGATGATTTACAACTGAGAACGAGAGGCTTGTTTATATACCAAGCAAGTGTCTCTTCATGAAGAGTCATGTCCTGTTAGACACATGCCTCTTCAAGCTAATTACTAGCTTAACTAACTATTATTTATGATTATTATCTTTTACATTATTATATTTATATTATTTATATATTTTATTCATTACATTCTGCAAGAAATATAGGTAAGAATTGGAAAACCAACCAACAAGTAAATATGGTTGAATGAAGTTAAAGCCTAGAGCTGGTTGTCCATCATAAAATTTCATCTTCTCTCCCTTGCAGTGTTTTTTTCTGCTTATATTCATCTGCAAACTTGCACTTATGAAGGAGCAAGTTGCATTTTAACACTGGCTGTTTGCAATTAACTAGGGGTGTGTTGTGTTGAATTTTCTATAATAGAAACTGTTCTTCTAATCTGATAATCAACTTCCACTGATTGTCCGATCAGGTTAACTTATATCACATGTATCATTAAGCAATTATACATAGCAAATCTCAACAATAATACAATGATAAAAGTGGGACCATAAAGAGACAGCCAAACAACAAAAAGACAGCAAATTTACCCTGCTAAAAATCCAACCTTGGGAAAACCCAACCAACTTTTCTTCTTAGGAGAAATTGTTCTTCAGCAATAATTAAAATTTTAAATTACTCTAGGAATCTGTGACAAAATCCAGGTCAAAGATACCAGTCAAACCTGGTCAAATATCAGCCAATCAATGCTGGTCAAACCCTCCAAATAATCACTTCTGGTCAACTTCCGGCTTAGTCAACAGTCTCATGTGGTCAACTTGGGGTCTTTGGTTGACCCCTATGGTCAACTCAGACCTGTGGTCAAACCCACGGTCAGCCCTGTGGTCAAAGCACAGTTAAACTCTCCTCTCTGCAGTCAAACAGTCTAGAGTTTCGGTCAAAACACAGCCTCATTTCTTGGTCAAATTCACCCTGTAACCTTGGTCAAATTCAGCCAAAAAATGGGTCAAATGAAGCAGATCAGACTTTAGCAGGTAAACATTGGTTAAATGGCAGCTTCACACTTCAGTTTCCTCCTTTCCTCACACGTTTGGATCAGAACAGAAGAGATTGATCTGGTGTCCGAATTGGTCAAAATGGAGGAGATCAACTTGTATTTATACTAGACAAATGGGGTGGACCTTGACCAAGGCTCACACCCATTCACTCTGGGGCCAACTTGACTTTTGGGGCATACATAAAGCCAAAAATAATAATTTTAATTTTTTTCAATTTGCACAATTTACTTTGGCCGACTTGGGAGGCCTTTTGGTATGCGGGAATACCTCTCGGTGCTACAAAAAATCAACACTCCCTCTTAGCGAAGGAGGCATTCTCTGCAATACATTTCCCTTGCTGAAATTTCTCCTTCTTTAAGAAAACTCCATGAGGTTGTCATGTTGATGCATGTCTATAAAATAACCGCATCCTAGAGTGGGCAATGTAACTCCTCATTTATCCAGGGCTGGCCAAAGTCCTTTATCCTTCCTTAGGAAAATGTATCAATCTCCTTTGGTCATGACCTAGCCTAGGCATCCAAATCTTTCTAGCTTCTTGGGAGAGAATTTGCCTTTAGACCATTCACCTTTCTGGTTAAAATCCTTTATGACCTAGCCAAGACCTTACGGCTTTAAAGGTGAATTACATCTATCTCCTTCAATCGACATAGCGAAGTCCTTTTGGCTTCTAAGGAGAAGATTTGTCCAATCCTATAGTTTCCCTGGGACATTCACCTCTGGTCGACCTAGCGAAGTCCTTTTGGCTTCCAAGGAGAAGATTTGTCCAATCCTATAGTTTCCCTGGGACATTCACCTTTGGTCGACCTAGCTAAGTCCTTCTGGCTGCAGAGGTGAATGTATCCTATAATTTCCATGGTGAATGCCTTGACCCATTCAACTTTTTGGTCAAAGTCTTTTATGACCTAGCCAAGTCCTTTTGGCAACCAAGTCCTTCTAGCTTCAAAGGTGAATTTATTCATCTCCTCTTGGTCAAAGTCCTTTATGACCCAGCCAAAGTCCTTTATGGCTTCAAGAGATGGTAAGCCCAATCCTGCAAAGACCTCATCATTCCTTTCCAATAAGGGAGACATATAGCATCATACTAAGCTCGCCTTTGTCCACAATATACTCAGCTAGGAATATGTATTGGAGCCTACTACTCCTCTTTACATTATGTCTCAAATGAAGTGACCCTATTGAAATTTTAATGTTCTATGTTGTTACAATCACTTAAATCCAAAACTTCTTTATGATGAAAAATAAGTTACGTAATTTTAGATAGAACATAGACCATATAACGATATGCACGATGGAAGATAGCCAAGAACTCAATGAGACACAGAGAAGTTAGGACAATGACTACGGCAAAACCCACAAGGAGAAAACCCAATTAGATTCTTCTCCTATTAGACATCAATTGTTCAACAAAGATCAAAAGTACAATGAGAGAATGAAGAAGTTCACCCAAATCTGAAGAAGATCTTTGATAGCAGTAGCTGATGCAAATACTAAATCATTTTGGCTCACCAACATCTTCTCTTGCTCTTCAAGACTCTCTCTCTCTCTCAAGTTCAAATTCTCCTTTCACAAACACAAATAAGTGTATCAAGTGAGGATGAGAGGCACAATATATAGGAAGAGCAAGGAGATCGAATTCATAATGGAGTAACTCCTATGTCTTAAGAAGGAGTTACATATGCCAAAATAGGAGTGTAACTTATGCCATAAAGGAGAGGAGTGTAACATATGCATTTAGGAAAGAAGTGTAACTTATGCATTAAAGAGGTGTAAGAGGAATTTTTTATGACAAGTCATTAAAGTGTGTAAGAGAGTGTAATATTAGTATTTGTAGCATCGGATGTGTTCTAGGCTTCTAGCCACGAAATTTAGTGGAGAGGCTAAAATACATGAGATCTCCAAAACCCAGAAATCATTTCTGGAAATTCCACTTAGAAGTGTCTCAATTAGATTTTTAGTCGTTTTTAAAAGATTTCATATATGTAAACTTAGGGAATATGGTTAATTAATCAGTATTAATTGAAATAAAGTGAGAATCATCTACAAACTCACATGGATTGATCTAGAAATTATCTGAGCCATTGATTAAGATTTAATCTTGGTCATTGGAGTTCCAACAGGAAGTTATAAGAAGGGATCGATGTGGTGATGGAGAATACACTAGTGCAGATACTCAGTTGCCCAGGCAGTTCAATTTTCTCAATGGTAGAGATTCAGCAGAGAAGATAGAGCTAGAGGGTGAGTAGCAGTTGGTAGAGGAGGTTAGTAGCATTCCAGGAGGAAATATTCTAGTCCCAGGAAGAGGCAGTGAGAGGAAGGCCGAAATCCCCAAAGGCTCTACGCAAGCACTGCACAGAGGGTGACGCAGAAGGTTTAGCGTGTGGCTAGGGAGGCAATTTTGGTGGCAAAATTAGCTATGGGGTGAGAGAAAATTCTCACAATAATTTTGCCAGTATTTTCCTCAAATTAGATTGCCAATATAGCATCTAAACTATTGTACTCAAAATTGTTGTTGAAGAATAATAATAAAACCCTCATCTGTTGCACCGTTTTCCCACATTGGGTTTTTCTGGGGACATTTGTTCAAATAACTGTGTCAAAATTTTTATGTGTGTGCTAGAATTTCTAAGTTTCCAGAATTTCATTTTCCACAGTATTTTTTATGGTGAAAATTGTAGTTGTGATTTTATTCATTGTTTGTCATAGCAAATAAACTGCTTAATTTTGCTGCAATAGATGAAATTTTCACATGGCATCAGAGCTAGTTTAGCAGATTGGTAGCTCAAATCGAATAAGCAGGAATTCCATTGTTCAGAGGGAGCAACAATAAGAAATTTGCAGAGGGTGCGCAAATTACCTAGCCAGTCAATACGAATTGCTTGGGAAATTCAATTTTCAGTTGCAGGTGGCAGAAAAAGATCAATTTCCAAATATTAGTAATTCCAGCAAGCAGAGGGAGTAGCAACAGAGGTATTTTCGAGAGTAGATTATTGATCTGTAGCGCAGAGGGTTTTACAGCAGTTTGTAGTATCAGAATCAGTGTCGAGGGGAAGAGGAATAGCACACAGTATGGCCATCGATCGATTTGATATTCAGGGAGCTTCAGAGTTGTCTTCCAAATTGGAGGATGAATTTGCTTGCTTATCAAGCTTAGCTTCACAAGGTGTCTGGTATATAGACAGTGGAGCATCAGCTCATATGACAGGAGTTAGAGAATATTTCTCTAGCTACAATGAGGAGCAAATGGACTTCCAGATTACGATGGGAAACAGAACTAAGTGTACTCCAGTAGGGAGAGGTACAATCAATTTTCAAAGGGAGTCCGGAGCAAGCACTAGTGCTACAGATGTATTGCATGTGCCACGATTGGGTATGAACCTAATTTTAGTATCCCAGTGACAGGATAAAGGATATGATATCCACTTTGTAGGGAAGAGAGTGTTTATTAAACACTCAAGCTAAAAGAAGATAAGATAGATTGAGTCTGAAGCAATAGATTGTACAGGTTGCAGCTCGACTCTCCAATGGCACTGATAGGCAGTGACAATAGCGATGGGAAGGATCTTAATGAATTATTGCATAAGAGAATGGAACATCTACACCATGGAGCACTCAAGATGCTCAAGGAAACAGTAACAGGGGTTCCAGAACTTGGCACAAAACACACTGATGTGTGCAAAGGATGTGTACTTGGGAAGTATGCGAAGGCAACATTCCCAAGAAGTGACAACAAAGAAGATGGTGTGTTCGAACTTATACATTCAGATATTTGTGGCCTGATGTCGACTAGAGCTCTCGGTGGTGTCGAATACTTTGTCACCTTTATAGATGACCATTCCAGGAAAACCTTCACAGAAGAGAATGGATAGTCTCGTATAATCCACAACAGAATTGGGTAGCAAAGCGGAAAAACATAACCATAGTTGGGGTTGCAAAGGCTATGTTATACGACGAGGATTTGCTCAGGTTTCTATGGGCAGAGGCATGTAACACGACAATGTATATTCAAAACAGGAGTCCTCATAGAGCATTAGGGAAGAAAACGCCAAAAGGGGTATTCACAGGGAAGAAGCCAAAAGTTAGTCACTTCAGGATCTTTGGCAGCATTGCTTATTGCTACGTGCCAGATGAAAAGTGTACCAAATTGGATCAGACTGCAGAGAAGGGGTTTCTTGTTGAGTATAGTGAAACCTCAAAGGCATATAGTATCTACATTCCTAGTAGTAGGAAGACTGTGGTGAGACGAGACGTGAAGTTCAGGGAGGACAGAGCTTTTAGGAGATCTCGTGAGATACCTGCAAGTGATCAGAATCAACCAACAGAACCTCCTTTCATCAAGCAGCAGGGGCAACCACAGGGGAAGCAAGTGGGACCGGCAGGAGGACCGTCATAGGGATTGAGTACAGTGACTAGTACTAGTATTTCCTCAGGTGCAGGAGATCCAGGGAATTCTCAGCAGATGAAGCAGCAGAGTCAGGATGAGGAGGAGCTAGTTGAACCTCCCACCACTAGTGGTCATGCCAACAGAGAGGTTCGTCAGACATTTAGAGATGCAGAGGAGTTTATTAGAACTCCTAGGATGAACAAAACACAGCGCAGACAGCCTGACATGTACCAAGCATTGGTGGCTCAAGTTGCAAAACCTACTAGCTTTCGGGAGGCTGCACAGCATCAGGTGTGGGTAGACACCACGGTAGAAGAGTATAGCTCTATCATGACGAATGATATTTGGGAGGTGGTGCCAAGGCCTGAAGACAGGTCAGTTGTAAGTTCTAGATCAAGTATGCTACAGATGGCATTGTGAAAAAGTACAAGGCTAGGTTCGTGGCAAAGGGGTATGCACAAAAAGAAGGGATAGATTATGAGGAGACCTTCGCCCCAGTTGCCAGATACACCTCTATCAGTCAGTTATATCCCTAGCAACTCAGATGGTATGGTAGATTCACTAGAAGGACGTCAAGACAACATTCTTAAACGGGGTGATAGAGGAAGAGGTGTACATAGAACAACCATAGGGCTTCGAGAGTAATGAGAGGCGCACTTGTGTGCAGACTGAAGAAAGCTCCATACGGACTCAAGCAGGCTCCCAGGGCTTGGTATGGTTGGATTGACATCTACTTGCAACAGATAAGGTCCGTCAAGAGTGACGCAAATCCCAACCTTTACTATTTGATGGTAGATGGTGAGCCACTTATCCTAGTTTTGTATGTGGATGATTTCTTTTTGACAGGATCATCAAGGTTCAAAGAGGACTACAAGAGGAACCTGACAGCAAAGTTTGATATGAAGGATTTGGGGGTGACGCACTATTTCCTAGGGTTGGAAGTGTGGCAGAAGGATGAGGAGATCTTTCTTGGGCAAGGAAGATATGCTACAAATATTCTGAAAAGGTTCAGAATGCAGGATTGTAGACGCATGTCTATGCCCATGATCACCAACTGGAAAAATATAGATTGTTAAAATTGGCAACTAGGGCCAAACTCCATGTGGGTCATCTTATTTATGGCAGCTGATATTTTTCTTGGATCCCTCTCATCGAGAGGTGTAGGACTGATCTAAAGATCATCCAATTCCGATAAGTATTCATGGAGTTATGAATTTATTTGTGTTGTAAGACAATTCGTCAAGGTCGGCTAGCAACCAAATAAACCCCACATGTGCTCAACGTTTTAGTATAAAAGGAGATGACTTGAGAGTCATTTCACACATACTTCTCTCTTGAATTCTCTCCACTTGTCTTGGATTTTAGTGAGAGAGAAATCTAAGAGGAAGAAGCCCTAAACGTTGGAGGAAAGGAGGCTGCCCTAGCCGCAGCAAAGAAGACAGGCCAGCAAAGCTATGGAAGAGATCTACAATGACCTAAAAGAGCTCATGGAAGGAGTTTAACGCAGCTATAAGAGGAGGCCTTAACAAGCCCTAGCCGCAGTCCTAAAGCAGCCCTAACGTTGTCCTAAACAAGCCCTAGACGCAGTCCTAGCACAACCCTAGTAACCTAGAGGATGCAATCAAGAAGGAGGGTTATAACCAGCCCTAGACGCAGCTACCTAGCCACAGTCAAGGAGGGTTATGACATGCCCTATCCACAATAATAAAGTCAGGCCAACAAAGAGATTAGGGACTGTTTTGTGGGCACCGAGTTGCTAAAAGGGAGCCCGAGGTTACTTGTTTGGTAGTTTGAGTTGGAGTTTTCTGAATAGTCACGAGCATAGTGGCCATGATTGCGACAGTTGTAGGGTTGGACTTTTGATAAGTCTTTGTCCATTGAGAGGAGTTGTGGGAGCAGACTCTCTCGAATAGTGCACTCCTCTTCTTCCTTTCTTCTTCTTGCCTTGTATAGTAAACACAGTAGGTTCTCCCTCCTCATGCTTGGGAATTCTCCATTTGGAAATCATTATGGCTTCTTCTTGACTGCACTTTCCTAGGAACTCATCAAATGTAGGAAACATGTCATTATTGTAGATGACAGTAATAAAATTTTACCAAGAAGAAGGTAGACCTCCAAGCATAATCACTACCAGTTCTTTATCGGAAACAACTTCACCAGAAGTTGGCAATTGAGCTTTGATTTTTGATATCCTCATGAAGTAATGTTGAAGTGTTTCTTCTCTGTTTATCTTAACATCCTTGAGTTGATTCTTCAAAGCAAGAATTTGACTCAAGTTGTTCACTTGATAGATTCTAATCAGCTTGTCATACATTTCTTTGGCTTTCTTCAAATTGGTGACATAAGTGATGAGGTGGTCTCCAAGAGAGTCAAGGATAATCTTTTTTGCCTTGAATTCTCCTTTCATGTATCTGGCATTGATAGCAGTGTTGGAGTTTTCAACTGGTTCTACTACCTTTCCTTCAACATACTCTAGAACATCATGTTCGTCTAGAGTAATATCTAAGCTGGCCTTCCAAGGGAAGAAGTTTGAAGTATCAACGAGCTTCTCTTCATTCTTAAAGTAGGAGGAAGACATCTTGATTTACTCAAAATTTCATCAGCAAATAGAAAGGGATAGCAAGAGATACTTCAGTTATAAATGAGACATTTCAACAGCAATAGGGAAGAGAAATTTCAGCAAAAAATGAGCACCAAGTAGAAAGAACAGTGAGAGATATTTCAACAGAAGTAGAATTGCGAATGGGGCAAACAACAAGCTATATTTAAGCAAAAAGAGAGATGCAAATGGAGTGGACAAAAGCTATATTTTAGCAGAAAGAGAGTTGCAAATGGAATGGACAACAAGTTATATTTCAGCAGAAAGAGAGTTGCAAATGGAGCAAAAAGCGAGAGATATTCCAACAGAAAGAGAGCTGGAAATAGAGCTTGTCTTCACCAAAGCTCTGATACCATGTTGAAATTTTGATGTTTTATGTTGTTACAATCACTTAAATTCAAAACTTCTTTATGCTGCAAAATAAATTAAGTAATTGTAGATAGAACATAAACCATATAAATCATATGCGCAACGGAAGCCAGCCAAGAACTCAATGAGACACAGAGAAGTTAGGTCAATGACCAGGGCAAAACCCACTAGGGGAAAACCCAACCAGATTCTTCTTCTATTAAAGATCAATTGTTCAACAAAGATACAAAGTACAATGAGAATGAAGAAGTTCACCCAAATCTAAAGAAGATCTCTGATAGCAGTAGTTGATGCAAACATTGAATCGGTTTGGCTCTCCAAGATTTGCTCTTGCTCTTCAAGACTCTCACTCTCTCTCTCAAGTTCGAATTCTCCTTTCACAAACACAAGTGTATCAAGTGAGGATGAGAGGCACAAATATATAGGAAGATCAAGGAGGTCGAATTCATGAAAGAGTAACTCTTATGCCTTGACGAGGAGTTACATATGCCAAAATAGGAGTGTAACTTATGCCACAAAGAAGAGGAGTGTAACTTATGCATTTAGGAAAAAAGTGTAACTTATGCACTAAATAGGTGTAAGAAGAATGTTTTTATGATGAGTCATCAAAGTGTGTAAAAGAGTGTAAGAGGTGCATAAGAGCATTGAAGAGAGAAAGGAATGAAACCATTAAAATAGAGAGAGAGAGTAACATATGCATTAATTGAGGTGAGTTACATATGACATGATTGATTGTCATGATTAAGAGACTTGAATTTTTTTTAATAATAATAAATAATAGCATAAAGAGGATAATAGTAATAATAGTAATAATATTGATGATTAAGTTAAAAATTAAATGATTGAGATTGATTAAGGACAAGTTAGGTGATTTTCCATCATATATATACGATTACGAATTGACGAAAGGTGATTTACTATTTTTGGAAAGTCATGGTTGCAAAGATAGACATGACTTTCTATTTTTAGAACCTCACTTTAGAAAGGTCAAAAATGAAATTTATTCAAGGAAATTCATCCCATAGCTACCAATTTTCAACGGACCCGACCATGTCCTTCTAGCTTTTGAAGCTTCATTTCTTCATGACTTGTGATAATCCTACAAAGACTAACTTCACCTCATGAGACATCTCAAATCACATCCAATTGTACAACACAGATACCATATGCTTTGTTGTCATCCACTGTAAATGCCTCGACTCAACCATAAACTGATTCAGGTTGTTTACTACAAATTGAATATTTGGCCCGGTGTTAACCAAGTACATCATGAATCCAATCAACTGCATGTACATCATGGGATTCTAAAAATCTGAATCTACAATCCCAATAAATAGTGTATCTGTCAAAACCCTTCATTTCAATCTTTGGGGCCAAACTACCTGTGTCAAAAAGGCAAATCCTCCTACCATTGTTGCTCCCTCTATCACGCTAGTCCTTCTGTTGTAGTTTCTCCCTCTCACTAGGCGAACCTTCTTGTCACAAACTTTGTTTCACT
Source organism: Pinus tabuliformis (assembly GCA_031772625.1). NCBI lineage: Eukaryota > Viridiplantae > Streptophyta > Pinopsida > Pinales > Pinaceae > Pinus > Pinus tabuliformis. Next base: position 1,183,410,872 of record CM062820.1, on the reverse strand, counting down.
CTTCCAGATGCTGTTAGAATCATTGCCTTGGTAGCCTTCGCAATGTACCTACAAAACACATTCAAGAGTCCATGGAAGAAACAATTATGACCAAGCAAAGAATACAAAGACAGGACAAATATCACATCCAAGACAAATATCATCCAAAAAAATCACATTATGTCCAACTAGCAAAAAAGATAGCTAACTGGCATTCTTTTAAGAGAGGTCGAGTTCACCTATGTGATGATGAATAATGAAGTGATGAGGAGGTGCTATTTGTATGAGCCTTCCTCCACACACTTTTACAACTAAAATTAACTAAAATCCCTAAAGAGAAGTCCACTTTTGAGTATTCCACCAAAAAGAGGTTATAAGCCAACCTCATAGCTCAAAAGCAAGACAAATATACCATAAAAGCTTGCATGAGTGCGAATAAATGCTCCAATAGTGTGACAACACCCTCCAAATGAGCTCAATAATCCCTTAAAATGTGAGGTATGGGCTAAAAGGTACTCCATACTCCAAGAAATATTCAAGGATCATGTACAAGTCATCAAAAGTATCAACATGCTAAGAAGTCATGCCCAAAAAGTGCCCTAAGTCACCCGCACAAGACGAAAAGAGGTGAAGCGGCATCAAATCTCTTAAGCATTAGGGCTCCAAGATGATGTCCAAGCCCCCCCCCCCCCTTGTCATCTCAAGGATGACCATCATCATCTAGACTATGGATCAAGTGATGCCCATCAAACAGTGTCAAGGCCAGCCTCAGGGCATCTTGGGTCCACAGGGTACATCATCAATATATCCAACACCAAGCATCATGGGTTCAGCGTTTCAACATCTGGGAGTCCATTCAATTGTCAAGCATCACATCGAACCAACAAACGGCCCAACGCTCTACTCTAGGTAGGCAACACTACATCATCAAAGTCAATCTCCCTCTCTGCAATGGATGGTACGACTTCTACTGCTCTACAAAGGAGGTGGGTCAATCACCTATAGAAGCCTCTACCTCTATGATGTAGACTACCTAACAAAACCTCCTCAAAATCAAGCCTAAATCAATCAATCAATAGGTAACCAAGACCATAGATGCATCACAATGGACCATACTTAAAGATAGGGGCACAACCAGTACTTCACACAAATATCACAATCAAATATCTATCTAGACAAAGTCCCGTATATGTGTTCTCTCTCTTATGTTTCAGATGGCTAGGTGGAAAATCTGATTCAGTGTTTCCAACCCCCAAGGGGAAGTGACAGGTCCCAGGTCAATCCATCAGTGCATAGGTGCAAGTGGAGATGGTGGTAATGCACTAGGCAAGACTTCGAGACAAAGTACCACAGCCAAGTGACCAGCTAATGGTGATCCAACATCCGGGGTGTATCGATGTAAGGAGGGTGCAATCATGCAAGCATGAGTTACCCCTTTCCTTGGCCTACTTTTTCCACCCCTCTGGTGTGTCTTTTACTTCTTTATGATAATGCTTCGATATGGTGCATGGTTCTGAATCCCAAGCTTGCATTTGAGAGATTTAGCATTTATTGCCCCTTAAGAGGAGGTGGTTTATTGCTTACCAAGGTCGAGACATTTTAAGGGATCCTTTTTATGCATGGAACATCAATTGCTCTAGGAACTAGGTGATGGTGAATGAGAGAGGTAGAGCTCATGTTATGTTATTGCCCACATGTTAATTTTAGTCTGACAATCTTTATTGTGGCTTTCTTTTCTTTTATTATTTTAGTTGCATCAACCTCCAAGGCAATGTTTTCCAACCCAGACCCAAGGATGAGGATGAGAACATGCCAATCCCCATGACCAACGACCACTTGCCCAAAGAATGGATGTGAAATAAAGGGAATGATAAAAAGTGGTAAGTATGGAATATCACGAGCACACTACTTCAATCAAAGCCTTCCCCATAGTGTTCTTCTTATAACCCTAAGGCCTCAAAGGAGGTCCCACTAAACTAGGATCAAAGACTAACCACCCAAGATAAGTGAGGGAACAAGAATACAATCACGATCGGCCAATTATCTAAATCACCCTTTGATTCATATTAGTATGCTCCAAAACAATAAGCAAATGCACATTATTGCAAAATGGTAAAAATACCAGACGTGGATGACATGCCTTCCTTCAATGAGGAATGTCGGATGGGAGAAAGAGACCTAACCGAAGCGTATGTCTATGGGGGGTCCATGGCATCATCTCAGGTGCTAAGTAATAAGACTGCTAGCTAGTCGGTTGTCCAAGGAGAAAAAATTCTTCTACAGGTTAACCACTTTTTGGTAGGTAACATCCATCATTGTCAAAACTCAAGACATATGCCTAAATTATAACTAAAATATGCCCAAAACATCCCCAAAATCAAAACGTCACTGAAATCTACCCAGATCGTCTTGGGGATGGCCAACAAATCCCTAAGTCCCCAATGAAGTCCCTGGCAGTTTGGGGACATTTCCTAAGGGTCTACAACTCTCTGAAACACAACTTACATACTTAAGAAAGAACCTTACCATGAATGACCTAACATTAGTAACCCACTTCGTTCAAGTCCAATAATTAAAAGCCAATATCATAGGATTAGTATCATACACTAGCTTCAACCTTTAACACAACTAAATGCAACTCTTCAAGTATAATAAGAAAGGCCCTATATTAGTGTCAAACCAAGTGGGATGTGAAATTCTTGATTGAGCATATGAACAGACAACGGTTATAAATGCCAGCAACTGCAACTAAAATGTATCATAACTTCCAAAATAGTTATGACCAAATTTTCTTTTATAAATTTAAGAAATATAACACTTCCAACTCTCTGGACGAACTCTTAGAAATTTGTTTATTCTACGTCTCCTAAACAAGACTTGGCCTTACAACACTTCACAAGGCATTGGCCCACAAAGTGTTTCCACTATCATTGTAACGAACAAGGTTCGTATACGCAGCAGAGTAATCTTCAAAAGACTTAGAAGACGTAAAGATCCATAATAGGATAGTAATTGTATATTAAATATTATACAAAAATTGATGAGATATGAGATAATTACAATGAGGGTGAGGGCCTGCATATACCCTATGTAGGTCTACACCCCCCACCAGCCAGAAGGCATGGAGCCATTTCGTTTACATACAAGCATATTGATTATGACATGTTATCGCCAAACAATCTTTCTTTTTCAATATTCTACCTGGTTCGGAGCAAGCCAAAAGTTCGCTTGGTACATAATTCACGCAAACCTATCCCTATGGTCAGGCGAGAACTTAACATTCCTCACCCCTATCATTCACCACTTTAGTCTAATCATATTGCCTTTCTATAAGAGGTTTGGTACATGTATGAAAGTTGAGGCGTAGGTTCCAAAGTATCCCAACCCAATAAGTCAATATGGATGTATTCAAAGGCAAGTCTCCCATCAAAGGAGTTTTATCAGCTAGAGGGTCTATAGGGTGGTTTCAAATAGTCAACCTTTTCACCAACGGTTATGTCCTTGGGGATATACCTTCTCATTAACTAGTTACTAATTAATCATTATTTATTATTGTTATAGTTTTACATCATTTATATTATTTTATATATATTTTTATTCATAACATTGTCTTCTTCAAAAAGCTTTGTCCTCAAAGCTTACTGATGACAGGGCTTGATCTCTTTTCCTGTTTTGAGTGTCTTCTCGTTGCAGAATTGTCATCCTCATTGACACAAGACAATAGGATCCTCCGAGTGATAGATAAAACTGTCGAGCTAAGAATGGATTTGACCATCCTAGATTAATCTTTTCTAGAATGTTCTAATCACTGGAAATTGGTAATGAATTCTTATCATAGGATCGGATTCTGCAAACTTCAGTATTCCTTCGAACATAAATTTGTTGCTTTCGTTCTGATTGGTTCAAATATGTAGACTTAGTTGTCCGCTTTTGTGATTTGGACGTCAATAAAGAGTTCTTCTGGTTGGACTTTCCCTTATCTTGTGTGTGGCAGTTTCTTGATTTACTTCAGGTACTGTTGTAGTTCAATTCGCTGTTGAATCATCAATTAGAATTCCCACTGTTTGAACTACAACTTTTGAATATGTTTTAATTTCTATTGGTCTCTCATTTTCTTGAGTTGTAAGATTGAATGGATCAGTGTTTGTTCCTCTTTCTTCCACTTCGACTAAAGACTTCAACACTTCTTTTGTGATAAGTTCTTCTAATTTGTTTTTCAATGATTTTTTATCATCCTTAAGTTTCTTAATTTGAGTGAGTAGACTTTGATTATGGTTTCTGAGACGTAAGAGTTCCTCATTTTCTGAATCAACTTTATTTTGGTCTTCAAGTTTTTCATCTTTTAAACACTTGATTTGTTCTAATAACCTTTGGTTAAGGTTCTTTAAGTATAAACTTTCCTCTTCTTTTCCTGATAGACTTTCGATGAGTTTCTTTTCAGAAAATTCATTTTCTTGTTCTAACAGGTGTTTCTTAGCTTTACATTTTCTCACTTGTGTAAGTAGTTTCTGATTATGCTCCTTCAAACATAAATTTTCCTTATTTTCTTGGGATATGACTTCTTCAACCTCTTTCTTCTTCTTTGATATTGTTTCTACATTCCCTTGAAACATTAGTTTCGCAATATCCTTAAGATTTTTTGATGAAGGCATTATCAGTGTTCATTTTTTTGTCATGTCTTCAAACATGACCATCTTCTTCTTATAAGAGAACATCCAGAATTCTTTTCCTGTGTTTAAAATGAACGTACCTAATTCCTTGAACCAAGGTCGACCAAGAATTATGTCAAGCATAGTTACAATAGGGAATTGAGATATGTACTCATAATGATCAATTGTCACTTGTAAATTATTAATTTCATATTCTTTTTTGCCAAAAAGACCTTTTCGTTCGCCTATATTTGGCTCTAGAACTAATAGTTCATTTGCCAAATTAACACTGATGTAATTATCCTCGATGTTTGGATTAATAGCGACACTAATCTCTTTCCTTTGGATACACCCTTAAATGTAAATAATTTAAGATCTACAATTGAGATATAAATCCATTTATAGGAGAAACTTTGTTCCCTTGTTTTCGAATTAGGCTCCATTTTCTTCTTTTTTCATAGATTGACTCTATTTGTATTATTCAATAATTTGGTTTTTTTTCCTCCCTTTACTCTTGAAAAATGCTTCCTTAATTTTGATTTATTTTAATTACTCCTTTTATAATTGAATTGGAAATTTCTCCTTCTTCTTACTTCAACCCTTTCTCTTCTTTTTTTTTTATAATTTCTTTTAACTTTCTGTTTCTCTTTCTTTCTAAACTTTATTTTGTTTTATTTTTTTTTATAAAAAAAAAAAAAAAATCTATATATATTTATAATCTTGTTTTTCTTTCTTTTTGAAAAGTTACTTCACCTCTTTGGGGTTATAATATAAAATATATGTCCACTTATGTGCCTTTGACTCGTGAATTTTCTCCACGTAAAAAGTAAAACTTACCATTCACATAAAGAGATTTTGTATTCCTTTTGTTCTTCTTTTACCTTGAAAATACCATGGGTTGCTAAAACCACGAGCTTGTAAACCACTTAATGAAGAATCAAGATAATCTTATCTACTCTTCCTTCTCTTACGTATAGTTTTAAAGATATTTGGAAAGATTCCCTTTTGACTTTATCATGCACTTTTTATCAATAATGTAGAACCTTTTTATATATATGAATGTTCTCCTTCAAAATTTACATCGGACTATTTTTTTTTTACTAGAATCATTGAAATGTCAATGGCCAAAGGCCTTATTTTTTTAATTAAATAATTCTTTTTTTAACTCTTTTCTTTTATAATATTTTTTCCAATTTTTGTTTTTAACTCTTTTTCTTTTAAAGTGGCCAAGGGCCTGACCAAAAATGGAGAAACTCCAACTCATGTAGCAAAACGCTTTAGTTGCGATGACAAGTTGATGGCCAAAGGCCAGGATCTACCAATGTGGCTCTAATACCAATGTAACGAACAAGGTTTGTATACGCAATAGAGTAATTTTCAAAAGACTTGGAAGACATAAACATCCATAATAGGATAGTAATTGTATATTAAATATTATATAAAAATTGATGAGATATGAGATGATTACAATGAGGGTGAGGGCCTGCTTATATACCCTAGGCAGGTACCTTTTCACCAACAGTTATGTCCTTAGGGACATACCTTTTCATTAACTAGTTACTAATTAATCATTATTTATTATTATTACTATAGTTTTACATCATTTATATATATATATATATATATATATAGTTATTCATAGCAATCACAATCTCTACATTTTCTCAAATTATGTAAATAATTGTGTTCCTCAAATGAAGAGAGAGAGTACAGACAGATGTAAATATCTTGCAATTGTTTATTATCTTCCTGAGAGCATTTGCCATCTTTCATGAATCAGCATTACATAAACCTGCCTGCTTAGTTTTCCACCAAATAACCAGGAATTCTTTCAAGTCTCGTTATCTGCCACAAGCCACTTCTAGGCTCTTGGATCATTATTTCTTCCATAAATGACTTAAGGGATGTACAAAATCAACAACATTACACCAGATGCATCAAATTTGATAACATATGCAAATAATCAGTAAACATTGATAATGGAAAAAACCTTATAACATCGCCGCACGTGCAATTTCTTCAAATTTCTGCAGCCTTTTGCTACATGGCAAATTGCAGCATCACTAATACTTGAGCAATCAACCAAATGAAGAGCTTGTAATTGTGTACACCCATTTCCAATCTCCAAGAAGGCACTATCCCCAATATTTTGGCAATACTTAACCACGAGCTCAGTAAGCCTCCTGCCAAAAAGGAAAATGATATCAACAATGCCCAATCTCCATAAATATTCAGAATAATCTTTAACACTTGTGATGAATTGCAACAACTAGTTAGACAATTTTCTCAAGAAGAGAAGAAAAATAGCATGGATAGATTTTAAAACTGCAAATATATATATATATATCTGTGTGTGGGGGGGGGGGGTGGGGTGTCAGTAAACAAAGCTTAACTTGCATGTATAGAGTTTACTTCAAAAAGTTGCCAGGTAAAGGACAGTATCCAAACAATCTTCTACAAAAACAAAAGACAACATAGTCGAATCAATATGCAATTGGTTTATGCTGCAAACCAAACATCCAATGTTGTCTAGAATACAGAACATCACACCAAATTATAAATTGATAATTACATATAGACTAGCATTAGACTGTTCCGATCTCCAAGAGAGTGAAGGATGATAAGCAGGGCTCCATGACATCACACCATGCTCAAAAATAAGAAATTCGTTACATGGACACTCATGCATAAAAAAATACCCAAAAATATTTAAAGGGGCAGAACATAAACTCTCCATCAGGCTCAACAAATGATTACACATTAGCAGAAGATTCATACAGTCACCTTCCACACAACCTTAAAATCTATAACCTAATTGATGAATTATGGCCGCATTTTTTTTTCCCTAAATGGGGATCAGAATATTTAGTCAGAGATTTATTTCAGTTACACAACATTTGGGATACAATTTCATTCAACATTCCATCAGTTAAAGTATTGTTCTAAGACTTAACTGGTGAACAGAATGAGCATCAACTCCAACACACTCTTCCGAGAATACTATACAACTATACACTTACATGTTTTGAAAGACTATTGTGACATGGTACACCCCTCTACATTGACAAACCAGCATATTCAGGCTGGGTGATGATATTTGAGGACAGGGTGTAGTGTAACTTCCAGATGTTTTGGATATGTTGTGGACTTAGAATAGGGCCACATATTATCCGGTGGGCATATTTTTATAGCAAGACTAATCACTTTGGATGGTAGTTTGGGCAATGTTATGCACATTGCAACCTAAGAATGATATTGGAATCATCAAATCACGCTCGTGATTGGTTTCAAAAATCCTCACTCATTAAGGCAACCCAGGTTAAACTTCACAGTAGTCAAGAGAAAACACCTAAAATAAAGACTCTGTGGTAGTCAAAGACTTATGCTATGCACATTGCAAACTAAGAATAATATTGTAATCATCAAATCCTGCTAGAGCAATTTATTTTGAAGGGCCTCATCTTGTAAGGCAACCTAGATTCGAAACTGTGCGGTGGTCGAGAGGAGACAGCTAAAATCCATCCAGGTTAAGGGTTGGTGCAACCCAGGCAGGATGCAATCCCGGGGTGACTTCAATGGCTTAGATTCCCCTGGATAACAGTTTCTTAGAGCACAGGCTAGTTACACAAGTCATGGACACACTAGCAAACAAAAAAAAGAATGATATTGGAATCCAAATTATAGGATTTTTAACCTATATTTTAAATTATACTACATTTTCGTGGTTAATTTATGTAGTTTGAAGAAATGGAGATTTTCAGGTTGTCACCATTACATTGAATTTCTGATCTTACAGAAGAAAGAGCACATCCTCATTTTATCTTTTTCTCTGTTTTTATCCTCATTCCTGTCATTCTCACCTTCAAACTCTTGCCTTGTGTACATCTCCTATGATCATACATTTTTCGAAGAAAAATATTCTTTGAAATTAAAAGAGGATAGTTCCCACAATAAAATTTGACGTGGAGTTACATGATACTATCAAGAAAACATGTCGAACATCAAATTATTGTCTCAAAATGGAATTCAAGTTTGAGATTCAAAAAGGCCCTAGTCCTTGTAGTGCTTCTTTCTGCATGATAATTGCCTTGCTTTTGAAAATAATTTGGACTGTTCCAATGTAGATGACTCAATATCCATCAAAGCATAAACGGATTAGAATCATTACCAACCTATGGAAAAGGTTCTTTCTAAATATCCTACTCCATCTCTCCTAAATGATATTATTTTATTCGTAAATTTTAAATTTCCCAATTCAATTCCCTCTATAAGAAAACTGTACAAATGCAATCTCATAACGGTAAGATTTACTCAGAAAATATGCATCATTCCCACAAATCAGAGGAGAATAGACTATATTCAAGAAAGCTAGATAATGATCCATAAGAAAGAATCAATTTCAGTGTTCATACTATCATAGCCTATATGTTACTAAACGTCATCAATAAGATTTGTTATTAAACCAGATTTAATGTTACTTTAGAAGCACTTAAGGCATTTCCAACATAGATAACAAAAACAAAATACGAAGAAGCTGCACCTTCAAAGTAGATAAACCCATGTGTCAATATCTTAGTTGCCGTCTTACAAGTCAAGTTTATGTTTGTGTGTGTATGTAAAGATTTGTTAGCATGCACTGTAACCTAATTAGTACCACAAGTACGTTAGTTTTCTGAGTCACTCCAAAAGTGTTTACACCACATATGGGGTGCTTCATGAGATTTCAAGTACAAGGTGTAAGTTCAGCCCCTGGATGGTCCAAAATGGATTGGTGCATGGAGGATGGTTCATGATAAATTTGCAGGGTGGACATAGTGTCTTCAGCGATTGCTTCACCTTAGAGACATGTTGGCATGGTCTTCTTCCCCTGTGCATTGGAGTTCTTATGACAGATTGTTGGATGCCTGAGCTGTAGGAAATGCCTAAAATGGCCACATCCTAGACTCAAAAACACCAGGAAACAATAAAATTGAGACAAAATGCCTTGGAACTGTTGATCATTGAAGCACACTTTGAAGATTCCATGCCCAAGGATATGTCAGAGGATTCCTCCACCTACAGAGCTCACATATCATTAGAACCTTTAAGCTCCTTCTTCTCTCTCTTCTTCTCTATTGTACTCAGATTCCACAAGCCTTGCAGGGATATTGTAAAGTGATGCTAGCATGATGACATAGAGTCATGTACCAGGCCTAGATAGGTTAGGACTTTGTTAGCAAATGAGTCCACTCTAGGGTGTTTTTTTTACTTGGTTAATTATTTGTGCTTTTCAACATGTAATAATTAATTGAGCTTTCTCTCCCACTTAGAACCCCAAAGCAGGAGTGCAGCTTGATAGCAAAGCCTTAAGTGACTCCTAGTGTCTAGAGTCAATGTATGTTACCATGTTAGATCAATCGTAAAGTTTCGCGGAATTTGATTAGGTCTAGGTGTCAATTTTTAAATTTTTAAAATTTCCCACAGGACAGGATTTTTAACAAATTATCTATGAATATTGTAAATAGTGATGTCTAGAGAAATTGTAGGGGGTATGAGTGGCCAAAATTGGACCTCTCCTCCTCAACCTTCTACTAAGACACACTTTGAGGGCTAAAAAATAAATGTGGCAATAAATTAGCTAGAAATTAAATAAATGAGAGAAAATAGAGATTCTCTCCAAGTCAAAGACGCTCAAAAATGAGGTGGAAATTCACCAAGAGTTAAAGTCAAGTTCTAAAATGATGTGGACTCCACCTAAGCCAAGAAATGAAAAGCACATGTGCAAATCAAATTTCTAGAAAGGGACCTATTACCGCCCAAACTAGCAGGAGGTCCTAGAGGGGCACTTGCTAGGTCAAGAGCAACAATGAAGCTAAAGCCCAATGTCACCACAGCTAAATCTTCCCACTCTTTACGGACTTTCACTAAGGGAGGAGACCCGATATATAGAGAATCACTTATGAAGGATAGATCAACTAAGATTGGTGTGAAGTGATCTCGAGGACCCTTTCCTAGGGGAGGCTCAAGAATGGGACTTGCTTGCTTCTTAAGCAAGGTACAAGGCTTTCTAGGAGAAGGGGATGAGAATTTAAGGGCTAGGTTTAAGGAGTGTGAATTGTAAAGGAATTTTGAAGACCCTAAAATCCTTGTTGAACTTGGTTTCCCAAGGTTTTTGAAGAGTTGACCTTTCAAAGGTAGGGGACCACATGGGCCCAAGTGGACCCAGGTTAGGTCAAGAGTAAGGAATTTAGCAACCAATGATAGACTTGACCTACACAAGGAGGAGAAGGGAATCAAAGAATTGATTTTCAATTGAAGGTGCAAAATGATCCCTATGAGGAACTAGCCTAGGGAAACTTAGGGTAAAAACCAATCTCGAGACTAGGGCTTAGGATATCTAACAACCCTATCGTCGGAATTCTCTCAAATTTGGAGGAGGCCCAGAAGACACACCAGCGTAGTAGAGGCCAAGAGATTGAAGTTTTTCTATGGGTGGTTTGTCAGAAAAATGATGCCCTAGGAGCCCTAATGTGACTAGACCTAGAATAAAGGGGAGGTGAAGAAAAATGTTGCTTTAAGTGATCACCTTATGGTACACCAGTGCCTAATCCTTTGGGGAGATTGCAGTTAAGAAGAATATGAAGATAGACTTCATTTCTAGGTCAAGAAGGCTCTAAGATCAACTTCGCTTGTCGTTAGGGCAAAGGAGAGTGACACTAAAAGATTTTATACTTCATTTTGCAAGGTGAAGTGGCTTGTCAAGATAAATTCAACCATAGAATTATCCCTAGGAGAATTCTTTCAACATACATGGCCCATACATAGAGATATGCTATATAGAAACATAATTCCACAATTTCACAGCGAATGCATGCAGCAACTAGCCCTAGTATAGCGAAAATCTCATTATCAATGCATGTGACAAAGTAAAAGATTAAAAGGATTTTGTTGGGCAAGATACCCAAGTTTTGGGTTTTGGATCCAAATTTGTGGGCTTGGAACACAAGGAAATTACTATTCTATTATAATTTGTTATTCAGTGGTGAAGTGAGGGCTTCTTGAAGGACAAAGAAGACCCCCAGGACACTCACACGAGCTATAAATAGAAGGCCAATAGAGAGGCCAAGAGAAAATGAGATGGACTTCACTTGAGCAAGAGATTTTCCCTAAGAGAAGTTGCAGCCTTAGAGATAGAGAGTCGTGGGAACAAGTAAGCAGTTTATCCAAGAGGTCGGGTTGAGGATCTGCCAAGAAAGAGTTAGCTAAGGTCTATCTGAAGCAACCTATGACTGGTTTGGAGGTGTGGAAGCCTGGAGAGCATTCTATGGTTGATAGAGCAAGGTTGAGGCCTAGTTCTGATGGGTCGAGGCTAGTCATTACCTAGTAAGGCCAACCGCAAGTCTGTTATATGGTTTCAAGGATAGTTGCAGAGATAATAAGGGCTAGTCGCAGGGTACTTTGGCACTAAGAGTAGGGCCACAAGGTGGACAAAGCTGGTTGTAAGTATATAAAAGCAAACTGAGGGCAGGACAGAGGTAGTCGTGGCTAGAAAAGTGTTGGACAATATAGTTTAGGGTTGGTCACAGGCACAGTAAGGTATTTGGGGAGTTGTTGTAGTAGCATATGTGAAACAGGAGGTAGGTAGAGACCTACAAGGGATCGTCAGGCCTAGAAGAGGCCATCCATAGTTGAGAAATAGGCCTATCAGGGCATGCCGAGGGGGTAAAGGGAGGTCGCAGGTTGTAGGTTGATGTGCAGGAGGGCCAAAACTTGTAGAAGGATGCACAAGGTGGCCAAGGGGCTTGAACAACAATAGGCCCTGTGCTAAAGGTGTTGCACCAGGCAGGGAGTTGTTGTTGGAGGTTGTGCCTAGGGTTACCAAGTGGGAAGCTAAGGTTGGCTTAGTGGTATAGGGGTTACTAAGGAGGACTCAACAACAGCATAGTAGGTTAAAGCGAACAGTCTGTCGGTCAAAGGTGGCCATAAGCCTAAATGAGTCTAAAGCTAATCTAAAGTCTAAAGCAGTAGAACCTATGAACAAAATAAGTTTGTAACTGCAAAGGACAAGGGGTATAGCAAGGACAGCAAGAGTACTAGTGTACCATGGGCTAAAACGAGCAAGCCCAAGTGAGTATTTTGTTGATTGTATTATATTTATGGGCAGATGAGAACCTTATAGACTAGGCCTTAGCCCTAGTTGTTTCAGTCAAAGGACAATCTATGTATACTAGCATTGTATCAGGGTTTGTAAAGGGCCATTATCCCTGGAACGAGAGACCTAAGGTTTTCTTATTGATTAACTAATAAGGAACGTGATTTTGGGCCATAAATCTTGTGTACTATTGTTGATTTGTTTGTTGTATATTATGTTGTGCAAAGTTGTTTATTGTTGAGCACTGCAAGTGTTTTTATGTGTTTTGCTAAGTCATAGACCAGACCTAGGGTGCAAGGAAATTTCAACACTCGAGACTTGCCCCCAAGGCCACACCAAGTGGATTAAATATTTTCTCCATGTTAGCCCAGGTAAGGATTAGGCGACAACAAGTTACATTTGAGAAAGAGCATAATTATGCACAAAAGTTAAAACAACAAAGAACTAAGAAGCAATATTGGTATTGGTAGCAAAACACACTTGGATACTGCTAGTGAGTCAAGGATTGCCCACGAAGCAAGGAAGAGGAGGGTCGTACAGCCTGAAGCTCTGATATCAAAACCTCCAACTACAGATAAAGATAGCAAATTGTTGAAAATATTCAACAATCATGAGAGAGAAAAGCTTAGACAAAAGTGGGAAGGGCCATCTATGCTTGCGGTGTTTGTTTTAATGTTGGTTCGCTCCACCTTTTATCGGGAATTGAAGAGGGTAATTAACACAGCCCCTCAAGATTTCACGATGTCAAACTATGACTAAAATTTATTACTTTTGCTCAAGACAAAAAGGAAATCTCGTGAGAATGTTTGAAGACAAATTTGTAGCACATGGAGTAACTCAAGGGTTTCCATTATTTCAGAGGAATGGACTAATACAAGGCATAGGCCATTAATCAATGTCATTACATCATTGCCAAAAGGAGTAATGTTCTTGAAAGTAAAAGATTGCTCATGTGAGGTAAAAGATAGTAATTTCATTCTTGAATTTAATTGTTGTTAATGACCAAGTAGGTCTAGAAATGTGGAGCAAGCTATCACAGATACTGCCAAAGTTTGTAGATTTCATTTTTGAGGACAAATACAATCATATATTTTGGAATCCTTGCATTGTACATGTTCCCCACCAAAAAAGAAACATATATGAGATTGTTTTTCTCCACATTTGATACCCATCAGCCCTATGATGGCCCACAAATAGATTTACATCAAAGCTCTCCACTTATGCTCCAATTAGTGCTCTCTCCCATCTAACATGCTTCTTGAAGGAAGGTGGGTCATCTATGGGAAAGCAAATTGACCATTTTTTGATCATGTGCTTTCATTTAATGGTTTGGGGCATACTAATATGGATCGTAGCCTACGCTGGAATATTAACCGCTCTTGATTTTACCCTCGTTCCCATGCTTCACTTAGGAGGTTATCCTTTGCCCTTAGTCCAATGTGACCTCCCCTAAGGTGCTTCCTTTAGGAGGGGCACTAATAGGAGGCATTGCATGAAGTAGAATGCCAAAGGTATTGCATAATTACCACATGCCATGGGTGATATCCCTAGAAGAAAAATTTTTTAGAGATGGTCCTCAATCGGTAGCCAGCAGCCCCTTGAAGCCACCAACTAGCTCATTGTGCCATTCTCTGCCACTTGAGCCAGCCATGTGGTCCCTCACCCATCTGTCATGGTCGTATGTTTAAAGGTGGGCCTCCCAAACCTGAAGGTATGCCTTGTCATTTGGTAATTGAGTATTGTAGTTTCCTTATCATGGAAACTTTTGGGCATGGATTAACAGGGGAATTCGAAAGAAAGAGTGGGCTAGGTCTATGCTCTTGTCCCCTAGACCTCTTTTGGATGTTAACCTTGGACCCTAGTCCCATGGGATCTCTTTTACTAACCTTTGGGCTTTAGGGATGGTACTTCATGGGAAACCTTGATTTTGGTTGCATGGCCTTGCTCCCTCATCCACATATATCACTCCCCTTCCGCTTATTATAACCCCATTCATCACTCCTCCCACCTAGGTCCACATTCCTCCACTAGGTCCACATAGGGTTAGCCTTCCCCTTGCCCACACCTTGCGTCGGGCCTGGAAAGATGCCCCGGAGGTTGATGCAACTAAAAAGAAAAGTAAAAGCACAATTGGCCACAATGAACAAAAAAATGTACCACAAAATGCAAATGATGGTCAGGACAAACACATTTAGCACGTGGGAAAAAGCCAATACATGAGCTCTACCCCATTATCATGGCCATCACCCTGGTTCCTATAGGCCCTAGATGAGCCTCCTCTATCATTCAGGAACCCATGGTTGTCCCAACCCCTGGTGGGCAATGAACCGCCCTACACTAATAGGGGTACCCACTCCTATAACTTGCACATCATGCTCTTATCCCTTGAGCCCTGAGCAGTTAATCAAATAAAAATCATAAAAGGCAAAAGGCATATAAAGAAGGGTGGAAAATCAAGGTTGGGGCACCTCATGTACCACAATTGCTCCCTCCTATAAATCATATACACAAGTGTGGGCTTCCCTTTTGCTAGCTACCCTACTACTCCAGCATGTGGCCTAGGGCTACCCCTTTTCATTCCCTACTCCATTCATCTCTTTATCACACGCCACCACCCTTTGAAAGGTGTACCTTAGACATACTATCCCCTTTAAAGGTAGAAACCACCTAATAGGATACTTGGTTAACCCCATTTGGAGCTTGGAGATATTAGCACATGCCAAAGCCCATTATGGAAGGGCATGCCATTATGAAGTGCCCACCTGTTCTCCATTGTTTGTAAGCTCTTTAACTCAATTTCCTTTGATGACTTATTGTACTGGAAGCCTAGGGGACGCATTGGATCTTATGTAGTATTGCAAATGGTCTCCATTTTGGGTTTGGTCTCCCTATACTATGGAAGGGCATGCCATTATGAAGTGCCCACCTGTTGTCCATTGTTTGTAAGCTCTTTAACTCGATTTCCTTTGATGACTTATTGTACTGGAAGCCTAGGGGATGCACTGGATCTTATGCAGTATTGCAGATGGTCTCCATTTTGGGTTTGGTCTCCCTATGCGAGGTCCTAACCCTCTAGAGGGCTACATTGGCACATGTAGGGTGTGTGTTGAGAGCCATGGACCTCAATGGATCCTCAGAGATGTTCACAGATTGCTCGAGATTCACCTATTGGATGAGGAAGACGCACCTAGTTCACCATGCCCAGTCAGCCCCACAGTTGTACCATACACTTGGAAAATGACCCAAGACTTTATGTTGATGTGGCATCACTTACACCATCATCTGAGCCCTTACAGATGGTCTACAGGCATCTTCAACCTACTTGGAGGACCCATTGGGAGCACCACAGATTTATTATTTGGAGAAAAAGGGGCCAACCCCTTGTCCACTACTTTTGCGAGTCCTATTCATCATTGTGGCACTTATGGACTTCATCAGGCTTCTTAGAAGGCCCAGTGACATGCATTATTGATCATTCAACCTCTTGAGAGGTTTATCCTTTTGTTTATGAGCTAGTTTTGGTGTGCTTGTCACCAAAAGTTAGTTATTTTGCACATTGTTTTAGTTTAGGGGCTAATGTAGGCCCAAGTAGCTAAATCGAATTAATTAGAAGTGTATAAATAGAAGTGATGAGGATTCATTTTAGGATCATCACTTGGATTTGGAACTAGTATCTCTTTAGAGATTTTCGCTATCCTTCTTGGAAGACGAAGTTTTTGGATGGTTGGATATATTCTTATACATGTAAGTACATTTAAATGCTATTCTTTCTTTCTAATTTTGTCACACACATTGTTGCTGAGATTTCGGTATATTAGGGCTTATTTGTTGCATCTCTTATGCGAAGTTGTGGAAATTTTGTTTCTGGATAGTGAATGCTTCATGTATGGGCCATGTATAATGAATGAATGTTCCTAAGGATGTTTCATTACTAAAATTCATCTTGACAAGCCATTTATGTTACAAAATGAAGTATAAAGTCTTTGAAGTTGCTTTTGTTGTTGCCCTAGTGCAAAGCGAAGTTGTCTTTGAGGCCTCCTTGACCTAGAAAATTCAAAGGTCCATAGTCATAATTCTACCTAACTCCAATCTCCCCAAAGGATTAGGCACTGGTCCACTCAAAGGTGATCACCTTAAGCCTATTTTCCTTCTCACCGTTCCTCTTCTCTAGGTCTAGTACTCTAGGTCACGTAGGGCATCAATTATCTCACGATCAGCCATCCAAATACTTCGATTTTTGGTCCACAACTGCGTTGGCGTGTCCTCAAGAAGCCCTCTGAATTTCATGAGATTTCGACGGTGGGATCTTGATATATCACAAGCCCTAGCGCGAAGGCCAATTCTTTCCCTTGGTTTCCCTTAGGCTATAAACCTCACTGGGATCCTTGCATTGCCTTTCATTAAAATTCATTCCTTGATCCCTTTCCCCTCCATAATTAGGTCAACCATATCATTGGTTGCTAAATCCTATCACCTTGACCAAACCTCGAGTCCATTTGGTCCTGTGTGGTCCCATACACTATCAAGGGTAATTCTTTAGAGATCACTAGGAATCCAAGCTTTCAAGAGAATTTCAAGGCCTAAGAACCTCCATTATAAGATACATACCCTAAAGTTAAGCCTTGAAATCCCCCCTAAGCCCTTCCTTGAGAGCTTTAAACCTTGCCTCTGAAGCAAGCAAGCCACATATTTGAGCCTCTCTTGTGAATAAGCTTCTAGGATAACCCCTCACACTATCATTGGTCTATTCATTTAGTGATCCTCATCATAACGAGTCTCCTCCCATCTATGAAAGTATGTAAAGAGCGGGGAGCCTTAGCTAAGGTGACAATGGGTTATTGCTCCATTTGTTGCACTTCGCCTAGTAAGTAGCCCTCCAAAGATCCCCTTTGAGGACCCCTACTTGTCTGAGCGATAACAAGGCCTACACAAACACATGCAAAATTGTAAACCGGGTGAAAGGTGCAGGGCATTTAATTTCTAGATGGTATCGAAGCAAAGTTGAGGCTCAGACCTCCAATTTCATGCAACTGATAAAGAGGGAACCAAGCATTAAATTCTACAAACAGTGAACCAAAACCTTTGAAACTTTGCCAAAAACCCAAAGACTTTAGCAATTCAGAGGGAGGAAGGTTCTACTTCACAGATTTGCTCCATATTGTTGGTTGTGGGGTCATGGCTACTGGGTTGAGAGTAGAGGACAAATTGGCAGGGGCTAAAAACTTTGGCCCATGGAAGGAGAGAATTATGCTTATACTGGAGGAAGTAGAAGTGTGGGATGTTGTTGAAGCAGTTGTACAAGCACCTAATGATCCAGCTCAGTTGGTGGAGTTCAAAAACAAGAATGTGAAGGAAATTAGGATCCTTCTAGATGCCATCAAAGACCATTTATTCCCTCATGTTTCAGGGATGAGTTATGCCTATCACATGTGGGAGTCCTTGGTCTCTTTACACCAAAGTTCTAATGAGAATAGGAAGATGATGTTGAGACAAAACTTGCGCAACACCAAGATGACCAGGGCCGACAGTGTCACCTCATATCTCACCAAAGTGTCACAAGTGAAGGATGAGATAGCTGTCGTTGGAGAGGTTGTTCCAGAGGAACAATAGGTTAGGATTGCCTCAGATGGGTTCATTGAGAAGTGTGATGGTTTTATCCATGCTTGGTGGTCAGAGAGCACTTTCCTGGTTGGAGGAGGATGTGGGACGATTTCATCCAAGAGGAGTGCAAAGGGGGGTAGCAAGAGTGGTGGGGGAGGTGAAGAGGAGAATGTTACTCTTGTGACGAAGGGCGGGAAGAAGGCCAAGAAGGGGTCTTCTAGTGGAGCAAAGCAGGGGACAGGGAAGCAGAAGGCTAAGGAGACGGACATGAGCAAAGTGAAATGCTTTGCTTGTGGAAAGATGGGTCACTATGTTGTTCAGTGTCCCAACAAGAAGGGTAAGAAGAAACAAAGAGTTGCAGCTTCAGTTGATGTGGATGATTTTGCGGCTATATTTGATTCAGAGTGTGCTTTAGTGATGAGTTAAGCCACTCATGTCACATCATCCCATGCATGGTTAATTGACAGCGAAGCATCCCGCCATATGACCGAAGTTAGAGAGCACTTCACGAGCCTTTTAGACGATCATGTTGACTTGGAGATTGTGCTTGGAGACAACTCCAAAGTCAAAGTGGCAGGAATGGGGGCAGTTTCATTTCAGAGGGAGTCATTACCTCCTCTGAAGGTGACAGATGTTCTTTATGTCCCACGGTTGAAGGTGAGTTTGATATCAGTCTCTAGCTTGGAGGACAGGAGGTTTGAGGAAATATTTTGAAAGGGGCAAGTGTTGACATATCCCAAAGGATCTAGTATCAAGCATGCTCATGTGATTGGAGCTCATAGTGGGAGACTATACAGACTTATGTTTCAACCTCTTAAAGCTATGGTAACACAGACCAGTAGCATTGAGTTATGTGAGCTATGGCACAAGAGGATGACCCACCTGCACCATGGAGCTTTCAGGATGTTGAGGGAGATGGTTACAAGTTTGCCTGACTTCAACACAAAGCATCATAATGTGTGCAGGGAGGGTGATTTGGGAAAGTACACCAAGACACCTTTCCTGAGTAGTGACAACAGAGTTGCAAGTATCCTTCATTTGATTCATTTTAACATATGTGGTCCTATGTCCCATGTTTCATAGGGTGGATATGAGTATTATGTGACCTTCATTGATGACCACTTCAGGAAGACCTAGATTTACTTCCTGAAGACCAAGGATGAGGTGTTCCAAAGATTCCAAGACTTTAAGTCTCTTGTGGAGAACCAGAGAAGGAGGAAAATCAAGGTGTTGAGATCAGACAATGGGGGCAATATACTTCCATGGAGAAGAGAGATTTTTGTGGGCGTGTTGGCATCAAGAGGGAGCTCGTTGTGCCTTATAACCCCCAGCAGAATGGGGTTGCAGAGAGGAAGAACAGGACCATTGTGGGTGCAGCTAGAGCGATGTTGCATGATCAGAGTTTACCTTTCTTCTTGTGGGTCGAGGCGTGTAACATTGTTGTATATTTGTAGAACAGGAGCCCACACAGAGTCTTGGGGAGCAAGACTCCTGAGGAGGTATTTACCGACAAGAAGTCGAAAGTTGGGCACATCAAGATATTTGGGTGCCTTACATATTCACATGTCCCTGAGGAGAAGAAACTAAGTTAGAACCCACTGCTAAGAGGTGTATCGTAGTGGGTTACGGTGAGACCAGCAGATCCTGCCATACATATCTTCCTGCACAAAGGGGGCCACACTACAGGATTTAGGACCATCAAGTGGTACGTTAGGATCAATATGTTCACCTTCTTTAGGGGTGACAAGTCCATAGAATACATGTTCGTCTGGTCCAAGATCACCTGGTGCAGGCTCAGCAGGCATAGGATCTCAGAATCACGTATCTCCATTGTTTATAGTCAAGCCTTCCTTGTCAAGAGGAGAGGCGCCAACTGAGCATTTTCCCATACCACCATAGGAGGCTACTGCAGGGAAAAGGTAGCCAAGATGGTTTCAGGAGACCCTGAAGGAGGCTCGGGAGACAATGGGGAGACCCAACTGGTCAATGAGGGAGAGCAGACCACCAGAGAGGTTGGGTGGCTTTGTGGCAGATGTTGTGGAGACAGAGCCAGCTAGTTTTGAGGAGGCCGCCAGTCAGCAGATCTGTAGAGATGCCATGGTGGAGTATGCCTCTATCATAAAGAACGATGTCTGGGAGGTAGTAACATGCCCTAAGGGGAAGTCAGTGGTGACTTCCAGGTGGCTCTACAAGATCAAACATGCTGCAGATGGCAACGTGGAGAAGTTAAAAGCTTGATTTGTGGCACAAGGGTTCTCACAGGTAGAGGGAGTTGACTATGAGGAGACCTTTGCACCAGTTGCTCGTTATACTTCCATTAGAGCAGTGATATCTATAGCAGCTGAGATGGGATGGAGGATTCACCAAATGGATGTGAAGATCGCCTTTCTCAATGGTGTTATACAAGAGGAGGTGTACATTGAGCAGCCTGAGGGCTTTGAGTTGCGTGGAAGGGTGTCTCATGTGTGTAGGCTTAAGAAAGATTTGTATGGACTGAAGCAGGCACCGAGGGCATGGTACAAGAGGATAGATGCCTACTTGTAGCAGATGGGTTTCCAAAAGAGTGATGCAGATCCGAACCTATATTTTATCTTGGTAGGTGACAATCCACTGACTTTGGTTCTGTATGTGGATGACTTGTTTATTACAGGGGAGGACAGACTCATCCAACACTGCAAGAGAGATCTTGCTTCATAGTTTGATAATTTTTATATCGGGCTGATGCATTACTTTCTGGAGTTGGGGGTTTGGAAGGAGGATGGGCATATCTTCGTGGGCCAAGGTAGGTATGCATGTGATATCTTGACGAGATTTTTTATGGATGGTTGCAAGCCTATGGCTACTCCTATGATCACCAACTGGAAGAAATTCCATGCTTCAGATCTCGAGTTGGTGAACCCCACTTTGTATCGACAGTTGATCGATTCATTGATGTATCTGGTCAACACTAGACTGGATATTTGTTTCGCAGTCAACACATTGAGTCAGATTATGATGGAGCTGCAGAGAGTACACTGGGTGGCTACAAAACATGAGTTGAGGTACTTACAGGGCACAATGGATTATGGTCTGGACTATGTCAGATGTGTTGGAGTCAGATTGATTGGTTGCACAGACTCAAATTGGGTTGGCAGTGCCAGTGACCTGAAGAGTACTTCCGAATGTTGTTTCTCGTTGGGCTCGACAGTTGTGTCATGGTTCAACGGGAAACAGAGATCAGTGGCATTGAGCAGCGCAGAGGCAGAGTATACGACAGTTAATCAGGCAGGGTGCAAGGCATTGTGGCTTCGCAAGATGCTTTATGGTTTATTTGGTCTAATGTTGAGACCAACTATGATATACTGTGATAATCAGAGTTGTTTTAAACTCTCTCAGAATCCACTATTTCATGACCGGTCAAAACATATCGAGATCATATAACACTTCATCAAATACTGGGTTTAGCAAGGGGCCGTGAAGCTTGAGTATATATCCACTGATGATCAGGTAGCAGACATTCTCACCAAATCATTCCCAAGGGGAAAGCATGTATTTTTCAGAGACAAGATGGGAGTGATGAGCAACACCTTCCTTCGTAAGACAGAGTGTTCAAAACAATGGCAAGGAGAGGTGTTACTTGGCTTTTATCCCTTTTAGCCTAGTGAGCACATAAATGACTTTTGTCTCAATGACATTTATGAGTTATATTTATGTCATAGGTGGAAAAGGTACTTAGAAGTGTTGTACCATGTACTTTTTTCTAATATTAAAGTCACTTGTACTTTATAAAGTGACTTTATGTTAAAAGTACTAAGTGTACTTTTTAATATTAAAGTGAGGTGAAAAATCACTTTATGGCAAAAATTAGAAAAGGTAGACAACTTGAAAAAAGTACTAGGAGACTTTTAAGTGATAGGGCCAATGTATGAGGGCGGTCATTTGGAAGAATTGATCTCAACCACACATCTTGAGATTTGAGGATGAAATCTCAACCATTGGATCCTAGGTTTAGGGATTCAATCTTTTCCAAGGAGACAAAAGAAGAAAAGGGAAACCATTCTTCACTTCATACTTGAGAGAGAGAGCATGAGGAGGAGAGTTAAGGAGAAAACTTCAAGGAAGACGAGAATTTGCAGCTGAGAGAAAGGGGCTCGAATTCCAAGGACATTGTACAAATAGAAGCACGATTTTCTATGTGAGAGAGAGAGAGAGATAGCACAAAAATCAAGGAGAAAAGGCACAATTTTCAAAGAGGCAACTCGTGTACCACATTGAGGTACAAAGGTCAAGGTAACTCGTATACCACGATTTGCTCCCTCCAACACTCATATACCCGAGTGTGGGCTACCCTCATCATAGCTACCCTTGTACCATAACATGTGGCCTGGAGCCTTCCCTTGATCCCCACTTCGTTCCATCAATATATCACATGCCATCTACCCATTGATGGTTGTACCATGAACATGTCAACCCCTTTAAAGACTAAAACCACCTAATAGCGTCCTTGGTTAACTCCCTTATTGAGCTTGGAGACACCTATACATGCCAAAGCCAACTACAAAAGGGTATGCCACCATGAAGAGCCCAATTGATTCCATGATTTGTAAGCTCTTTTACTTGATTACTTTAGATTTGTTGTATTAGAGGGCAAGGGAACGCATTGGATCTTATGCAGTACTGTGGGTGAGTTCCCACTTGGGATTTAGTCTCCCTATACGTAGTCCAAGCCCTCCAAAGGGCAACACTGGCACTTGTAGGGTGAGCGTTGAGAACCATGGGTCTCCACCTTAGCAGAGAATACTTCATGGATCCCCAACACCATCCAGTGATTACTCGTGTTCCACCTTTTGGATGAGAATGATGCACTTGGATCACCATGCCCAGTTGGCTTCACACTTGTAGCATACACTTGACAGAGGTTCCAGTGTCCAGATGAGGATGTGTCTCACTACAGGAGACAAAGGGAGGGCTTATGTCATCATTCTAGTCCTTACATATGGTTTACAAGCATTATCGATCCACTTGGAGACCCATGAGGATGTCATAGTGCCCCCACACCCACTCAAGGACACCACCTATGTCTTGCATGGATATCAACGCGCCAACCCCTTGTCCACTATATTCGGAGTCCATTCTCTCACCATGGACCACTTTGGACTTCATTAGGCCTTCTCAAAGGCCCAACGACTCATTATGTTGATTATTTTTCCCTCTTTAGAAGCTTATTTTTATGCTAATGAACTATCTTGGTGGGCTTCTCACCAAGGGATGTTATTATTGCATATTATTTTATTATTTAGGACTTAATTAGGCCTAATTAGGCAAATCGAACTCTTTAGAGGGGATATAAAGTGATGAGAGGCTCATTCATTCCTTTCATCATGACTTGTTTGGGTTTAGCAACTCTTGTAAGAATTTTGCATTCCCTTTTGGAGGACAAGTTTGGTTTCATGGATGAATTTTGATGTTTGGATACTATTATCTTGATCTTGGAGCTTCAAATTTGTCTTGATTTGATGATTAGATATACTTGTTGTACATGTAAGTGCTCTTTTTCATGTCTATTCTTTACTATTATCTTGTCACCTGAATGTTGCTGGGATTTTTGCTCTCTAGGTCTAAAATTGCCTCTAATTTATGCAAAATTGTGGATTTTTTTATCTATTGTAGCGTTGCATATATTACATGTGTCATGTATAAATGGGTGAATGTTCCTAAACGTTATTTTCATTGAATATACGTTGGTAAGTCATCAATTCTTAAACATCGAAGTATAATTCCTTTAGTAGTTGTTGCATGCCCTAACTTGCCATGCGGAGTTGTCTAAAGGTCTCCTTGATTGGTATACTCTCTCCATATTACAAATTCACCTTAACTCCATATCTGCCAAAGGCAAGGCATTGATCCAATAACTAGTGGTCACTTAAATGATTATTTTTCTCTCCTTTTTCATCAACTTGTAGACCTAGACCTAATAGGTCATCTAGGGCATCAATCGAATTCCTTTTAGCCATCCAAGCACCTCGATTTTTGTTCCACTACTGCACTAGGGTTTTCTCTAGAGGTCCTCCAAGTTTGAGGCAAATCCGATAGTGGAATCCCAAGATATAGCAAGCCCTAGCCACAAGACCAATTATTGCCCTAGGTTGATTTGGGTTAGTGTCCTCATTTGGATCATTGCATTCAAATCTCAAAAGAAAATTAGTCCATTGATCCTATTCTCTTCCCTAATTAAGTCAAACTCTTCCTTGATTGATCAACTCCACATCCTTGACCTAGTTGGGCCCACTTAGGTTCTTTGTGGTCCCACAAGTTTGTAACTCACATTCCATAAGGATTAAAAAGAATCCATTTCTCCATAAGGATACTTAAGTCTAGGAAGCCCATTGTCAAGGCATATCCTCTAAACCTAAGCTTAAGCATCCTCTTAGGCTTTAGCCCTTCTTAGAGGGCCTATCACCTTGCATATCAAGCAAGCTAGTTATTCAATTGAGTCTCTCTTGTGAATAGGCTTTAGGAATCACCCCCATATCTTATAATTGATCCATCTATTCTCGTGATTCCTCTCATATTAGGACTCCTATCGGTGAAAGTCTGCAAAGAGCAGGGAGCTTTAGCTAAGGTGACAGTGGGCTATCGCTCCATTGTTTCCCCTTGAACAAGTAGTTGCTCTATAGGATCCCTCCTAGGACCCCTGATAGTTTGAGTGGTAACATTTTGGCATCGTTGTAGGGGAGGAAGCAGGTCTACCTCCCTAGTGAATCATTGAGGAATTGTTTCTCTAACAACAATATAGATATTCCTCTGGCGACTCCACAACACCATTCTTAGAATGGAGAATCCTGAAATCTTAACATACCACCAAAGAAATAATGAAACACCTCATCCTCCATTCTTTGACAAGGTACTCAATAAAAGGAAGCATAAGCATGAATTTTTCGTTCCTTTTAACTTTTCCAATTTTCTTGGTGCCCTTCTTTGCCCTCCTCCTGAAGACCCAGATAGGCCAAAAATCACTGGAAAGGAGGATCTCCAAAAGCATCTCTCGAATTTTGAATATCGACTATGTGATCCATCCTATAGTGAATGCACCCGCATGATCTCCTTTGCCATGACTCTTGAAGGGAATGCCCAAGTATGGTATTCATCCTTACCCGCATCCTGCATTTCTTCCTAGGGTGATTTTGCTAGGGCATTTAAGAAGAGATGGTTTCATGAAAGTGATGTAGTCGAATTGTAAAAAGGCCTCCTATGTAGTAAAAAGGGTGATAATGAATCCATTGCAGAATTCAACCAAAGATTCAACATGATGACCCATTATATTCCCCAAGAGTTGAGCCCCCCAAAGGAGGTGACTCTAGTTGCATACTTCAACGCTTTCACTGGAAGATTGGCCTTGGATGTTAGAAACAAGAAGCCCACTAACCTTTTCCAAGCCCAAAGCATTACATTTGACCTTGATCAAGCCATGGAAGAAACATCCATTAACATAGTGCAAATTGATGACCTTGGCATTCCCATGAGAAGTGAAGACTCACCCCCTTCTAAAGGGAAAACATTGCCCAAAATTAGCAAGGGAAAAAGGAAATGGTACAAGAAAAATCCCCCAGATCAAGCTACCTTGAGTCTTCCCCTAAGGTTGGCCTTAAATATAAATGACCCCTTTTACATAGCCATACGTATCAAAGGTCACACCCTAAGGAATTGCATCTTGAATTTTTCAACCCCTATTCACATCATGCCCTTAAGTATAATGAAAAAGCTTCGACTAAAATTTTCAAATGAATGCATCAATAAGTTGGTCCTAAATTTCAAAGAAGTCAAGGGACTTGGGGAAGAGGAAGGGGAGGAGGTTTTTTTTTCCATACATATACTAAAAAAAAGTTTCACCATAAACATAGTCATCATAGAGATGAATCCAAAATGGGGGATGATCATATCCAAGCAACGATTCGAGAATCCGAGAATGTCCATAAACAAAGATAAATCTAGTGTCTATCTCCCTATGAGTGAAAACTTCTACGCATCCATTCCTAGGCATGAATTTTTTCCCCCATGATTGCTTCTTTAAAAAATCCCAACGAAGACCTTAAGGAAGAAAATGTTGAGCTCAGGGAATGGAGGATCTTTAAAAATGAGGTTGTTAAAGTCCCACACCCTCAAGGAATTTGGATAACATATTTTGATGGAGCTCATTCGAAGTCAGGGGTTGGGGCTAGTATTGTTATCATTTCTCCATCTTAGGAATATTTCATGTTTTCCCTAAGATTCCAATTTGCATGTACTAACAATTTCGTTGAATATGAAGCCCTATTATTAGGACTTGAGGCTACACAAACAAGAAAAATTCAACATTTGCTAATAATAGGGGACTCTGACTTGGTTGTTTCACAAATAAGAGGAACCTTCAACACCAAACACAATAGATTGAAACCATATAGGGAAAGAATCACACGCATGATCAAAGGCTTCGAAAAGGTTTCCTTCTGAGCCCTTTCTCGATCCTTTAATTGTGTGGCCAACGCCCTAGTTGTGGCAACATCTACCTCCTTGGTAGTTGACAATGATACTTTAAAGCTAGGTAGATGTGTGGTTGACACCATTTACAGACCTTTTATTCCCGACTATGAAGACCATTGGCTCTTATTCGAAAATGACAAGGAGATAAACAACTTCCTCCAAAATCATGAAGAACCATCCAAGAGGAAGGAGGATCTAATCAATGAGCAGCATTTCGATAGGGGTGATCATAACATAACCAAGCCTAACACCCATGATTCATTTGATACAATAGACCTAAACCTGGGATCAAAGACCTCCCCTCAAATGGTTAAAATTGGGAAACGAATCTCCAAAGAAGAAAAGGATGAACTTGAAAAACTACCAAGGGAATTCAAGGATGTGTTTGCTTGGTCTTACGATGACCTCAAAGCTTATAGCCCTAAGATCATACAACACACCAACCCTCTCAAAGAAGGAGCCAAACTTGTCCGACAAAAATTAAGACAAAAGAATCCCACGCTTGCTCCCCTAGTAAAAGAAGAACTTCAAAAGATAGTTGACGCTGGAATTATCACTCCCGTACGACATTCATCCTGGATTTCTAACCCTGTGATCACCCACAAAAAGACTAGCAACATTAGAATGTGTATCAATTTTAGGGATCTTAACGAGTTGTGCCTAATGGAAAACTACCCATTACCAAACATGGAAAGCCTCCTGCAAAGAATAACAAGGTCACAAATGATGTCATTTCTTGATGGTTTTTCTGGGTACAACAAAGTCA
The DNA here is from genome assembly GCA_031772625.1 of Pinus tabuliformis. NCBI lineage: Eukaryota > Viridiplantae > Streptophyta > Pinopsida > Pinales > Pinaceae > Pinus > Pinus tabuliformis. Next base: position 1,183,383,247 of record CM062820.1, on the reverse strand, counting down.
TTGTAAATGAGGAAGATCGTCTGAAAACTGTCTTTACCACAATATGGGGAACTTACATGTACCATAGGATGCAATTTGGTTTGTTCAATGTCGGGTCCACTTTCCAAAGAGCCATGGATTTCGCCTTTAGAGATCTCATTGGGAAGATCATGGAAATATAGCAGGATGATTTAACCGTGGCTTCCAAAGAAAGAAAGGATCATTTCAAGCACTAGAGAAAGGTATTCGAAAAATGTCGGCAATATAGCATATCCCTCAATCCCAAGAAGTCTATCTTTGGGGTCGATGAGGATAAATTGCTTGGGCGTGTGTTATCCAAGGACAGAATTAGCATTGACCCTGAGAGAATCCAAGTGATCAAGAACATACCTCCCCCAAAGGACAAAGGTGCCTTAAGATCATTCTTTGGTAAAATCAATTTTGTGAGAAGGTTCATACCAAATTTTACAGAAATCGTCAAACCCATAAACAACCTCTTGAAGAAAGACACTCCCTACATATGGGACGATACTAAGAATAGTGCTTTCCAAGAAATCCATGAAAGAATTGCTTCTGCCCCTGTCTTAGCCAGTCCTGATTATGCCAAGGATTTCATTATTTGCCCATTTGCTTCTAAAGGTACTTTTGTTGGTATACTCATGCAAAAGGATGACGAAGGAAGAGAATGACCAACAGCCTTCATGATTAAACTGCTTTGGGATGTTGAGGCAAGGTACACTATCACTGAAAAGCAATCCTACACCCTTGTCAAGCCCCTCAAGTATTTTAGAGTGTATGTGGGATACAACAAGATACATGCATATGTCCCTTACCCCGTTGTGAGAGATGTGTTTGCACAATCTGATTGCCCTAGATCTAGGGGGAAGTGGGTAGCTAAAATACAAGAATATGACCTTGATATCCACCCTAAGAAAATCCTCAAAGGTCAAGGCTTGGTTGAGATGTCGACCGATGTTAATTTTAGGTATGTTCTATGGTTAGAGCAATTTATTTCAATTTTCACAGTTAGCTCAATATCTTTTCTAGATTAGCAATCACATCAGCATAATAGTAAATTGCAGATAGAACATAAACATAAATCACAGAAGACAAGCCAAGACAAGAGGACACAAGATGTGGTGCTAGCCAGGGACAAACCCCAATGTGGGGAAACCCTTTATCAATTCTTCTTATATGTTCTTCAATAGTTCAGCAGAGAGAGAGATAATACATTTACAACAAAAGTCAACACTTTGACTTATCTAAATTTGAGCATCGATCATCTCTAAAAAGATGATACATTTGGTAGCTGAACTCAGTTGAAGACATGTTTCTTCAACTAATTCTCCACGGTGACTCCATCACCATGCTGCACCTATCATTGTGCTGCACCTCATCATCATGCTGCGCCATGTTGTACCCATCATCACTATTGTACATTTCATCCTACTTCACTAATCATGATTGTACCCATCACCGTACTGCATCATGTACCATTGTTGTCCCATTGTTGTAGCAATGATGCACCATGTCCAACAACTACACCATGTTGCTCCATTACTTCTATCATGTTGCCACACTGCTTTAGTCATGCTGCCATACTACCTTAGCTGTTGGCTATGGTCTATGGCCTAGCCCAGCAACAAGATAGACTATGATCCATGCAATAGTCAACAATTTGACCCAATACACGACAAACTCTTACTTCAAGTTTGTTGCCCAACCACTATGGAAACTGTCATTAGTCTAGGGCATCTAATCATGAGATCTGCCCTCATCTCATTGACTTCCACAAGCCTCCTTAACATGATCCAAATCTGATCCTCATCTAGGATCCAACACCTACAAGAATCGTTGCTACAATATTGTTGTACTGTTGTTCCTAGTTAGGGCATGTGCACGCTGCAACAATCCATATCAACCCACACAAACAGCCTCCAAATGACTGCGACCTAGTCAAGGTAAAGTGTTGCCTCCATATGTTGTTGTTATGGGCATATGGTAGCCTCTCAAGTCTACATGCAGCCCTGTTTTGGAGTGGCTAAGCCTGCGGCCTACCACAGATCTTTGTAGCACCCTAACAACCCTCCAAAATAGTCAAACCTTACCTCTTTCTCCCCTCAAACTGTGCGTAATTCTCCTTTCCTATCTCAGCCTCCCTGCAAGTGTGAACAGACCTCATTTAGAATAGCGTATGACTGTGAATGACTACGTCTAGGGTACTCAAGAACAGCAGCATTAGACCTGCGTTTAGACCTCTCCATACAGCGTTATGGAAGCCTCCTTCACAGCGTTAAATCTTCTCCTTCCAGAGAGTGTTAAGGTCTTCTTTGACTGTGATAAGTTTTCTCCTTCCTGACTGCAATTAGGATGTCTCCTTATCTGTGATAAGGCCTCTTCTAAGACAGCATAGGAGAGCCTCCTTAAGGGTAGCGTAGGTGCCTCCCTTCAATGGTAATCATCTTTCAAGACTGTATCCATAGTGCTTGCATGTAGGTCTCTTTACACAGTGTCTAGGGCTAGGGCATCTCCTTTAGGACAACTCCCTTAGTCTCCTTTCCTCTTGTGTCTAAGGCTTCATCATCTAGATTTCTCTTGCCACTAAAACCCAGAACAAGTGGAGAGAAATCAAGAGTGAAGTGTGTGTGCAAATGACTATCAGATCACCTCCTTTTATACTAAAACATAGAGCACACACGAGGGTTATTTGGTTGTTGGCCGACCTTGACGAATTGTCCCATAACACAAATAAATTCATATCTCCATGAATACTTATCGAAATCGGATGATCTTTAGATCAATCCTACGCCTCTCGATCAGAGGGATCCAAGAAAAACATCAACTGCCATAAATAAGATGACCCACATGGAGTTTGGCCCTAGTTTCCAATTTTAACACTCCCTCTCAACTAGGGAGAACTCCATCCGCTCATCCATCTGCCAAACTATACTATCTCTGCCATCAATGGCCTGCACTGCTCTGCTCTACGTTGCTGAACCATGAAGAAGAAGAATTGATCGAGAATGTCTCATACCATTCTCTACTAACCCGAAGTTAGTCCCATATGAAGATAGTGTGTCATACCACTCTTACTGATCCCAGATCAGTGCCAAGAGAGAGTGAGTTATATCACTCTTACTAACTCGAAGTCAGTTTCATTGATCCCAGATCAATATCACAAGAGTGTCTCAAACCACTCATACTGACCCGAAGTCAGTTTCATTGATCCCACATCAATATCAAGAGAGTCTCAAACCACTCATACTGATCCCAGATCAGTTCCAAGAGAGAGTGAGCTATATCACTCTTACTGACCCGAAGTCAGTTCCAATTGATCCCAGATCAATGTCGGTCATCCTAGCATAGCGAGTATGGTAGATACACGATGCGTCCATTGACACTACTATGGTCCCTAACCCCACTTCCCTACTCATTAGCCAAATGAGAGGTACATCCCATGAGTCCCAGACTGCATGGGTAGGCTGCCTCCACAGGAGAACCACTCATCGTGTCCATAAGTCGCCATGGGGTATCACAGGGGAAGGTTGAACCATTCACCCTGTACACAGCGCACCATTAGGGAAGAGTGAGTCGCCCTATGGTCGCTTGTTGCTCCAAGAAGTACCCCAAGCCCCCCGAAGCCCCCAGAGCTCAATGCATGCATCATACAGGACCCTCATAAAAGGGTCTCTCAACGACTCCAAGTCGTTCTGGAAAGACACAAATTTGACCTTTCCTCAGGGCTTCGACAGAATGTCTACAACCCGCACATCAGTCCCAATACGATGGAGCCTTCTTGCTCATCGATGTACCATATCCGAGATAAAGTGGTGCCTAATGTCTATATGCTTCGAGCGATCATAACAGATGGGATTCCTCAACAGTCGAAGCCCCCTTTGGTTGTCACAGAAGATCACAGTGGTATCCATCATGTGTCAAACATCTCACTAAAGAGCTTCCTCAACTAGGCAGCATCACACAAGGTCATACTCGTAGCTATGTATTCGGTCTCAGCGGTGCTCAAAGCAACCATCTTCTGCTTCCTGCTCATCCAAGATATCGAAGCAGAACCCAAAGAGAACCAGCACTTAGACTTGCTCTTGCGATCCTCGACACTACCTACCCAATCAGCGTTCGAATAATCATGGAGCTTCACATTTCTGGCAGTGTATCTCAATCCATGAGAGAATATGCCCCTAAGATATCTTAGAAGATTCTTGGCACCAATCCAGTGAGGCTCAACCATATGTGAGCTCAACATGCTAACTGCAAAACATATATTCGGACTGGAGTTCACCAAGAACATCAACGCTAGAATGAGTTTATGAAACTCAGAGGCATTTCCCAAATCAGATTTAGCATCCCTACCACATGACTTCTAAAAGTTAAGATCCATCGAGGTAGTCACGGGCTTGCAGTTCACCATTCCAAATCTGGAATCCAACTTCCTCTTACTTTTGTAAATGAGAGGGTCTGCACCTGTCAGAAAGAGGTCGTCCTCACAAAGTGCCAGTATGAGAGGTCTATCATCCACAACCTTCAAGCAAAGGTTTGGATCGGCTTCACTCCTAGTGAAACTCAACTTCATCAAACAGCGATCAATCCTCTCATATTAAGCCCAGGGTGTTTTGCTTCAAGCCAAAGAGGGCTTTCTTCCACCTGCATACATAATATTCCCGATCATGAATCTCAAACCCCTCGGGTTGTTCCAAACCTGTGGACCTGCTACATGACGAGAATGGTCCCCTTGAAAGATTTTCCTTCGGTACATCTCGGACATGTACCTTCATGCTCTTCTTGAATTCAAGCATCCTTGTCACCATCTCACTCACATCGGCTAGGGCCCCATAATAAACATACCTACGGTGCTATCGATGAGATGCATCAACTGACATGGTCCCCAATGGACTTCTTGCAACTTGATACAAATTGTTAACCCTGAACCCATGAGCAAAATCATCTTTGAAAATTTCATTTTCAAACACGTACCTTTCCATCGATGAATGCCACCTTGAAACCTTTCGACTTCCATTGCCGAAATGGACACCAGGTTCTTCTTGTGATCAGGTACATAAAAAGATTCTTGTAAATGAATCGAGTTACCCTCATTCAATTGAAGGGTAACATTCCCTACACCCTTTTCGGGATAGGTGGCATTGACTCCACGTATAATCCCACGATTGTTTTCATCTCTACCAAATTAGAGAGTGCTTCTTTTATCCGATGAAGTGCCTTCAAGCACTACAATCAATTAGACAGATTCCCAAAGAGTTTGGATGACAGGGTCAATATAAGATAATGCTTCTTTATCTTATCAGAAACAACATTTGATTCTTCATTCCTGGGGTTCCAAGCTTTCTTTGAAGAGTCGGCTATTTCCTTAATGACCTGCATTACCTGTCATTCCTCTGATCATCAAAGATGTCCCTGGAATGATTGTTATCATCATCAAGTGATGTGTCCCTACCATTTGGACACTCCGTTGCATAATGGCCGAACTTATTACAAACAAGGCATTTGCCTTTCCTTCCACCCTTAGATCCGGACTTCCCATTGAAGTGATCTTTGGGTAGGCCATCAGAAGCTTCTGCTGCGCCATTCTAATAATATTCTCTGCTTCGACTTCACACTTAGTGGATTTGAAGAAGGATGAGGAATCCATTGAGCCTTTTGTCCTTTACCAACTGTCTTCAGTGATTTCTCTCTCAATTTTGCTTGGGCTTGGTCTTCACCTCAACTCTAATACCATGTTAATTGTAGGTATGTTCTATGGTTAGAGCAATTTATTTCAATTTTCACAGTTAGCTCAATATCTTTTCTAGATTAGCGATCACATCAGCATAATAGTAAATTGCAGATAGAACATAAACATAAATCGCAGAAGACAAGCCAAGACAAGAGGACACAAGATGTGGCGTTAGCCAGGGACAAACCCCAATGTGGGGAAACCCTTGATCAATTCTTCTTATATGTTCTTCAATAGTTCAGCAGAGAGAGAGAGATAGTACATTTACAACAGAAGTCAACACTTAGACTTATCTAGATAAGAGGATAGATCATCTCTAAGAAGATGAGATCAGTTGAAGACATGCTACTTCAACTGATTCTCCAAGGTGACTCCTTCACCTATCATTGTGCTGCATCTCGTCATCATGTTGCACTTCACCGTGCTGCACTGCTGCACCCATCATCACAATGCTGCATCTTATCATGCTTTATGACTGTGCCCATCACTGTACAACATCTCCTCTTGCTGCACTATGCTGAGCTCTTCATTGCAGTATGCTGCACCCAAATGCATGCTGCAATACAATCTTGTTGCTGCCATATATTCTTGATCCTGTCATATGTTCTTGTTGTTGTCATATGCTCTTGTCGCTGTCATATGTTCTTGCTGCTACCCTATGTTCATCATTACCATGTTGTACTATTGCATCTCCATACTGCACCATGTTTCCACTCCTTTTATCACAATGTTGCACTTGGTTACCAAGCACACCATGCTGCACCTCATCATCATCATGCACCTCATCATCATCCTGCACCTTACTGTGTTGCACCATGTTGTACCCATCATCACTATGCTGCATTTCATTATACTTCACTAATCATGACTGTACCCATCATTGTATTGCATCATGTACCATTGTTGTCCCATTGTTGTACCAATGTTGCAACATGTCCAGCAACTACACCATGTTGCTCCATTACTTCTGTCATGTTGCCACACTGCTTTAGTCATGCTGCCATACTGCCTTAGTTGTTGGCTATGGCCTATGGCCTAGCCCAGCAGCGAGATAGACTATGATCCATGCAATAGTCAACACTTTGACCCAATACACGACAAACTCTTACTTCAAGTTTGTTGCCCAACCACTGTGGAAACTGTCACTAGTCTAGGGCATCTAATCATGAGATCTGCCCTCATCTCATTGACTTCCACAGGCCTCCTTAACACGATCCAAATCTGATCCTCATCTAGGATCCAACACCTACAAGAATCGCTGCTGCAATATTGTTGTACTGTTGTTCCTAGTTAGGGCATGTGCACGCTGCAACAATCCTTATCAACCCACACAAACAGCCTCCAAATGACTACGACCTAGTCAAGGTAAAGTGTTACCTCCATATGTTGTTGTTCTGGGCATATGGCAGCCTCTCAAGTCTACACGCAGCCCTATTTTGGAGTGGCTAAGCCTGCGGCCTAGCACAGATCTTTGCGGCACCCTAACAGCCTTCCAAAACAGTCAAACCTTAACTCTTTCTCCCTTCAAACAGTGTGCAATTCTCCTTTCCTAACTCGGCCTCCCTGCAAGTGTGAACAAAGCTCATTTAGAATAGCATATGACTGTGAATGACTACGTCTAGGGTACTCAAGAACAACAGCATTAGACCTGCGTTTAGACCTCTCCACACAGCGTTATGGAAGCCTCCTTCACAGCGTTAAATCTTCTCCTTCAAGACAACGTTAAGGTTTTCTTTGACTCTGATAAGGTTTCTCCTTCATGACTGCAATTAGGACGTCTCCTTTTCTATGATAAGGCCTCTTCTAGGACAGCGTAGGAGAGCCTCCTTAAGGGCAACGTAGGTGCCTCCCTTCAATGATAATCATCTTTCAAGACTGCGTCCATAGTGCTTGCGTCTAGGTCTCTTTAGACAGTGTCTAGGGCTAGGGAATCTCCTCTAGGACAGCTCCCTTAGTCTCCTTTCCTCCTGCGTCTAGGGCTTCATCATCTAGATTGCTCTTGCCACTAAAACCCAGAACAAGTGGAGAGAAATCAAGCGTGAAGCTTGTGTGCAAATGACTATCAAGTCACCTCCTTTTATACTAAAACGTTGAGCACACTTGGGGGTTATTTGGTTGCCGGCAGACCTTGAAGAATTGTCCCATAACACAAATAAATTCATATCTCCATGAATACTTATCGAAATCGGATGATCTTTAGATCAATCCTACACCTCTCGATGAGAGGAATCCAAGAAAAATATCAGCTGCCATAAATAAGATGACCCATGTGGAGTTTGGCCCTAGTTGCCAATTTTAACAACCGAAAATAATAACGAAGTCATTCAAGAAGGAGAAGATGAGCAGGTATGTGCCACCTCTATTTATTTGGAAGGAGATGATTGGTATAAGGACATCATCTATTATTTGTGCAACTTGTCAGCTCCGCCTCACCTCACTGATCACAAAAGAAGATCCTTGAGATTGAAAGCATCTAAGTTTTGTCTGACCCAAGATGGCCTTGGTTGGATGAGTCTTGATGGAGTGATCCTTCGATGTGTCAATAAGGAAGAGTCTGAGAAGCTAATGGAAGAATTCCACGTTGGATTTTGTGGGGGGCATTATGTCGCTAAGACTACCACTCACAAAATCCTGAGAGCTAGTTATTACTAGCTGACCATCTTTGTTGATACATTAAACTTTGTAAAATGATGCCAACCGTGTCAATTATCTGTTGTGAAACAATATACTACCATGCCATTAAGAAATGTTGTTGTAGATGCATCATTCCAACAATGGGGCCTTGATTTCATTGGTGAAGTCAAGGATAACTCTAGCCATGGGCACAAATGGATTCTCACAACCACTAATTATTTCACAAAATGGGTTAAGGCCATACCAACTAAGAAAGCAACTGACCAAGTAGTCATGGACTTCCTTGAGTACAAAATTACTACCAGGTTCGGTGTTCCCGCCAAGATTGTCACTGACAATGTTAAGGCATCTCATTCCTTGGCTTTGACATACCTGTGTAATAAATATGATATAATATTGTTACATTCATCTAACTATTACACTTAAGGAAATGGCCAAGCTGAATCAAGCAATAAGAACCTCATAAAGATAATCAAGCGAACAGTTGGGTGAAATAAAAGGAATTGGGATAGCAAGATTAAGTATGCTCTATGGGCCGACCGAACGGTTGTAAAGGCATCAACCGAATTTAGCCCATTTCAATTAGTCTATGGTGTTGAAGCCAAATTACCTATCCAATTCCAGTTGCCCACCCTTGAATGCCTAAAAGTTTTCCCTGACCAACAAGGCGTTATTCAAACTCATATTGAACAACTTGTTGAAGCTGATGAAAATAGAAGGAAGCCCTTGATCATCTTGGTCGCAGTCACGATAAAATGAAGGTTGCTTTTGATAAACATGTCTGAAATAAGGCCTTTAAACACAATGACCTGGTGCTTTTGTGGGATAAAAGAAGGGAGAAGCCTGGCATGCATAAGAAATGGGATAACCTGTGGATAGGCCCCTTTAGGATAGCTAACATAGTAGGCATAAATTATTACCATTTAGAAACTCTTGATGGAGAGTTTGTTCCTCTTCCTGTGAATGGGTAGCTCTTTAAAGAGTATTAACTTGAGGGCACTTGACATTGTATCATATGCATGTTAGGGTAGGATGCATTTCATGCTCATTTTCTCATTAGAAGTATTATCATACGATATTATCATGATAGACTAGCTGCATTTAGAATAAATTTTATTTTCTTGTTGATTTTATGGCCAAATACTAAGCATAGGTATAAGACACCACGAAACCATGTTGCCCCGTGTGCTTGATCTTTGATATGTGCAGGTAACAAGTTTGCGGTCCCAAGAGATTGTTGGTGTTCTCATGACCTCCCATTCGAGTACATTCATGCACTCTTCTGAGAGCTCATGTCCCAGTTGGAGCTAGATGTTACCCACCACCTGTGGGTAGTATCCATAGAAGAAATGTTTTCTCGTAGATGGTCCTCAGTCGGCGGCCAACAACCACCAAATAGCACGATGTGCCACTATCTCCGCCACCTGAGCCAGCCATGTGGTCCCTCACCCATCTCTTATGATCGTATGTTTGAAGGTGGGGCTTGTTACCCACCATTTTGTGGGTGATATACCTAGGAGAAATTTGTTTTCTCCAAGATGGTCCTCAACCAGTAGCCAGCAGCCACTAGCTAGCTCATTCTGCCATTTCTCCGCCACCTAAGCTAGCCATGTGGTCTCTCACCCATCTGCCATGATCTTGAAGGTGGGCCTCCAGAACCTAAAGCTTTTCCTTGTCATTTGGTCATTGAGTATTGTAGTTTGCTTATCATGGACACTTCTGGGCATGGATTAATGGGGGGATTCGGCAGAAAGAATGGGTTAGGTCTGTGCTCTTGTCCCCTAGACCCCTTTTGGATATTAACCTTGGATTTTAGTCTCGTGGGATCTCTTTTACTGACCATTTGGCTTTAGGGATGGTATTTCACGGGAAACCCTGAATTTAGTTGTGTGATCCTGCTCCCTTATCCGCTTATATTACCCCCTTTCCACACATTATCATCACATTCATCATTTCTCCCACTTGGGTCCACATTCCTCCATTGGGTCCACATAGGGTTAGCTTGCCCTTTCCCCTTGCCCACACCCTTGGGTCAAGCTTGGAATGATTCTTGTAGATTGATGCAACTAAAAATAAAGACAAAAACATATTTGGCCACATTCAACAGGAAAATGTACCACAAAATGCAAAAGATGGTCGGAACAAACATATTTAGCACGTGGGAAAAAGCCAATACATGAGCTCTACCCCATCATCATGGCCATCACCCTGGTTCCTATAGGCTCTATGAGCCTCCTTCATCATATAGCAACCCATGATTGTCCCAACCCCTGGTGGGCAATAAACTGCCCTACCTTAAAAGGGGGTATTCACTGTTATATCTTATGCATCATGCTCTTACACCTTGAGCCTCGAGCAGTTAATCAAAGAAAATCATAAAAAGGCAAAAGTCATATAAGGAAGGGTGGAAAAATCAAGGTCGGAGCACCTCATGTACAATGATTTCTCCCTCCTATACAACACTCCATGGATCCCCGAGGATGGTCAAAGATGCTCGAGATACTCCCATTGGACGAGGAAGATGCACCTGGTTCACCTTTGCCCAATCAGCCCCACAAATGTTCCATGCACTTGGCAACTGACCTAGGACTTGTAGGATGATGTGGCATCCCCTACACCATCATAAGAGCCTTTGGAGACAATCTACAGGCATCTTCAACCCATTTGGAGACCCATGAAGTTATTATTGTGCCCCCCCCCCCCCCCCCACACCCATTGGGAGCACCACAGGGTAATTGTTTGGAGAACAAGGGCCCAACCCCTTTGTCCATCACTTTTGAGGGTCCTACTCTTCATTATGGCACCCATGGACCTCATCAGGCCTCTTAGAGGGCTCTGTGACATGTATTATTCATCATTTGACCTCTTAAGAGGCATATTCTTTCATTTGTGAGCTAGTTTGGTGGGCTTGTCACCAAAAGTTAGAATATTTGCACATTATTTTATTTTTGGGGCTTACGTAGGCCAAGGAGACTAATTCGAACTCCTCGTTACTGTATAAATACAAGTGAGATGAATTCATTTTCTCATCATCAAATTGAATTGGATCTCTTCTCTCTCTTGAGAATTTCGCATTTTTTCTTGGAGGATGAATTGAAGCTTTATGGATGAATTTTGATGTGTGGATTTGTTTTATCTTATCTTGGAGCTTCTCTATTATCAAATTGTGGATGGTTGGATATGTTCTCCTACATGTAAGTACATGCTTTTAATGCTATTCTTGTTTACTTTGTCATATACATTGGATTGGGATTTTCGCTATTTTTAGGGCTAATTGTTGCATGCAATTACTGCTTAAATTGTGGAATTTTGTCTCTATATGGCATCTCTCAATGTATGGTCCATGTAATTTGAATGAAATCTCCTATTGGTAATTCTATCAATGAATTCATCCCAATAAGCTATCACTTTTTGCATATCGAAGTATAAAAGTTGCAAGATTGCTTCTCTTTGACCTAAAAGGCTAGTGAAGTAGTCTTGAGGCCTCCTTGACTAAGTACCAAAGGTCCTTATTCATACTTATCATAGCCTCCATTCTCCCAAGACTAAGGCACAAATATACCAAGAGGTGGTCACCTAAAATCAATTCCTTTTCACCTTTTCCTAGGTCTAGCCAAGTTGGGTCACCTAGGGCATCATTTTCCTGACAAGATAACCCTCCAAAAAGTTCGATCTCCTAGCCTCTCCTGGGTTGATGTCTCCCCAAGGCCTCCTACAATTTTGAAGCCATTCCGACAGTGGAGTTGTGAGAAAAGCCAAGCCCTAGCTCTGAGATCAAACTTTGTCCTAGTATGCCCAAGGCTAGTGCCTCGTAGGATCAATTCAACACCCTTTTAGTGAATATTCTTTCTTTGATCCTTTCCCCCTCCCTGTCTAGGTTAAGAGTATCATTGGTTGCTAAACTCTTATCTCCTAACCTAGGTTGGGTCCACTTGATCCCGTGTTGTCTCATTCCTTTGAAAGGGCAATTCTTCAAGAACCATCTGTGATACCAATTTCAATAAGAATTTTAGGGATTGGGAAACTCTTTCACAAATCATATTTCCTAAACCTAACCCTCAAATCCTCCCATCCTTCTCCTAGAAGAAATTGTACCTTGCTTAGAAAGCAAGCAAGCTCTATCCTTCAACCTATTTTGGAAAGGGATCATTTGGGTCACTCCACATCCACTTATTGATTTATCCTTCATAGGTGACTCCATAATATACTAGGTCTCCTCCCATCGGTGAAAGTCCGTAAATAGTAGGGAGCCTTAACTGAGGTGACAGTGGGCTAAGTTTCCATCTGTTGCCCTTGGTCTAGCATTTGACTTTTAGGGATCCCTTTAGGTCCCCTACTAGTTCGAGCGGTAATAGGCCTCTCGAGCCCAAAAGTATGGCTTTTCATTGGTATAGTTGAGTAATTTTGTTTATTTTTCATGGACACTTTTGGGCATGGATTGGTGGGGGGATTCGGCAGAAAGAGTGAGCTAGGTTTGTACTCTTGTCTCCTCTATCTAATTTGATGGTTAGCTTTGTATCCTAGTCTCATGGGATCTCCTTTACTAGACATTAGCTTTAGGGTTGGCACTACATGGGAAATCTCGATTTTGGTTGCGTGGTCCCGCTTCCCGACACCATACACATCGCTGCCTTCCGCACATTTTAACCCCATTCGTCACTTTTCCCATCTAGGTCCACATGTGTCCACTGGGTCCACATAGGGTTAGCCTCCCCTGCCCTTGTCCACACTTTGGGTGGCCTGGAATGATGCCTGAAGGTGGATGCAACAAAAAAGAAAAGAAAAAGCATAATTTGACAACTTACAACAGGGAATGTACCACAAAATGCAAAAGATGGTGGAGACATACAAATTTAGCACGTGGGGAAAAGCCAAGCATGAGCTCCACCCCTTATTTATGGCCATCACCCTGGTTCTTGTGGGCCCTAGATGAGCTACCTTCACACTACGGAACTCGTGACTGTCCCAACCCTTGGTGGGCGATGAGCTGCCCCACCTTAAAAGGGGGTATCTACTGCTATATCCAACACTTCATGCTCTCATCCCCTAGAGCCTTCAGCAGTTATAAAGAAAAATCAAAGGCCAAAGGTATATGAAGAAGGATGGAAAAGCAAAGGTCGGGGTAACTCGTACCATGATTTGCTCCCTCCTACACTCATATACCCAAGTGTGAGTTTTCCTCTTCATAGCTACCCTTGTACCATGACATGTGGCCTAGAGCCTTCTCCTGATCCCCACTTCGTTCCATCACTATATCACATGCCATCTACCCATTGATGGATGTACCATGGACATGTCAAACCCTTTAAAGGCTAAAACTGCCTAATAGGGTCCTTGGTTAACCCCCCTTACTGAGCTTGGAGACACTTGTACATACCAAAGCCCACTTTGGAAGGGCATGCCACCATGAAGTGTCCAATTGATTACATGATATGTAAGCTCTTTTACTTGATTACTCTAAAGATTTGTTGTATTGGAGGGCAAGGGGACGCATTGGATATTATGCAGCATTGCAGGTGGGTCTCCATTTGGGGTTTGTTGGGTCCAAGCCCTCCAGTAGGCCATATTGGCACTTGTAGAGTGAGCGTTGAGAGCCATGGGCCTCCACCATAACAAAGTGTACTTCACGAATCCCCAGCACCATCCAGTGATTGCTCGTGTTCCACCTTTTAGATGTGGATGATGCACCTAGATCACCATGCCTAGACTGCTTCACATTGTACCACACACTTGGCAAAGGTTCCAGCGTCCAGATGAGTATGTGTCTCACTACAAGAGACAAAGGGACTTGGCAAAGGTTCCAGCGTCCAGATGAGTATGTGTCTCACTACAGGAGACAAAGGGAGGGTTGATGCCATCATCCTAGCCTTTATAGATGGTTTACAGGCATTATCGATCTACTTAGAGACCCATGAGGATGTCATAGTGCCCACACACCCACTCAGGGACACGACATATGACTTGCTTGGATATCAAGGGGTCAACCCCTTGTCCACTATGTTTGGAGTCCATTCTCTCACCATAGAACACTTTGGACTTCATTAGGCCTTCTCAATGGCCCAATGGCTCATTATGTTGATTATTTTTCCCTCTTGAGAAGATTATTTTTATGTTATTGAGCTATCTTGGAGGGATTGTCACCAAGGAATGTTATTATTGCACATTATTTTATTAATTGGGGCTTAAGCCTAATTAGGAAAATCAAACTCTTTAAAAAGGATATAAATTGATGAGAGGCTCATTCATTCCTCTCATCATCACTTGTTTGGGTTTAGCAGGTCTTGTGAGAATTTTGCATTCCCTTTTGGAGGACGAGTTTGGTTTCATAGATGAATTTTGATGTTTGGATACGATTATCTTGATCTTGGAGCTTCAAATTTGTCTTGATTTGATGATTGGATATACTCATTGTACATGTAAGAACTTTTTTTCATGTCCATTCTTTACTGTTATCTGGTCACATAAATGTTGTTGGGATTTTCACTATCTAGGTCTAAAATTGCCTCTAATTTATGTGAAATTGTGGAATTTTTCATCTATTGTAGCGTTACATATATTACATGTGTCATGTATAAACGGGTGAATGTTCCTAGAGGTTATTTTCATTGAATATACCTTGATAAGTTATCAATTCTTGAACAGCGAAGTATAAATTCCTTTGGTAGTTGTTGCATGCCCTAATTTTCCATGCGAAGTTGTCTAAAGGTCTCCTTAACAGGGTATAGTCTCTCCAAATTACAAATTCACTTTGACTCCATCTCTCCCAAATGCAAGGCACTGATCCAACCACTAGTGGTCAATTAAAAGATTATTTTTCTCGCCTTTTTCCTCTCCTTCTAGGCCTAGCCCTAATAGGTCATCTAGGGCATCAATCGAATTCCTTTCTAGCCATCCAAACACCTCGATTTTTGGTCCACAACTGCACTGGAGTTTGCTCTACAGGTCCTCCAAGTTTGAGGCAAATCTGATAGTGGAATCCCGAGATATAGCAAACCCTAGCCACAATACCAATTTTTGCCTTAGGTTGATTTGGTTTAGTGTCCTCATTTGGATCATTGCATTCAAATCTCAAAAGAAAATTAGTCCACTGATCCTATTCTCTTCCCCAATTAGGTGAATCTCCTCCTTGATTGATCAACTCCACATCCTTGACCTAGTTGGGCCCACTTAGGTTCTTTGTGGTCCCATAACTTTGTAATTCACATTCCACAAGGATTACATAGAGTCCATTTCTCCATAAGAATCCTTAAGTCTAGGAAGCCCTTCGTCAAGGCATATCCTCTAAACCTAGGCTCAAGCATCCTCTTAGCCCTTCTGAGAGAGCCTATCACCTTGCTTAACAAGCAAGTAAGATATTCAATTGAGTCTCTCTTGTGAATAGGCTTTAGGAATCACCCCCATATCTTATCATTGATCCATCTATTCTCGTGATGGATCTCATATCGGGACTCCTCCCATTGGTGAAAGTTTGTAAAGAGCAAGGAGCTTTATGAGCTAATAGTGGGTTATCACTCCATTGTTGCCCCTTGACCTAGTAGTTGCCTTATAGGATCCCCTCCTAGGACCCTTACTAGTTTGAGCGGTAACATGTCCCTAATGACTAGTTTCTTTCACCAGAATCTGTGTTTTGATTGTCAGGTAGTTCAGCAACCTATGTCTTGGGCACTTTTTCCACAGGTACCCAAGCCATTAGAGAAGCATATTGGCACAAATAGGTGAAGCATTAAGGCTCTTGGGCCTTCTTGCAACAACAGCTTACCACACATGTTCCAGGGCACCTCCTATACCTAGGACGTTGTACCACTTTGCAATGGATTTGATGATTCTTCAAGATGACACACCTAGACCTAGCATGCCCCTAAGTCGACCTTAGCACCAATTGGATGGCAGTTGATTCAGGACCCAAATAAGGAAGGTCTCACCTTCAGAGACTAGGGAGGGCTAGTTGCACCTAAGAAGCCCTCACTGTTAGAGCAGAAAAAGACACTTTGAGCAATTAGAGACCCATGGAGACCACTTTGTGGTGCCCTAGCTAGAACTTGGGATTACAGGGAACCATTGAGGTGGATTTGAGGGCCAACCCTGAAATCTTGATTTTTACATGCTTCTACATCATCTTGGACACCTCATAGAACTTGGACATGGCATTCAGAGCTTCTTCATGCATGACATCAGCCCTAGAGAGCTAGCGGCTCACACATGTGGGCTTATTAGAGCATTTATGGTTGAAGCTAGTGGGTTGACTTGTAACCCAAGCATATTTTGTGATTAAACTTGTTTTAGGGGTGTCATTAGGCTAATATTAGGTCCTACTCATATAAATATAGGAGAGGCTCATTCATTTCTAATCATCATCACTTGGGACTATTTCGGCCCTCTTAAGATTATTTCGGCCACTTTGTATCTTGGAGAGATCTAATCTATGAAAAACTAGATTACTAGAGCATTGGAGAAGTTATATTGTATCAATGAAAGGATTGTTCATGCATTTTGTCTTGTAAGTGAGCCTTCTTATTGATGAATTTTTATCGTCTGTTTAATCTATGGAATGAATTGGTAATCTAGGGTTTTTCTATTGCACCATTTGTTATTGAAGATCAATTGTATAGAATATAGATATCATCATTGTATGCATTACTCATGAATGAAATGTGAATGGAAATCCCCTTGGTGAATTTTTGAATTAGCTCTTCCAAGTGAATATTGTGTTGAAAAGTGTAATGACATGTAATTATGATTTTATGTAATTGAAGTAAAGAAGAAAATAAAATTATTTTTGTAATGCTTGATTCATGGGTTTCATGATCAAGGAATTTTATTTTATAGTTAAGGCTCCCATTGTGAACCTTTAGGATTAGTTATCATGTCATAAAGTCTATAAAGTAAATGTCAAAGATGAAAGACCCATTTGGGCATGTAATTTATTGTAAAACAAAATTTGTGAACCCTCCAAGACCATGTCACAAGGTCACCTTGAAGTCAGCCTTAAGATAATTCTAGAAAGGCATGTTGACCTTGTCACTTGGAGATGTCAGATCATTTTGATGAGCAAACCACTATATATAGGCAGCTTGGCCTTCATTTGAGGACAAAATTTTCGGTCAAGCAAATATGAAGCAAGAAGAGGTGTGAAGATCACAAGGAAGATAGCCTCATAACCAACAAGAAGAAGAGGAAGAACGAAGTTTTTGGGCACTGTTTTAGGGCTAATATCCTCGCACATGTGGCAGAAACTAGGGTTTCTACAATAACATATCAGTCCTAAAGAAAGTCATCTAAAGGGTCTCCATTCCAGCTCCCTTGCTAGCTGAGATCACCTAGAGAAGTCTTCAAGATAAGCGAAGAAGGAAAGGGTCTCCACAATATCTCAAATCAAGATCACATGTGGGAATTGCAGGAGTGTAGTCAGGTCAAGATTTGAAGGACTATGGTAGGAGGTCGAAAAGTAAAGTAGCCGAAATTAGCAGTGCTAGAAGTCAGTTTGACCAAGTGTTAACTTGGGCAAGAAGAAGCAGTGAAAGGAAGGATCTTGTGACTTGGTCTTGGAGAGGTTGCGGTGTCAAGGGTCTTGGTCATGGTCTTGGTATTCGTCAATTGAAGTCTATATAGGGGGGAGAATTCGTTTGGGTTTTCCCCTCAAGTTGGAGTGGTTTTGGCCCTGGATGATCGCCTACATTCTATGTCTCTTGTCTCTTTATTGTTTATGCTTTCGTAACTGTTTAATGAAGAAGATCACTATAATAATCTAAGTAAAGAGAAGATCCTAATCTAAAGAAATAAAAAGCATTCACAAGCAGTTATCATTGAAGAGAAATTTCAATGATAATCCTAATGCCCTAGATTTCTCAACATATTGATCCCTCGCAAAGGTAATATTTAGGGTTTTGTTCTAGGGCATTGTTACCCACCACCTGTGGGTGACACCAATAAGAAAAAAAATTCTCCTTAGATGGTCTTCAACTGGTAGCCAGCAGCCACTAGATAGCTCAATGTGCCACCATCTCCGCCACTTGAGCCAGCCATTATGTGCCCTCGACCATTTGTTATGATAGTATGTTTGAAGGTGGGCCTTCCAAACCCAAAGGTATGGCTTTCATTATGTAGTTGGGTGTTTTTGCTTACTTATCATGGACACTTATGGGTATGGATTAGTGGGGGGGATTCAGTGAAAAGAATGGGCTTGGATTGTACTCTTGTCCCCTTGTCCAATTTGGTGATTAACCTTGTATCCTAGTCCCGTGGGATTTTCGTTATTGGCTACTAGTGTTAGGAGTGCCACTACATGGGAAATCTCGATTTTGTTGTCGTGCTCCAGCTTCCTGACACAACGTACATCACCCCCCTCCGCTCATTATGACCCCTCTTCACATATCTCCCATCTAGGTCAACATTTGTCCACTAGGTCCACAAGGAGTTAGCCTCCCCCTCCCTTGTCCACACTTTGGTTCGAGCCCAGAACGATGCCCTGAAGGTTGATGTAGCTAAAAAGAAAATAAAAAGCATAATTTAGCCTCTCAACAGGAAATGTACCATAAAATGCGAAAGATGGTCGGGGCATACAAATTTAGCACGTGGGCAAAAGCCAAGCATGAGCTATACCCCCATCATTATGGCCATCACCCTAGTTCCTGGGGCCCCCTATATTGGCCCCCTACATCATTAAGGAAACCATGATTGCCCCAACCCTTGGTGGGCAATGAACTACCCAACCTTAAGGGGGTATCCATTGTTATATCATTCCCATTGTACTCTCAACCCCTAGAGAGCCGAGCAGTTATAAAAGAGAAATCAATAAAAGGCAAAAGGCATATGAATAAGGTAGAAAAACAAAGGTCGAGGTAACTCATGTACCACAATTGCTCCCTCCTGAGTCCTACATTCTTACACCCAAGTGTGGACTTCCCTTATCTTAGCTACCCTTGTACCATGGCATGTGGCTTGGAGACTTCCCCCGATACCCCACTTTGTTCCATTATTACATCACATGAAACCTTCCATATGACGGATGTACCATGGACCTGTCACTCCCTTAGAGGTTGAAACCACCTAATAGGGTCCTTGATTAATCTCCTCCTTGAACCTAGAGACACCTGTACACACTAAAGCCCATTATCGAAGGGCATGCCACTATGAAGTGCCCACTTGGTTCCATGATTTGTAAGCTTATTTGCTCAATTGCATTAATGAATTATTGTATTGGAAGGTGAGGAGACACATTGGATCTTATACAAGATTGCAGGTGGGTCTTCATCTTGGGGTTTGGTCTCCCTATACGAGGTCCAAGCCCTCCAGAAGGTCATATTGGCATTTGTACAGTGTGTGTTAAGAGCCATGGGCCTCCAATATAGCAGAGAGCAGATAGACATGCCATGGGATCCTTTAGCACCTTTCATTATTGATGTGTGTCCCACTTATTTGATGATGATGATGATGCATCTGGACCACCTTGCTCAATCGGTTATACTCTTGCAACACACACACTTGGCAACTGATCCAGGGCTCAGATGAGGCTGTCTCACCATGGGAGATAAAGGAAGGGCTTGCATCATTGTTCCAGCCCTTGCAGATGGGATACATGCTTGTTCGATTAAGTTGGAGACCCATGAGGATGATTTTGTACACCCACAGCCACTTAAGGGCACCACAGGTCATTTTCTTGGAGATCAAGGGGCCATCCCCTTTCATCACTATTTTTGGAGCCCTTCTATTCATTTTGGCACATGTTGGACTTCATTTGGCCTTCCAACGGCCCTCTTAGCTACTTATCTATCATTTCAGCCCTCTTGAGAGGCTAATTATTCTTATTGTGGAGCTATTTGGTGGGCTTGTCACCAAAAGGATGTTATTTTGCACATTATTTTTATTGTAGGGGCATTATTAGGCATAATTAGGCCATTCGAATCCCTTGGAGGATCATATAAATATGAGAGAGGTTCATTTGATCTCTCATCATCACTTGGATTTGTATCTCTCTCTTCTTGAGAATTTTGCTATAGCTATTAATGGACAAATTGGAGAACTATTGATGCATTTCGATGTTTGGATATCTTTTCTTGGTCTTGGAGCTTCAATTTTGTCTCTCTTTGATGATTGGATATATTTGCTATACTTGTAAGTTCTCTTTCATGGTTTATCTCTATCTTTTGTATACATGACTAATGTATGGAATTTTCGCTCATGAAATCTGAAATTGTGCCCTAATTGAATGTGAATTTGTCAAAATTTTGATCTTGTGAGGATATTGCATATGTTACATGTTTGGGTATAGTGAATGAATGTTCCTAGGGGTAACTATCTCCATAATTGCCTTGAGAAGTCATCAAATTGTTGCAATAAGAAGTATAAATTCCTTTGGTAACCTAGTAGTTGCCTCTAGGGCCATGTGAAGTTTCCATAAGACTCCTTGATTGGGTAAAAGCACTCCAAATTTTGAAAGCACATTGACTCCATTCTCCCAATAGGCTAGGCACTAATCTTATCCTTGGTGATCACCTCAAAGAAAACCTTTTCTCACCTCCTATCTCTTCTTTAAGCCCTAAACTTAGAGATTTCCTAGGGCATCAAGTGAAATTCAATTGAGCCATCAATTCTGAGAGTGAGTTGGACTACAAATGCACTAGGGTGTTCCCTAGGCCCTCACAAATTTTGAAGAATTTTCCACAGCTAGATTTGGAATTATCCCAAGCCCTAGCTCCAACTTCGTTCTTGTCCCTAGGTTTCCTTGGTTAGTGGCTTCCTTAAGGGTCATTGCACTAAAAACTCAAGTTAATTTCAATTTCATTGACCCTCTTCTTCTCCCTTGCTTGGCCTAGATCTTTTGTTTGAAGTTTCACCCAAAACCCTAGGCCTTGCTTGGGTCCACTTGGGCTTCTTTGTGGTCCCACACCTTCATCATTTCTATTTCACAAGACCACTTTAGAAACCCTTTTCCCTTAAGGATCTTAGGTCTAGGGAATCCCTTATCAAGGAACATCTCTAATCCCTAGGTCTAGGCTTCCTCTCAAGCCTTTCTTCGAGAGCCCCACACCTTGCTTCTAAAGTAAGAAAGCCCACACAATTTGAGTCTCTCCCATGAATGGGCTCTTGAAATCACTAACTAGTCCTTCATTGATTTACCATTCATAGTGATTTCCCTCATACCGAGACTCCTCCCATTGGTGAAAGTCTGTAAAGAGCAAGGGCCATTAACTAAGGTGATAGTGGGTCCTTGTCCCATTGTTGCCACTTGGTCTAGTAGTCGCCCCTTTGGAACCCCTCCTAGGAACCCTGCTAGATTGAGCGGTAAAGGCATTAAAACATTTTTATTTCTTTGCAAGATTTGGCTAATCTATCACACCCATATACTCCATCAACCCAAGGACTAGGCACTAGCCTTGTCAAATTGGTGAAACCTTATTTCATCCATAAAAATGAATTTCGTTTTCTTTTTCTCTTTTATTGGTGGTCCTCTTAAGGATAAGTGGCTTATACTAGGGCTTAGAGAAAATTCTCTTCAAAGGAGAATCTAAGGTGTTGGAAGGATTTAACATCAAGAGGAGACTTGGTTTCCTAAAAATCAACCTTCTTTCGTGGCTAATCGATCCATCTTAAGCCTCAATTTTCTTGCCCTAGCTAGTTTGCCTTGGGAGAAATCCTAGTTTTGCTAGGCTTCACCTTGAGGACATTTTGAAGGTTCCATATACTAGTGCCCTACTAATAGTCATTGTTGGACCTTGGCACATTGACCTTAGGATATTCCATTTTGCATGTTGTTTCTCAATCCCTATGTCTAGCGTGATCTAATTAGGCCTTTTTAGAGGATGTGAATTGCCCTCTTTCCATTGGTTGAGCCTTGTACTTAAAAAGAACCATCCTTTAGTAGCCTCTTGTATCACCTTGAAACTTTAAGCCTAGAATATCTCTCATAGGTCACCTATTTACCGAGAATCCTCCCACTGGTGAAATTCCATAAACAGCAGGGTGTAGTGGTTGTGGTGACAGTGGACCACACCTCATTGTTGTCACTTAGTCTAGTGCCTGCGTTGTAGAGCACCACTCTACAAGACCTGCTAGATTTTGAGGCAACAATGCCAAATAACCATCCTAGAGAACTAATCAACAACCACAAAGGTACAATCATTACCATGCTTGGTGGGGGGGGGACCCAACATGTAATCCATGGATACTAACTCCCAAGACTTGTCTAGGAGAGGTACTAGGGTAGGTAGAGGAGTGTACAACTTGCTTCTTAATGGAAACAATCTGATATACCAATTAATGTCTTGTTGAAGTTTTGGCCAATTGAAATGTCGTTGAAGTAATGCTACTATCTTCTCCACACCAAGGTAAGTGGCGTGCCACTCAACGATAATGTGCCTCCCAAATTAGCATTGCACTCTCATTTGAAGGAACACAAAGAGGGCACAGATAACACAAAAGTGCATCCCAAAGATGAAATTTTGGAACTCGTTTACCTATAACTAATGTCTGAAATGTAGAAGCAAAATCAAGGTTGGTACTAAATAATTGGGGCCACCTAGAACTCTCATGGTAATAGGAGTTAAGAAATGTAGCTAGCACCACAACCGAGGGCCAACTAAGGTAGTCTGCAACAAGGTTTGTGTTGCCCTTCTTGTACTTAATGTTCAAGTGGAATTGTTGCAAGTATGTGGACCACTTATGATGGCGATTGTTTGAAACTTTCTCTATGCTTACATGAATTGCAAGGGATCGTGATTCCATCGTCGACATGCCTACATAATGGAGTAAATCTCCCTGTCATAAGTGGTGTACCTGTGAACAATATCAAACTTTCAAAGTGAGTCCCTGTTGAGTGAGGACTATACCAATAACATAGTCAAAGGAATATATCTCAACCTCAATTGGTTGTTACAAATCTTCTAGAGTGAGGAACAGTGTTGAGCAAAGGCAATGTTGAAGATCCTAAAACGATTTTTCTTGTGACTCAAAATAAAAAAACTTGGCTTTAGCTCCACCCTTGGTCACTCGACATTAAGGCCAAGCAATATGAGAGTTCCCCAACACAAACCTACCGTAGTCGTTGACAAGGCCCAGAAGGCTACAATGTTGAAATCACAAATGACTTGGATCTTGGTTGGGTCAACATGCACCCCATGTTCATCCATGATGTATCCTAGATACCAAATCCTTTGCATGCCAAATAAGCATTTTTCTAGATTGGCATATAACTTGCACTAGCACAAGGTGTTTAGGATCTGTTAGATGTGTTATAAATGGTATTCCCAAGCTTTGTTGAAGATGGCGATGTCATCCAAATATAAGAACAAAAAAGAGTTGGTGAAAAATTGCAAGATATCATCCGTGGATGTTGTTGAAGCATGACTCGAGCCAAAATGCATGACAAGCTTGTCCAAGTCCTAATCACGACAGAGCAAGCTTGTCCAAATGAGAGCATATTATCAAATGTTAATCAAAGAATAATCATCTTACTTGGTGTATGTGACTTACCTTCACTCCTGAGCATCAAAGATAACCGTTTATTGTGATATCCGAGTGGGATTTCAAGTGCTAGTTTGTATTTCCAGTTGTATTTGGAACTTGGTTAGGTCAACATGCACCCCACGTTCATCCATGATGTATCCTAGATACCAAATTCTCCGCATGCCAAATATGCATTTTCCTAGATTGGCATATAACTTGTGTTAGCACAAGGTGTTTAGGATCTATCGAATGCGCTATATATGATCTTCCCAAGCTCTGTTGAAGATGACGATGTCATCCAAATAGAAGACCACAAAAGAATTTGTGAACAGTTGCAAGATATCATCATCATCCTCATGAATGTTGTTAGAGCATTAGTCAAGCCAAAATGCATGACAAGCTTGTCCAAGTCCTAATCACGACAACCGCAAGCTTGTCCAAATCAGACCATATTATCAAGTGGTAATCAAAGAATAATCATCTTACTTGGTGTATGTGACTTACCTTCACTCTTGAGCATCAAAGATAATTGTTTATTGTGATATCTGAGTGGGATTTCAAGTGTTAGTTTGTATTTCCAGTTGTATTTGCTTATTTGGTGAAGTGTGTAGAATTGGGACACCCCCCGTGGCTTTCTAGGAGTTGGCCTATAGTGTGACAAAATAGTGTTGAGGTGACAGCAGGCATATCTCTTGCATGCTTACCCCATAGCATCTTGACTGTTACCTTGCCAAGGTTGTCGATCCAGGCAGTAATAGGCCCCAAGGAGGCTGCAACTTCCACATACAAACTCAAATTGTGCACAATATCCCATTGGAAAGATCTCAATGAAAAGAACAACTTCAATCAAGGATTAGGTATGCCTGCGGAAACCCTAATCTATCACAGGGCCAAAAAACACTGTTTAGAGCCGGAAAAACACACCACAATTTTGCGACCTGAAAAACTATAGAAAATTTGCCAAGATGGGGAAGCATTTTGAATCAGCAAAAGAGATGGGTGGGCACTGGCCACCGATGTCCACCTAGATCATCCTTCTTAGGGTTATATGGGCATTTTTTTCTAAATCCAAATTTTATCCATCACCTTAATTACCACATAGCAAGGTCATACCAAGCTCCAAAGAGTCTTTTCTTAAGATCTGAGAAAATAGCATCCAACTAGCTCACAGTGTATAGATTGCTTTGTTATTGAAAACCATTCTTTCAAAAAGAAATTGGAGAAAGTACTATAGAGGAAACAATGAAAGGAAAACATTGTCATTTAGAGACACATGAATTTATTGCAGGAAAACATTAAGAATTCACCTAAAAAAATTTATATTAATGCTACCTTAAGTACATGGAGATATGTAATTTTAATACCATAAAGGTCCAAAAAGAGAATATTAGTATAAACAGAAATTATACCTAAAACTATTTGAATGCATTTAATGCTTTCTTGTCAGATGCAAAATGTTTTGCATCACATAGTATAATCAAGTTATATGATACAATGATAATTTTGTATTAGCAAATTATCAAGGGAAGAAACATGTGAGAACAGATAAAAACAAAAAATAAAAATAAATAATTAACCGATTTATTATAAAACTAATACACCCTTAAGTGAACATAAACTACATAAAAATTAAAATAGAAGATGGATAGAAGAGTACCGGCAATATCGCCCAATGGATTCAAGGCCATTAGTACCAATGTTGTGACAACCATTTAGTTCAAGTCGTTTAAGTTCACTACATCCATTAGCAATTGCAACTAAACTTTGGTCACTTAAAAAGTAACAGTCACTCAAAGAAAGAACATTTAATGTCTTGCATCCATTTCCTATTGCCTGAAGGCTCCTGCATATACCCAAAGAACAAAACTCATTATTAGTGTTTTTGACAAAATCAGTGTTAAGAACAAAATCACGTACAGAAAATCACTTTGAACTAAGAAGTTCTTTACTACATTTTGATACATTAGACAAAGTTTCCATTTACCAATGAACATAAAGGTCGAGAACTAAATTATTCTGGTTATGGTTAAGGCTAGGTTTCATAACCTCATCTACATCAGGTTTGCTATATGGAAGAAACCATACCATTCAAGCATTTCTTTACACATTTTTAGACTAGCTCAACATGAATAGCACATTTCTCTTATTTATTCAAAGCAATGTCCTCATTGATTCTTTGACTTTTCCGTAAGTAAAGTATTGGCTACATGGTTAAGCCTAGGTTTCATAATTTCATCTACATCAGGTTTGCTATATGGAAGAAACCATACCATTCAAGCATTTCTTTACACATTTTTAGACTAGCTCAACATGAATAGCACATTTCTCTTATTTATTCAAAGCAATGTCCTCATTGATTCTGACTTTTCCATAAGTAAAGTATTGGCTACATTTTAAAGAATATTTTAGTGTTTTGTTCAAATGTGGTAATAGATGATCTAAGGACCATAGATAGATCGAAGATTTGAGATCAAGGATTGTGTTTAATTGTGAAGAGCAGTTCAAATCAATGGTTTAAGAGCTATTCTAGGGAATTGTGGAGTCTACAACTCCAGCCCTACTGAACCTCGTCTAGTATGCATTGTGTTCTTTTAAACGTGCTTCTATATGCATGTACACACAAATGAGCTTGCCTTGCATTGTACAGTTTAACCTATATGGGTACTAGGGAGTCAATCATCAAGATGTGGTGCAAGACTTGAATAACCTACTGAAGTTTAGTGCCTATTAAAATAGTATGTAGTGCTAAGAAGCATTGAATGTCTATACCATGTAGCACCTGTGAGCATGTGTGGTGTTTGTTCTCCACAATATATACGGCACACATGGGAATATAATATTTATGCTTATTGGCATATGTAGTTTATATTTTAATACTTGTGATTCAGATAGGATGACACACTATCTTGTACAGTGCATGCTCACAAATTGGACTTGAGAGGCAGATCAACTGCAGGTGCAGCACAATACCCAAAATTTAAGAATAGTGGATCCGGCATTGTGTGTGTCTCTGTGTATTACTGATCATTGGCAAAATACAAATAACACTAATTTGAAACAATGATTCATAAAACTTATATGATACATCAATTCCTTACATGGTCATTCCTAACTTAGAATTATAGAATTGATAAAATCCGCAGTGCCAAATCAAAAACAAAGATGCGAATTTATTTTTAAAAATATGTGCTAAAGAGGAAGCTGTCAAAGTGTTCAACGGCCAAAAATTAGCATTACTCATCATTATACTAATTTTTGTCCTGAATTTATTTATAAATATATATGCCAAAGAGGAAGTTCCCAACTTGGTAACAAGAAACACCTGCAGAAGCAGGACTGGAGCCAGATGCAAAAACAGAATTAGAAGCAGAAACAAAACCATCTGCACTAGCATTTCCATAAATGATTCATCAACCTCTGCAAAGAGGTCTTCACTAGAAAAGCATCCCAAAGACAAATCAGCCAACATCATGGTAGTGATGAACAGATCAATATCCTTAAGATTCATATCCCTTCTGAAGGCCTCTTTTTGTATTCAACCATACAATGAGAAAGAAGGCCTGATGAAGTTATATACATTTAAAGGTCATGTACAGTACTTCAGAAAGTTAAGTCAAAAGCTACACTTTGTAATAAAGTCAATTTATTATGGCTTTATATTAGATCAAAATTTTGAATTATTTTCTAAACATGGGAGTATGAAATAAATACTTGTCAGCCTAAAAAATGGATAAACTAAAAAATTTGCAAAGCACCTAACTATCGAGCTAACCTATCTCTCAAGGAACAAATGCTACCACACATAAGCTACTTTGTAAGAAGAAACAAATTAAGAGACAAAACAAACCTAATAAATATATTAACCAACAAAAAGGAACCATCATACCATTAACAAGAATTAACAAACTAAAAGAAAACCTACAAGACAACTACCTGTCTATATTAATGAAGCTAAAACAACATCAAACAAAGGAAGAAATAACAAAAAAGAAACAGCAAGAAAGCTATAAACCTATACTTATGAAAACTAATAGCATTATAACAAAAAGAACACTCTAACAACAGGAGAGAGAAATAAAAATATACAGGCAACCTTCAAAACCCTAAAAAAACATATGAAGAAAATATGAAATATAGGACAACTAACCCAGAGGGATAATGTTGAAATATGTAAATAGGTTCGGTCTTCATAATGACATATGTAATCATGATTTGATGTTTTTGATGTAATAAGAAAAATAAATTTATTATTGTTGATCTTGAGGCATGGGTTTCATGCTCAAGAGAATTTATTTTTTAGGTTAAGCTCCCATTGAGAGCTTTTACGGCTTGTCATCGAGTCTACAAGTCTAGGAAGTCATTGTCACATATGAAGGACCCTTCTTGGGCATCTTACATATTGTAAGAAAATTTAATTGAGTCATTGTAAGAGTCAAAAAGACCCTCCAAAGACCTCATCACAAGTGCACATCAAGTCGGCCTTCAAAAGGAGCGATAGACCTATCTAGAATGAGATATCGGCCTAAACATTATGACAAGTCGGCTCAAATGGGTGGACAATAAAAGGCATCATTCCAGCATCCAAAAGGAAGAAAGAAGTGTGAATAAAGGAAGGAAAGAAGCCTCTCATCCAGCGAAGAGAAGGAGAAGAAGATTGAAGGATTTTAGCTGAAGTCACAAAGAAAAGTGTGCAAGCATAGCGAAGGAGAAAAGCCACACATATCTGCCCAATCAAGCTCACATGTGTGAGATCTTGACAGTTGCAGGTAGGCCGAAAATTTCAGATCTGTGAAAAGAGGCCGAAATTCCAGAGAAGCTGAGAACAGAAGTGCAGAAGTCAAATTGACTAGCGTTGACTTGCAGAGGAAAAGGAGTTGTTCAAGAAAGCCTTGTGACGTCTTGGAGAGTTTCTTAGGTCAAGGGTCTTGGAATTCATCAATTGAAGATTCTATAAGAAGAAGAATTCGGTGGGTTTTCCTCTCAAGCTTGGAGAGGTTTTGGCCCTAGATGGTAATCTATATCTTGTGTCCTTTGTCTCATTGTTCATTATGTTTTGATAACTGTTTGATGAAAAGAACTCAATAATAATCAAGCTAAAGAACTATATAATCAAGAAAAGTAAAAAAAGTCTTCACAAGCAGTTACCATTGAAAGAGAAATCACTTACACTTGCTGCCCCTAGATTTCTCAACAGATAAAACACCTGAAAGTATAAGAAAGAGACAACTAATCCAAAGGGATCAATCAAATAAATATATAAGAAAGAAACAACCAAGGAGGTAAAATAAAACCAAAGTGATTAACAAAATAACTAAAATAAAGGAGATCAAAATAAAGCCACTCTTAAACAAACACAAGGTAAACTAACTGACATTAATCATCCTACCTACTATTTTGATTCTGTAACATAGGCAGCCAGATGTTGCTGATTTAAGGCCACTGTGCCAATTCAAGGTAATTCTCTCTTTACCAATTTCTATGGCTTCACTTATGCATCTCTTTCATAAGTGGTTGATTTTTTGCTAACACTTTAGTGTCCTCCATGTTGAAATTCCAATGCAAGGGGGAATCTCTTAACATGATAATTACTTACGAAGTTATTTAGTGTTCTTCTTTAGTTTTTCCTTTATTATTCATCAAGCTTACGATTCAAATGCAAGAAAATAGAAATCAAAGTGCACAAGAGACAAGAAACACCAAAGATTAGGCCAGAGGCCAGGGCAAAACCCACAAGAGGAAAACCCACCAATCCTTTCTTATAGCTTCTTCCTCAATAAGAGAAATCCAAGTCAAACAAACCAGTGATCCAAGTGCCAAGTCGGCCCTCCAACCTCTGTTATGTTCTGTCCATAAGATAGACAATCAGTCTGCCACATGTTTGTTCTTAGATGCCACGTCACACAGAAGAAGGCAGCTCACATTTCACAAAAACAATATCCTTCTTGTAGCTTGTATTACACAGAAAAAGACGTCTTCCTGTAGCTCGAATTACACAGAGAAAGGTGCCTTCTTCCAATTCGCATCACACAGAGAAAGGTGTCTCAGACAACTCGAATCACACAGAGAAAAGATGCTTCAGACAGCTCGCATCACACAGAGAAAAGATGCTTCAGACAGCTCGCATCACATAAGAAATGTATTTCTGGAAACTCGCATCACCATAATATAATGTACTTCTGAAATTCACATTAGCCCAGAGAATTGTGCTACAAGAACTCGCATCATTCATAGAGAGATATGTCATAGGATCTTCACATTACAAAGAGAAATATATCATAGAAACTTCCATCACAGAGAGCCTTTAGATATTTGTATATTGCAGACAATTTTATCCTCAAAACCATCGTTGATGTGTCTCGGAAACTCGGTCATGTATGCCTCAAGAATCCATGCCACAAACTCGAACTATTCTACCTCACGAATCATCGAATAGTTGCCCAAATTATAGAGGATAGGTGCTAATATATAGTTGTTTCCACATGCGAAAAGACACATCTTTTGAGCAAGCCGACTTGTCATCCTGGAGGGCCGACTTGGCAACTTGTAGAAACAAGTGACATTTACAAAATTCATTTTTTTCTTCTTTTTATAGGGTCACGAAGAACATGCCCTTGACTTTTTCTTTTGACCAAAAATAAAGCATGGAGAACATGCTTGATAAAAAAAATAAAAATAAAAAATGTTTTTATTTTTGTTTTTCTTTTTACATGAAATACATATTGATACAAGTACAATAATTATGAAGACCAAATTTAGTTACAATTTCAACACTCCAAGCATACCAGATGCTTAGATTTACAGGAATACTCTACTAGGGCTGAAAAATGATTTCAATTATGCCAAATGTCCACATAATATTCCTTCATCCTAACCTATATCAGACAATCAATCTTACCAATACACGACTTGCCACATGAGCATGGGATTTTGCAGACTTCCTTGTACTTCCTAGGAACAGCTGGATCCTTAACTATTCTGAGAAGTTTTCAAATCATTTAGGGAGGACAGAATGTCATCTTCATATCTTTTTTCCTAAGAATCAAAATAAATAATGTTGGAATCATGTTGATTTGCGGTAGCATCGGATGTGCTCTAGCCATGAAAATTGGTGGAGAGGCCAAAGCACATGAAATCTCCAAAACCCAGAAAGGGTTTCGGCAGATTCTAACCAGTTTGGCAGATATTAAAATAATTAATATTTTTAATGGAGTTCCTAAGTCTAAACTTAGGAAAAATAAAATATTAATGGGTATTAATATAAAACTGAGCTAGAATGCTCCAAAAGTCATGGATCAAGCCAAATCTAATCTTAGATGTTGATTAGATATTTAATCTCGGTCGTTGATGGACCAACGAGAAAAGTATAAGAGGAGGCTTGAGGGTCAGTTGGAGAACACACCAAAGTGATCGGTCATTCATTTTGCTAGAGTGGGGTTGCTAAGCAAAAGTGAATCAATGATCAGCAACGAGGGGCAGTGAATACATAGCAGAGAGGCAAAGTTAGTACCAGAGAGACAGCGCAGAGACTAGAGAGGTTGACGCAGAGGCAGTTGGGTGCTACGCAGAGGCAGTTGGGTGCTACGCAGAGGCAGCTGGGTGCTGCGCGGAGCCAGAGGAGGCCAACGTGGGTGACGTAGAGGGTCTGAGGGCTGACACAAAAGCTTCAGTAGTTGCGCAGAGGCTAGCAAAGCTGACACAGGGCCAAGAAGTAGCGTTGGGAGGACTTTCGTGGGACAGACTAGGTGTTGGTGAGCCGAGTAGGGTGACGCAGTCATTATCAGAGTGATGCAGAGTAGTGGAAGCTGCAATTGTTGTTGTGGGATCGTTCATCTGGTGAATAATTGGCCGGAATATCTGTCTCTGAGGAGAGTTACTACTACCGAGGGAATTCTCTGTTGGGTGAGCCATTTCTGGCACCCTAGTTGTATTCTGAAGACTGCATAATAATAAAACCCTCTGAATAGCTACATCAATTTTCCTGCATTGGGTTTTTCCGAGGACATTGGTCCAAAAATAACGATTTCACTTGTGTGCTTGTTTTCTTTCAGTTGATGATTTGTAGACGTTGATACTGTACTTGTGTTTATTTTCAGTATTTACATGGTAAATAGCTTGTTAAGTAATTAAACAAGTTGGAAGAAATAAACCAGATAGTACAGGAAGAATTTCTAACGGGTTAGAATTAGAAATTCCAACAAATCACAATTGTCGTTAGACCAAAACTTGCAGGTAATAGTCTCTACTACAATAACCAGAGTTAGGATCCATGAGAGGTAGTTAGTCCATGTCACGAAACACACGAGCGCTAAACCCAATGTCCAACAATCTCCCTCCAAGCGCGAGCCGGGTTAGTTTCGAACTCAAGACCTGTCACTCTGATACCACTTGTGGGAATCACAATTGTCGTTAGACCAAAACCCACAGGCATTAGTCTCTGCTGCAATCACCAAAGTTAGGATCCACAAGAGGCAATTAGTCCATGTCGCAAAACATACGGGAAGCGTTGAACCCAATGTCCAACAAATACATTATTGAACAAACACAAGGTTAACTAACTGAATTTTACCATTCTACCCACTATTTTGATTTTGTAACATAGGCAGCCAGATGTTGCTGACTTGAAGGCCATCGTCCCCATTCAAGGTATTGCTTCCCTTATGCATCTCTTTCATAAGTGGTTGATTTTGCTAACACATTAGTGTCCTCAGAATACTAGATGCTTAGAATTATGGGAATACTCTTGCTAGGGCTGAAAAATGAATTCAATTATGTTGAATGTCCACACAATATTCCTCCATCCTAACCTATATCAGACAATCAACCTTACCAATACACGACTTGCCACATGAGCATGGCATTTTGTAGACTTCCTTGCACTTCCTAGGGACAATTGGATCCTTAACTATTCTGAGAGGTTTTCAAATCATTTTGGGAGAACATTTTCATATCTTTTTTCCTAAGAATCCTAGCAATCCCATTTGTAGTCCCTCAATTTACCACATCAAAGACTATTGGGAAAATGAACCATTGTAATCAAATGATTCACCCTCAATTGTTGGTCTGAATTTTTTTTCCTATTTCATATACAATTTTCTGATGTGGTATTGAATCCAGGGATTGAAGGATGCATCAGGGAGTCCTAATGAAGATGTTGAAGCATTGTGAGGTCACATAACATGAAAGAAGGCTAGGAATGTGGCACAAATTGAAGCAAAATTTCCTAGCAGAGAATTTCAATGTGTGAGAACAAATTCAAGATAGATGAAGCACAAAACTTGAGAGATTAGAATGAAATTTGAGCAGTTGAAGCACAGTTTCAAGGAAGTTGGCAGGCATGATTCCTCAGCAGATTTTGACCACAAATCCTAAGAGAACATATTTTGGACGTGATGGAATCTAGGCACGCATCCCAATACATAAGATTATGGCTAGCAATATCTGCATGCACTGTAATGTCCCTTTCGGGAATTTTGTGGTATTTTTCTGAGAATTCTCTTTATAAATTTTATGTCGGCATCTTCACCAAAAACCCACAAAATTGTACCAAAATGCACCAGTAAATAGCAACCCAGAAATTATAAAAGCACGGAAAATACATTGACAATTTGCAAAAGTGAACCCAGAAACTCAAATAACATCAGAAAATGCAGCAGAAGAAATGACCCAGCTTTATTTATTATAATATAGCATGCAGAGTACAACTGGAAATATTTGAGACAAAGAGAAAGATGATAGCTGAGTGAACCTCCAAATATTCTGCTGATATGCCGATCTTGATCTCTCAAAACTCGACAATGGTTGCCACTGAACCAACTGAAAGACGATGAAGCACCAATTGAGGACCTAAATGATCCTCACCCCAATATCCCTGAAGCTCTATGAAACTCCTAGACAAAGTCTCCTAAAATGTGTGTTGATTATTCAAATCAGTTTTGAATAGCTATTTTCCAATTCTATTTTTGTAAATCATAAACAATTTCAGATATTATCTCATTTTGTAATAAATTTTGGCTTAAACTTAAAATATTTTTAGAATTTCAACCTATAAGTATTTGGTAGATCGAAGAAGCTGGGGTTGAACCCTTGTAATGAACCAATGACATGTTTGTAATGTTCAAAGCTATTTCTGAAGATAATTGAAGGATTCTGGATTCATTTTGAACAGCTTGTGCATCTATGTGAATTTGTCATGTTATCAATTATGTTTTCATATTTATTTCTGCACATGTTCAAGGTAACATAGAAGTTTGAGCAAGGCTAGATTGAATATCAATCTCCCTGAAAGCCCCTGCAAACTTATAATCATTAAAAGAAATTAATTAATTTAACTGTTTGTCTTGGTTAATTCCTCTAAATCTTTTATTTGTTGCCTTTTGTCATCTCTTGAATGTGTCTTGTTTGGCTGTAGAAAACTTCTACATGCATCTGTTGTATATGATAAATAAAATGTTCAATATGAATGTTTAGCAGGTTATATACTTTCTTTATTTCTGTTTTTCAAATCAATATAAAGAATAATTCTGTAAAGAATGAAAATCAGCCCTTCACTTTTCTCAGAAATACTTAGAAATTACATATGTTTAAAGGTTTAATGCACTACTCATCCATTTAAAATCAAAACCTTACTTTAGATACTTTGGCACAATTCCCTAGCCTAGAACTGTCTACAAAGATACAACACAACTCGTCTCCACACACATTAACTACTACGAGAGTAAATTTTCCAACCTTAGAATAGATTAATCTTTGTTTAGTCTAATTGCTTTCTCAATATTCTGTGTCACTTGACAGGGGAGTGATATATTCCGCACCAATGCTTCAACTTACTCCCGCGAGTATTGTTCTTCAACAGGAAGGATATCCGACGGTTTTTATCCTCGAACCCCTTTCATTCAATGAGCATTTCACCTTAATTCAAGCACTCCATTTTGAATAGGCACACAATTTCAAACTAAGATCCCAACTACAAAATTCAGAATATTATTTTGTACTTCATTGGAAGGGGTCTACCTCTTTGGAAAAGTAGAATTTGGGGAAATTTTTCAATTAGTAGTAAATTATGAGAATTAGGAAGTAAACAGTGGACAATGTAATATATTTGTATGTTTCTAATTTTAACTCCTATTATAAGGAGGCAATTTACATTCATTCCTCTAATCACTTGATCAATCAGTTCACCAATCACTACACATACTTATATTGCCATTGATGCCAACATCAGTCTTGAATGCTCTTCATATATGTCATACACTACATCAAGTTGGAAGGAAGGAAGGGAAGCTGCACACTTGTTGAAGATTTTGAATAAGCAGATCAGTTTGGTCATTGGATGATCCTCGTCATGCCGAATCTAACAGTATATAGATTTTCATGAGATTCCTCCCGGTTTGGGAGATGTGCCCAATCAAAGTTGGTGCCCCCATCTTGTGGTTAAAGTCCCAAAAGGGCTGATAATGTGGCAACATATTATTGGCTAGACTATGACACATTTCATTAGGAAAAGAAGGATGCATTGTTGAAGGGATTAAAATTTAATCTTTGTAATCAAAAGAAAATCTATTTGTGCATTCAAATTTAAATGGTCCAAAATTTGGAGGGAATAATTTTGGCTCCAAAAATTTGGATTTTCAAATTTTATCTTTCTCTCCAAGGCAAGTCGGCTGCCCATCCAAATGACACTTTGTCATTTATAAATATGGATCGATTTCTCTCTCTCAAAACAAGGAAGAATTCGCTCTGTGGCCCTGTGGAGTATTGAAGAACTTAAGGAGGTCAAGTTCTTTTCGAAGTTTTCTGGATTTGTGGTCTTGCTTGGGCTATGGTTTTTGGGCAATCAATTTCAAAGTTCTCTGAAGCATCTCAGCTTCATTTAAAGGGCAGAATTAAAGGATCTCAGGGTTATTCTATTATCTTACTGTGGCCACTTCATCCAACTGCAGAGGGATCTCGGTCCTCTTCCTGAAATACATTTCGCTTGATCTAATTTCGTCTGAGGCATTAACCCACTGCTGTGTTATATTTTTGGCCTCCTCAGAATGGAATTCGCTTGAGAAGTTTAAGGTCCCTGTGGAGTAATTACAGATATCTATTTCTCACAGTCCTAGATCAAGTCCGAATTAACCAGATCCATGATCTGAAATTCATTGATCTGAAACTTGAAATTATTTTGGGATAAGGTTTATCTTTTTGGCACCTGGGTCTCCCCTTTCTTGACAAATTTCTATGGCATTCGCTCTTCCAGCAGTTTTCATTTATTATGACTGAGGCTACTAGAATGATCCATTAATGCATGTTGACATCTTCATTGAACTAATTTGAAGGTCAAAATTGCAGACTTATTAAGGTAAATCCAAGCTCAGACATGAGGTTGTTATTCAGGATAAGTTCGAGTTATTCAGTAATCCCAAGCATTTTGCAGATCCTTATAACATAAGACATTCAGATCAAAAGGAATGAAGTACTGTGGAAGACCTTGTAATGATTTTAGCCTCTTGAAGCAATTCTAATCAGTGATACATTCAGTCCCTGTTGAAGAAGAGAACAGATCCTGGAACAGTAAAGTATCCTCCTCGGCCCACTCAAGGTCTGGGATAGATCAACGTTCATGATTACAATTTTGAAGTTGTTTGAAAGTCATCTAAAGGTCACATTGCATCCAGAACAGAACTCAGATTGCCCTCTTGCATTCAGTCAGCTCGCATGCTTGAGAAGTCAAGGTATACATAACTGTGACAGTGTGAGTTTAGTTCCTTGAGCAGATTTGAAAAATTTATATGTGTGGAGGGTTTAGAAACGGTTTTATTGCCTTTCCTTCTTCAAACTTCAAAGGATTCAGGCCACGTGAAACATGAAACCTTGACTGACCTTAAACCTCATCTAGTTCTCTGATTTAAGCTATGTTACCGGATCCGTCAGGGCTAATGGATGGATCAGCGGATCCCCGGATCAGAGACGGATTCGGATCCGGATCCGCAAAGATCCGTTCCATCCAGCTCTTCTCGGGTAAAAAACCGTCAACGTCAACGCACAAATTTGCAGCAAATGTCAAAACAAAATTCGAAAACAGAAAATTTAATCATCCAGACACAAGCCAATTAAGGAATGATAAGAAATGGATTAATGAATTGGCGTCTGCGAATAAACTTCCATTCGGTCCAGCGTCTCTCGGGTAAAAAACCGTCAAGGTCAATGCACAAATCTGCAGCAAATGTCAAAACAAAATTCCAAAACAGAAAATTTAATCATCCGCGCAAGCCAATTAAGGAATGATCAGAAATGGATTAATGAATCCACGGTCGCGAAAACAAACTAGGGAGTCTGCAATTTATTATTTTATGTTATTTGACCATATTATAAGGTTTAATACAAAACATTATAAAGTTATAAACCTTAAAGTTTAAAGTTATAAACCTTAAAGTTTAATGCAGGTTACGTGAAGTTCTTTTTTTTTCGGCACGAGGTTACGTGAAGTTTATTATCCACTCACATTTATTCAGATATTTTAAAGCTTATTTTGAAATTTAAAATCTAAATTTTTATTTACATATTTCTAAAGTTTAAAATCTAAATTTTTATTTAGATATTTTTAAAGTTTAAAAAGTAAGAAGTTATTTAGATATTATAAAGTTTAAAAATAATTTTTATTTTAATCAATTTTGAAGTTTTGTTTTCAAGTTTTAAAATTAAGTTTAATAATTTGCTTAATATAAATATTATAACTAATAATTAATGTTTAAATATATATAAATAATGTATTAATTCTATTATGATTAAATTAATAATTATTTTTAAAGTATTATATTTAAAAATTCACATATAATTTTTTTTTTAAATTTAATTAATGTTTAATTAATATTTATAAATGATATATTAAGTTTGAAATTATTTATATAATAATTATTTACTGTATGTAAAAATTATATATTTAAAAATTAGTATATGTTTTTTTTTTTTTTTTTAAACTTTAAATTTTAAAATATTTTATATTTGCATGTACTTGCCGTTTCCTTGACGTTTCCGGATCCTGGTTTTTCAAAAAACTGGCGGATCTGTATCCGAATCCGGATCCGGATCCGAATCCTGGTAACTTAGGATTTAAGGACTGAAGTATAATCCAAATTGACTGTGACATGATTGCATCAGCTCTATGGTATGCTTATGGTTTGCAACTTTGCATCAGAATCATTGTTTCAGAAGTATGTGTGACTGTGGCACAAGAGTTTGATTGTTAATTATAAAAGAGCACAGTCCTACTGTGGTAGCCATATCAGTCACATAAAAGTCCAGATTTACTGACCATTGAATGTTGCTGAAACTTCCCGGACTTGTAACCTTGTTAGCAGGCAGTGTTGAAGAAATTTTGATGCCATCGTCATTTGAGAACAACAGACATCTCTAGAACATAAATGAACCTGTTGACCACTCTGTGTCAACGACCCCATAGCAGTACACCCATTTTTTGGCAAAAGGGATCTATCATGTTCGAGTGATTGCATCATTCAGATTTCATCATCGGTCGGCAGTTTGTTAAAGATGTAAACCCATTCTGCATGGTTATAATGTAAATTATCTTAGTAAGACCATCATGTATGTAACAACCTAGGTAAGCATACTATTTTGATGACAATTTTTACCTTAGGAGGTTTTTTGTCTCACTGATTCACTTGTGTCTCTAGACACAAATGATCGGCAGAGTTTTTCCCTCCAACATCACCCCAAAGCTAGGGTTTGAGACACAAATGATCGGCAGAGTTTTCCCCCCCAACATCACCCCAAGGCTAGGGTGGATTTTGTCGTCAAGATATTAAGTGAGTCCTGGTGCTTTTTATAGAGTCCTGTAAAAGTAATTTGGGAATAATCCTAGCTAATTGGCTAGATTATTTTATTACAAATTACTTGGTCTACTAGATCATATTTTGTGTCGCAAAAATGGGTAAATGTTGAGGGTCTATAACGAACGGGTGTTTCCCCTTCATGTATTAAATTGTAAAATCTTCATGTAAAAAATATTTAGTGCATGGTCCCTCATTATTCGACACGATGGCTAAATATTAGTGTTGAAAAAATTAGTAATCTCCTCATCAGTCAATTAATTAAATTTTCTCCCCGGATGCGGGTGTTTAAGGCGATGGGACGGGAGTTGGAGGCTGGCCACATGCCGATCCTCAGGCATCACGTGGCACTCCATGCGAGCGGACGGCGAGATCATTCCAGGTTTAAGACGAAGGGACCTGGGACGGCAGCAGTTAATGCCCGGAGAGTGCACTCGATCCAGAGCAACGCTGCAGTAATGGCGGATGGGATCCCGAGCAGGGTAGGTGACGATGAAGAGCATAAATCTGGTCTGGAGCAGGGAATGTGGGTCGTGTTGCATTCGGCTGGCCTCTCTGTCGTCGAAGCGGTCCCTTCTCAGACGGTTGGGTCCATTACGAGGCTGGTTCTGGTAATTGACAGTCTGGTTCACTTGGCAGTTTGCAGGGAGTCTCATCCCACTATGGTGAGACCCAGACAGAGGATGCTGAGCCGTCGTGGTTCTTCAAGAGGAGGGGGTTCGCGCAGACCTGAGAGGGATGATGCGGGGCATTGCTGCCACTGTAATCTGGCAAGCTCCATTGGAGCCATTCCCCTGCACTCAGGCCAACATATGGATGCCGGGGCTTCTAGCTCGGCCTCCTTGCCAGCTTTTGGCTCCACTATCTTCAACTTCACCAGCTCTACGGCAAACCCGAGAATCAGTGCGCATGTTTCCATTCTGTTCATCGAGAATCCTCCTGAGGCGGATGACCCCATAGAAGCTCGGGAGCAAGGGATGCAGGACTACCATGGGGAAGCAGAGCAGGCTCCGACAGCTGAGTTGGAGCAGGAAGAAAAGGGTCGGGCCACCGTCGAGGAAAAATCCAAGCATTCCCAGAATGCTCCTAACGCGGCTATTGGGGAAGCGGAAGCGACCTCGCCTACTGAAGCTGAGCCGGATTACTACGGCTGGTGCCCAATTGTGGAAGAGCAACCGGATGAGCCGAATGAATAATCACGCCGGCGCCCTTGCTCCACCAGGTCGCTCCAGGTTCAGTCGCCGTCTCCTGGTTTGTTGTTGGTTCAGTCAATGTTTTTTTTTTTAGGATGTCAAAGCTGTTGGTTTTTTGTGTTAATGATGAGAGCACTTACTGTTTCCCCTGTGCGGGACGACTTGAACAGTTCTTTTTGTCTAAGACCCCTACGCGGGCTTCCGTCTATGGACAGTCTTGGAATTTCATGGAACCACCCCTGCGAGGGCTTGCTATGGGGAATTATGTCTGGGTTTCTGTCAGTCTTAGTTTTTGTCTATGTCTGGTGCCCTTTGAGGGCAAGAGCAAACTGGTCTTACCTGTTGTAATTTTGCACTCTGTACATATTTAATAGATTAGCCTTGTTACCGAGAAAAAAAAATTAATTAAATTTTCTGACAAAATTAAATTAAATCCCAAACCAAAAATTTAATAAATTTTGTGTCCTAGGTAAAATTAAGTTCTCCAATGGTGAAATTCGTGTTTTTTAAAGAAGTTAATTTTTGCAGGTCCCTCGCCAAGGGAATATTGAAGAAATCAAGAAATTTTGAACCCGTGGGCCTTGATGGTTAAGTCAAAGTCAAATTTTTGAGGAAATTAACTCAAAATAATTAATTTTGAGTTATTTAAAAATCAATTAAATGGAAAATTGGATTTTGCCGCAAATTAAATAATTTTGACGATGATGATTAAAGATTAATTAAATCTTTATAAACGGTCGAGATTATTTTGACAGGAATCAAGTCAACTAGCCATTGGAGATTTTATCTATAAATAATTAGAGGTCAATGTCAATCTGTCTTTTAATCTGATCTTTGAATCATGTACTAAGCTCTCAAGCTCTCTTGTACACTTTTTTGAAATTAATGCAAAAGTCTTTGGGGTTTTGACATGCAGTGGTGTTTCTCTTCATGAATTTAAGGTAATATTGTTTTAATTCCTGCTTAATATTATGTGAAAACTATCAATCAATAACTCTCTTAGAATAATCTGAATACAGGTATCTTATTTAGTTTGTTGGATCTAGGGTAACATTTTTTATTTTGATTGAAGTTGCAGGTATCTCTATTTCTTCAAAATTTCATTGTTATTCTATTTCTCTACTTGGTTTGATGTTTGATCTAGTGTTTGCAGGAGATCTCTCAGGTTTTCGTTGAGCGTTTGGGGATAGTCCTTGGTTGGACCAGCCAACTCTCAGCATATATTTTCTGAAGAGCCTACCTCATATAAGCTCCAGGATTTATCTAACGATAAATTATTTTTCTGCAGGGTGTTTTTGGGCTAGTACCTCTCTAAAATTTCAAAATCTTTTAAATTTTTTGTGGAAAAATTGATAGATTTGGCTAGTAAGAGCCTTAGATTATCAGATCTGGGAGCGGAGTTGGACTCATATTCCTCAAATCTGATAGATCTGCAACTTTTGTGCATAGATTTGTAAATTTATTTTTTTTAGATCTAGAAATTTTCTAACTTGGGTTTTGAGCTTTTTATTCATTTTGTTTTATATCTGGGTTCTGGATATTTTTGCTTTCATTTTTACAAGTGTAGATCTGAAAGAGAAGTTTAATTTGAAGCCAGATCTAGACCCTGGAGGGCAAGATCTGGCCTCAATACCATTTTGCAGGGGCATTATTCAAGATTATTTTCAGTCTGAGGGTTTCAAATTCAGATCTCAAGTTTTTCTAAGAACAAATCTTTAAAGCACCGAAAAAAAAAATTCTAGGATTCAAGATTTGCAAGATTTGCAAGGACATTATTCAAGATTTTGGCTTAAAAATTTAAAATCCTAGGCAGAATAACACCAAAACAAAAAATTCTAGGATTCTTGGGCTACCATTTTCTGTTGCGTTTTTCCCCTCTGCAAAAAAATTGATTTTCTTCCATCCTTTTGCTACTGTGTTTTTCTTATTCCCTGCATTCCATCCTCGTAGTTCTTTTTTTGCTTCTTTTTCTCTGCGTTTTACCTTCTCTCTGCGGCCCTAACCTTCCCTCTTTCCTCATGTGTGCGGGTTGCTGCCATTTGTGTAAACCTTTATCTCTTCCCCTCGACCTGCACACAAACCCGCAACTTCCCCTGTTTGCTTAACCCTGCTTCATCGCTCCTCCTATAGCCCGCATGAGCTCCTTCTTTGTTCGCTTCCCTCTACGTCGGTTTCCTTTAAACTGACGACTTTCTTTGCTGCTCCCTGCGCGTCCCCTCGTTCCCCTCTTTTGTGTGATCTCCTCTTTGCGTTTTCTTTCAAACCTCTCTCCCTGGCTGCCATACTCCTCTGCGTTGCCTTACCTTCTCGACCTTCATTTCCTAACCCTTTGCTCAGTTCTACGAGTTCCAGCCTCCCTCATCTCCTCTGATGTCGTAGCTCCTCCTTCGTCGACTAGCACCCCGAGCTCTCCATCGCATTATTTTTTTATACCCCATCTCCCCAACCCTTCTACGATCTCGAATTTCATTTTTTTTTTTGAAGTGTGGCTTTGAATTTTCTTTTGTATGATTTTTTATTTGTTAAATTTTTTAATGTTACTTTGAATTTTTTTAGAAATTGAATTTAAAAAAAAAATGCTTTTTTTTTTTGTTAAAGGGGAACAAAAAAAAACTTTAAAAGAATTTTTTATTTTCAAGGAACGCTTTAATATTTCAAATTAAAAATTTTAGGTGGCCTCTGGCCCATTAAAAATTTTATTAACTAAGCCTTTTCACACATTTTTCCACATTCAAACTTTAACCTTCATTTCATAAACTTTATCACATTAAAATAGCCGAAGGAATAATTAAATTTTTAATCTAAAGTTCCTTTTGGGGTTTTGTGTTAGGTGTTCGAGATTTTAAAAATCTTAAAGGGGAAATTTTGTGGTGGTTAGAAACAAAACAATACCAATAAAATAAAAACAAAAAACAAAAACAAAACCAATATAAAAAATAATAAATAAATAAATCTCTATAGTCAAAACACATTTAAATATTTTTTAAATCATCTCTAAAGTTGACTGTAGGAAATCAATAATTTTTTCTTGATTGGTGTGTTGATTTTTAAAGTACCTTGGACAAGTGGTTTCCCATGGGTTAGTCTCTACCTAGGGAAAAGTGTCCGAAATAATTATTTTCCTAAGTGTGACTTTATAAAGTGAAAGTGACTTTATAAGTGGTAAAGTCAATGCTAAATTATAAAGTGAAAAGTGACTTTATACATAAAGTACAATGTGGGTACTTTATTTAATGGGTGAGTTAAAAAATAGAAAGTGAGAATTAAATGCACATTTATTCTCATCCATTGATCTAATGAATTTGAGCCATTAGATCTTAGGGTTGCCCAAAAGTCATTTAGGGAAACAAAAGGGGGAAAAGAGAAGGGAGATTGCATTCATTCTTCATGAGCAAATAGGAGAAATGAGGCTGAGAAATAGAGAAAAGTTCTAAAGAAGAAATTTGTCGCAACAAGTTGGAGTGATTTATGGGCAAAACTGGGCATGGAAATCAAGTCATAGGAGACAACAAAAAGTATTGTACGAACAGTATTTAATGTTGTGAGTTGCACGTCATTCGAGAGAAGTTTTTGGAAAAAAATCCGTATAGTTCGTACAACGGTACGGAAACCCGTATAGTCCATACAGTCGTATCTGTACAATACATATTTTCAACTTCAAGTGGGCACGGAAATCAAGGCAAAGTGGGAAAGGTTTTCAAGGAGTTTTGGGTTAAAGAAATAAGTTGTATTTTGTTGTTTTGTTTTGTCTGCAAATGTATTTTTCCTGAAATTGAAAG
Source organism: Pinus tabuliformis (assembly GCA_031772625.1). Classification (NCBI taxonomy): domain Eukaryota; kingdom Viridiplantae; phylum Streptophyta; class Pinopsida; order Pinales; family Pinaceae; genus Pinus; species Pinus tabuliformis. The sequence continues at coordinate 1,183,339,644 of CM062820.1, read as the reverse complement.
ATAAATAAATTTGAAGGGCTCTCTAATAGGTTTTCCACAGAGAAGATTGAAGGGGTTTTGCTTGGGTCTAAGTTGAACACAAATCTGTGTGTATTTTTATGTGTGTTGCTGGTCTGTTTATGTCCATATTTATTTTCAGCATGTGTTGACAGTCCCATGTGTTTTAATCTGAAAATTTCATTTCCAAAATTCTATATGTTGAATGTATGTTTATGGGAAAGGGGATTTAACTAAATGGGAGTGATAAGGTGAAATTAAAACCGGGTTGGGATTGCAGGAAACTTTTAGTCGTCAAATTTCAACATGGTGTCATTTAAGAAAAATCATTTTAATTCCAGAATTGTTTGAAGGGTCTAGCGTTTAAATCTCATGGTTCTTCATGGTAATTAATTTTCGAAATTTAATTGCTTAAGTATTTTTGCATGCTAAGGATTTTGAGAATTTTATCTTTCAGTCTTTGTCTAGTGAAGTGCACATTTCATTCTGGTAATTAAGGGCTTTGATAGATCGTGACATAAGCGTTTTTCATCCTTGAATCTAACCTCATCTCATTTTCTAATCATCTTGTGCATTTGCATATTAAGTTAGCCTTGCATAATTAAAATTTACTTCCAAGCATAAGCTTGGTTGATAGAAAGATAGGTACACATCCATCTTTGCTTGAGAAGCATGTTTTTAATAGTACTTAAAATGGTGACCTTGCAGTTGTGAGAGCCACAGCTCTCTGCAGCGCCGGAGGCACCGGGTATGTTAGATTTTCAGGATAAGTATCGTTAATCACACCTTAGCGTGCTTCACCTTATCTTCTCTCTACCACGTACTGCGGAATTAGGCTCAATAGAGAAAGGATTGAAGGGTTTAAACTTAGATAGGCATTTAACTAAAATTAACCAAGATTCCTGCACTTCACATTAGTTTTAGGATCTGCATTTCATATAAGATAGTCATTCATCCAAGCAGTAGTTACTCATCATTTACTTGGTCTTAAATTTTCTAGCAATATTGTTGACTCCATAAGGCACTGGTATCAATCATTAAAATCTAATCGAATCCTATAAGTCTTGCTAAATATAAAACAAGTACTTTGTCGCTTCACTGTGTCTCCTAAACTGGTTGATTCCCAACTAGTTCTCCTTCATTCCATTTCCGTAGGGTATACCCCCCTTAGCATGTTGTAGGGAGATTGCGTAAACGAAGAGATTGGGGATCAGGGTGACAACCCCTAATCTGAGTCATTGTCGCGGTGCCTAGACATTCCGTGTGACAATAGAACCCGCTGTGGCAACCATCTCAGGGTTTCAGATTTCCAGACTATTGCTTGATGTTTGAATTGCTACAGTATTAGAGGAAGAAACTGTCTAATAGGTTATGCTTATGATACAAAAATAGACCATCATATTTATGGTGAATAAGTTGATGAAACACAAGTATGTTGTTGTTATCAGTGAACTTGTTTGTTGCAAGAGCAGAGGATTTGCTATTCAGAGTACATGTTGGTAGTTAGACCTGGTGCTTGAGCAGAGACAACAGTATTACTGATGTTATATACAAAGATGTACTGCGATGCATTATGACTATGAAAGTTGTATAAGATACCATTAGGATTTGGTTTTTAAATTAATGTTTTGAGTGAAGAGTGATAGTTTGCTTGGGGGCAGACTAATTTGCCTAAGCATTTATGTAAGTTTGAGTTGTTGAGTTGTGTTGAGATTGAATTTTGGGTAGAGATATCATTAGGTTTTGTTATTGATCCATATGTTGTACTAGGTTTGTGAGTACGTGATTTGCTGCAACATATGAACAGAACATCCAAGGTTGATCATTAGACAATGTTGTTCGACAGAAGCATCTGGAACTCGAAGCAGAACTATTGAGATTGTTGATCACATTCGAAGAGATAAGCAGTGAATTGGTTTTTGATGTACACTGCTAAGGTTTGCCATTGATATACATATTAAGCAGAAGCATCAGAGATTGTATTGCAGTTTATTTGAATTGATGTTATTCTAAGCACAGATGGATCCAATCTGAAAATAGTGAAACGTGGTCCACCCGTTGATCAGTGTGGCAGGGTGGTGCTAGGGCAAGTTGAACCTTGCGCAGGGCGTTGGATCATCCTTCCAGTTGGAGCTAGTAAACAGGATGTTGGAGCATCCTTCGAGTTGGATCCTGTAAACCAAGGCATTGGAGCGTCCTTCCAGTTGGAGCCTATAAACCAACATGTTGGAGCGTCCTTTCAGTTAGTCCTGGTAAACAAGGTGTTGGAGCGTCCTTTCAGTTAGTCCTGGTAAACAGGGTGTTGGAGCATCCTTCAAGTTGGAGCCTATAAAGCAAGGTGTTGGAGCGTCCATCAATTAGAGCTGTAAATCTTGGAAGTTGGAGCTTCCAAATAGATGTAAATTATTGAAGACAAATATTAAGAAGTGTTCGGTGGTTTTTCTCCCGGAAGGGTTTCCACCTGAAATATCCAATATATTGTCTTTATTCTTGTGCACTATTGAATGGTGTTGATGTTTGCTTTATGTTTATCTGATGTTAATAACAATTAATACTTTGTGAAGTTAAAATTAACTAATTGAAGAGAAATAATGATTCACCCCCCGCTCAGTATTTCCAACAGAATGTGCACTTTTTACAATTGCAAGTCTTCGTTTTTGCAATCTATTGAGTGATTTATCTTCTCTTGTTGCCTTCACCCTATGCACATATCTTCAAGATTGGAGCAGTGACATGGAGCACAACCTTACAACGGTTATGTTTAATAGATCCCCCAAACTTTCATCCCTTTTTGAGGTTATGATATAACAATTCTTACCTATTAGCTCACTGTATAATTTCATAACGTATTTATTGGTTTGTTTTCCATGTTCCTACAATATTTCTTAATGTGCCTCTTACTTTTGTTGAAATATGTAAATAGGTTTGGTCTTCATAATGATATATGTAATCATGATTTTATGTATTTAAAAAAAAACAAAACAAAACAAAAAATTATTATTGTGAGTCTTGAGGCATGGGCTTCATGCTCAAGAGAATTTATTTTATAGGTCAAGCACCCATTGGCTGCTTCTAGGTTTGTCATAAAGTCAATTGAGTCATTGTCATGTATTGAAGACCCATTTGGGCATGTTACATATTGTAAAGAAAAATTTATTGAGTCAAAGTCATGGCACAAAGATCAAATCGGCCTACATGAAGGGACAAGTCAGCCTAAAGATAGCAAATCATACCCCACACAAGCCTATAAATAAGAAGGAACTCGACCTCATTTGGACATTCACTCAAGAAAGTTCGACCTCCTCAAGATAGAAGTTGTAAAAGGTCGAAGAAGAAGATCAAGATCGAAGTTTTTGGGCCTCTCTCTCTCTCTCTCTCTCTCTCTCTCTCTCTCTCTCTCTCTCGCGTTAGGGCTTCTACAGTTACTTGGCTACACGAAATTCTGAAGATGCATCGAAGCTGTGAAAGTTGAAGTTGCGAAAGGTTGAAGTTGTGGAAGGTCGAAGCTGTGAATCTACTAGAGAGGTCGAAGTTGCAGAAGGATCTGCTGGAAGTCAAGATTGCAAAAGATGCTGGAAGCAACTGTGACTTGGTCTTGGAGGGTCTTAGTCAAGGGTCAAACGTCTTGGAATTTGTCAATTGAAAATCTATAAGAAGAGAAAGAATTCTAGTGAGTTTTCCTCTCAGTTGGAGAGGTTTTGGCCCTGGTTGATCACCTATATCTTGTGTCCTATCCTCTCACCGTTCTTTATGGTTTGGTAGTTATTTGATGATAGAAAACACTAATAATGATCAATAAAAAGAAGAAGTTAATCTAGTTAAGTAAAACTATATCACACGCAGTTATCAAAGTTCTAGAAATCACCTATCTTTGATTGCCCCCTAGATTTCTCAACATGGTATCAGAGCTACGGTGACAAGACAAGGAAAGGCAGCTAAAAGAAGGACACTCAAGGGCCGAAGAACTAGAAGGATTATCAAAAGGGGTAATAAGAAAGATCAAGACATTGACATAGTACCATCAAGAAGACATTCGCAAGGGTTGAGTACAAGCATATTAAAGAAGACGTCATAACCCTATCTTATCAAAAGAAGGGTTTCTCACTTGAACCATTATTGGGAAGCTCGCACATCATCATCAAAGAATATCTCAAGGACCCTACCTAGAAGGACTATTCATTAAAGCAGCTTGAAGTCTCTACATCCAAGCGAAGCAAGAAGAGGCATTGTCATCATCATCAAGGAATGAAGGTGATCTCCCTCTCTTTAAAGGATCACTTTTGAAGAAAGACATCTTCTATTATCAACATCATCATCAAAATCAAGAAGGCATCAAGTTGAAGATATTGTCATCAAGGAACATCTTCACTTGACAAGTAGGTACCTTTATATTTATGACTGAATCTACTATCAAAATGACTTCATTTTGCAAGGAAAGCAACAAATTGGTCGAGCCACCAAACTTTCTTGCATGAAAGAAGAGGAAAGGTTTAATCCTCACAAAAAATGAAGTTGTTGAACATGTTAAGGGATCAATTACTAAGCCTCCAAAGGAAAAATCTCAAGCTCTAGCAATGTATATGAAAGGGGATGTAAGGGCTCAATGGATTCTCATTGAATCCATCAAGGATCCCGTCATAACTTACGTATCAAAGTTGGAGACATCAAAAGAAATATATAACAAGTTAATAGAATTATTCTTTGTAAGTAACCCAGGAGAAGTGATATCTTTGAGGAACGAGTTGTACAAAATGAAGATATCAAAGGAAGATATAGTCTATGAGGGTATTAGAAATAAGAGACCAATTACAAGAATTGGGAGAAATAATGTTCGATAGAGAAATGACCACCATAGTGCTCAATGCACTTCCAAAAGAATGGGGCAACTTCACATCTAGCATCTTTGGAAAGAAGGAAGCCACCCCATTCAGTGGACTTTGGTCATTGAAGAAACTAGGTTGAACGCAACGAGCGATGTGGGACTAGGTGAACAAGTTCAAGCATTTGCTGCCATGGCTAAGAGAAAAGGAAAGTTTAGGAAATCTAGTTCTCATAAAAAGAAGAAGTATATGTCAAAAGTCCAATGTTATGGCTATCAAGAATATGGGCACTACAAGAGAGATTGTTCGAAGTTCAAGAAGGACAACAAGAGGAAAGAAAGAAATGAAGCTCGTATCATTGAAGAAGTGGAAGAGCCTGATGCAGAAATCCAAAGGGATAAATCTTCATTATTAGGTTTTCTCCAATGCAAGCAAGGAGAAGTAGGAAGTGAAAAGATCTCCACCTTGGCTGTGAAGATGAGAAGCATTATAACGAGATGCATCTTAGTAGAATATGGTATCATACTAGAAGCATACCATTGAAACAAGAGCTCATGATATCATTAGAAAAAGCTTGAAAGAATAGCTGAAGTAGAAGTCTACATGGATGTGGCAGACATCATATAAAGGAAGTAGCTCTTGGTAACCTTATTGAAAGCATGTGTAGTGCATATGGTTGAAAGAAAGTCATCTAGCATGATAGAAGGAATTCATCATACATCATCGTCATGAGAAAGGAGATTCTGTTGAATGAGGATAATATAGATCCTCTGTTGGAATCTTCACTAGAAGGTTCAACTCTCTTGAATGAAGCAAATGTCTCGCTGAGAATTCTACCTTGTATGGGATTCATTGTTTAGAAGGATGATTGTATGGTGACAAAGGAATGCAGCATGTCGAGATGGTTGAACTACTCTCAATCAAGGAAAAGAAGTTGTTAAACTAAGTCTAGATGACCAAAATGAGAAAAGAGATGCATGAAAGCATGGTTCGCATATTGACAAGATGAAATCAACATAATATGCCCTCATATGGAATATGAGGTGGTTGACAGAGATGAAGGAACTATGCATGGAAAATTCCTCGGAAGCACTATGTGAAGAAAGAAAGAAAAGATCGTGAAAGATGCAACTACTGTCACAGGGAGTCAACATACGATGACTAGATGAATTGATCATGACATCTCCATAAAGAAGAAGACCATGATAAGGTTTGTAAAGAAAGGAGACCTTTGACATATGAAGTCTTGGAGATGTGTTTATGAATATGCAGGATGTTGCAAGCAAACTAGATGTCATGATGAAAGGCCATCACAAAAGGTAACAGTGTTTTCATGTTTGTTTTTTATTTTTAAAACAACATTTGGATAGATTGATACATGGCTACCGAAAGAGGGTTGTAAATTTTACCTACAACTAGCACTCATGTGGTTGGATGAAAGGTCCTAAAGGAAGCATAACTTGGAAAAGGTAGTTGTATGAAGAAAAGCTAGATGTGGAATAGAGGATCACTTTCCGATGGAACAAAGGATGACATGACCGATGTGGCTCGGGAAGGAAAGTGATGGATGGTCAATGCCCTACTAAGAACTCCCAAAAGATGAAGGCTCCATAATGTTAAAGATGAACTTCATGACATCAAAAGAAGGAGCCCTACAAGCTGTTGATAGTCCCATGATCTCCACCTAGAGCAAAAAGCTGCTAGAAGCAAGTCCCTAGTTAAGAGGGAGCTTGGACAAGTTCTTGGATAAGAGAGAGTTTGGATACATTCATTTTATAGGAATGGGTACATTCCTTCATAGGAATGGGTATATCCTCCCTAGTTGAGAGGGAGAGATAGACACATCATTCTTATCTTCACTTTGGGAAGAATGGAGGATTGAGTAAGCATCTGGCATCCAATACTCTTTGAGGATGTGGTAGGGCATCCAAGATAAGAGTAGTCGTAGAGGACCGATATTCTTTGCGGACTGGGAATCCAAGATAAGAATAGTCCTGGAAGGACATACCTTGTGAACACCCAAGTGGGGTATATACCTTGAGAGACAATGATGAAGGTGTCGATAAATCATTGGTCTTGTCAGCATTGTACTCTAATCTAGTGGAGAGATAGAGTTATTATTCAAGGCCTTGCTATGTGACAATGGTGGTTGATATGTTGCTAAACAGATGGGTTACCAATCTGACTCTTCTTATGAGAATTCTTCGGATTGAAAATGTCCAAGTACATTGTATGGATTATGAATACCTCCCTAGTTAAGAGGGAGTGTTGAAATATGTAACTAGTTTCGGTCTTCATAATGACATATGTAAGCATGATTTTATGTATTTAATAAAAAGAAAAAAATAAATTTACTATTGTGAGTCTTGAGTCATGGGTTTCATGCTCAAGAGAATTTATTTTATAGGTCAAGCACCCATTGAGTGCTTCTAGGTTTGTCATAAAGTCAATTGAGTCATTTTGGGCATGTTACATATTGTAAAGAAAAATTTCAAAGTAAAGTCAAAAAGACCCTCCAAGACCTCGTCACGGCACAAAGATCAAGTCGGCCTAAAGATGGCAAGTCATTCCCCACACAAATGTATAAAAAAGAAGGAACTCGACCTCGTTTGAACATTCACTCAAGCAAGTTCGATCTCCTCAAGATAGAAATTGTAAAAGGTCAAAGAAGAAGATCAAGATTGAAGTTTTTGGGCCTCTCTCTCTCTTTTTTTAGGATTTCTATAGTTACTGGGCTAGACGAAATTCTGAAGCTGCATCGAAGATGTGAAGCTGCAGCTAGGTCAAAGTTGTGGAAGGTCGAAGTTGTGAATCAGCGGTAGAGGTCAAAGTTGCAGAAGAATCTGTTGGGCAGGTCGAAGTTGCAAAAGAATCTGCTGGGCAAGTTGAAGTTGCAAAAGACGCTGCTCGAAATCAAGATTGCAGAAGTTGCTGGAAGCAAGGTGTGACTTGGTCTTGGAGGGTCTTGGTCAAGGATCAAAGGTCTTGGAATTTGTCAATTGAGGATCTATAAGAAGAGAAAGAATTCTGGTGGGTTTTCCTCTCAGTTGGAGAGGTTTTGGCCCTAGCTGGTCGCCTATATCATGTGTCCTATTGCCTCACTGTTCTTCATGGTTTGGTAGTTGTTTGATGATAGAGAACACTAATAATAATCAAGAAAAAGAAGCTAATCTAGTTAAGTAAAAATATATCACAAGTAATTATCAAAGTTCGAGAAATCATTTATCTTTGACTGTCCCCTAGATTTCTCAACAACTTTTGCATTCTTTGCCTTTAATCTTCATTTCAAGGGCACTCTTGGATGCTGCACTGTTGCATCTGAATTATTTTTTGCATCTATCCTTATTACACAATTTCTCGAATGTGATGTCAGTTGACTTCAAAGTGATATTCGTTTAAGTTATTCACAACCAAATACTTTCTCATCTACTTCCTTGCTAATTGCAAGCCGTTGATCATGTTTGTTATATAATTAATGTTATATATTTTTAATTTGATTATGCTATCTCTACTTTTTTTACGAACCTACAAAACACATGTAAAATGCATAATAGTTATGCAATTAGACTTTTAAGTTTTTAAACTACAATTTAGTACTTATATTATTTATTATAGTTAAGCTTATACCGTAAAGATCAATTTTTTTATTTCTTTATAATTTTTAATGTATAATATTGTCACTCCCAACCTGTCTTTTCCTAAAAATTTGCACAAAACTTGTAGCCATTCCAGACACTTTTATCCATGTTCCCAACATTCCCAGGTTCCAGAAACTCATGCAACAGAGGTAAATTATGAAGGTTACAAACTTTCCAAGAAACCCAAAAATAACTGGACTAAGAAGATTAGGCATATTAATTTCCTAACAGAAAAGTTGAATTAGCTTTATGACAAGGTGATGCAGAAGTCCAGAAAAATAATTACCTGTCTGTAAATTTCTGGAAGCTGCATAGTATAAGTGTCTTTAGTGAGATACAGAATCGACCCACAGCTTTTAAGGCTTCATCTGTGACATTTACACACTGTAAGTGCAAATAATTTAAAGCAGTGCAACCCTGAGCTATTGCCAGCAATCCAGCATCATTAACAGATTCAGAATCCAGGGTTAATTTTTCAAGACAGTGACAGTGGACTCCAACAGCTTCCATAGCTCTATCAGTTATCCTTGCACATGCTGCAATGCCAAGGGCTTTCAGTGTCTTTGCACAGCCAATTGCTATTGCTGTCACACCTCTGTCTGTCAAACCCTCACAAAACCGAAGATTCAAATCCTCAAGTTGTTTGCATTGTTCTCCTACAGCTGTAAGACCTTGATCACTTATATAGCAACCCTGTACCACAAGTGTTGAATTCAGCCATAACTTCTCTATAAATATTTGTACAAAAAAAATATAAATACCATAAACAAATAATACGCATGTCCAAATTCCAAACACTTACTCATAAAGCACATAGTCAATCAGTTTTACACTTTTAACATCGTTTATTCGCACATGAAACAGTGGAAAAAGTTGGTGGCTAAGAGGAGTATGGACATGGTATCCATCAATTCCAACTACTGTATCCTTCAACATAAAACTCCAGATATATAAAACAACCTCGTAAGATATCAGAATTAGATATATAAAATCCTAACTCAACGTGTCCTCAAAAACCTTCAAGGTTCTTGAAGAAACCTCCCTAGTGTCTCACAGCCATGTAGAGTGCATTCATGGACACCATAGGCATCCATCCATGCACACAAATCAGGGTAGCGTTCCTAGGGTACTCCCAGCCTTCAACCATGACTGGGAATGCATCCCTAATCCCAGTTTACATCCCATCTGCTGCATTGGTCTTCTACTATTAGAATACCATTTTGTTTGCCTTATAAAAATGTTAAGAGAACAGGATGCCAATAACCATGCATGAGTAACAAGTGAAATCTAAAGATTAATAATTAAGAACTACACAGATTGATGTGGGAGGTAGAGACTGGCCATCCCATTGTTCACAAGATACATAGTTATAGTTATACTATTCATAAGACAGTTACAGTATTCAACAACCAGCCAGCATGGTCACACACCCTGGGTCCAATAAGTCCTAAGGCCTAATGATCAATCTGCACCTGCAAGCCAAAGATTACCCTCAATCCTACAATCTTGCCTCACACGGAGGAAAAACTTATACAGGGTCTAAACTTCTGCAACTCATGGAACAAACAATTATTAATAGATGAAAGATGAGAAACTAAAATATAAACAGAACAATATCTTTTGTGAAGCTATAAAGGAGAAGACATTAAGTACGATGTGTGTGAGGATGTGTGTGGATGGCTGGGATTTTTGTGGGTGAGTTTGTTTGTGGAGGCCAGGGGTGCAGAAAGAGTGAACAAAATAGAATAGATAAGATAATTATATTAATGCCCAATTAATGACCAACACTGTAGGTCAATGGATTATAGGACTGAATAAGAAAGGTACAATCGATTTTAACTTATAAGCATCTGCAGGAATGCCTAAGGCTACTCAAAAACAAAAAGTAAGCTAAAGAAACAGCGTGATCAAGTAATGTGGGAAAAAACAGAGGAGCAGAAGCAGCAGCTAGAGATATATCAGCGCCACAAATGGAAATGAAAGTTGAGGTGAAGGCAAACAAAAGCCACCCTTGTCTTTATCAGCCACCAAGAAGGCATTGATTTGAATCACAACAATGTCATCTAAGAATCCAGAGAGGGCCCAAAGAGGTCACACTATGGGATCATGAGCAGAAGTCAGCCATCCAATAAAACTCTCTTAACACTCAAGGTCGTCAAAAAGAATGTGGTAATGGAAAACCGATGGTCAATGTCCTATAAAGGGTGAGCCCATCTCAGAGGTCTCCGAATTCTAGGATGCATGTTAGGCCAGTGAGCTAAGAGTTGTGTCATGAGTGAAGCCTTGTCAAAACCCTAGTGGGACTAGTTTGTGGGTAGCAAGTCCATCGGAGATGTTGGATCTCATTGATCTAGAAATTAATGTCACATGTAATTTTGCACATCACTTACAGTCTATGTCACAGGATTCAGGTTCGAATTCGAGTTCGACAACAATAAAATTCTATTCGAGTTCGAAATTTGATATGAGGTTTGGATAAGGTTCGACATTAAGTTCAAATCCCTATATATAAAACGATATATATAGATAATTGCACTTTATGCTAGTTAGATTATGTCTACTTATATATCTATAGTTTCTATTATGCATTTTGATTTAACTTTTAATATAGCATATAAACTAAAAAATAACCTGAAAAATAGATGGGAAATTGTGGCAGAAGTTGGAACCATTGAAATATAGTTTCTATTATGCATTTTGATTTAACATTTAATATAGCATATAAAGTATAAAATAACATGAAAAAAAGAAGGGAAATCATGGCGAAAGTCGAAACTAGTGGTGTCGTGCCCATGGTCAATAGCGAGTCAGAACCACTGATTTTGTGCCCATAGTTCGCAGCGAGACAGAACAACTAAAACCTTCACCCATCCTACGCTGCAAAAGCATCGTCACTTGACGACATAGGTAGGGATAATGGAATCGCAAACTTACCAGTAGCCTAGTGGAGTTAAATCGCACAACGCTACAATGCAGAGATGAGGGTCAAGGGTTAGAAGCAATGTGGTTGGTGGTATGGAGAGGACGCGCAGAGGTCGACCATACCGTAGCACATTGAAGCGAGTCGGCAGTGTGAGACAAAGTTTTAGAACGAACCCCGAGTCGAACCAAAACAAATTCAAAATTTTATTTGGTCATATGGTGAGGATGCGCAGACATCAACCATATCGTAGCAAATTGAAGAGGGTCGGCAGTGTGATCCCAGATCAAACCTAGGTCCAAACAAAACGAATTTGAAATTTTGTTTGGAGTACGTCGAATTTCAAACCTCAACAAAGAAGTTCGGCGAACCCTGTGACATTGCTTATAGTCATTTATGATCAAGGTCGGGAGCAAGAGAGTGACAAAACATAAACATCTGATCTAACAAGGTTTGTCCTAGGTGAACACTATCAAATTTATCTCGTGAGATCTAATACCTCCCTCAAAAATAAAGCTAGACACATGTTACATATATTGTTATCGAGAATTTAACGCCAAGAGTCTGAAATTTAAATTATTAGCAATATCATGAAAAATATTGAAAATTATCAAGAAACTTAAAAGGGAAAAAAATACAAAATTAATCATTTGTTCTCAATTTTTTAAACTTCTAAAACAATATCAACATCAAACAAACACATTCTCACATAAATATGAAAATAAAAATACAATATAAAATGTATAAGATGTCAAGTGGTACATTAGACATCGTTACTGAAATATGACAATCTATCATGAGTCATAAGTCCTAATAGAAATCACATCAAAACAAAAACAATTATATCTCATGAGATGATCATCATGAGGCATTTAGATACTACAAGGCTAATCATGATGCACTATGATAGCAATGAATCCCTCAAACCCTTTTACAAGCAAAGGTCTTCACTAGCTTTTTTTTCCTCTAGAAGCAATAACTGGAAGCGTTGACACTAAGCCTACAATGGAAGAAGGTGCAACTCTTGATGACAAGGTGGAAACTAAAATGGGATGTCTTCCGCCTCTTCCCTTAGTTACTTGTTTCTATGGAAGTGGTGGCACTAGTTGCAGCATGTTAGCTTATGGGATTTGATAACATCGAACAGGTGTTCTAGTTTCTAAAGTGTCAAAGAGGCTAAGGAACACGAGATCTCCAAAACACAAAAAAGGTTTCAAGATAAAACACTTAGAAACCTCTCAATTAAATTAATTGATCAATAATTAAAAAGTTCCTAAGTCTAACCTAGGAAAATTGATTAATTAATGGGTATTAATTGAGGAAATCAACTTTTGCTCTAGAGACTTCCAGAAAGTGACTTGATGAAGTCTAAGATGATCTGAGCCATCGATCACGATTAGATCTTGGTCATTGATGCTCCAACGAGAGATTATAAGAGCAAGTCGACAAGATGGAGATAGATACAATTGTGAGAGCAAGGGAGCAAGGCAGTGTGAATTACCCAATACGCAGTATTCAACGAGGGAGGAATTTGAGCCAAGGAGTGGCAGGGGTTACAACAAGGAGAATTTCCAGAGAAATTCTCAAGTGGTTTTCCATTTTCCAGTGTCAAGGAAGGAAGGTTGAATTATCTAGTAGGGAGGTTGATTTCTGTAGTGTGAGTTGCCTAGTTTGCCAGTGTGAGTGGTCGATAGAAGGATCGATTCGACGACTAGAGCCCGGATCAAGTCCTGGGAGGCCTAGCGAATTGTTTCCAAACATAGAGACAGGCAGGACGACTTGGCAGGAGTTTCCAAGGCAGTATGAAAGTCCTAGATGCTACAGTGCGCATTTCTGCCCAATGGTGCGAGTGTCAGGGAGAGTGAGAGTGGCTAAGGAGAGGCCAGATTGATTCGCTGAGAGGGATAAGGGTTCTCCTTGTATTTTTCTAGTAAGGTAAAATCTATGTCACACGGTTCGAGTTCGAATTCGAGTTCGACAACGATTAAGTTTGATTCAAATTCGAATTTTCCGATCAAGTTCGAATGAGGTTCGGCATTAGGTTCGACTATACATATTTTTCAATATATATATATATATATGACAAAATAATAGAAAATTCAAAATCGATCCATAAACACATGAACACAAATTCTTATTAGTAAACATACATGAATAATGTAATCATTCTAACATCTAGTTAAATGTAAACATACACAATAGTAGTTTGTAAAAAGAAATGACATAATTTTCAGTCTTCAAAATTTAAATGAATGTCAAATACTAGTAATCTTTTAAAAAATCACATAATCAAAACATGATCAAAATTTAAACATACACATCATTGTAGGACATCTTCAAATTTCAAAATTTTAAATATCATCAAAGTCATCAACACATGGAATTCCATCATTTGGCTCATCTAGTGAGTCATCATCAATGCTAATATAATAAGGAAGTCATAAAGACCATTGCCAAATAGTTATAATCCATAAAATTGTTCTAGGAAATTCAAAAAACATAGATAATCTATACTTATGGCCTACTAGACTCTAGTATGATCAAAAAGCTCTCAATCATCATGTGCATATGGCATAGTAAAGGCACTAGAATGGTGATCATCAAAGTCATCAATAGATGGAATTCCAACATTTGGATCATCTAGTGAGTCACCATCAATGCTAATATCATCTTCTTCTGGCTCTAGATCAGCATCAAACCATGGCTCGGAGGAACTAGATGCATCTTTGGCCACACTACTCAAGGCCAACTTCAAATTACTGCGAACATAAACAAGGTCTTCCAACCTTGTAGACAATAATTTGTTTCTTTTCTTGGACTGGATATGGTTAAAGCTACTCCAGTTCCTTTCACAAGCAGAGGCACTTGATCCCTGGCTCAAAATACGAACTGCAAAACGTTGCAATTCAGGAGTCTCTGATCCATAAAACTGCCACCATCTCCCTGGAGGAATATTGGGCCTATCTTGTACTGCACTAGACCTTGCAAATATTCCCTCTTCCAACCTGTATGCTCGGAGCTGCTCTCTAAATCTCCTGCATTCTTCTAGATCAGGGACCAACCGTTCAACTGCATCATAAAGGCCATTCATGACTTCTGCATCATTTGTTCTTTCTATCCCAAAGACTCTAGGATCCAAATAACAAGCTGCTGCATGTAAAGGACTATGCAACATCTTCCATCTTTCATCAATCATCTCTCATATTGCAATGTACTCATTTTCCTCATTATTAAAAGATTTTGCAATGGCTTCTTTAGCACGATCCATGCCCTCATAAACAAAACCCATGGAAGAGGTATCACTATCAACCATGCGAAGCATATCAACAATTGGTTCACATACTTCTAAGACCTTCTGAGCATTGTCCCAAAAAGCATTCCCTAAAATCACCTGTTCCAACTCCTTTCCTTTAGCTTCCTTTGAAAGATGAGACTTTTCCCACTCATTGTTGCAAAAAACACCTCTTATACTCCCTTTTTCTTCAACTAGCCTTTTGATAGTAATATAATATGTGGCAAACCTGGTGTCACAAGGCCTGAGCAACTCTCTAGATGCATTATTCCTGTACAAGCTCAATGTGAGTTGATGGTTAAATATGAAGTGAGAAATTTGTTTCCCCCTCCGAACTGTCTCGTTAATCCATGGAAACTTTGCCAAGTCATGTAACAATAAGTCAAGACAATGAGCAGCACAAGGTGTCCAATATATTTTTCTGTATTTATCCATGACCATTTTTCCTGCTCCAACACAATTTGAAGCACTATCAGTTATAACCTGGACCACATTTTCTTCTCCAACCTCAAGAATAGCTTCCTCTAAAATCTTGAAAATAAATTCAGAGGTCTTCTTATTCCCTGATGCATCAACTACTTTCAAAAAAAGTACCCCTTTAGGGCAAGAAACCAACACATTAATAAGAGGTCTATGATTCATATCTGACCAGCCATCTGATAAAATTGTGCACCCTGTTTCCTTCCAAGAGTCTTTGATCTTCTACAAATTCTTTGTAACTCTTTCTTTTGACCTCTTCAAAATAGTGGTCCTTATAGTCTCAGAACTAGGAGGGACATATCATTTACCAAAACCTGCCATCATCTTACACGCGTTGATGAAGTAGGGGCTTCTTGCCACATTAAATGGAATTGCAGATTCAAAAAACATATCACCTACAGCATCATCAACTTCTTGTTTCTGCATGGGCTTCCAAAGAGTATTTAATGTAGCTGTCCCACTTGATTTACTGATCTTTGACTGAGATGAACTGCCAACACCAACCGAGCTTGAAGAAAGTGCAGATAATGAATTGTAACTCATTGCAATTTCTGTTTGAACACGTTGTCTTTTGTTTTCATTCACTTTCTTAGCCTTTTGTATATTGTCATAATCTTTTTTAAGTGTCTCCTTGAGCTTTGCAGACACATTCTTGCAACCTTCAATGCCACCTCCTTTGCCATTAGTGACAGAAAGTAAGTGGTCCATGACTCTAGTCAAAGATCCAAAAAATTCATTATTACATAACTTGCATTTCAAATGCCTCCCATGAGGCCTGTCCAATTTCTCCACATATTTCCATCCTTCTGCCGTTGACTTTGGAGGTGCCATGACAAATATGTCTGCATTTTTGTTGGCAATGGCATATTAAAATTCGAATTTAAATAAATGATAAAATAGTGAAATTCAATTTTCAAATACAAATAAAACTTGATATTTTGATTAAAAAGTAAAAGTAAAAAAATCTGTTGAATCATACTAGGTCCTAGAACCCTGATAGGGTGTTTGACTTATCTTTTAATATGGATCACTTCTAAATCTTATTACAAGCATATAGAAGTTATCAAAACTGAAACTGTATTGCAGCTGGGGAAAAACAGTCATATATATTATAAACAATGCATAAAATACTCAAATTTTAATAAAAAGATTATACATTTAATGATTTATGTACATCATTGTGTAAAACCAAATCATTGGACTAAAGATCTAACATTTTGAACTGTATTGGGCAGTTTTCATTGGACTCACTAACTGGAGTCTGGCAGAATGCTGTCATAATAATTGAAGATGCCCATATGAGGCTCATTCTGCCAAAATTAACAATAAGATATATTTACGAAGGACACTATCTTCCAGACTTCCACTTCTAACAAGCACATAAATAATTGACTAACAAAACATTACACAGACCAGAAGTATATTGGAGCTATTTGTTGAGTTCTTTGAAAGAAGTATCAATTCAGTTCTTGAAAGAGACCTCATGGCAAAGTGGTTGGACTTCCCAACTATTTTGGGAAGAAGGAATGCAATTTCTTTATCTCATGGAAATTTTTGGGATGTCACTGTCTAAAGAGAACAAAACACTAGTTTTTAGTACAATGGTGGATGGATTGAAGACATTTAAGCAGGTTGCAAATGCATCATGCATGCACTTGATTATCAATAGTTTTATATAAACTTTAAAATGTATTATTGTTTTTTACTGTTATGTGGAAATAGGAAATTTAAAGGCATTGCTTTCAAGTTTCAGCAATGATTACCAACAGCCAATAAGCATAATAAGGAAATGAGAAACATGGAAATCCTCTGGATTTCAAATTAACGCCTCTTCTCAGATGCTTATCCTTTATACTAAATTAAAATAAGTTAAAATTGATCCAATGCTTTTTACTTATTTATATGACATTTATGTGTGCCTAGTTTCAGACTTTCAGCAATGACTACAAACAGTCAATAAACAGAAAAAAGAAATGATAACTATAAGCATGGAAATCTGGCTTTCAAATTAACACCTCTTCTCAGAATCTCAGATGAGCGTTCTTTATACTAACTAAGTTAGGTTAAATTCGATTCAGTGTTTGTTACTTAATATATATGACATTTAGTTGTGCTTCTAGTTTCTACTATATTGTAGCCTTGCGGCTGATATATCATTTTGGGTTTTGAATCACTTTTTTTGGTGAATTTTTCACCTATGTGACCATAACAAGTCAACATCCTAGGCACTATAAGGTTCCAAGTCCCATTACTTTTATTTACTTCTACTATGGTAAGCTACGTTGTGTGCACACCCAACAGACTTGGCCCCATTGTAAGTCAAACCATCTGATTGAATAATGCAGCACTATAAAACCACTAGTCTGATCTCTATTGTTAACAAACAAATCAGAAACATAGCCGTTTGCATAATGCAGTTCAAAGTCAAACGGTAAAACTAACACAGGTAACTTCAATCCTAAAAATGTGACGTGCTAGTGCTATGGCAAGTCGGGGTATACGCCGGAAAGTACCTTCTGTTATGTTTTTTTTGTTGGCATTTGTCAGATCATGCAAATCTGATGATGTTTGCTATTGAAGATAATCTGGAAACTAAGCCTTTTCATGAACACCAGGAAACATGGTTGTAAACATGATTATTTTTACAAGTACTGGGATTCACCGGTCTGAAATTTCTGGCTACAGTTTGCATTCAACGATTGCTGGAAAGCTAAAGTTGTTAAGGAAATTGTAATACATGGTTTAAATAAAAAAATGACTAGTTACTGAACACAACCTCGGTTGCTTTTAAGATTGCAACGCTAAAGGGGGACTGATTCAAAGAAGTTTTGAAATCCTACTAATTAGTCAATGGCCCAGGTCTTTGGGAAAATAATTTACTAAACATGAAAACATAGATTATTGTTCGGGCATGGATGTTAAAATTGTAAATACCTCTGAACAGTGAAGACTGAAGTTATGTCCAAAAGGGTGTTGCGTGCACACTGGTGCCGCGGTGCGTCGGTGGTCTGCGTCATGCGACTGCTCAAAGCCTCACGCGGCAAGCCTCGGTCCTCAGGCTCACGAGTCACACTGCGTGCCCACTGCCTCAGGCCTGCACGTCTTCAAACTCACTGCAAACTGCACAGCGCTATCGCTATCAAGTTATCAACAACTGAGAACTCTACAAACAAACACTCAGCCTCAATCGATACTCTTCCCGACAGTGTGTGCCAAAACGGTAGCCAGCGACGGTTTATAAAAAATCATTTGGCAAGAAGAATTGTTAAAAGGCGGTATGCGGCCCCTGGTTTTTTTTCCAAAACCATCAAGGAAAACCGTCGAACCTGAAAAAATTCGTTTAAGTTCGCGATTCGGTTCGATTAGGTTCGTTGAGGTTCGTTAGGTTCGATGAGGTTCAAGTTCGACTTGAGGTTCGACTTTCATGTTCGCCGAACCTGAACGAACCTCAAAAATTTTTTACAGGTTCGCTGAATTTCGAACCTAAAGCTTCAAGTTCACCGAACCCTGTGACTTAGGGTAAAATTATCGGAGCGAAGCCAGGAAGGCCAGCAGTTGTAATTCTCCATATTTGTTGCATAATAAAATAAACCCTCATTTGTTGCACCAGTTTTCCCTTCAGGGTTTTTCGGGGACTTTTAGTCCAAAAATATTGGTGTCTATTTTTTATGTGTGTGCATCTATTTCTCAATTCCTGATTTTATAGGCCGCCAGAGTATTTTTATTGTGAAGAAATGTGATTTATTCGTTAGTTGTCGTATACAAATGAACTGCTAATCAGTTAGAAAGAGAATAATTTCCAGCCGGTGCATTCACAGAAATTTCATATGGTATTAGAGCGTTATTGATTAGATCAGAGGCTCGAAGGTGAAAGATCGAGAGATTGTGCAGTTTCAGAGGGAGATCCGAAGCACAGGGTTCAGATCTGCACAAGCCAAGCTAGGGTGTGAATTGTAGAGGTGGAAAATTTGATTTCCAGATCCAGTTCGAGGAAAGTGTGAATTGCCCGAGAGCAGAGTTTGCATGCAACGTGGTTGATAAGAAGTTGTTCCGATGAGCAAATTTATTGATTCGCAAAGAAGATTTGGGTGCAGAAGATTTGCAATAAGGGTTGTAGTTGCAGATCTGCACAGTGCAAGAAAAGAAAAGCACACAAAGGAGATTTCCATATTTTCTCAGAGGGTTTCCAGTTTCTAGTTTTCAAGAGGAGATCTATGATTTCCAGTAGCAGTAGGCCGAATAGACTTGCCAATCCAGCCAGTGCGTACTTCAAGAGCAGTAGTATGTGTGCAAGATTCCAAAGAAGGGCTTTTGGAAGGTAGTGTGAGTTGCCCAGTTGAAGAGTTACAGCCAAAGCAACTTCTAAGAAGGACATCGAAGGCAAGTGCAGGATCAGATTTGTCGGTACAAGAACAGATCTGTGCATTTCCAAAGACAGTGCAAGTAACAAAATTGGTCGAGCATGAAGGAGAAAGAGATTTCTAGTACTAATCACCAATTTATTTGAGTTTCGCGGGGATGGCCACAACAGGACTCAAGGATCAAGAGAGACTTGACAGAGCCTCTAACTTTGGCATTTGGAAGGCCCGGATGCAATTCCTTTTGGAGGAGCATGGTCTAAAGGAGTTTGCGACAAATGTCATGCAGAACCAACAGATCCACAACAGTGGGCAACCTTCAAGAAAAAGATGGCCAAAGCTAATAGAATGGTCCTGGATGGTTTTCGAGATCATGTCATCTCGCATATTGCATATAAAAATACAAGTGGGATGTCATCGTGAAGTTGTATGAGAATCCATCAGAGAATCACAAAATGATTCTCAAGGAGAAGCTGAGGACCACTAGGATGCAGAAGGGTGAAGGCGTTACTTCCTATCTCACCAGACTTCAGAATGTCTAAGATGAACTTGCAGTTGTTGGAGAGAAATCATCTGATGATGAGCTTGTCTGCACAACTCTAAATGGATTTTCCATGGAGTGGCATACATTCGTCCAAGTTAATTTTGAGCGAGATGCACTTCCAAGATAGAATCGCCTATGGAGTGACTTCACTCAGGAGGAGCTGAGACTCAGTGTCGCAAAAGGTACTATCAGTAGCAGTAGCTAAGGACCGAAAGATGAGAAGGAAGAGGAAATTGTAGCCCTTGCAGGGAAAAGGAAGGCGAAGAAGGGTCCCAATCAAGGACAAAACTCAAAGGGAAGCGAAAAGAAGGAAAAAGCCCTGTTCAAGTTCAAATGGCTTCGAATGTGGTGAGTTTGGTCACTATGTCACCCAATGTCCTAAGAGGAAGAAGGACAAGAAGGGGAGCAGCAGACGCAGTTTCGGTAGAAATAGATGAGTTGACCTCCAGGTTGAGGAGTTCACATTAATAGATTCTAGACCTCCAAATGGAGGAGGAGCATGAGGCTTCAGATCGATGAGAGACACAAGGTCCATGGAAAGAGCATTATTCTTCACATGGATCAATTCCTGTGCTACGGGAACCCACAATACAAAGTAGCAGGAGGAGATCAATGTTCAATAGCCGTAGTCAGATCTTGAGGAACATTGCAGAGCTAGTTGCAATCAAATAATACAGAGGTACAGAAATAGTTGGGCGCAATCAGATGCTCAGTAGACAGTAGAGCTAGTTGCAGTGAGAGACTCTAGGGACAGTTGTAGGGACACAATTGATTAGTAGAGATCGGGTTTCCAGTTGCAATTACAGGAAATTCGTGTGATTGAGGAGGCAATGTGAATTGTCCAGTTTTGAGGTTGCAGGTGCAGTTTCAACCAAAGTGAGATTCCATGAGGGAGATTCCATCCAGGAGATATTTTCGAGTTTTGTTTCAAAGGGAGATCAAGTGAAGTGTTATAGATCTGATCCAAAAATATATGAAAATAGAAATAAACCCAAAAAATAACAAAATATGAATATAGATAGAAATGCTTCTTTATTGATCAAACTCTTAAGCTAGGGCAACACCATACATTCACTCCTTAAAGAATGAGAACACTCCACAAGCCATATGCCTGTTCATACAAGATTCCTTGACATCTCTTAATGGGGAGTCTCTAGCCTCTATATAGGCCTCATACATACAATACCATGGGTCATTACCATGGTTCCCTCAATACCATCTATCCAATACAATGGGCTTATTACATTATTGCTAACTACTTGTGGTGCCTTATATGATACGGGTTAACCACTTTATTTATTACTATGGCCCATTCCATTATTACATTATTCCCTTAAGTACCTCCCTCTGTACCCCATACTATCCCTCCTAGGTATACTACATTCCACCACCCTTAAACATGTTTCGTCCCCGAAACATAAGAAGAACACAAATAATAAGATCTACTCGAAAGAGTAGTCCACTTGTACCATGCACGTGCATCTAGCGATCCAAGAGAAAGGTGAACCCTCGATCTACCTGGAGCCTCGCTCGCTTGAGATGGAAATTGATCTTGGCGGCTCTTCTGCGTTGATGTGTAGCAGGTGGATCGTCGCCTCTCTCTATTTGTCATGCGGGGTTTTTGTCCTTGTGGCTAATTTGTTGCCATCGTGTTGGTTGTTTTCTTGCGAGGTGATGTGGGTGGTGATATGCTAAAGTTTTAACCAACAGTGTATCTTTTTTTAATTCACCACCAAATGGAGCCTGCTTGGTATCTGGTACATGTTGTGGCGTCTTCTATTGTTGCTTATCTTCCAATATTACTTCAACCACGGATTCCTCATCTAATGTATCCGTACTTGTAACATTTTCTGCTTCAGCCTCCTTGGACTCTACCTGTTTTGCTCATACCTGGTTTGATGTTTGTGTTTGGTTGTCGACCAT
Organism: Pinus tabuliformis; assembly: GCA_031772625.1. Lineage (NCBI taxonomy): Eukaryota > Viridiplantae > Streptophyta > Pinopsida > Pinales > Pinaceae > Pinus > Pinus tabuliformis. The sequence continues at coordinate 1,183,317,672 of CM062820.1, read as the reverse complement.
CAAGGGCTCATCATCTGATGTGTCAGTCCCTGGAACATCTTCTGCTTCAGCCTCCTTGGACTCTACCTGTTTATTAATGGAAATAACCTGTGATGTAATTTTCTTCTTTTTATACCAGAGCTTCAGGAATTTTTTCTACACATTAATATTGATAGTACCCACATTTTCTATCCAAGGATATCCCAAAACAGCATCCATGTTATCCATATATGAAGTATAAAAATCACAATGCAACACATACTTATCCATAAAAAGCGTCAAGACTCAAATCTTTATAAACTTGAACATCCTCATTATCAACCTATGTTTTTTCAATGTGTTTTGCTCGAACTTGCAATTTTTTTGCCAAATTGACATTTTTAAGATTTTGCTTGAAACTAGGATTTATAGACACAATGATCTTCTCCTTCTGAATACATCCATGAACCTGTAATAAGGAGATACTAGTAGAAAATAACCCCTTACATGTCTCATTCCCCTGTTTTCTAATATGAGACCATTTTTCTAAAAGGATTTCTTTTATTTTTTCATGAGGAAGTCACAACATTGAATTGTCAAGTGAGTACACCATTTAACAGCCTCATCTTTTATATTAAATAGTAGGCAACTTCTCCAAAATTGTTTGCGTCGAGACTTGAGATATTTTATAAATTCTTCAATAATAGGGCCCTTATCGTTCTCTGTAAAAAATTCCTTGCTAGAAGCCATGAAGAGGGTTTTGAAAAAAATTTACTTGGCGAAAATTTAAAATGGCCACCGCTCGGTCAATATTGCTCAGAATCCCTATTATGACTTGCTTTCGGAAATGGAACAACCATTATGCATCTTCCCATGTGATAGAAATCCCAATCTAGGCACTGGAATTTCAGATTCGCGCTGCAACTGTCCTGCCGTCACAAAAATTTATGAAAAAAGAGTTGATTTTAAATCAGCGATATCTCCCTCATCCGGACTCCGATTCGACCGATTTTTCTTTTGAAATTGGGTATTTTTTTGCAAAGAACCCAGATCTGTAATTAGATTTTACAAATTTTGCACCAGAACGTATAGATCTGATTTGCAAACTTGTTGCCCCAAAAAATGTCTGCAACATAGCTGATTTTTAAATCAGTGATATCTCCCTCATCCGGACTCCGATTCGGCTGATTTTTTTTTTTCAAATTGGGTATTTTTTTGCAAAGAACCTAGATTTGCAATGAGATTTTGCAAATTTTGCACCAGAACATGCATATCTAATCTACAAATTCCCGCCCCAAAAATTCCTGCAAAAAAAAATATATATATATATATATGTTCATTTTCCTCTTTGCCCCAGAAAGTGCTCTGATACCACTTGTTATAGATCTGATCCAAAAATATATGAAAATAGAAATAAACCCAAGAAATAAAAAGATCTGAGTATAGATAGAAATGCTTCTTTATTGATCAAATCCTTAAGGTAGGGCAACACCATACATTCACTCCTTAAGGAAGGAGAACACTCCACAAGCCATATGTCTGTTCATACAATATTTTTTGACATCTCTCAATGGGGAGTCTCTAGCTTCTATATAGGCCTCATATATACAATACCATGGGTCATTACCATGGTTCCCTCAATACCATCTATCTAATACAATGGGCTTATTACATTATTGCTAACTACTTGTGGTCCCTTATATGATATGGGTTAACCACTTTATTTATTACTATGGCCCATCCCATTATTACATTATTCCTTTGGGTACCTCCCTCTGTACCGCATACTATCCCCCAGAGGTATACTACATGAAGACTCATTATTGCAATTGTTTGTGGCGGCAGTGCAGTAATAGCAACAGAGCAGTAGCAGCAATGGTGTGAGGTGGATCAAAGTATGCGCAGTGTTGATAGACAGTGTTTGCCAGTTGTCTTCTTCACAAGTGATTTTCAATGATAAACAGTCAGATCAGTATGAGATGTGAGGAAAGGAGGTAAAACAGATGTCAGACATCAACAGTGTGGTCAGTCCAGCTACAGGATATAGAGGAGTATGTTGGAGAAGAGAACACTTTCCTCGCTAAGAGGGAGTGTTAGTTTATGGATTTTGGTAGCATCAGACAAGTGTTCTAGTCTCTAAGACAGCAGATACTCCAAAGCCCAAAAAAGGCTTCAACAGAAAACACTTATAAACCTCTTAATTAAATTAATTGATCAATAACTAAAAAGTTCATAAGTCTAACTTAAGAAAAGTGATTAATTAATGGGTATTAATTAAGGAAATCGACTTTTGCTCTAAAGACTTCGAGAAAGTGACTTAATGAAGTTTAATGATTTGAGCCATAGATCACTATTAAGTCTTGGTCGTTGATGCTCCAGCGAGAGATTATAAGAGGAAGTCGATGGGATGGAGATAGATACAGTTGCGAGAGCAAGGGAGCAAGGCAATGTGAATTACCTAGTGTGCAGTATTCAGCGAGCAAAGAATTCAAGCCAAAGAGTAGCAGGGGTTGCAGCATGAAGAATTTCCAAAGAAATTCTTAGGTGGATTTCCAATTTTTAGCGTCAAGGAAGGAAGGGCGAATTATCCGACAGGGAGTTCGATTTCTACAGTGCGAATTGCCCAGTTTGTCAGTGCAAGTTACTGAGAGAGGGATCAATTGAGCAACCAGAGCCCAGATCAAGTCCTGGGAGGCCTAGCGAATTGTTTCCAGAGGCAGAGATAGGCAGGACGACTTGGCAAGAGGAGCTTCCGAGGCAGTGCAAAAGTACCAAAAGGCTACAATGCACATTTTTGCCAAGTGGTGCGAGTGTCTGGGAGAGTGCGAGTGGCCAAGGAGAGGCCAAATTAATTTGTTGAGAGGCAGAAGTGTTCTCCCAGTATTTTTCCAATGAGATAAAATTGTTGGAGTTAAGCCAAGAAGGCCAGCAGTTGTAATTTTCCATATTTGTTGCATAATAAAATAAACCCTCATCTGCTACACTGGTTTTCCCTTCGAGGGTTTTTCAGGGAGTTTTAGTCCAAAAATATTGGTGTCTATTTTTTGTGTGTATCTATTTCTCAGTTCCATATTTTATATTCTGCAGCGTACTTTTATTGTGAAGAATGCAATAGTAATTTATTCTTTATTTGTCATAAACAAATAATCTGCTAGTGAGATAGAAGAACAAACTCCAGTTGGTGCATTTAGGGAAATTTCACACAACACACTTTCAATGCCCTCCCTCTACTCCAGATCTCTCTCATAAAAGTGGAACATCTTGTTAGCACTCGGTAATTTTCTGAGGTTGCAGAAGAAAATCACCAAAGTAACCACAAACCAACTTTGGAAGCTGGGATCTAGCCCTACCAACTTCAGAGAGGACTCTCTCTGTAAGATTTAACTATGTTTGATTGAATGTTAGGCTAGTTATTATGTTTGGGGGTTTGATTTGTATTTGAGTGGTTGGTTGATAACTTAGATTTCCATTGGGCTATGGAGTTTGTTACATAAAATACAGATTAACTATAGTATCTACAGATAGATCTCACAAGGCAAGGTAGTCAAACTAACTGGATTCTTTAAAGTTTGTGAAATGGAGAAGAAGAACAGAGTAAGATTCACTTTAAAATATAGCGCATTGTTACTTAAATTCTATATTCAAAGATTAGAAGAAAACATAGAAATGATTCGTAGCCAAGTGTAGAGTGTAAATTTAAACAAATTCTGCCCTTTATTTATCTATTGAATAATTCAGATTTTAGAAAACAATCATGTGCTATAAATAGAGAGATACAAACACATAAAACAGATAGATGTACTTCACCAAACAACTTGAAACATGAATCCTGTGAAAGAGCTTTTGTATTGCTTTGGAAAATCTGTTGATGCTTCAGTGAAAGACATACAGTAGTGTTTCTTTGTACAAAAACCAACATCTCTTACTTCAAATGATGAAGTATTTATACAAATTCTAAACTAAAATATCTTGAAAAAATATCAAGATTTGTTACAAATATCTCAAACTATATTAGACAAATAAAACTGAAATATAGGACATTCAAAACTAATGAATCTACTTGGCACTATCTTTATGGATTGTTGGTGTCAAAGAAGAGCAATTCGAATTTGATAGCAACTCTTATTTGATGAGGTGGCATCCAAGTCACTAACTGTCTTTGAGCTTTTTCCTCCCGAAATTTTGAAAAATAGGGTCTTGTAATCCCTTTGTATATCCCAAACCATAATAGTTGTTAGAAAACTGAGAGAGGTTTTTGTAAATGATGATGTTGGCAACAAAACCCTCTTTCAGTTTTTGAAAATTCATTTCCACCGGCTCAGAAACCACATTTGAAAACACTGACTAAAAACAAGAAAATTCGGGAAAATATGCCTGCAAAGATTCATCCAAATCTCCCAAACCATAACATCTGTTAGAAAACTGAGAGAGGTTTTTGTAAATGAGGATGTTATCAGCAAAAACCTCTTTCCATTTTTAAAAATTCGTTCTTATTTGTTTGTAAACCATGTTTTAAATTACTGTGTTGTATAGGAAAAAACATAGTTTAACTGATCGTGAAACAGACATATGATGTGGAGGCGGGAGGTGACATGGAGGTGGGGAATGATGTGGAGGCACATGGTTGGTGGGAAGGAAGTGGGGTCCGCAAGGGTGATGTGGAGGTGAGTGGTAAAACAGTCCGAGTGGCAACAGTGAGTGGTGCGGGAGTGACAACGAGGTTAAATGTTGGCGGGAGGTGATAGGCAAAAGGGATACGTGGCGGTAGGGGTATGGTGGTTGAGCGGAAGTGGGTGGTGACTTCAGCGGGAAGGCGGGTTATGGCGAGAACGACGGAAACCAATTTCAGAGGGGGCTCGGCGCTGTTTGTGGTATTAGGGGGGGGGTTGAAATCATGAGGGAAAGACACATAGTGGTAGGGAAACTGCTTTTTGGATCCCCCCCCCCCCACCCTCGCCGTTAAAGAGAATCATAGCAGAGGGAGGGGTCCAAAAAGACGCTGGAGCCGTCCGATGAAAAAGGCATGATAACATACGACAAATCTTCGTTTGTCGTTTTCAACTCTGCACTAAAATCAAAGCTATAATACCAAGGCCTTATTACAATTTATTTAATCACATTTAAATGATGTGATTAATTTAATCTAAACATACTTAATTATCCTCTAATGTTGCATTTTGACTTGCAAGCATATTTTTTTATTTTTCTTAAAGTTTTGACATTTTTTTGGAAATAATTTACAACATGGAATATTATTTACAACATTTCAAACATAATAATGATCAGTAATAATCAAACAATCCTATAAAAATTAATGGACCCTAACATAGGCTCCAGCTAGGGATGGCACTCTTCTTGTGAGGTGTCAAGAAAACAGTAGACTAGTAGGTTGATCCCAAATCTGCAACCTGTTCTGCCATAAAATCTCTGTGAATGAAACTCTAAAACTGAAATCAAAACCATTCTACGCACAGAAAACTGAAGTTTGAAATACACTGAACCAAAATCTAAACTGAAAGATGTACTGCAATCTGAAACTGAAACTGGAAAGAATGCTTGAAAAGATGCTCAGGGCACTGAGCTTATTTGCACACTGCTACCTACCCTATACTGTTGAAAACCATGTTGAATCAAATAATACAAAAAAGCCAATGAAGCCAGTCAAGTAGCTGTTGAAACAAGTGGGCTGCTTGACTATTTGTTAGCACAATCAAAAGGACAACTTGACTTTTTGTCCATAAAATCAAAGTTGTAGAGAGTAATGGAAACTGTTGTTGGATCTGGCCATGAAAACATGATTGAACACTTAAGCTGAAAAGAACCTCCATGTAGTTTTCTATAGGATCAGTAAAGGATTGATTAATTAGTTTACCTTGCAAGCCTTCATTAACCGATTGAGAATGGAAGATTTCATCAGTTGTATTCTCAAGGTTAAACCCTGATTCCCACTGTTCAGTTTCAGACTTGTACTTGAAAACATAATTCTCAGCAATCTGCAAATCAAAAGGCAATACAATCTCCTCTTGTTTTGGAGAAGGAATATTTTCCAAGAATTGTTTAGGATCTCGGAAATTATAGAACTGAATCTGATAATCCAAAAGTTCAATATCCTTCTAAAATCTTTCAGCGACTAACTCAAAAAAACAGACTTTACTTTCAGGATAAAATTTGCTTAATTTCAAACAATTAATACTTCATCAATTTGAAAATCGGCTAATTTATCCCTGATTTCTTTTAATACTTCACAAGATGGAGGCTTTGCCACATAACCTGTCATCTTGTTTAGCAATAAATCTGATCAACTTGTAGTGGAGTCGCCATGAATGCTCTAAAATCTGGATTCTTTGACAGTGGAGTCACACTAAAAACTTTGAAGCTTTGGATACTTTGAACATGGAGTCGCCAAGTGAATGATACAACCTTCTTGTGTCTGATCATTGTCCACCATCAGTAATCAGATCTGGAACTTGATACACTTTTCTAAGGAATCTGAAATGTTCATCCCCGGTGGAGTCGCCAGAATGTTAGCACTCAGTAACTTTTTAAGGTTGCAGAAGAAAATCACCAAAGTAACCACAAACCAACTTTGGAAGCTGGGATCTAGCCCTGCCAGCATCAAAGAGGGCTCTCTCTGTAAGATTTAACTACGTTTGATTGAAAGTTAGGCTAGTTATTAAGTTTGGGGGTTTGATTTGTATTTGAGTGGTTGGTTGATAACTTAGATTTCCATTGGGCTATGGAGTCCGTTACATAAAATATAGATTAACTATAGTATCTACAGATAGATCTCACAAGGCAAGGTAGTCAAACTAACTGGATTCTTTAAAGTTTGTGAAATGGAGAAGAAGAACAGAGTAAGATTCACTTTAAAATATAGAGCATTGTTCCCTGAATTCTATAATCAGAGATCAGAAGAAAACATAGAAATTATTCGTGGCCAAGTGCAGAGTGTAGATTTAAACAAATTTTGTCCTTTATTTATCTATTGAATAATTTAGATTTTAAAAAATAATCATGTGCTATAAACAGAGAGATATAAACACATAAAACAGATAGATGTACTTCACCAAATAACTTGACACATGAATCCTGTGAAAGAGCTCCTGTATTACTTTGGAAATCTGCTGATGCTTAAGAGAAAGATATACAATAGTGTTTCTCCGTACAAAAACCAACATCTCTTACTTCAAATGATGAAGTATTTATAGAAATTCTAAACTAAAAAATCCTGAAAAAATATCAAGATTTGTTACAAATATCTTAAACTGTATTACACAAATAGAACTGAAATATAGGACATAAAAAACAAATGAATCTACTTGGCACTATCTTTATGGATTGTTGGTGACAAAGAAGAGAAATTTGAATTTGATAGCAACTCTTATTTGATGACGTGGCATCCATGTCACTAAGTATCTTTGAGCTTTTCCTCCCGAAATACTAAAAAATAGGGTCACGTAATCCCTTTGTATATCCCAAAACCATAACAATTGATAGAAAACTGAGAGAGGTTTTTGTAAATGATGATGTTGGCAACAAAACCCTCTTTCATTTTTTGAAAATTCATTTCCACTTGCTCAAAAGCCGCATTTTAAAACACTAAATAAAAATAAGAAAATTCGGGAAAATATACCTGCAAAGATTCATCCAACTCTCCCAAACCATAACATTTGTTAGAAAACTGAGAGAGGTTTTTGTAAATGAGGATGATATCAGCGAAAACCTCTTTCCATTCTTGAAAATTCGCCCTCATCTATTTGTAAACCATGTTTTAAATTACTGTGTTGTATAGGAAAAAACATAGTTTAACTGACCATGAAACAGACATATGACGTGGAGGCGAGAGGTGACATGGAGGTGGGGGATGATGTGGAGGCACATGGTTGGTGGAAAGGAAGTGGGGTCTGCAAGGGTGATGTGGAGAAATGACGTGGAGGTGAGTGGGGAAAACAGTCCAAGTGGCAAGTAGTGAGTGGTGTGGGAGTGACAACGAGGTTAAATGTTGGCGGGAGATGATAGGCGGAAAGGATACGTGGCAGTAGGGGAATGGCAGTTGAGCGGAAGTGGGGGGTGATGTTAGTGGGAAGGCGGGTTATGGCAGGAACGACGAAAACCGCTTTCGAAGGGGGGGTTGGAGCTGTTTGTGATATTAGAGGGGGGGTTCGAAATCATGAGGGGAAGACATGTAGCGGCGGGGAAACCGCTTTTCAGAACCCCCCCCCCCCCCCCCATTAAAGAGAATTATAGCGGGGGGGTCTGAAAAGACGCTGGAGCCTTCCGACGAAAAAGCCACTATGATCAAGAGCGTGAACATGTGCGCCTTTTAACCACATACGAAAATTCTCCATTTTTTGTTTTCAACACTGCACTAAAATCAAAGCTATAGTACCAAGGCCTTATTACAATTTATTTAATCACATTTAAATGATGTGATTAATTCTCTGTTACAGGGGAACCGCTCCCTAGAGGTGGGAAACCCGTTCCAATGGTTCTCGCGCTCCCGGAAGCTTTGGAACTGTATGGGAACATTCCCTTTTCGGTGGGAGCTACAATGGGAGTTTGGGAAAGTTCTAGGAGCTTTGAAGACTTTTTTTTTGGAGTTCCAGCGTTCCCTAGGGTTGGGGAATACAAAGCCTGTAGACAAATATGTTGAATTGCCCACAAAACATGAGAAAGGCCAAAGACATCCTTAAAACCAATATCCTTAATTGAGAAACTAGAACAATCTCTTGATGGGTTAAGGAAGCGTGTGGCACCTCAATGTAAGGGTGATATCTGAGATGTCATGCTGATAAGAATTTATGTATATAGATCGCAAAAGATTGTGTGCATATTGTATGTGGCAGTCAATGCTTAACCATTAGAGTTGCTTTACTTTTTCTCTTAAGAATAACTAGAGAAACATAGGTAAAATTGTTCCTTTGTATTTTTAAGGCAGATTGTTTCAAACATTGGTCATGTGTCACAAAACAAAGCACTGATAATGAACTTGACATTTTAATATTTTATATATATAAGGGGGAGAGACACCCAGAGGATATATTTATATATAAAGGAGATTATATATTTAAAGTGATTTTAATATTTGAATATTTTGATTTAATATTAATTTTGATTATTATATTATTAAAAATATATTTTTAATTTTTTTATTATATAATATTACCGCTCCTGATTAGTCGTTTCCTGTAAATTTTGGGGAAACCTCTAGCCATTCCCGACACTCGTACCCAAGTGCCCAACGTTCCCATGTTCCACAAACTCATGCAACATAAGATTAATTTAATCTAAACATACTTAATTATCCTCTAATGCTGCATTTTGACTTGCAAGCATATTTTTTTTATTTTTCTTAAAGTTTTTACATTTTTTTGGAAATAATTTACAACATGGAATATTATTTACAACATTTCAAACATAATAATGATCAGTAATAATCAAGCGATCCTATAAAAATTATAGGACCCTAACACATCCTATGATACCTCCTCCTCGAGCTCATCAACATCATGTTCCAACCACTTAGTTGTGCCCTCCATGACTAGCCTTACTCTCCACCCTCCATGAACTCATGTTGTCACATCCATGTCGGGTACTTTATTTATCTACCTCACCCACAACCTAAGATTGTCAAAGGATGATTCAAGTGATTTAACGCAATGACAATTCTAAAGGGAATATTGAAGAGTCCACACATAATCTTAATGCTTATGATCATAGAGTTATTCAAATTCCTGATAAGTATTATGGGGAACAATGCAAGGGATCTTCAACTTGGTTCGAAGCAAAGGCTTCATTTGCAATATGGTGGTGAGTCTAGAGCAAAAGGAAATGGTGTAAAGATGCATGAGAATTTTGAGACTAAAATGAAAAGGGTAGAGCAAAAGGAAGATACAAAGATTATGGTGGAGGTTTGAAATCACGTCTAGCTCATTTGTATGACTGGAGCCTTCCAGTCACATGGACAACTCTCCATCCGTGCGACCGGCACCTAGGGTTTCAGAAGTTCAATTGCAGACTCTAGTCGCTCGCTTGTAGGCTCCAGAGAGTGACAGGAAGCTTCCCAGTCGCATGCATGACTCCTCCGTGCGACCGGGACCTAAATGATGGAATTTCGGTTGTCTGAAGATTTTGCTCAATGACCGCAGTGTTCAGCAGTTGACTGTGGTCAGTGACAGTTCATTACAGGCTTCAAAACCATAATTTTGGGTATAAGCATTGTTGTTTGCTAAATACTTGTATGGATGAAGATATGGATCATTCTACTATCTTTTGCTGAATCATTTGATGACGATCTAATAAGAAGAAGAATTAGAAAGGGTTTTCCCCATAGTGGGTTTCGCCCTGGTCTTCAACCAATCCTGGTGTCTCTATGTGTGAATTATTTTCTTCTATTGTTCCTTTATGTTCCACTACATTGATGATGGTGATATTCTTCTTTCTATATAATTGTATATGTTGTTGAATAATGATGTAAATCTGAATAATGTTATGATGTTATGGGGTGAATGTAATGTGTTAATGAAGAAATGCAATTATGAAAGCAAAGATCAATATAGCCCTAAGAAAAATTAACAAGCAAAAACTTCTCTAATAGATAGGTGGTCATTCTCAATTTGTGTTATTCTCATGAAGTAGGATTGGATTTGTGTTATTCTTGAGAGAAAGAATTTGATTTGCAATGTTCACTATGAACATCCCAGCTTATCATATATTTCTTTAGAAGCTCCCAAATCAAAAAAAATATAGGCAACCAAATGCTTTTGAATGCAGTCAATCAAAATTTTCTTTGCTTTGACCTCATCTTTTCTATACTTTGTTTTAGTAGCAGTTGGAGCATTTGAAGGAGGCTCCACCTGTTAAAATTGGCAACTAAGGCCAAACCCCATGTGGGTCATCTTATTTATAACAGCTGATATTTTTCTTGGATCCCTCTCATCGAGAGGTATAGGATTGATCTAAAAATCATCTGATTCTGATAAGTATTCATGGAGTTATGAATTTATTTGCGTTATAAGACAATTCGTCAAGGTCGGCCTGCAACCAAATAAACCCCACATGTGCTCAATGTTTTAGGATAAAAGGAGATGACTTGAGAGTTATTTCTCACACACACTTCTATCTTGATTTCTCTCCACTTGTCTTGGGTTTTAGTGGAAGAGAAATCTAGGAGTGGAAGCCCTGGACGTTGGAGGAAAAGAGACTGCCCTAGACGCAAATGGAAAGCGGCCCTAACACTATCATAAGGCAGCCCTAACCTATGCTATCTCAAGGGTAACCTAGCCGCAGTCAAGATAAGGATATACGTTGCCCTAATAGGTCCTAGCCGCAGCAAAGTCATGGGTCTTTTGGAGGACTGAGCTATTGTTAGGAGCGCCTAGGAGTTGGGCTAGAAGGCAGCAATCCAAGGCCTACTTCAGCGAAGGAGAAGGGTCGTTAAGGTCACCCTTGTGACCACTTGAAGAAGCAGCAAGGTCCGTGTGAAATCCCCAGGCCTGTAAGTATTGTTTTGATGGTCAAAACAACCCTCTACATGGAGTTGTAGGTGTCTCCTCAACCAGCGAGGTCACCTACCATGTAAAGAAAGGGAGGCCGCATAATTCAAGGTGAGTTATGGGCTGATCATTGGATTATTGTAGGTTACAGGAGGGTGCCCTAACCAGTGATCGAATTTTTTCCATGAACAGCGGTACAGAGGTGTTGGATACTACCACATAGGAGCTGCAATGTCACTAACAAATAGGACAATGGGACAACAGCATGTTGGAACGGCAACTTTGATGGGACAGCCCAATGACATAGGACAGCTATGACAATTGTGTAGCAGTGGGACAAGTGGGACCGTTGCTAACTAGTGCAGCAAAGTAAATAGGGCAGTAAGGTACATAATGTTGTATAGATGCATGGGACAGCAAGGTACATAGTGTTGTATAGATGCATGGGATAGCAAGGTACAGAGTGTTGTTGTCCCAATGCATGGGACAACAAGGTACATAGTGTTGTATAGATGCATGGGACAACAAGGTACATAGTATTGTATAGATACATGGGACAGTTGTGACATGGCAGCAAAGGTACATGGGACAGCAGCAAGCATGGACAGCATGGCAAGCATGGACAACATGGATAGCAATGGCAAGCATGGTGCTGCAAGCACATGAGACATGTTGTATGACAACATGGTTATGACATATGGGACAGCAGTGCAACAGTATGATGAGTATAGCATGGTCATGAGGTCCAGCATTGTGATGATGGGTGGAGCATGGTGTAGCATGATGACGGGATGCAGCGCAATGATAAGTGAAGAAGTCACCTTGGAGAATCAGTTGAAGCAGCGTGTCTTCAACTGATCTCATGTATCATCTTCTTAGATATGATCTATGCTATTATCTAAATAAGTCAATGTTGACTTCTGTTGTAAATGTACTATCTATCTCTCTCTCTGTTGAACTATTGAAGAACATAAAAGAAGAATTGATCAAGGATTTCCCCACATTGGGGTTTGGCCCTAGCTAGCGCCATATCTTGTGTCCTCTTGTCTTGACTTGTCTTCTGCGATTTATGTTTATGTTCTATCTGCAGTTTACTTTAATGCTGATGTGATTGCTAATCTGGAAAAGATATTGAGCTAACTATGAAAATTGAAATAAATTACTCTAAGCATAGAACATACCTAAAACTAACATGGTATCAAAGCTGAGGTGAAGACAATGCCCAAGCAAGAGTGAAAGAGTAATCACTGAAGACAATTGGGAAAGGACAAAAGGATCAATGGATTCCTCATCCCTCTTCAAATTCACGAAGGGTGAAGTCGAAGCAGAGAACATTATCAGAATGGCGCAGTAGAAGCTTCTGATGACCTACCTAAAGACCACTTCATTGGGATGTCCAGATCTAAGGGTGGAAAGAAAGACAGATGCCTTGTTTGTAATAAGTTCTGCAATTATGCAAAGGAGTGTCTGAATGGAAGGGACACATCTCTTGATGAAGATAACAATCATTCCAGGGACATCTTCAATGATCTAGGCATTGACGAGTAATGCAGGTCATCAAGGAAACAGCTGACTCTTCAAGAAAGCAAGGAACCCCACATATGGAATCAAATGTTGTTTCTGATAAGATAAAGAAGTGTTATCTTGTATTGGCCCTCTCCTTCAGATTCTTTGGGAACCTGGCTTATTGATTATAGTGCTTCAAGGCACTTCATCAGATAGGAGGGTGCTCTCTCTAATTTAGTAGAGATGGAAACAATCATGGGATTATACTTGGAGCCAATGCCACCTATCCCGGAAAGGGTGTAGGGAATGTTACCCCTCAATTGAATGAGGGTAACTCGATTCATTTACAAGAATCTCTTTTGTGTACCTAATCGCAAGAAGAACCTGGTGACCATTTTGGAAATGGAAGTCAAAGGTTTCAGGGTGGCATTCATCGATGGAAAGGTACGTATTTGAAAATGGAATTTTTCACAGATGCTTTTGAGTTCAGGGTTGTATCAAGTTGCAGGAGGTCCATTGGGGATCATGTCAGTTGTCACATCTCATCTATAGCACCGAAGGTCTACTTATCATGGGACCCTACCCGATGTGAGTCAGATGATGACAGGAATGCCTGAATTCAAAAAGAGCATGAAGGTACATGTCTGAGATGTACCGAAGGAAAATCTTACAAGGGGACCATTCCCTTCATGTAGCAAGTCCACAAGTTTGGAACAACCCGAGGGGTTTGAGATTCATAATCGGGAATCTCATGTATGCAGGTGGAAGAAAGCCCTCTATGGCTTGAAGCAAAACACCACGGGCATAGTATGAGAGGATTGATAGCTGTCTGATGAAGCTGAGACTCACTAGGAGTGAAGCCGATCCAAGCCATTGCTCGAAGGTTGTGGATGATAGACCTCTCATATCGGCACCTTTTGAGGATGACCTATTTTTGTCAGATGCAAACCCTCTCATTTGCAGAAGTAAGAGGAAGTTAGACTCCGAATTTGGAATGGTGAACAACAAGCTCACAACTACCTCGATGAAGCTTAACTTTCAGAAGTTATGTGGTAGGGATACCGGACCTGATTTTGGAAATGCCTCTGAGTTTCACAAACTCATATTAGCATTGATGTTCTTGGTGAACTCCCATCCGAATATATGTTTTGAAGTTAGCATGATGAGCTCATATATGGTTCAGCCTCATTGGATTAGTGCCAAGAATTATTTGAGATATCTCCAGGGCACAATCTCTCATGGATTGAGGTACACTGCCGAAAATGTGAAGTTGCATGATTATTCGAACACAGACTGGGCAAGCAGTGTGGAGGATCGCAAGAGCACTTCTTTGTGTTGGTTCTCTTTGGGTTCTACTCGATATCCTGGATGAGCAGGAAGCAGAAGACGGTTGCTTTTGAGCACCGCTGAGACCGAATACATAGCTACGAGTATGATATCGTGTGAAGTTGCTTGGTTGTGGAAGCTCTTCAATGAGCTGTTTGTACACATGATGGATATCACCATGATCTTCTGTGTCAACCAGGGAGGGATTCGATTGTTGAGCAATTCCGTATTCTATGATTGATCCAGTATACAGACATCAGATACTACCTTATCTGGGATATGGTACGTCGATGAGCGAGGAGGCTCTATCGCATTAAGACGGATGTACAGGTCGCAGATATTCTGTCAAAGCCCCCCAGGAAAGGTCATATTTGTGACTTTCCCGAACGACTTGGAGTCGTTGAGAAACCTTCTTATGAGGGTCCTACATGTTGCATGCATTGAGCTCTCGGAGCACCGGGGGGCTTGGGGTAGTTATTGGAGCAACAAGCGACCATAGTGCGACTCACCCTCCCCTAATGGTGCGTTGTGTACAGGGTGAATGGCTCATCCTTCCCCTGTGATACCTCGCGGCGACTTAGGGACAGGATGAATGGTTCTCCTATCGAGGCATCCTACCCATGCAGTCTAGGACTCATGGGAAGTACCTCTCATCTAGCCAATGAGCAGGGAAATGGGGTTAGGGACCATAGTAGTACTATCGATGGACGCATTGTTGTATCTACTGTACTCCCTATGCTAGGATGACCTCCATTGATCTGGGATCAAAGAAACTGACATGAGATCAGTATGAGTGGTTTGAGACACTCTCTAGTGATATTGATCTGGGATCAATAAAACTGACTTCGGGTATGTAAAGAATGGTATGAAACATTCGATCAATTCTTCTTCTAAGCAGAGCAGAGCAGTGCAAGGCACTGATGGCAAAGATAGTACAGTCGGACATATGGATCAGCGGATGGAGTTCTCCCTAGTTGAGAGGGAGTGTTAAAATTGGCAACTAGGCCAAACTCCATGTGGGTCATCTTATTTATGACAGCTGATATTTTTCTTGGATCCCTCTCATCGAGAGGTGTAGGATTGATCTAAAGATCATCATATTCCGATAAATATTCATGGAGTTATGAATTTATTTGCGTTATAAGACAATTCGTCAAGGTCGGCCTGCAACCAAATAAACCCCACATGTTCTCAACGTTTTAGTATAAAAGGAGATGACTTGAGAGTTATTTCTCTCACACACTTCTATCTTGACTTCTCTCCGCTTGTCTTGGGTTTTAGTGGAAGAGAAATCTAGGAGTGGAAGCCCTGGACGTTGGAGGAAAAGAGGCTTCCCTAGACACAGATGGAAGGCAGCCCTAACCTACACTATCTCAAGGTTAACCTATCCGCAGTCAAGATAAGGATATACGCTGCCCTAATAGGTCTTAGCCGCAGCAAATTCATGGATCTTTTGGAGGACTAAGCTACTGTTAGGAGGGCCTAGGAGTTAAGCTAGAAGGCAACAATCCAAGGCCTACTTCAGCAAAGGAGAAGGGACATTAAGGTCACCCTTGTGACCACTTGAAGAAGCAGCAAGGTCCGTGTGAAAGCAGCGGGCCTGTAAGTATTGTTTTGATGGTCAAAACAACCCTCTATATGGAGTTGTAGGTGTCTCCTCAACCAGCGTGGTCACCTACCTTAAAAAGAAAGGGAAGTCACATAATTCAAGGTGAGTTATGGGCTGATCATTGGACTGTTGTAGGTTACAGGAGGGTGCCCTAACCAGTGATCGAATTCTGTCCATGAACAACAGTACAGAGGTGTTGGATACTGCCACATAGGAGTTGCAATGTCACTAACAAATAGGACAATGGGACAGCAGCATGTTGAGACGGCAACTTTGATGGGACAGCCCAATGACATAGGACAGCTATGACAATTGTGCAGCAGTGGCATAAGTGGGATAGCTCCTAACTAGTGCAGCAAAGTAAATAGGACAGCATGGTACATAGTGCTGTATAGATGCATGGGACAGCAAGGTACATAATGCTGTATATAGATGCATGGGACAGCAAGGTACATAGTGCTTTAGAGATAAATGGGACAATTGTGACATCGCAGCAAAGGTACATGGGACAACAGCAAGCATGGACAGCATAGATAGCAGTGGCAAGCATGGTGTTGCAAGAACATTGGACATGTTGTATGACAACATGGTTATGACACATGGGATAGCAATGCAACATAAGTTGCAGCAGTATGATGAGTACAGCATGGTCATGAGGTCTAACATTTTGATGATGGGTGCAGCATGGTGCAGCACGGTGAGGTGCAGCATGATGACAGGATGCAACACAATGATAGGTGAAGGAGTCACCTTGGAGAATTAGTTGAATCGGCATGTCTTCAACTGATCTCATGTATCATCTTCTTAGAGATGATCTATGCTCTTATCTAGATAAGTCAATGTGTTTACTTCTGTTGTAAATGTACTATCTCTCTCTCTCTCTGCTGAACTATTGAAGAACATAAAAGAAGAATTGATCAAGGGTTTCCCCACATTGGGGTTTGTCCCTGGCTAGCGCCACATCTTGTGTCCTCGTCTTGGCTTGTCTTCTGCAATTTATGTTTATGTTCTATCTACAGTTTACTTTAATGCTGATGTGATTGCTAATTTGAAAAAAATATTGAGCTAACTGTGAAAATTGAAATAAATTGCTCTAAGCATAGAACATACCTAAAATTGACACCACCACTTTTCCCTACACATAGTCCAATACTTCATGCTCCTCCAAAGTGAGGTCCAAAGTCATCTTCCATGCATGATAGTCAGTTTTTCATTGAGTTTGTCCTCAGTCTTGAAGTAAATGTAGAGGCCATTGAGACTTGTCTAATAATCTTTGTGCAACAAATCTCTTAGTGATTGTTTTTCTCACTTGCTTACGCTTTGCCTTAACTTGAGCTCTGAAACAATGTTAATTTTAGATAACAATGGTATGTTCTATGTTTTGCACAATTACTTCAATGTCCTTTAGTTAGCCCAATTACAATTTCCAATTTAATTTCCAATAGTGATCACATTAACCATCACATTGACAGTAATTGTAAATACAACATAAACAATAAATGCAGAAGACAAGCCAATACAAGAGAGCACTAGTATTTGACGAATGCTGGGGAAAACCCCCAAGATAGGGACAACCCTTTGATCAATTCTTCTTATTATAAATATCAAATGTTCAGCACAGAGAGAGTACAATAATACAAAATCAAATTCTAAATTGACTTGCCAAATAACTGTCCAAAACAGCCCTCTCAAATCTGCAATTCTGTCCTCAGTCAACAGCAGTCAAATCATCCCTAACCAGAAAGTCAACAGTAGTCAAAGTCTGGTCAAACTTTCCCAAAACAGTTAGGTCAAAGGAGAGAGGAACTCTGCCTCTCTTGCTGGTCAAAGTCAGCCCAAAACAGTCAACAAATCTGCAGTCAAATTTGGTCAGCCTGAGGTCAACGCAAGTCAAAGTGCCTAGATCACCTTGGTTTTTGCCAATAAATGTGGCTTGTTGAGACAGAGATTGTCCCAGAAAATCGAAGTCAAAAGCTGCCCAGAATGTTAAAGTCAACAATGGTCAAACCCTGGTCAAACTGCAGAAAATTTTCAGAGTTTTGGCCCTGTAATTTTCATCCTCCTTTCTGTCACACTTTTGAGAAAAATCAGCCGCCCAATAGTTGTACAAACCAATCAGATGAGGAGAGAGATGGATGTGTGAGTTGATGAGGTTCCAAATGAGGTTTGAGGTCATCCTTATTTATACAAGTCGTTGAGGGTCAAAAGACATGTCTGTTGGGCTTCATGAGCCTACATGATGATATGGCCTACTTTGACGATTTACACGTGTGGGCTTCACATCAAAAACATATTTCTCCTTGTCCAAATTTAGTGATTTTAGGTCGATTTTGGTCCTCTCGAAGAGAGGAATTCAATGCAATAATTTTCTCCATCAAGTGAGTTGTCCAAAGGGGAATTTGGCCCTAGTTGCCAATTTTAACAAAATACCGACCATGGCTACCATATTTCCAACAATATAAAGTACCAGTTTGGGTTTTTGAGGGTCAATTTCGTTTTTCCTTATGCCGAGATTGAGCTCTAAGGGTTGTGTGAGTTTTGTGACCATTTTTCATCAAGCAAACAAGGGAAAATCGATAGTTTTATTTGCCATCAGCGGAGCATTTTTGGAGTAGAGATCTATTCTAATTTTATTTGCCATCAGCGGAGCATTTTTGGAGTGGAGATCTATTCTAGTATACCATATCCATATTTCCAAGCATGTAAAAAAAATTACCTTACTTTTCTTTGTTTTTCAAGATTAGCATAAATTTAGAGCCTGCCTCTTTTTACCCTTTTTTAATGAGAGATTTAATACTTATATAGCTGTAATATCTAATTGCAGCTTTCTTCGAGTTTTTTGTGTATTTGGATTTTGAATTTCCACATTTGTTTTGTGTTGTAGGTCCAAAATTTAATCAGAGCTCTACTAAATCACAAAGCCATTACCAAATGTGGGAGTATGGTGAACCATGTGAAGATGATCATAGAACAAAGCTGAGTTGCAAGCTATGTGGAATGGAAATGTTTGGTGGAATCACCTCTTGAAATACCACCTTGCCAAAATCCCAAGGCATGAAGTGGATATTTGCCCTATGGTCACCCCAGACATTGTCCTTATTGCAAAGAACTCAAATTGTGACACTACTAGAAAAAGAGATTAGAGGGAGGAACTAATGAATTGCATCAGAACCACAAGATTCTCAAGGGCTAGGGAAACCTAATCCTTAGCCACACCTCCTTAGTGCATTATAAGTATCAGATTATCGTTTTAGTATCTAGATGCTTCATGATGATCATCTTATCAGATACATTTAGTTTTGTTTTAATGTGATTTTGTATTATCTTGTCAGAACTTATGACTGAGGACAGATATCATATTTCAGTATCTCATTACTCGTATCAATGATTGATGTACCACTTGACATCTTATGCATTTTATATTGTAGTTTTATTTTCATATTTGTGTGACAATGCATCTATTTGATGTTGATGTTGCTCTAAAAGAATAAAAATTTGAAAATTGAAAGATTATTTTTGTATTTTTTTATGTTTCCCAATAATTTCTGATATTTTCCCCGATATTGCCAATAATTTAAATTTTGGATCCACGGCAATAGATTGCTGATAAGTTATAACGATAGATGTAACATTGGGCAAAATAGATACTTTGATGAGACCCAAGATTATTAACCAAAAAAATCGGCAGGAGAATAAAAGCAGTCAACGAATAGTTAGAAGTAAGAACACCCCAATTTTTCATAATAATTTATATAAGGGTTACTGGCACTGAAGTAAGCACAAGCAAAACCAACCTGTAAATCTAAGGCCTTCAAAACGCTACAATGCTGAGCTACTGATGCTAGGCCCGAACTTGTGACTGCAGAGCACCATATCAAACTCAGCTTTTCCAGTCTTTGACAACCCCGTCCGAGAACATTAAGACCAACGTCTGACAGATTACGAGATTCCAGTTCACCTTCTTCTGTTCCATGTTTCTCTGCAGAGTGATTTCTTTTGAGTGTTCGCCTTGACGATGAACTTCCAGCATTAGTATTTCTGCATGACCTCTGTTTCAACAAAATTAATCTGAGCCAGAGATGTGCAGATAACTCATGCAAATAGTACAAGAAGCATAATCTGCATTAAGTATCATGTTTTCTAATGGCTGCTAGTTAAAAGCCATTTAACATTCCTACGATCACAAACAAAATATCAGAGTTGATAATTTGTAGACATCTGCAAAACTTACAAAAGCAAAGCTCATGCTAGTGGTTATCCAAATAAATGTCTAATTTATATTGATCAAATTAAAACATTTGGAAAATCAACAAGGTTTTGCAATGTATACTGTGACTGCTCTATTGATACAGACACCAATCAGTGCTAGAAATAGTATGGTGAAAAGTCACTGAATATGAAGTTAGCATCTTGCAATTACAAGAAAGATTACCCACTAGTCCAGTTCCAAGGTGAAAACGTAAATTTTGCTTTAGGGACACTGGCAGCCTTTCATCCATGTACACACAACGTAGATCACTAAAGCGCTGGACTAGCAGGCCTATGCATCCATCAGGACTGTCTGAGGCCCCTATTCGAATTGTGTGCCTGCTTGCACTTTCCAGCCGATACCATCTCTTGCAGACAAGAGCACAAGAATCCCTATCTGACTTCTGTCCATCTAAATGTCTGAACACCTTGATCAGGACCTCGTCCGGAATGATAGTGTTTATCAGATCCTGGCCTTTCATTGCCTAGAAAGATAAAAAGACAAGATAATCTCCAAAGCCCCCGCTATAATCATGGAACACAGAAATGGGCAATTCCTATGCCAGACAATATTCAGTCACTGCCCTGCAAAAATCTCAGTTGGCAGCTAGAAATATATATGTATGGCTGAAGCGTACAAAGAAGAAACTTAAGTTTTCAATTTATTGCTGCTAAGGCAAACTCCAGAAGCAGAATTTCCTTTCATTGATACTGTATTCACAAACTGCATCTGCCCTCACCAAATCCTACGAGAAGACAATTTTTACTGGTAAACTTTAAAGTATATAAGAACCGTCATTCTCAGATTTTTCTTGCACTAAACAACAGCAGAAATTGCCCTGCAAAATGCAGATTCCATGATAAAATCCAATCAATAAATAATATCCATGAAACTACATATGCAACAAGAAAATTCACAACTTAAAGGACACCAAAAAAAGAAAGAGAAAACGTGAATTTATAATGTCCATGCCATCAACAATAATATTATTTGCAGTTCACCTTGCATGGTGCAACTTCTATTATGAAATGAGTCACTGAAAAAGCAGGAGAGCAACGTGTAGATGTTATAATTGCAATGCCAGTTCAGAAACACATATAATACATCAGACAAACTTTTATGCTATAATTGTCATCAGGAAAGATTTCTGGTGCAATAGTAAATGTCAAAGGAGCACAAATGATTTTTTACAAAAAGAGAAAAAAAAGACACAAACAAAGAAAGAAAAAATTGTCATGGTCATTATCAATTCATGCAGAATCACAACAACTTACTCCATATAGAATATATTTATATGCAGTACAGCAATTTAACAGAATTCATTACTTCATGGAGAAGGACCACCCACTGCCATTGACTCGTTTCAGTGAACCTTCCCTTTTGATGACCCTCCAGCCAACCTGTCGTTAACATGCTACATTGTAGTGTTTCACAAGATTGTTGGGTCATCCCTTCCATCTGCCACCATCTGTGTAATGTCTACAGCCTACAAGCTGGTACTCACTCCATTGTCATGGCACAGGGATATTAAGTACGAGAGAATCCCATCTATAAGAGTAATGCCATGGATGACCATGTCATGCCTCCCATGCCAATTCATCCAAATTCAACCCACGTGTTAACTTTTTCAAAAAAATTGCAAACTTGAACAATGCAGGTTTCCTTCATTGTTATATGTCATTGTTTCAAGCAACTACTGCATTTGAAAACTGAAATGCCTTGTTATATTTTGTTTGTTTCAGCTACTCTTTTCCCTCCATAAATCCATTGGCTTCAGTGGGAGTGGAAAGTAGTGTGGAAGAGTAATGGACAGAGATGCAGGTCCATTAGTCATAGTGGAATTGTCTTGTGAATTCTTCCTCTTTTTAATATTGCAGAGCAATTTCTTTTCTCCTCTTCAGAAATGCTCATTGGTGAACTCCCATCTACTTGGAATAATAGTTAAAAATAACTGTGCTGAAATTCAATATTATAGAACACAAAAATTCCATGACTCGGGACTAAACTAAGGAAATTATCATGTTTTTAAGTAATAATTTGGAAGGAAATGAAATATAACGGAAAAGTGGAGTGGGGAGATTTCAAGTGAGGTAAAAGCATTTCTCTTAGGAATGAAATGACGAAGCCACAAGTGAAATAGGGTTTTTGCAGGTGAATGGAGAAGTTATAGATGAATTGCATTATAAAGCAAATACAATTATGTTAAAGCATGAAAGGAATTCGGTGTAATCTTAAAGCATGCATACAGCAATGTGCAAAGAATTTGCAAGCACTATTGTTTCAAGATACTCTTACCATGTTCTGTCTTCTATCTTGATTTACAACACACATGAGGAGATCTTCGTCGACTTTATGGTGAAGTCCACGGATTTGTGAGCACATGGTCAGAATTTTACTATTGTTTGCCCCAGCTGCACCTAACATTGAATGCTAATATTATGGATGCAGCCCCCTTCCACCATACAAAAAATTTATAAGCTTTGTAGAAGGTTCTACAAATGCTGCAAATTGATAAACAATCACACTCCAAAAATTAGATGAATTGTTGACCTAACACAGGCATAAAAATACTCCTTCGCTAAGATTCTCAAATTGTTGAAGGATTTTATGCAAACTATCCTCTTGTAATTTGGGCCTGCTATGAGTCATCACTGGATAGAGTTGGTATATACACTGCTCTAACTCTTAATACCATCATCACTCTATGATAGATAAAAAGCCAACTAAAAGGTAAAATCTTAATGGTGATGACATGTTCTGATCCAGAAATGGGTTTTCGGACATGAACATGTGACGACCAAGAGACCTGTTGAAACCCTCTCCATATCCCACCATAGACCATAATGAGCTTCATCAGTTCACCGTCTCAAACAATTTCCTTCTGACATGTTTCAACATGTTTCAAGTTTAATCTTTACAGTTCTATGGTTCTGTGATTCCTAGGTGTGTCCAGATTGTGAGTTGAGAATGTGAGCCCACTGACTGATCTAAGCAATTATCTAAAATTGGGTCGTGTATACCCTCAATGAAAGGTGAACATTTAATGTCACCATTGTAAATTACATGCTTGGACTTCATGTTGGCATTATGATTCAGGTTTGGCGCTATGGCACAGGTGTTGTACTTGATGGCAACTCACTCAAGTGGCAGATCTCTGTTCAGGCTCTCAAAATCATAGGAAATGAGATACCCGCAGGTGATCCTAAGAGAAGCTGCGGACCCGCAGGTACGCCGACCAAGAAGTGCGGACATATCCGCAGGTGCTCCATTCAGAAGGTGCGGACCCCAGTTCACTCACTCCAATGCAGAGAAGCGCGCACACGTGGGGTTTCTTATGTTTGGCCCTTGGTATTTGGCCCGTCGATCATGATCCTATGGTTTTGGTCCGTGGTATAGGATCTAAAGTATTGAACCCCGGTTTGGATCCCTTGTATTGGTTTTCGATGGTTTTGTCCCATGGTGTGAATAAGGGCTTGCCTATAAAAAGGAAAGGAGATCACTTGGTTAGACACTTGTGGAATTTGAATATCTTAAGATCTGAAATTTTGGGTAATTGGTTTAAAAAGCTAGATCTAAATTAAGGTGAAATCTGTAAAGTGTAAGGCTGATCTGTTCGTAGGTCGTGATCTCTTGGGCACGTGATCAAATCTGTGGATCTGACAATCTATGGTACATTGGAGGACTGTTAATTTTGGCTCTATTTGGAGCATAGTTTTAAAAACCGGCCACAAAAACCGGTAACCGGTCTAACCGGCCGGTTGGAGGCCTGGCCGGTCCGAACCAGCCTAACAAACCCGGTTTATTACCTTATGTGCCCAAAAACAGGGCCTAACCGGTCAAAACCGGCCGGTTTGTAGCAAACCGGCCGGTTCCGTCCTAAACCGGCCGGTTTATGGACAGCATTGTTTCTTATGTCTCCAACATATGGAAATGCTTGCAGGTGGTTTCTACTATGGGAAAACAAAGAGTAAAACCATCTCTTCTTCTTGCTAAAATAACTACTAGCTCCTTGAGAAAGGTGCCCACTTCTCAGAAGCTTGTGATCAGACCTAGATCAAGCTCACTTCAAGCCTCCACACCAATTGCAAATTCTCTGAAATGTTTGCAGTGAATCAAGATCAAACAATGGTTAATTTTTGCAAGGAACAACAGTACATTGTGGTGGATTGTCCTTGTTAGACATATTCAGTCCTTTCTAGAAACTAAACTGAAGCAAAATTCCGTGGCATCATTGAAGAAGAATTTGTGATCCTTGAAGTTTGAGGTACAATACTCCTGAGATCATTTAAAAATCATATTGAAATTGTACTTGTGGGTGAGGTCATGAAGTGCAACATTGATGAATCCTCTGGATGTTTTGACAAGCCCAAACTTGTGACCAAAAAGCTGCAGCAAATTCCCTTCAGATCTGTGATATAAATAGTTGGTCACTGTAGGACAAGTTCCTTGATCAGATTCACCTCTAGGAGTGAAGTAGAAGGGCATATGTATCAGCATTGATAATCAATATTGATTGATATCTTCAGGATACTTTCATCAGTAACATCTATGATTCCAGCAATGGTCTGAGTCTAAACATCAAGCTAATTTTCTATCTATGATCCTTGGCTGGTAGTTAACATGACTAAGTATGCAAAGTTTCTAATATTGCAAGGGTTTGTGTATTAACCTTCATTGATGCCATATTACTGTGCCAGCCATTTATGGATGTTAGCTAAGATGATCACAGTGACATGTATTATTGAGTTTATTGGCAAGCTTGTTAAGACAGAATATGCTCGTTAGATTCTAATGATGATGTTGAATTGATGGGCTAGTTGTTACACTGCTTGATGTTATTAATGAGTAGAAGTTTCTTATTGTTGAATACCTAATCACTGTCAAGAATCTACTAGGGTTTTCATATGTTGATCAGATTTGAAGTCTATGGCAATGGAAATATCATCTCATTGATCAAAGTTGCAAGATACGACTAAGACTGCTAAGCTGGGTTGATCGTGTGGTTGGACAAAGTGCAGCTGAGGCCTGCAACTAAGTTTTGACAGTGACATACAATTGTTGGGAAAAGACAGAGTTTGTTGATGGTCTGTATCAGTCTCCAGTGTGTGTTTGTTTGGCTTAGTGCACATGATGATATGTACCTTCAGCAGAACTATTGAGGTGCTAGGGTTTCATGCTTGATGTTGTTGTAGCAGAGTTATAGTTGAGCTGTTGGTATATAAATGAGCAAACTTTGCATATTTTGTCTCTATTGGCTTGGAATCATGGTTTTACATCTTAAAAATAGTTTTGTTTCATTAAAAATTAATTATTTAATGTATTTTTTAAAAACCGGTTCGTTTAGACCAAACCAGTCCCGGTTAGACCGGTTCCGGTCGGTAAACCGGTTCATTAGGTGGACCGGTCCGATCACCGGTTCCGGTTTTAAAAACACTGATTTGGAGGTCCGCAGGCGATCCACAGCTCAGGTGCGGAGGTACGCAGGGAAGCAGAAGGTGCAGTGCGGAGGTACGCAGCGTGACAAAACGCGAAGTGCGGAGGTACGCAACGCGACAGAAGGAGCAGGTGCGGAGGTACGCAGCGCGACAGAAGGTACAGTTGCGGAGGTGCGCTGTCGGGCAGAAAGTGCAGGTGCAATCTGGGCAGAGGTACGCAGTCAGCAGAAGGGCTAAGTGCGGAGGTACGTAGCGCGACAGAAGGTGCAGTTGCGGAGGTGCGTTGTCGGACAGACAGTGCAGGTGCGGATCTGGGCAGAGGTATGCAGTCAACAGAAGGGCTAAGTGCGGAGGTACGAAGAGCACAAGAAGGATCAGTGCGGATCAGCGCAAACTAGGCACGGAAGAACTGCGGATATCCGCAAGCTATTATTAGTAAAGTTGTGGACCCCTTTTGAAATAATTATTGACTGCCTTTAATCTATTGCTGCAGAGTTCTGAGTTTAGATTACTGGTATTACTTTTCTGTTTACAGCATTCTGAGAAGTTGGGTGATTCATTGGTTGATCGTATAAGGAGATTGGTTGATTCACATGTACTTGATGATTATTTGATCTTCTTGGATCCAGTCTGAAAATTAATGAAACGTGGTCCTTAAAGAAGTAGAAGAGCTAAGGGGGTTGTAGCTCCCTTCCAAGAGAGACTGGAAAACGAGAGAGGGTTGTAGCTCTCTGCAGGTTGCAGCCTGCGTACTGGTAAAGGGCTGCACCAGTACAAAATCATTGTAAAAGAAGTTTCTAATTGAAAGAAGATAGAGACATATTGCAGCAGGTGGTTTTCACCCACATTGGGTTTCCACCTTATATCTGGTGTTCTTTGGTGTGATTATCTGTTTTTCGTTCTTGCTCGTTATTATATGGTACTGACATACAAACTAATGATCAATATCTGAAGAATAAATTAAAGTATAAATCTGGAAGATTTATTGAAAAGAATTTGATAATACTGATTCACCCCCCCCTCTCAGTATTATTTTCAACAATTGGTATCAAAGCAGGTCCTTCTGAAGAAGCTTGATCGCTTGAAAGAAGATCTATCATCATGAGCAACTACGAGAGGGAAGCATCAATTAGGCCACCGATTTTTGATGGGACAAACTTTGTATATTGGAAGGTAAGAGTTACTGCCTATCTTCAATCTCTGGGTACAAAAGTCTGGGATATCATAGATACAAGGTATACTTTTCCTTCAGCAACTCCTACAGATCCGGATGAGAAGAAGAAATATGAAACAAATGCAAAGGCAGGCAATACTCTATTAGGATGTCTATCTCAATTAGAATTTGTCAAAGTTATGCAGTATAAATCCGCAAAAGAAATATGGGACAAGATTGTTCTAAGCTATGAAGGAGATGATCAGGGAAAACGAGCCAAACTTCAAACCCTCAGAATTCAGTAAGAAAATCTCAGAATGTACAATGATGAAAGTGTGGCTAACTATTTCCTTCGTGTAGATGAGATTGTTAATTGTATGAAAAATTTGGGTGAAGAAATAAAAGAGGTTGTTGTGGTTGAAAAGGTTCTAAGATCTTTGTCCCCTAGGTTTGAATCTAAAGTTTCTGCAATAGAAGAAAAGGAGAATCTACGAAACCTTACCATGTCACAGCTGCACGGAATTCTGACTGCTTATGAAATGAGGAAAGGAGGACCATCAAACAGGAGAGAAGTTGCCTTCAAGGCTTCCGGCAAAGGAGATTACTATGAGTCAGGACACGTGTCAGAAGAAGAAGAAGAATCAAATTTTGTCAAAAACCTTCAACAGGGTGCTGGCCGATTCCGAAGTAAGTTACCCTTCAAATGCTTTGCTTGTGGAAGAGTCGGTCACTATGCTACCAAATGTCCTCATAAGGATAAGATTGACAAGGGGAAGGAACCTGTTAGATGGAACAAGAAACAGAATGCAAATAAGAAAAGCTATTACACTCATGAAGATAGTGATGGACTTTCAAATAGTGACTAAGATGAACGAGGTAATAATTATAAACTTTTAATGGCTTTTGAAGATGATGATTACATAGATGCTATAGATGAAGAAGGTATTTATGAAGAGATTTCTAATCTCAAAATTTTCTTAGAAGAGAAAAATGTGATTATTGATTCTCTGCAATGTCAACTGGCTGAAAAAAAACATCTTGAAAAATTGGAATGTGAAATTGTTGGTATTAGAAAAGAGATTGAGAAAACAAAAGCTCTTAATCTTAAATTTGTTAAAGGGTCTGAAACTCTGGATGAGATTATCAATGTGCAGCGTTCTCCACTAATCAAGACAGGGCTGGGATATAATGGAGAAGCATCTCAAGCATCCACCTCCAAAATTTATCTTGATCCAGCAAGGAGGAGCGAGCAAAGGCCTAATAGAAATCATCAGGTAAATCAGGGACAGTTTACCTCAAGAACGAACAAAGACTATCAAGAAAATCGGGGCAAGCTACTTTAAGGACAAACAGAAGCTACAACCAGCCACAGGTAAAATCTTCCCAATTTGCCTCAAGAATGGATGTCAGTAGAAACTACAATCGCTTGGATAATAGATTTGATAATCGCAGAAGTTTCTTCAATGGCCAATGTTTCTCTTGCCATAACTTTGGTCACAAAGCAGCTCAATGTGTTGCCTATAAGACAATCATGACTAGAGAAGCTCAAAAACAAAGAAGCATGTCTGGAATATCGAAGAGGACCTAGTAACAACTTTTCCGCCCTTGAAAGTGAAATTGAATGTTCTATTTGTAATAACTTCGGTCATGAAGAGTCTGAATGCAGGAGCAGGTTTCGGAAGACAACTCAGAAGGAACAAACCTCAAATGCCAGAACATGGAGAATGAAGGAACCACAACCAGAAAGATGTGGGATAGCTTTTTATGCAGAAGGACAGGAAAATCAATGGTACATCGACAGCGGATGTTGGAAGCATATGACAGGTGATAAAGAAAAACTTGAATCATATAGTGTTTTAGAAAAGGGAAAGAAAGTCTCTTTTGGAAATGATACCCCTGCAGTCATAAAAGGAAAAGGCACTGCTCAGTTGAAAGAAAAGGTCAAAGCTGGAAATGTTTTGTATGTTGATGGCTTGAAGCATAATCTTCTGAGTGTCAGTCAGATGTGCGATCAAGGAACCGAGGTAATATTTTGATCAAATGAATGTAGTGTTCGTGCTCTTGATACAGGAAAAACAGTGATCAAAGGCAGAAGAACTCCAAATAACTTATACATATTTGAAGAAGGACAACAACAATGCTATTTGAGCAAGGATGATGAACACTGGTTATGGCACCGGAGGTTGGGGCATCTAAGCTTTTCACAAATAAGGAAAGCATGCAAATACCAGGCAGTTCGTGGTCTTCCAGATATCAAAATTCCAGACAACACCATATGCAAATCATGTCAGTTTGGTAAGCAAACCAGAACCAACTTCCCTGAGAAGGAAGGTTCAGCCAGCAGGCCTCTTGAACTAGTCCATACAGATGTATGTGGTCCATTTAGGACAAGGTCACCTCGAGGAGAAGAATACTTTATATTATTCATTGACGACTTCTCCATGATGGTTTGGTTAGGACTTATGAAACACAAGGACGAAGCATTCGAAAAATGCAAATCTTTCAAGGCCTTGGCTGAAAATGAATCAGATCACAAAATTAAGTGCCTCAGGTCTGACAGAGGTGGGGAGTTTACCTCAAATGAATTTTTCGATTTCTGTGAAGAACATGGAATAAGAAGGGAATTCTCTACAGCTAGGACTCCTCAGCAAAATGGAGTGGTGGAAAGGATGAACAGAACGGTCCAACAAATGGCTCATGCTATGCTTGATGAGTCTGGAACTCCCGCAACCTTCTGGGGTGAAGCTGCATTTGCTGCGGTTGTTATTCTCAACAAAACAAATGTCCGAGTGAACAGCACTCAAACTCCTCATGAGCTCTGGTATGGTGAGACTCCTTCGGTAAAGCATTTCAAAATTTTTGGAAGCAAATGCTATATTAAGAATAATGATGAACAGCTTGGCAAACTTGAACCTAGAGCAGATGAAGGCATTCTCCTTGGTTATTCTCCCCACAGCAAAGCATATAAGTGTTACAATAAAAGACTTGGAAGAATTGTTGACAGCATTGATGGGGTGGTTGATGAGAAAGGAAACATTCCTAGGCAAGTAAATTATGAAAATATCGAAGAGGATGAAGACTACCCTCCAAATTAGACTGAAGATGAAGAAGAACCTCAAGAGGCACCAGAGGAACAGACAAGGATAGAAGAAAAGACTCCATCCAGGTATGTTCAAAAGAATCATCCAAAATCTCAAATCTTAGGGCAAAAGGAGGCAAGCGTACAAACAAAAAGAACAATTGCAGAAGCTTCAAGCTATTTGGCATTACTCTCCTCCACTGAACCACAAAATGTAAGAGAGGCATGCAAAGATGAGTGTTGGGTCAAGGCAATGGATGAAGAACTTGAGCAGATCGAAAAGAACAACACTTGGGAGTTGGTTCCTAGACCAAAAGATAAGAATGTCATAGGGACAAAATGGGTCTTCAAAAATAAGTTGAATGAAAATGGGGAAGTAATTAGAAACAAGGCCATACTTGTTTGTAAAGGGTATGCTCAACAAGAAGGAATAGACTTTGAAGAAACTTTTGCTCCTGTTGCAAGACTTGAGGCCATCCGAATGTTCCTTGCTCTCTCAAGCTTTCAGAAGTTTAAAGTATTTCAAATGGACGTGAGATCAGCCTTTCTGAATGGAGACTTAGAAGAAGTATTATACATTGAGCAACCAGATGGTTTCATTCTTGGGAATGATCCAAATCTTGTATGCAGACTGAAAAAGGCTCTCTATGGTCTTAAACAGGCTCCAAGGGCTTGGTACTACCGTTTGGACAAATATTTTCATCAACAAGGTTTTTCAAAAGGATCAGCAGATAGCAATCTTTATATAAAAATTGAAAATGACAAATTGCTAATACTTGTTGTGTATGTAGATGATATTATCTTTGGCAGCAATGAAGAAGCTATGAGTCAAAGCTTTGCCTTGGTGATGCAAAAAGAATTCGAAATGTCTTTGCTTGGAGAACTGACATATTTTCTTGGATTGCAAATCCAACAAAATGAAGATGGTATCTTTTTGTCTCAAACCAAGTATCTCAAGCAGATCTTGAAGAAATATGGCATGGAAGATGCAAAACCAGTATGTACCCCCATGGTTACAGGATGCAGCCTCAGTGCAAATGATGAATCAGCAGCAGTGCATCAGCCAACCTATAGATCTATGATTGGAAGTCTACTTTATTTGACAGGTACCCGACCAGACATCATGCATGCAGTGGGAATAGTTGGAAGATTTCAGGGAAATCCAAAGGAAACTCATCTTCAAGCAGTAAAGTGAATTTTCAAGTATCTTCAAGGAACTCAAAACTATGGCTTATGGTATCCTAGAGATACATATCTCACACTTCATGCTTATACAGATGCAAATTGCGCTGGAAGCGTGGATGACTGGAAAAGCACAAGTGGTGGTGCATTCTTTATGGGTTCCAGATTAGTATCTTGGTTCAGCAAGAAACAGAGTTCGATTGCTTTATCTACAGCTGAAGCGGAATATGTGGCTGCTGCATCTTGTTGTACTCAACTCCTGTGGATGATGCAGACCTTGCAAGATTTTCAAATCACTTGTACACCACCTATCTCCATTCTATGTGATAATACAAGTGCTATCAGCATTTCAAAGAACCCAGTCATGCATTCAAAGACCAAGCATATACCTATCAAATATCATTTTCTTCGGGAACAAGTGTTTGAACAAAAGGTCAAGTTGGAGTATGTTCCTTCTAAGGAACAAGTTGCTGATATACTCACCAAACCATTGCCCAGGGAGACTTTTGAATACCTCAGGCAAAAGCTGGGGGTTGTTGATGCATCATCTTGTTGTTGAATCTCATCTGTTTCAGAGATTGTTGGTTGTACGCGAGTTTCATATGAGGTATACGCATACATTTGCTGGTTTATGGATTGGTCGAAGATCGAATGGCACAGGTTCAGGGGGAGTATATATTCTTCTAATAATGCATTGTTGGCATTATGGTAGAAGATCTTGGAGGAAGTACAGAAGGAGAACATGGATGCTGATCTGAATATTGCTGCTAATATGTCTCTCTCTCTCTTGTCTATGGTGTTTGGTGGATTATGGTTCTTCTTGAAGAAAGTTTCTTTTGCAGATCTGGTTTATAGTCAGGGGGAGCGTGATCAGCAAAGCAGAGACTTCAGCATGTTCTCAGGGGGAGCATAACTCTTTGCCCTTGATGTCAAAGGGGGAGAATGACTTTGAGGATCTTGGGGTTGCCATCAAGTCCAAAGGGGGAGATTGTTGGCATTATGATTCAGGTTTGGCGCTATGGCACAGGTGTTGTACTTGATGGCAACTCACTCAAGTGGCAGATCTCTGTTCAAGCTCTCAAAATCATAGAAAATGAGATACCCGCAGGTGATCCTAAGAGAAGCTGTGGACCCGCAGGTACGCCGACCAAGAAGTGCGGACATATCCGCAGGTGCTCCGTTCAGAAGGTGCGGACCCAGTTCACTCACTCCAATGCAGAGAAGCGCGCACACGTGGGGTTTCTTATGTTTGGCCCTTGGTATTTAGCCCGTCGATCATGATCCTATGGTTTTGGTCTGTGGTATAGGATCTAAAGTATTGAACCCCGGTTTGGATCCCTTGTATTGGTTTTCGATGGTTTTGTCCCATGGTGTGAATAAGGGCTTGCCTATAAAAAGGAAAGGAGATCACTTGGCTAGACACTTGTGAAATTTGAATATCTTAAGATCTGAAATTTTGGGTAATCGGTTTAAAAAGCTAGATCTAAATCAAGGTGAAATCTGTAAAGTGTAAGGCTGATCTGTTGGTAGGTCGTGATCTCTTGGGCGCGTGATCAGATCTGTGGATCTGACAATCTGTGGTACATTGGAGGACTGTTAATTTTGGCTCTATTTGGAGGTCCGCAGGCGATCCACAGCTCAGGTGCGGAGGTACGCAGGGAAGCAGAAGGTGCAGTGCGGAGGTACGCAGCGTGACAAAATGCGAAGTGCGGAGGTACGCAGCGCGACAGAAGGAGCAAGTGCGGAGGTACGCAGCACGACAGAAGGAGCAGGTGCGGAGGTACGCAGCGCGACAGAAGGTACAGTTGCGGAGGTGCGCTGTCAGGCAGACAGTGCAGGTGCGATCTGGGCAGAGGTACGCAGTCAGCAGAAGGGCTAAGTGCGGAGGTACGCAGCGCGACAGAAGGTGCAGTTGCGGAGGTGCGCTGTCGGACAGACAGTGCAGGTGCGGATCTGGGCAGAGGTACGCAGTCAACAGAAGGGCTAAGTGCGGAGGTACGAAGAGCACAAGAAGGATCAGTGCGGATCGGCGCAGACTAGGCACGGAAGAACTGCGGATATCCGCAGGCTGTTATTAGTAAAGTTGCGGACCCCTTTTGAAATAATTATTGACTGCCTTTTATCTATTGCTGCAGAGTTCTGGGTTTAGATTACTGGTATTACTTTTCTGTTTACAGCATTCTGAGAAGTTGGGTGATTCATTGGTTGATTGTATAAGGAGATTGGTTGATTCACATGTACTTGATGATTATTTGATCTTCTTGGATCCAGTCTGAAAATTAATGAAACGTGGTCCTTAAAGAAGTAGAAGAGCTAAGGGGGTTGTAGCTCCCTTCCAGGAGAGACTGGAAAACGAGAGAGGGTTGTAGCTCTCTGCAGGTTGCAGCCTGCGTACTGGTAAAGGACTGCACCAGTACAAAATCATTGTAAAAGAAGTTTCTAATTGAAAGAAGATAGAGACATATTGCAACAGGTGGTTTTCACCCACATTGGGTTTCCACCTTATATCTGGTGTTCTTTGGTGTGATTATTTGTTTTTCGTTCTTGCTCATTATTATATGGTACTGACATACAAACTAATGATCAATATCTGAAGAATAAATTAAAGTATAAATCTGGAAGATTTATTGAAAAGAATTTGATAACACTGATTCACCCCCCCCCTCTCAGTATTATTTTCAACACTTCATGCATGGCAAAGACGTCTATAATTTTAATGAGAGGCAATGTTAATGTCTAGCATAACACAAGGCTTGGAAACCAAGTAAAAACGAGATACATTCATTGGCATTATCGCGATAATGATTCATGAATGTTGGATGATTGACATGTGAAAGTGGGTCTCTCTTTAGCTAGGGTTTTTGCAGGTAGTTAATAGTGAAGCTATTAGGTCAAAGTGACAAGGGCAAGGGTTGAGCTAGAGCGGTGTTTGGCAATAATGGAAGATCAAGAAGTGGATTAGTCAGTCGATCCAACAGAAGGACAACCAATCTCGACTACCCCAAGATTTGGCCAACCTAGCATTCTAGCAAAACTAAGACAAAGAGAGGTGTGAAATGGTCACTTTAGTTGGGGGAGAACACCCTGGCAATCTTAGGCGAATTGGCCCAAGGATTAGCCACTAGTGGTGACATATAAATGGATCCACAACCGAAGGCAAAGGTGAGAGGGGGCAGTAGAGTGCTCCTTGAGGGCATTAATGTTGTATTTGCTATCACAGCAACAGCATACGAAGGGGCCAACCTGGACAGTCTCAGACAGGCCTTCTCCAACCTTAACAGAGATGGAGTCGTTATGGGCAATTATGATGTAGATAGAATGTTTATTCCTCTGCAAGCATACTACAATGATTATAAAAACCATCTTTAGTATTCTCCAGGGCTTTCTGCCAAGAGACAGGAGATTGGGTTTATTGGAAAAAATCTAGACGTTAACCTACTGAAAAGCTCATCCACGATGGAAGCCGGGAGCCATGGACAACCCTAGATGCAAGGAGAGCATAAAACAAAAAGAAGAAAATGCATAAAAAAAACACCAGAGCCAATAAATCTAAATTTGTGTTTAAAACTAGATTAAAAGATGTTTTGGAGTTGGAAGAGAAGCCAGTTGTAGGAACATTTTTCGGAAAAAAAGATGTCTTGTGAATGCTTAAAGAATTGGACGGGGTTGAACTTTGAACCTATGGTAGGATATGAACATCGCATAACAACCCTGGCTAAGGGGTGGCTGCTGCAGGTTTTTAAGTTGGCAGAAGAGGTAGATAAGGTTCTAAAAAAAATATGGATGTGGGGCTCCCAAAATCTTTCAATGAGGAAATGGCAAGTCAACTTTGATGCCAGAATGACCCATATGGACATTCTACTAGCATGGGTCAAAATACTACAGCTATCATGGTAGGATATGCACATCGCATAACAACCCTGGCTAAGGGGTGGCTGCTGCAGGTTTTTAAGTTGGCAGAAGAGGTAGATAAGGTTCTAAAAAAAGATGGATGTGGGGCTCCCAAAATCTTTCAATGAGGAAATGGAAAGTCAACTTTGATGCCAGAATGACCCATATGGACATTCTACTAGCATGGGTCCAAATACTACAGTTATCACTAGTGTCATGGTCAAAGAATGTGTTTGAAGAAATAGGGAACTCCCTCATTACTCTTTACGAAGTTGATTTATTCTTCTGGGACACCAAGTACTTCAAGATGGAAAGAATACTAGTAGGTCTTGAAACCAGTAAAAAGTTGGCAAAGCATTGGTTATGAAGAAAAGTGATGACCATTTTCAATTAGCTCTTGATTATGAAGGCATACCTTTCAAATTTGGGTGATTTGATCCCTCTCAGCGCTTGACAGATCCAGGGGTTAAGATGGATCTAGGCTAGTTTAATTATTACAAATATATTAAGCCAACATTTAAAAATGATACATACTTTCTTCCATTACGCCTACACATCTCCCCTCTTTGTGCCATAACCTAATATTAATATAATATTATATACTATTAATATATTATATTAATATATTAATTAATATTAATATACTATTAATATTAATATTAATACACTATTAATATGATAATATATTATAGTTTATTACAATATTAAATTTTAATATAAACTTATATTAAATGCTATTAATATATACGCATATATACAAATAATAAGAAAATAGTCAATTAAAAAATAGTTTACAAATATTCCAAAGAGGACGATTAATATTAATATACTACACGTTAAATTAATTTTAAAGAAGTAGGCGTTACTTAATTTTAATAAATTAATTTTAAAGAAGTGTGTGTTTCTAGAAAAATCCAAACCATCCTAACCATGACTTTAGATGTGATTAGTAATTGACTTGGCTACAGAAAGATTGACTCATGCGGAATTGAAATGTGTTATAATCAAGATCAAATCTTAACGAACATTTAACCTCATATATATTGTAGGGCTACGTTTGAAAATTTTCATATACAATAACATGAACTCTAAAGATAAACAGACTTTTACTTTTGTTCACTTCATTTTATTGTTTATATTGCACAGAAATTTCCAGATACCATAAACAATTCTTTGTTAAGAAATTGATACTCTGAAATGGGGATAATTCTCTTCGTTCATTTCATTTTTTTATTTATATTGTATAGTTTATAAATTTGGCTGGAAGGGAATCATTGTCACATTCTAATTGCACTCCAACTGTTCGTTCCTTTCATTTTATTTTGTATTATTTATATATGACATAGATTTTAAATTTGACTAGAAGGGAAGGGGAGCCTTGTTGTAATTGCAATCGAAGAGATAATTAGTAGGGTATATTAATATTATAGTTTATTATACTATCAATATACCCTTATATTTATTTATGTATAGAGTAACCCCAAGAGACATGTCTGCCTATAAAATGACAGAAAGGGAAGAAATTCAAACATCATCAGAGCATTTGCTACACTAAAACAAAAGTGTGTTGTAACGAACAAAGTTTGTATATGCAATAATAATCTTCAGAATACGTCGAAGACAAAGACATCCATTGTAGGACAAGTAATGTATATTAAATAGTACATAAAATAATTGATGAGATGATTACAACGAGGGTGAGGGCCTGCTTATATACCCTAGGCAGGTACCTCTTCACCAATGGTTATGTCCTTAGAGACATACCTTTTCATTAACTAGTTACTAATTAATCAATATTTATTATTATTATTGTTTTACATTATTTGTATTATTTTATATATATTTTTATTCATAACATTGCCTTCTTCTTCAAAAAGCTTTGTCCCCAAAGTTTACTGATGAAAGGTTTGATCTATTTTCCCGATTCGAATGTCTTTTCATCTCTGAACTTTCATCTTCGTTGATATAACGATATGATGCTCTGAGTGATATACAAAATTGTCAGACTGAGAATGGATCGGACCATCCTAGATTAACCTTCTATGGAATCTTCCAATCACTGGAATTTTGTAATGAATTGTTATCATAGGACTGGATTCTACAAACTTCAGTATTTTGTGGAACATAAATCAGTTGTTTTCGTTCTAAATGGCTCAAATATATAGACTGACTTAGTTGTCTGCTCTTATGGTTCGGATATTGATAAGGAGTTCTGTTGATTGGATTTCCCCTTATCATGTGTGTGGTAATTGTTGAGAAATCCAGGGCAATGGTATTAGAAGATTTCTCTATAATGATAACCGCTTGTGAATGCATTTTACTTCTTTGGATTAGGATCTTCTATTTAGTTAGATTATTATAGTGTTCTTCTTCATCACACAGCTACCAAAGCATAAACAATAATGAGAAAAGAGATACAAAATGTAGGCGATCAGCTAGGACCAAAACCTCTTCACCTTGAGAGGAAAACACAAATGAATTCTTCTTCTTATAGAGACTTCAATTGACGAATACCAATACCAAGACCCTTGACCTATTTGCCTCTCCAAGACCAAGTCACGAGACCTTCTTCTCCTTCTTGCCTAAGTCAACACAAGTCAACCTATCGTCTTGCACTGCACTTCTCAGCGACCCTGAAATTTCAAACTATTTCCACATACCTGCAATTCGTACCTTTGCAATTTTGCACATGGGAGGAGGAATATAGAGTTTGGAGATACTTTCCTTCCTTCACTATACTTGGAGACTTCTTTAGGTGAACTTGGCTTGTAAAGAAGCTGACTTGGAAACCTTTTGATGACTGCTACAAGGACTAATATGAAACCACTGCAAAAACCCTAGTTTTTGCCACACGTGCGAGAAGTTGAGCCCAAAAACAATCCCACAAAACTTCGCTTTCCCTTTCCTTCCCTTCATTGATTGTGAGGTTGCTTCTTCTTGTGATTTGTGCTCCCTTTTCTTGTCTTGGATGCTTGACCAAAATTTGTCCTCAAATGAAAGCCGAGTTGCCTATATATAGTGGTTTGTCCATGGGATATAGGTCGACTTGTCCTAGTGCCTAGGCCAATTTGTCTTTTCTGGAATCATCGTATTCGTTCTAGTAGGTCGACTTCAAGGGGTCTCTTGTGATAAGGTCTTGAAGAGTTTGACTTCTCTTTTACAATTTGCCCAAATGGGTCTTCATTCCCTGACATTGACTCAATAGCCATTATGACTTGATGACCAAACCTAATAGCTCTCATTGGGAGCTTCTACTAAAAATAAAATTCCTTGAGCATGGAACCCATGACTCAAGCATTACAAAATACTTTTATTTTTCTTCTTTTCATCAATCACATAAAATCATAATTACACATGTCATTATGAAGACCGAACCTAGTTACACTTTTCAACACTCCCTCTTAACTAGGGAAGTATTCACATACAAGGTACTTGGACATTCTGAATTTGAAGAATTCTCATAAGAAGAGTCGGATAGGTAACCCATTTGTATAGCATCATATCATCCAGCATTGTCACATAGCAAGGCCTTGACTAACACCTCTATCTCTCCACAAGATGAGAGCTCAATGTTGGCAAGACCAATGATGTATAAACAACCCCATCATTGTCTCTCTCGGAACATACCCTACCGGGGTTCTCAAAGTGTGTTCTACAAGGACTATTCTTATCTTGGATTCCTAGTCCTCAAAGAATATCAGTCTTCTATGACAACTCTTATCTTGGATGCCCTAGCTCATCCTCAAAGAGTATTGGATGCCAGATGTTTACCCAATCCTCCATCTTGTCTTCCCAAGTGAAGATAAGAATGATGTGTCTATCTCTCCCTCAATTTAGGGAGCACATATCCATTCCACTGAAGGAATGTACCCAAGCTCCCTCTTAACCAGGGACTTGACCAAGCTCGCTCTTGACTAGGGACTTGCAGTTGTTTTTCCACGACCTTGGTGTCTGGGATAGAATCTTAAATCACTGACGCTACCAAACCAAGAATCACAACAAAACTAATTGGCACAGTGGAATATAAACAACAGTAAATCTACTAGTGCAGTAAATTTACAAATTTCAACCCAACTTCGTTATATTAATCAAACTGAATAATACAATAGTCTAGGGCTCCCGTACCAGGGATAATGGCCCTCATACATCCACTAGTACAAGAATACAAAACTGGGGCTTGGTGTCAATCCATCGACAACCAATCTGCCCTCAACAAGATACTCTGACCATCTGCCTATTGCATGCTCTCTCAGCTCCTCTCGGTCATACCCTGTACCTGCCCAGTCCTTCGGCTCCCAATCTGCAACTCCTACCTTTATTAATGCTCCAAGTCCATTTGGCCATTGAACCTCGACTATCCAATCTGCTCACTAGTTGTGCCTTAGTCCATCAAGGTCACAACACATCAAGACTCCTGTCGAGTTGTTCACAACTTTGTTTGTGAACAACTCTCAATCTGCCACTGTTGCTCCTCAGTTACTCAGGGACTTCAGCCCACTATGGTCTTCCTACACTGCTCCAATGAAGACTAACATAGGGCACAAAAGGTTGCCACCTATCACTACAAGATGTCCATCTCCCACAATGAACACGGGCTAGGAGGAATTTCCATTGTCTGCTGTAGATGTCCATCTCCACACACAAGTCTAGGGTTGCTCAACTACTCCTCTGACTAATCAAACCTTTGAGCTCAACTTCTGCCACTATAGAAACCACTTAAGTCCATGAAGATGATGCACACCGGGCTCCAACTTGGGCACTATCACACTGTCCTCCAGTAGACCATAAATGCCCAATCCACGTCCACACTTGGTCCACTCTCTCGCTGCCCTCCAACAAACCACAAGTGACCAAACCTGTTGTAGCATCTGCTCCTAGTTAGAGCATTCAACACCTATGAATCCCTTCTTCTTGGCTACCAATAGAATCCATCAAATATGCCTCTCCAAGGACACCATCCACTTGCAAGTCACATCAACTCAAGAGGACTAGCATACCTCTGCTCTACAACCTCTTGTTGCTCCTGTTGACACATACATCCAATTGTTGTTGTGACTGCACATAGGATGATCCAACTATGTCCTGTTCTAGGACCCATCCACTAGCAATCAACCATCACCAAGGAGTCATCTACAACAAACCGTTGTTGGCTCCTTGCCCTCGGGATCTATGCATTCACAAGACTAGTTAGGGAACACAACAGCAACCCCAAACCACTATCCAAACACTATGTTTCCCTTCTAGAATTGTTGCCCTTCAAGCCCTTACTTGACACTATTATAGGCATTGGCCTACTACACAAGGCACCCTACAACAATCTGCCTGCTACAGCAAGGAGAGTGAGTCTCCTTTCCAAGGGTTACACCCCCTATTCTGCACTGACTTCTTTAGAGGCTGCAACTAGGTTAGAGACCCTCACTAGGCCTCTCGGCCCTCTTAACAGACCTCCACACACAATTGTACCTCCAGTTATCCCTGCAGCCTGGAATAGAGTACAAACATACCACAATTATGCACAAAATCAGTACCAAACATACCTCTGAACCAAGAGCCTAATCTAGCAACGAAGACACACCCAATCATAAGAGAAAAGTTGCCCACACAGTCCTTCTAGCCCTCACTTCAGCTGCCTTAGGTCTGCGGCTTTTTCTCATAATCAATCTGCACCCAACTCAGAGAAAATACCCCTCAAGATGCTCGTCCTCCTTCTGCCCTAGCAACCTCAGACTTTGTTGCCAATTTCATAACTAATCTTGACGTTGAATGCACTTAAGGATATGTGGAATGACCTCCAAGGTCACTCCTTTTTATAGCCTCCATGTGGGTGTGACATTATCCCTTAAGGGCACTTCTAACACGCTAGCCAACTTGTCCTAGTAGGCCTCACAACCACACATTAACTTCAAAAATTCATAACTCAAGATTGACAACTCGGATTTTCATGACTTTCGATGCGTTGGATTCGTCTCGACATCCTCTATCATCTCCATCCATCACATGTCAAAGTCTCGTCATGGTTTCGGCCCAAACATCGACAGGTGCAAAACCCCAAGCTTGGATTTCAAGCACACAAGGCAACTTGTGGAGCTCCTTCTTCCAAACCCTCGATCCTCAAGGCTTGGAGTACCTCCAGGCTCCCAAGCTACAAAAATCAACACTCCCTCTTAGCAAGGGAGGTACTTCCAAGACTAGGAAGTAACCATCAACAACATCGGTGACACTAGCCCATCTGGCACCATCACTGCAACATACCCAGTGTAATGAACCCAGTAATCTCAATAGTGCCTCTACCTCATCACATTTGAACCTGAAGATCCCAAACCTCCATAGGGTTGCTTCCTATGAGGCTAGACTCCCTCTAAACCTACATGATCACCACTGGCTCAGTCCTACGAGCACTCATCCTCCTAGATCAAATACCACTCATGCAAATCCTTCCAGTCTCAAATTTGCAACATCATAATCCAACGAAGACTCTAGCCTACCAATCTGGAGTCCATCACATGAAGCAATCTCGATCAAACCAATCTCTTCCATGCCAAAGCAATCCTCAAGTTGTCCTAACAATCCATGGCAAATCAACGAAATTCCATGATCAGCACTCTGCCCTACAACAAATTGTTGTTCACCAGGCTCTCCACCAATCCACCAAAACTCCCAGCGAATCTCGCTGCCAAGCCAGTCAAGACCACATCTCCATGTCTTCAGTTGAACCCTCTGCTCCATGATCTAGACCACAACTCCCTCTGAGTTGCTTCATTGTGCACAACAAAATATAAACAGCAGTAAATCTACTAGTGCACAAAATATAAACAACTTTTTACAATTTTCAACCCAACTTCGTTATGTTAATCAAACTGAATAATACAACAGTCTAGGACTCTCGTACCGAGGGTAATGGCCCTCATACATCCCTTAGTACAAGAATACAAAATTGGGGCTTGGTGTCAATCC
Organism: Pinus tabuliformis; assembly: GCA_031772625.1. Classification (NCBI taxonomy): domain Eukaryota; kingdom Viridiplantae; phylum Streptophyta; class Pinopsida; order Pinales; family Pinaceae; genus Pinus; species Pinus tabuliformis. The sequence goes on along the minus strand of CM062820.1, from coordinate 1,183,275,835 downwards.
ATCGACAACCAATCTGCCCTCAACAAGATACTCTAACCATCTGGTTGTCACATGCTCTCTTAGCTCCTCTCGATCGTACCATGTACCTGCCTGTTCCTTTGCCTCCTGATCTGCAGCTCCTGCCTCTATCAATGCTCCATGTCCATCTGGCCACTGAACCTCGACTATCCAATCTGCTGTCGAATTGTTCACAACTCCATTTGTGAACAAATCTCAATCTTCCCACTAGTTGTGCCTTAGTCCATCAAGGTCACAACACATCGAGACTCTTGTCGAGTTGTTCTCAATCTGCCCACTGTTGCTCCTCAGCTACTCAAGGACTTCAACCCACTATGGTCTTCCTACACTGCTCCAATGAAGACTAACATAGGGCACAAAGGGTTGCCACCTATCACTACAAGATGTCAATCTCCCACAGTGAACACGGGCTAGGAGGACTACCCATCATCTGTTGTAGATGTCCTTCTCCACACACAAGTCTAGGGCAGCTCAACTGCTCCTCTGGCTGATCAAACGTTGAGCTCAACTTCTGCCACTATAGAAACCACCTAAGTCCATGAAGATGGTGCACACTGGGCTCCAACTTGGGCACTATCACACTGTGCTCCAACAAACCATAAATGCCCAATCCACGTCCACACTTGGTCCACTCTCACGCTACCCTCCAACAGACCACAAGGGACCAAACCTGTTGTAGCATTTGTTCCTAGTTGGGACACTCAACACTTATGAAGCCCTTCTTGGCTGCCAACAAACTCCATCAAATATGCCTCTCTAAGGACACCATCCACTTACAAGTCACATCAACTCAAGAGGACTAGCATACCTCTGCTCTGCAACCTCATGCTGCTCCTCTTGACACATACATGCGACTGTTGATGTGACTGTACATAGGATGATTCAACTTTGTCCTCTTCTAGGACCCATCCACTAGCAATCAGCCATCACTAAGGAGTCATCTACAACAAACCGTTGTTGGCTCCTTGCCCTTAGGATCTATGCATTCACAAGACTAGTTAGGGCACACAACAGCAACCCAAACCACTGCCCAAACACTGTGTTGCCCTTCTAGACTTGTTGCCCTTCAAGCCCTTACTTGACACCGTTATAGGCCTTGGCATACTACACAAGGCACCCTACAGCAGTCTGCCTTCTACAACAAGGAGAGTGAGTCTGCTTTCCAACTTACACCCTCTATTCTACACTGACTTCTTTAGAGGCTACAACTAGGTTAAAGACCCTCACTAGGCCTCTCAGCCCTCTTAACAGACCTCCACACATAGTTGTAACTCCAGTTATCCCTGCGGCCCAGAACAAAGTACAAACATACCACAATTATGCACAAAATTAGTCCCAAACATACCTCTGAACCAATGGCATGATCTGGCAAGGAAAACACACCCAATAATAAGAGAAAAGTTGCCCACACAGTCCTTCTAGCCCTCACTTCGGCTGCCTTAGGTCTACGGCTTTTTCTAACTATGAATCTGCACCTAACTCGGAGAAAATACCCCTCAAGATGCTCGTCCTCTTTCTGCCCTAACTACCTCAAACTTCACTACCAATTTCAGAGCTAATCTTGACATTGAATGCACTTAGGATATGTGAAATGACCTCCAACGACACTCCTTTTTATAGCCTCCATATGGGTGTGACATTATCCCTTAAGGGCACTTCTAACATGTTGGCCAACTTGTCCTAGTAGGCCTCACAACCACACATTAACTTCAAAAATTCATAACTCAAGATTGACAATTCGGATTTTTATGATTCTCGATGCGTTGGATTCGTCTTGACATCCTCTATCATCTCCCTCCATCACATGTCAAAGTCTCATCACGGTTTTGGCCCATACAACGATGAGTGCAAAACCCCAATCTTGGATTTCAAGCCCACAAGGCCACTTGAGGAGCTCCTTCCTCCAAACCCTCGATCCTCAAGGCTTGGAGTACCTCCCAAGCTACAAAAATCAACACTTACTTCCAACAGCTCTTCAGGTGGAGATCATGGGACAACTATGTGCTTGTAGAACTCTTTTCTTTGATGTCATGAATTTCTTCTTTGTAGAGTCTACATCTTTTGGGACTTCTACATAGGGCACAGACCATCCATCACTTTCATTCATGAGTTAGTCATGTCGTCATTCCTTTCATCGGAAAGTGATACATCAGTTCATATATGGCCTTCCTTCATGCCATGTTGCCTTCTTCATGCCATATTTCCTTAAGGATCTTTCATCTAGCTACATGGTCATCAATGGTGGAAGACATTCATAGCTCTTCCCTTGGCAGCCCTGCATAAGCCCATCTAGATATTATTCAAAAATAAGAAATGAACATTAAATCAAAATTACCTTTGTGATGGTCTTTCATCATGACATCTTTTAATTTGCATCAGCATCCTGCATACATATTGACACATCTCCAAAAGATATATATTGTCAAGGGTCTCTTTCTTTTTCAGACTTCATCAGAGTCTTCATATCTTTCATGGAGATATCCTAGTCAAATATTTCAGTCCTTGGATGTTGATTGCCTTCTTCATAGTTGCATATTTCATGATCTCTTCCCTTCTTTCTTCACACATTTTTCTTCCTAGGAACTTTCAATCAGAGTTCCTCCAATTTTGTCAACCACTTCATATTTCATATGAGGACATATTATGTTGATTTCATCTAGACAATGTGTGACCCATGCCTTCCTGTATCCTATCAAAGGAGGAGATCCTTTCTTTTGATCATGCTCTTGAGATAGAGCATTTATCCATGTTACCTGCAACCATGTGACATGACTCTAGTTTATCAAATGCAAGCATACATACCTCGTTTTCTTTTATGTCATCTTAGATTATCTTTAGCAGCTTCCTTAATTGAAATATCTTCCACTCCTTGATCTGCTTTACTTCTTTTGACATCATACCATCCTTCCATGAATTCCCACAAGTTGGAATTCTTGATGAAACCCTTGAAGATTCCAATAATGGATCTTGCGTATCCTCATCCAGCAAATGTTTATGCTTGACTGATGTATGATGAGCTTTGTACTAGATGACCTTTTCCTTTTCCATAAGTACCACTTATGTTTCTCATGAGGTTACTAAGAGCAATATCCTTTCATAGGTGACTGTCATAGACTTTTATTTCAGCTATCTTTCATGCTCTTCTATGATGATGTCGCAAGCTCTTGCTTTCAATCGTATGCTTCTATGATGCCATCTCCTATCATGCTTCTAATGATTCCTAACATGATAGTTATACTCTATAATTAGAAAATAGAAACTTGAGAAGAACTAGGTGAAGAAAACTTATCTCAATAATAGTAGAGATATTTTTTTTTACTTCCTCCTCCTTGAATTTCTTCTTTTCAGCTTCTTCCTCTTCTTTAGTGACATGGGCTTCTTCCCTTCTTTGTTTGTTGTTGTCCTTCTTGAACTTAGGGCAGTCTCTCTTGTAGTGCCCATATCCTTGACATCCATAGCATTGGATCTAAGACATATTGATCTTCTTCTTTTTCTAAGGAGCAAACTTGCCAAATATCCCTTTGCTTCTTGACATGACAACAAATGTTGACATGGCTCATTTGATCTTGTATCACTATTTGCCTTCAACTTGTTTTCTTCACTCTTGCATAGTGACCAGAAATTATTGAATGGGATAGCTTTCTCTTCTTCATAGGCCTTTAACACAAGGTTTCCTTGTTCATCAATCAAAGCATTTAGAACAACAGTAATCATTTCTTTATCGGATATCATCTCTTCTAGATCTTGAAGTTGATTCCTTATTAGAGATGCTTTTGTGAGACATGTAGATATCCCTTCATCTTTTGATACCTTCAATTTGTATATATCAGATCTAAGTGATATGATCTTTCTTATCGCACTTTGAGAGAATAGTTCTACCAGCTTATCATATATCCCTTTTGATGTCTCCGGCTCTATTACATAGGGAATGAGGGGATTTGACCGACTCCATAAGAATCTTTTGAGCCCTTAGATCCTTTACCATGTATTCAGATAGTGCTTGTCCTTCAGATGGTTTGGAAACTTTTCCATTGACATGATCAATAAATTCATTTTCTTCGAGGACTATGTCTATCCTCCTTTTCCATGCAAGAAAGTTTGATGACCCAACCAACTTGGTGATCTCCTTTCAAAATGAGTTCATTTTACTAGATTTAGTTATCGAAATAAAGGTACTTACTTGTCAAGTGAAGATGAGTTCTTCAACTTGATCTCAGTATTAATGATGATTGATGACTCCTTGATTATGTCTCGATACTTCTTGGATGATCTTCTTCAATGATAAGGAGGTCCTTGCTTCACCGAGAGGGAGATTTCCCTAGATCTTTTGACAACATCCTTGTTGATGATGACACTGTCCTTGATCTTGCTTTTCTTAGATGAGTAGACTTCAAGCTATTTTGATTTGTAGATTTCTTCAACTTGAGTAGGGTCTTTGTGGTCTTTAGTTGATGACTTGAGGATCCTGAGACTTCTTCTAGTGTAAACTTCTTCTTTGATCTAGGGTTTTGATACTTCTTTGTAGATCTTGACTTCAAGATGATACTCTTTGATCCTTCAGTGTCTCTTGATGAGATGCCCTTCCTTGACTTTGTCACCTTAGCTCTGATACCATGTTGAGAAATCTAGGGCAATGGTATTAGAAGATTTTTCTATAATGATAACTGCTTGAGAATGATTTTTACTTCTTTAGATTAGGATCTTCTATTTAGTTAGATTATTATAGTGTTCTTCTTCATCAAACAGCGACCAAAGCATAAACAATAAAGACACAAGAGACACAGAATGTAGGCGATCAGCCAGGGCCAAAACCTCTCCAACTTGAGACGGAAACCCAAACAAATTATTCTTCTTATAGATACTTCAATTAACAAATACCAAGACCAAGACCCTTAACCTATTTGCCTCTCCAAGACCAAGTCACAAGACCTTCTTATCCTTCTTGCCTAAGTCAACACAAGTCAACTTGCCTTCTTGCATTGCACTTCTCGACTAACCTGAAATTTCGACCTCTTTCCACAGACCTGCAATCCGTACCTCTACAATTTCGCACGTGGGAGGAGGTAGAGATAGAGTTTGGAGATACTTTCCTTCCTTCGCTATACTTGGAGACTTCTTTAGGTGAACTCAGCTTGTAATGACACCACTGCAGAAACCCTAGTTTTTGCCACACATGCAAGAAGTTTCGCTTTCCCTTTCCTTCCCTTCGCTGATTGTGAGGCTGCTTCTTCTTGTGATTCGTGCTCCCTTTTCTTATCTTGGATGCTTGACCAATATTTGTCCTCAAATGAAGATCGAGCTACCTATATTTGTGGTTTGTCCATGGGATATAGGCCAACTTGTCTTTTCTGGAATCATCTTATTTTTTCTTGTAGGTCAACTTCAAAGGGGCTCTTGTGACAAGGTCTTGGAGAATTTGACTTCTCTTTTACAATTTGCCCAAATGGGTCTTCATTACATGACATTGAATCGATAGCCTTTATGACTTGATGACCAAACCTAATAGCACTCAATGGGAGCTTCTACTAAAAATAAAATTCCTTGAGCATGAAACCCATGACTCAAGCATTACAAAATAATTTTCTTTTTCTTTTTTTCATCAATTACATAAATTCATAATTACACGTCATTATGAAGATTGAACCTAGTTACACTTTTCAAGAGTAATTCCCTCATTTACTTCAAGCACTGTTGTTGTTGAGTTGATCACTAAACCATCACTTGGAATTTCCATTGTTTGAACTACAATATCTGAATTGGTTTTAACTTCTATAGGTTTCTCTAATTCTTGAGTTGTGATATTGACTGGGTCAAAATTCGTATCTTTTTCTTCAATTTGGATTGAAGACTTCAACACTTCCTTCATGATAAATTCTTCTAATTTGTTGTTCAATGATTTCTTATCATTTTTTAGTTTCTTAATTTGAGTGAGTAGACTTTGATTATGATTTTTGAGACGTAAAACTTCCTCATTTTCTGAGTCAACTTTATTTTGGCATTCAAACTTCTCGTCTTTTAAACACTTGATTTGTTCTAATAATTTTTTGTTAAGGTCCTTCAAGTGTAAATTTTCCTCTTCTTTCTCTGATAGACTTTCGTTGAATTTCTTGTCAAAGCTTTCTTTTTCTTGTTCTAACTTGCGCTTCTTAGTTTTACACTTTTTTACTTGTGCAAGTAGTTTCTGGATATGCTATTTTAAACAAGAATTTTATTCGTTTTTATTGGATATGACATCCTCAAGCTCTTTTTGTTTCTCCAATATTATGTTTTGATTCTTTTGAGGTATTAATTTTGTAATATCTTTAAAGTCTTCTAATGATGACATTATCGATTTTGACTTCATTGTTATGTCTCAAAATGTGATCATCTTTTCGTTATAAGAAAACATGGGGAATAAAAAAAAAATTATCTATGTTTAACATGAACACACCCAATTCTCTAAACCAAGGTTGACCAAGAATTATGTCAACCACTATGTCATACATTTTAACAACACGAAATTGAAATATGTACTCATAATGATTTACTGTTATTTGTAAATCATTAATTTCATATTTTTTTCCAAAAAAATTTGGTGTTTCACCTACATTAGCATTTGAAATCAACAGTCAATTTGTCAGATTAATATTTATGTAATTTTCATCATTGTTTGTACTAATAGCGATATTAATTGTTTCCCCTTGGATAGTCCCTCTTAATGTAATTAACTCAAGATGTGTGATCAAAATACCCTTATAGGAAAATCGTCTTAACTTCATTTCTGAATTAGACTCCATTTTGTGTTTGTCGCAATGAACTTAGGGTTTTTAAAGTAACCGGGAACCCCCTTTTTTATAAACCTTCAAAACTTAAATATTTTCTTTTTTCCTTTCAATATAATTTGATCCCCTTTTTTGTACTTTATACTTTTTCACTTATAATGTCTTCCTTGTACTTTTGCTTTGAATTTTATGTGTTATATTCCCTTATATATCTTAGCATATATATGAAAACATTTTAAACAACTTTTATCAAAACAAATTAATTAATTCCACTTCTTAAAAGACAACTTAATCTCTTCTTAATAAGGTCGCGACTGTTGGTGAATGTTACCTTTCTATCCAATCTTATGTCTTAGTGGCACTTCAGTTGGAAATTGATGCTTCCTGATACAGACTTACGAACATGAATGTCTAATTCATTGTGTGGATGAGTGGGATTGTTCGTTGACGACAGCTACGGGGTCTGTCTGGCAATAGGTTCGGTTTTGTTTTTGTTTTAGCCCCTTTTATTTCTTTTAATTATTATTTATTTGTTTATTTTTAATCTTTTTCTTTTAATATTACATTTTGATTTTTTTTATATAATTAATTTTCACATTCTTTTTACTATTTTTTTCATAATTATTTTAACTCTTTTTTCTATAATTTTTTTCCAATTTATATATATATATATATATATTACTTTTTTTCTTCAGATATACTCTCTCTCTCTCTCTCTCTCTCTCTCTCTCTCTCTATATATATATATATATATATATATATATGGTCAGAGGCCTAATGGCAAAATAGAGAACCTCCGGAAACTTGTAGTGAAACGCTTCAACAGTAACAAAGTTGATGAATTTGACGGTCAAAGACCTAGATCGGAGAACGCAACTCTATGTAGTGGTTGAGCAGCTAGAGGATCGAACAACTCTGATACCAATGTAACGAACAAAGTTTGTATACTCAAAGGAATGCTCTGATACCAATGTAACGAACAAAGTTCATAGGTCCTGAACCAAAAGTGAACACATAACCTGTAGTAGACTTATGATCATCAGGGTCACCAACCCAATCAAAATCAGTGAAACCAACCAATAGAGGAGATGCTTTTGCACTGTAATGAATCCCAAACTGAACTGTACCTCAAACATAACGAAGTATTCTTTTACCTGCTTTCCAATGACTTTCATGTGGGTTTTGCATAAACCAAGCAATAAGGCCAACAACAAAGGAAAGGTCAGGACGAGTATGCGTCAGATACAAAAGTTTTCCTACAAGTTGACGGTACAAGGTAGCATCAACTTCAGGGGAAGTACAAGTGACTAAAAGTTTGGCTCCAGACTGAAAGGGAGAAGGGGCTGGCTTACAGTCTTCCATGTGAAAATGGCGTACAAGATCACAGGCATACTTGGACTGGGAAAGGGAAATACCTTCCTTGGATTACAAGACTTGAAGACCAAGAAAATAATGCAAGTGTCCTAACTCTGTCATTTCAAAATTCTTTTTAAGGTTGGACTTCATATGGTTTATAAGGTTGGGATCACTAACAATAAGGATAAGATCATCAACATAAAGAACAACAATGATAAGAGACTTGCCCACTTTCTTGGTGTAGACAGTGTTGTCAAAATGACACCTAGAAAAGCCAGTTTATAAAAGAAAGCTATCCATTTTGGCATACCAAGCCCGAGAGGCTTGCTTGAGACCATAAAGGGATTTCTTAAGCCGACATACAAGGTTGGAGTTTTTTTGTATAAAGCCAGTAGGTTGTTCCATATAGATTTCTTCATGCAAGTCCCCATTCAAAAACGCTGATTTAACATCCAAGTGATGGAGTTCCCATTTGAAAGAGGCAACAAGGGAAAGAACAAGGCGGATAGAGTTCATTTTGGCAACAGGGGAGAAGGTTTCAATATAGTCAATGCCTTCAACTTGTGAAAAACCCTTAGCAACAAGACGAACTTTATGTTTATCAACTTTTCCATCTGGTCCATACTTGGTTCTGTAAACCCATTTGCATCTAACAAGTTTTTGTCCCTTTGGAAGAGGAACAAGATCCCATGTATCATTTGCCAATAATGAACGATATTCTTCATTCATAGCTGTGTCCCAATCTGGATGGCCTGAAGCTTCTGCAAAGGTGTCAGGATCATAATTTGCTGAAGCTTGAGCCAGTAAATAAGAGGCTCTATCAAACTGAGAACGTGTACGTCGTTGATCTATAGGATCACCGGCAAGAGCGCCTGCTGTATCCCGAGTAGCACAGACCCATTTTGGAAGCTGAGGAGCTGAAAGAGGATCCTGAGAAGGCGGGGGAGGATTGTCATCCTCGATGTCATCATCTAAAGAAGAAATATTTTCAAAAATAGAAGGGATAGAGAGAGGTGGCACATCCACCGAACTAGGCTCGTATGCCGATATATTTTTAGCAAACTTTACATCTCTTCTAATGATAACATTTTTGGACTTAAGTGGAATAAGTCTATATCCTATGACATCTTCAGAATATCCAACAAAAATACATTTTTCACTCTTAGGTTCTAAAGCTTTATGCTTCTCATCTGGAATATGGGTCCATGCTTCACTTCCAAAAACACGAAAGTGACTTACATCTGGTTTAATTGACCTCCATGCTTCTTCTGGAGTGATATTCTTTAAAACCTTAGTAGGAGTGCGATTTACTATGTAATTTGCACAGTCAATTGCTTCTGCCCAAAAATTTAAGACTAAGTCCTTTAGATTGAAGCATACAATTAGCCATTTCCTTTAAGGTGTGATTCTTCCTTTCAGCTACACCATTTTGTTGTGGAGTATATGGAACAGTATGTTGCATTTGAATTCCATTCTCAGTGCAAAAGTTGATGAATTTGTTGTTAACATATTCTCTACCATTATTAGATCTTAACTTAAGAATTTGATGTCCAAATTGTTTTTCAACAAAGGCCTTAAAGGCCACGAACATGTTAAATACTTCACTCTTGAGTTGTAATAAGTATACCCAAGTGCGTCTGGAGAAATCATCAATGAAAGTTAAGAAATACTTGTAGCCAGAGAATGAAACAACTGGAAGTGGACCACATAAATCACTATGCACAAGCTGTAAAGGGGCTGAGGTGTGCCAAGAGGCACATTTTTCAAAACCATCCCGATGATGTTTTCCGAGTACACATCCAGAACAAACACAAACATACAAAAAAAACAAACCTTATGGCTTGAAGTTAGCTTTAGTCGAAAACTAAATATTTTCCTCAATGTTTCTGATTTTCCGAGATCGCACTAAGGCGCAATAGAAAAGAGCATACGCATGAGAAAAATCATTCATTTCTGTTTCTGATTTGCCCAGATCGCACAAAGTCACAGGGCAAAGAGCATACGCAGAAATGAAAGGTATAGTCCGGTAATAAAAAACAGAGAGCTAAATAAATCGAAATAAACAGAGAGATGAATAGTTAGAACTACAAATAAAGACTGTATACCTCCAGAAACCTAACTAGGGCTACCAGAAACCTTTTCGCGTGAAACGAAAGGGGTTCCTCACTGGAACAGATGCTCCTAACACAATAGAGCAGTCCTCTCGGCCCGAAAGCAATCAAAAACAGTAGATCTAGGAAACGACAATCGGATGCAGTTGTACCGACTTCAGATTTGGATCACCAACAGATGCGGCCCTCAAATAGCTCTGATACCATGTAGGAATTTACAAGGTAAGTTCCTCAGATAGAACACCAAAGGACACTACTCACAAACAGATCACAGATCCATACACTATTATTCTTGACGTGGTTAAAACAATCAAAGACGGAAACAGTCCACGGCCTGAGCCAACGCGGCCACTTCAGGGAATTTAGTAATAAGAGAATGAAAATTTACATAAGCTTCTCTCCTGAACGGTTACCCTACAAATGACCCTCCATGCTCTTTAAATAGAGATCATGGACCAATCGGGTGTTAAGCCATGGATCAAGTGTTGTAATACCGAGGAGAGAATGAACCGTTGAATCACTTCATGTCTAGAACATATCGTGACCGTCGGATTGTAAGTTACAAAAGTACATAGTAAAGAAACACACTTTACCTAACTCTACACTAGACCAAGTTATACTTAACTATTTCTTATGTGTCGGAATATCCTAACAGCTAAGTCTTGCTTCCTCCTATTTACTCTGGAGGGGGGAGCATGGACATTCATTACATCAAAAATATCTTCAGTCGAGTCTCAGCTGTCAGGTTGACTAGCTGTGTCGGTCGGCATGGCTCTTAGGCCCAAAAGCATTACAAAATTAATGGCCTCATTGAAAGGAGGCATGTTACAGGACACAAACAATTAAACAATCAGACAGAAAGTAAATGAAATATCTTCGTGCCCATCTTGCGATCGCCTCTACCTCAAGCTGTATTTTGCTCACGTATGGCCTCCTGTGTTGCCCAGCAGACTCCTGTCGCTTCTGTTTTTACTGCGTGAACGACCAGTTCTATGGAATAGGGAGTGGGTCGCTGTAAGTGCTTGTTTCGGCAGTTCGTTGTGTAGAGGAGTGAGGCTCCATGACGAGCCATTAAATCTTATTGAGCCTCCCATACTGGTTCACCATCGCACCATACTCTTATTCAATGCTCCAGCTACCCACCCATCCACCTTTACTACCCTGTACTGTGCTCTTGGAGCCTTGCTGTAATCGGGGCCTTTACCCTTACAGACACTACAGAATGGCAGGTTTCAATGTTCCTTAACCCCCCTTTAGTTTAGCCCCTTATACTGTTGTTCTCTTCATATGATCAGGGGTTGCGACCAGGGGCTTAGCCTTCAGGTGCTAAGACCTTTAGACCTGTGTCCGAGGGCCATTTTCCTTTGTTACTGGGAATCCTGCATCCCGGAAATATCCCAGGCCTGCCTTTGATAACACCCAGTGATACCTGCAATTATCAATCTACGGGATTGGGCCCACCAACTGTATCGCAATCACAATACGGGAGAGGGAGGGACCTTACGTCTTTTTACATCATCGGCCAATAGTCGGTGACACGAAGTCCTCATGAGATATGTCAAATAAAATATCGCATCCGAGAGGATTCTCCGCATGTCGCAATCGCAAGCCTGGAGACTTTGGTGTAGGAGCGCTTTAACATGTGCGATCGCCAATCGTCGATCTGCGGAGGATGACATCATCATTACCACGTGTCACCCTGTTAATGGTGACACATGTCACCCGAAAATGCCCCCTAGGACCCCTGAAAATGTCGAATCTGAGTGACACATGTCCTTCGTACTTGTCGCGTCACCTTCCGTATTGCCATGTGGAGGAGAGAGAAAGGGTCCGCCCAACCTTGGATTTTCCATGCATTTCTTTTGTTAATCTTTTTCGGCAATCCCCAACGATTTAACATTATATTGCAAATCGGCGATAACGTAAGGTTTTGGAGGGTGTGGGACTACGATGTTGCAGGATATGGGATCGCAGGATTGTGATATAGCAATATGCAAAAGTGTAGGATTTACCATATTCTGCCACGTGGAGAAGAGAAAAGGGGGCAGCCTGGCCTTGGTTTTTTCATGCATTTCCTTTGTTAATCATTTTCAGCGATTCTTGGTGATTTAACATTATATCGCAAATCGGTGATAACGCAAGGTTTTGGAGTGTGCGGGACTTCGATGTTGCGGGATCGCGGGACTGCGACATAGCGATATTGCGGGATGTGGGACCTGCTAGATGCAAAACTGCCCCTGACCTCCAATAAATAGCTCCGCCTACACCCACCAATAGCCGATTTGCAATTGTGATTGGCTCATGGTCCTGTGACATGCGATTTGCCTTTGTATTTGGTCCTTTCCTCCTTCTCTTCTGGCTTTCCATGGGCAACTTCAACATGCCATATCTATGATCCAGAAGTCCATTTTTGGACTTCCATATACCATTTGAAAGCTCTTTTCGGGTACTATGCAATGGGGAGGGTCCGATTTAGCTCTGAGAGCTTCTGTGGCCTGGGAAGGTGGCTTCAAACTTCACTACCCTTGGGCAACCTTGACCACCTGAAACCCACAATGCAATGATGAGAACCTGCAGAGCAGTAGCTATCCTTCCATTGGGCATGGAGTCATTCTTAAACAAAATATAAGTCTATGAAAATGGACTTTTTCCATCATAAACTGAAAAATTAAACGAACGAATGCAAACTGACTAAATGATTGTAAGATTCACTAATTGACTGGCTTACATAGCAAAAAACTTTTAAAAAAATTTAGACAACACGTCGCCAAAGTCTTAGGGCATTCTCCTTAGGCTTCAAACTTGAATGACAGTTGTCCATACCTACTGAAAATATAATTACTAGGTGATCTCTTCTCTCCAATGCAGCCAGTTAAGCAACTGGCTACTTGACTGAGTTCTGCTCATACCTCTTATGAGCAGGCAAAAGAAGAAAGGGAGTGGCAACTCAAGATTCCACTGATTCTGAAAACCAACCTTCCAATGATACCATCTCCACATCAGGGCACTGGACCTCATTCCATTGTTCTCTAGAAATTCAGCAATTAAAACCAACATGTACCTCATAAAATCTTCGAACAAGAACTTTAATATGTGTTCCCAACTTGGTAATTGATGCTCAACTCTTTTGATCTCCTCCACGAACCTTCTAATCGAGTTACTGATCTCCTTACCTTCTTCTATAAATCGTTCGATCTGCTTAATAATCAGCTTGGAGCCTCCAAGCACAATCGAGCATTCAACATTCACATTCCTTGTTGTCTGTAACCCAAGGAGCACTGCTTCATGTTCTGCCACGTTGTTGGTTGCCTCAAGCTCTGGCTTGGATGATCCGTCAAAATATAATTTACACACTTGGTTTTCATCTGTATGCTGGTGGTCTAACTGCCTTGTTAGGTGTACTGATGCCTTCTCTAAGCATGAGAGGTCGCTTTCTTTTCCATGTGCTGGGGAGTTTTCTAAGCCTTTAGCTAGGGTCACGGCTTTTATAAACCTAGATTCTCTGTACAGCCTCCTTTGCTCGCCTCCAAAAGTGGGAATTGTAGCATAAGTCAGATCTAGCTTGATAGAGCCCCCCACCTTGGAACCCCAAGATCTTGATAAGAGCATTCTGAACCGAGGAGAAATATCGGCCAACACTATGTCCATTACCACACTCTTCCCCGAGATCTGAACTAGGTTCACGACCAAGCCATTTATCATCCCTAAGCACTTGACTCTCTTGCAGTTGGAGGAGTACAAGTCCTTGTATGGTCTCGTGATCTGCAAGCCCAGTTGTTCCATTACCGCTAGTGGCATGAGGTTGTGTGAGGCTCCGGAGTCCAACATGTAGTTGTGTAATAAAAGATCATGGATCACCAAGGTCGCATAGAAAGGTGCAGTAGAAGGATTAGGTTCTTCTACACGCGGACCAAAAACAACCATTGACCTCTCCTCTTGGAGATTTAAACTATCATGGGTTGGTGCTGAGGTAGAGGGATGCTTGAATTGAGAGACTTGAGCTTTATAAGTAGGCTGCTTTAGAAGCTCAATCAGAGGGACACGAATCTTTACCTTTTCAAGCTCCCTCTGGAGATTGAATGTAGGTTGGACTTTTTCTATACTTCTGGGCTTTGTTCCTTCTTCATTACCACTAGCAGTTTTCAGCGGAGCAAGTGCCTCCTTGTCAATGTGTCCCTCTGCACTATTGCTTTCCTTATTTGCAGAGACTTTCATCTTGGAAGGGTCAAGATTTAGCTTGCCTTCCCCTTTGTCTGGTACTGGAGGAATAACTTGGGGAGTTGTTTCCTCCTGTTGCTCTGGTTCTCTTGACCTCTTCTTTGAAGATCTTAGATTATATTTACATTGTGGTTGTGCTTGCATGAACTCTGCAAACTGTTTGCAATAATAATCTATATCATCCTCATTTGTTGCTTCTCCATCATGACTGACCTCTTGGTGAACCATATTCTCCTGTTCTTCTTCAGGGAAAGCGGAATATAAGTTTCCCTGCATCTCCTATGTATCTGACAATTGCTCATCGGGACCATCTTCTAAGTATAAAGGATGAGGGATCTGGTCGAGCTACTCCTTTCTCTCCCTTGGAAGTATTTGCAATGGAGGTCTTCTATACTGCAGGTTGTAACCCCGGTTGTTGACTTGAGCATTCTGTTTGAAGAGGCTCTTGTTCTCAATCTCAAACTTTCCAACCTTCTGTGATAAACTCCTGATGAGTTTTTCTAGTTCCTCCATCTTCAGGTCTGGTGACTCTATATCTCGACTAGAGGAAGATGCCTCTTATTCCCCTCTTTTGTTCTCAGTAGGTTCTTGCTTTCCTCTTGACTTTGCTACAAACGCGAAATTTGCCTTCACCTCAAGTGTGTCAATTTGGAGTTGATCTAAAGTGATAGACTTCCTTTCCCTTAGAGTAAAGCCAAATTTAAACTCAAATGCTCCCAAAAAGGCTACTCAGGCAGCAGTTAGAGGAGGCTTTATCTCAACTAGTAGGTTATTGTATTGCTTGTTGAACCTCTTTATAAATTTTAAGATATCCTCTTTCAGCTTTTCTTTATGGCGTTAAACTCTGTGAGGAGGTACTCATGCTTTCTCTTTTCACCCCATTTCTGTGTGAAAGAGTTTTCAAGTTCCTCCCATGTAATGATGGAGGGATTGGGTAGGGATTTGACCATTTTCTAGCCTCTCCATCAAGGGATTGTACAAAAAGTCTCATAACCACATCGAGTTGTTCCACGTTTATGACTCTGTGTCGTGTTATCATCTTCCCCATTGAACCTAGGCAAGATGCTTTAGGTAGTCCTCGGGCATTGCACTCGGAGGCTGAGGTAAGTTAAGAGGTGCATATTTAGTCAGCAAAAAACTTGGAAGAGCCATTTGGATTAATGGAGGGGGATTGAGACTTGACTGAGGAAATTGGCCCAAAAACACAGTGGTAGGAGTGGCTAGACTGAATGCAAGGTATGTCAGGGCCTTAGAAACAAATCTTGAGTAGTGAGTAATAGCAGGCTAAGCGTTGGATGAGGAAGCCTCAAAGGCTAGTGAGATGGTAGTATCAGCAAGGAGGGTTTTCTCTTTCCAGACTTTCTTGAAAATTAATTTTTCTGGGTCAGATATGAATGGGGCTTTCTGCTGAGATAAATCTGAGCGAGTATGAGGCCTTTTAAAAGTCAGGGTGATAAATGATAATGGAGGGTTGCGAAGTCGCCAAGGTGATGTGAATGCAATCAAAACAGACTTCGCTCACCTACACAAAGAGTGTTCGATTTGTCATATCCCAGGGGAAAAATCCTTCAATATGTTCCCCAACAACGGAGCCAAAAGATGTTGTAGCTCCCAGAGACAGCCTTGGATTGCTTCCAAGACTAGTGCCTAGGCACATCTAGATTTTGTGTATCTCATATGATTTTCTAGAGATAGAGACATCAAATATAGTGTATATCTATATATATAATGGGTGCTAAGACCTTTAGACCTGTGTCTGGGGGCCGTTTTCCTTTGTTACTGGGAATCCCACATCCCAGAAATATCTCGTCACTGCCTTTGATAACATCCAGTGATACCTGCGATCGTCGATCTGTGGGATTAGGCCCACCAACTCTATCGCAATCGCAATATAGGAGAGGGAGGGACCTTACGTTTTTTTACATCACCGGCCGACAATCCGGACGCGAAGTCCTCATGAGATATATCAAATAAAATATCGCATTCGGGAGGATTCCCTGCATATCGTAATCGCAAGCCTAGAGACTTTGGTGCAGGAGCGCTTTAACTTGTGCGATCGTCGATCTGCAGGGGGTAACGTCATCACTACCACGTGTCACCTTGTGAGTGGTGACACGTGTCACCCGAAAATGCCCCCATAGGACCCCTGAAAATGTCGAATATGAGTGACATGTGTCATCCATACTTGTCGTGTCACCTTCCGTACTGCCACATGGAGGAGAAAGAAAGGATCCACCCATCCTTAGTTTTTCCATGCATTTCCTTTGTTAATCCTTTTCGGCCTCCCCTGGCGCTTTTACACTAGATCGCAAAATCGGCAATTCGCAGGGCTTTTAAAGTGGTAGCCCCTCTGTTCCGCCTATTGCCGATATTGCGGGACTGCGGAGTGCGGGATTGCGGGAATGCGGGATTACGGGATGCAGGAGTGCGGGATTTACCATATTCCGCCACGTGGAAGAGAGAGAAGGGAACGGCCCGGCCTTGGTTTTTTCATGCATTTCCTTTGTTAATCATTTTCGGCGATCCCCGACGATTTAACATTATATCGCAAATCGGTGATAACGCAAGGTTTTGGAGTGTGCGAGACTGCGATGTTACGGGACCGCGACACTGCAATATAGTGATATGCGGGAGTGCGGGATTTACCATATTCCACCACGTGGAGGAAAGAGAAGGGGGCGGTCCGGACTTGGTTTTTTCATGCATTTCCTTTGTTAATCCTTTTCGGCAATCCCCGGCGATTTAACATTATATCGCAAATCGGTGATAACGCGAGGTTTTGGAGTGCGCGGGACTATGATGTCGCGGGATGCAGGATCGCAGGACTACGATATAGCGATATTGCAGGATGCGGTATGCAAGACCTGTGGGATGCGGGACGGCCCCTGACCTCTGATATGCAATAAACAACTCCGCCTGGCCCTGTTGATAGCCGATTTGCGATTACAATTGGCTCATGGTCATGCGATATGCGATTTGCCTTTTTATTGCGTCCTTTCCTCCTTGTCTTCTGGCTTTCCATGGGTAACTTCAACATGTCATATCTTATGATCCAGAAGTCCATTTTCGGACTTCCATATACCGTTTGAAAGCTCTTTTCAGGGACCACTATGCAATGGGAAGGTCCGATTTAGCTCTGAGATCTTCCGTGGCTTGGGAAGGTGACTTCAAAGTTCACTGCCCTTGGGCAACCTTGACCAATTAAAACCCACAATGCAATGAGTGACAACACCAAGGAAGGTGTTGCTCACCACTCCCATGTTGTCTCTGAAGAACACACGCTTGCCTCTTGTCAAAGACTTGGTGAGAATGTTTTCTACCTGCTCATTAGTGGATATATACTCAAGCTTCATTGCCCTTCGTTGAACCCAGTCTCTAATGAAGTAGTTTATGATCTCTATATGCTTTGATAGATCGTGAAATACTAGATTCTTGAAGAGTTTAATACATCTTTGATTGTCACAACAAATCGTAGTTGGTCTCGACATCTAACCACATAGACCATGAAGCATCTGCGAAGCCATAATGCCTCACACCTTACTTGACTAACTGCCATGTACTCTACCTCTGCGCTGCTCAATGCTACAAACTTTTGTTTCGTGTTGAGTGTTATGAATATTATTCATAACAAGTAAATAAATAAAATAAATGTAAATATTAAATAATCAAATATTTATAATGTTAAATAGTCATTAAGTTAAGTGAAAAGGCATGTCCAAAAGACATGCCCAGTCACGAAAGGACACCTGTTTAGGTATATATGCGGGTCCTCATTGTAACATTCATCACTTAAACATTTTTATATATATAATAAATTATTATTAAAATACCTCTTGTGTATTTTTACATTCAAGCCTCCAAGCTACAAGTTTTCATGCTTCAGTAACAGTGTTTATGCTTCAGTGGTATCAGAGCCATGGCACACAATATAATCATGCGGGTTTTCGAACGTTGTTCGCTGCACAATGTGCCATTACGTTCACGTCCTGAATGCGTTAAGTAGTTTAGTAAAATTCAAGAAGCATTTCAGCGTTTAGAAAAATCATATGCAAAAGTTAAAGCTTGTCGAAAGGAAATCGATAATAGGGAAGATGATAGCAACCATGGAGAAACAGAACAAGGGGAAGCAGAAGAAGAAGATTTTGATCAGAATGATGATAATAAACAAGAAGATGTGATAGATAATGATGAAAATGAAAAGGATATCAAACAAGAAGATGTGATAGATAATGATGAAAATGAAAAGGATATCAATCAAGATGATGAAGAAGATGTCAATGAGGAACCGCCATCGGTGGCTCTTGAGAAAAATCACGCTCTTGAAGATGTGGAGAATGTGAATACCTTCGAGAAAACAGGGATGGTGGGTAAAGGTAGTTCAATTATTACTGCAACTAGTGTGACTGTTGGTGTAAGTGACATTCAGAGTTGTCCACAGTTAAATATTGATCTTAATGTGCCTGATGAAGTAGTGGAAGATGGTTTGATGACTTGTTTTTCCTCTCAAATTTCTACACGTGTGACAAGTTCAAAGCTTGCTACTGTAAGTGATCATAATTTTGTGCTTTCATTAAGGGAACCGTCTGCTTGCAAATATGTGTGGATGGGCAACATTCCACTGCAAGTTCATTTGCATGATTCCAAAGTTACAACAGTTCCTGTCCCCCCACCTCTTCTGGTCTTGGCTCCTCATAATGGATACCGTCCTCTTCTTACTCCTGTCATAAAACCTCATTTTCAGAGTTCCTTGCCCCCTGGAACAGATACAGTACGGTTTGACTACAAAGGCTTACCTTTGAAATGGTACATTCCAACTGGATTCTTGTTTGATATTCTTTGTGCAGAGCCGGAAAAGCCATGGAATATAGTAGTTTACTTTAGAGGGTATCTAGCAAATATATTAAGCCCATGTGAGGGTAAAGACAACGTGAAATGGAGTTTTATAAATTCACTAAAAGAGGCATCCTTCATAATGAACGAAAGCACAAGGAATATAATGAACATGTCAAAACTAGATCAAATAGAGCTACGGCGATGTGTTGTAAAAGGTGACATGGATGGTTATAATCGATTTTCTACACGACTTAGGCCAGGCCCTGTTGTTGAGGATGGTGCTTCTGGAACAAATTTTGGTAAAGGGTTATCAAATTAGCGGAACCATGGTGAAAGTGACAGTGTTGAAACAAGTAGAACTGGAAAGATCCCACTTCGGTTGTATTTGCGTCATCTAAAAGAAGTTCGAGATGATCTTGTTGCATTGTCAGTGGACTGTTGGGATGAGATAACTTATATCAACAAGGCTATAGAAATTCCAAAAGATGAAGGTTCAACTTTTACTCTAGGTGTTGCACTGGCAAGTGTGCTCATTGAACTTTTTCCAAAACATTTTCTAGGCGAAGAGAGCAAGAGATCTGCTAATTCCAGTAGCAAGTGCACAAAATCTGTATTGGAGGATGATAAGAAACGAAGAGGTTCTGCTGTCACTTCGCAAGTGGAAAGTGAAAATACATTGCTTTCTTCAAATCAGGTTGATTCAAAAATGGACGATGATCATGTTGTTTATGGTGGAGACATTCCACGGGAATATGTTGAAGGTGAGTCAATGGACCATGATCTCTATGAGGAAGAAGATAATGACTCCCAGCAACATCAATTCAATGCTACAACAGCCATAGAAATGAAAAAACGGATAACTGAATTAGAAGAAGAGGCGAATGCCATCAAGGAAATGCAAGCTAAAGTTGAGACCGAGATGGGTTTAAATTCAAGCTCTACCCAAAGTGAGCCAACCAGGGAGGATGTCGATTCAGGCTCAGTATTTGTTAGCAATGTTGATTACTCTTGCACCCCTGAAGATCTGCGGCTCCATGTTTTGGCTTGTGGAATAGTTAATAGAATTACAATCAAGTCCGACAAATATGGGCATCCAAAAGGGTTTGCTTACGTTGAATTTTTGGAACCGAAGGTCGTTCCAAGAGCTTTGGCATTGAATGATTCTAAGTTACATAACCGAAAACTTCAGTTTTATGCTGCGAGAAAAAGAAAAAAAAAAAGTTGGCGTTTCTGTTCAGGCAACCGACAAACCCTTCCCTGTTTTGTCCGTCGACTGCTTGTCCTTCTAGAACGGTATATGCAGTCGAGAATGTAGCAACTGGCAATGCTCCGTCAACTGCTTGTCCTTCTAGAACGGTATATGTTCCTCCTCTGCGAAATAGCCCTCAAGTTTCGAATCCATCTTCTACAAATGTTGCTTCCACTGATTTTGGCTCCCTGCCAGACTTTGGTTCTGTTCGGATAGCCCGTCACAAATCCGTCAAATGGTGAACGAAGCATCGTGACGGTTGTCGATTTGGTAAATACGTATTAAGTTAATATACATATAAAGTTATATATATATATATATATATAACTTTATATATTAACTTATATATATAATAAATATATATTATAACTTTATAATATATATAGTTTATAAAAAAAAATATTATTATTATTTTAAAAAAATCCGTATTTAAATAAATAAATTAAAAACCCTTGTTTCAAGACAATATTATAGATTCTACATGACGAGACGCTTGCCAGATTATATACATTGAGTGACAGACACTAAGTGAAAAAAAAAAAACAACATTAAAGCTTTGAGGACAAAGCTTCTGAAGGAAGAGGCTATGTTATGAATATAAGTCATAACAAGTAAATAAATAAAATAAATGTAAATATTAAATAATCAAATATTTATTATGTTAAATAGTTATCAAGTTAAGTGAAAAGGCATGTCTAAAAGACATGCCCAGTCACGAAAGGCCACCTGCTTAGGTATATATATGCGGGTCCTCATTGTAACATTCATCACTTATACATTTTTATATATATAATAAATTATTATTAAAATAATACCACTTGTGTATTTTTACATTCAAGACTCCAAGCTATCAGTTTTCATGCTTCAGTAACAGTTTTTATGCTTCACTGAGCCATGACACAACTGTCGAGCCCAATGAAAAACAACATCCGGAAGTGCTCTTCCGGTCACTTACACTGCCAGCCCAATCTGAGTTTGTGCAAACAATCAATCTGACCCCATTACATCTAACATAGTCCAACCCATAATCCATTGTGCCCTGTAAGTACCTCAACACATGTTTTGTAGCCACCTAGTGTACTCTCCAAGGCTCCATCATAAACTGACTCAATGAGTTGACTACAAAACAAATATCTGGTCTAGTGTTGACCGGATACATCAATGACCCGATCAACTAACAATACAAGGTGGGATCCACCAACTCAGAATCAGCATCAGGAAGCTTCTTCGAGTTGGTGATCATAGGAGTAGCCATAGTCCTGCAACCATCCATACGAAATCTCCTCAAGATATCTCTCGCATACCTGCCCTGCCCACAAAAATGTGCCCATCCTCCTGCCAAACCTCCACCCCAAAAGTAATGTATCAGCCCCATATCAGTCATATCAAACTCTGAAGCAAGATCTCTCTTGCAGTGCTGGATGAGATTGTCCTTCCCCGTAATACACAAGTCATCCACATACAGTACCAGAATGGGTGGATCGTCACCTACAAGGATAAAGTATAGGTTCGAATCTGCGTCACTCTTTTGGAAACCCATCTGCTGCAAGTAGGCATCAATCCTCTCATACCATGCCCTCAGTGCCTGCTTCAATCCATACAAGGCTTTCTCCAGCCTACATACATGAGACTCCCTCCCATGCAACTCAAAGCCCTCAGGTTGCTCAATGTACACCTCCTCCTATATAAAACCATTGATAAAGGTGGTCTTCACCTCAATCTGATGAATCCACCAACCCATCTGCTCTAATGGAAGTATAACGAGCAACAAGCGCAAAGGTCTCCTCGTAGTCAACTCCCTCTACCTGTGAGAACCCCCACGCCACAAATCAAGCTTTGAACTTCTCAACGCTGCCATCTGCAACGTGTTTGACCTTGTAGAGCCACCTGGAAGTCACAATCGACTTTCCATCAAGACGTGGCACTACCTCCCACACATCATTCTTCGTGATAGAGGCATACTCCTCGACCATGGCATCCCTCCAAATCTGTTGTCTAGCGGCCTCCTCAAAACTAGTTGGCTCTATCTCCACAACATCTGCCACAAAGCCACCCAACCTCTCTAGCGGTCTACTCTCCCTCACTGACCACTTGGGTCTCCCCACTGCCTCCTGAGCCTCCTTCAAGGTCTCCCAAAGCCATCTTGGCTTCCTCTTCCCTGTAGTAGTCTCTTGTGGTGGTATGGGAAAATCCTCAACTAGTGCCTCTCCTCTTGGCGAGGAAGGCTCTGAAATAACCAAAGGAGATCCTGAACTCTAAGATACTGTGCCTGATGAACCTGCACTAGGTGAGCCTATGCCAGGCGAAACTATACCATATGAACTTGTCACCTCTAAAGAACGTGAACCTCATGGTCCTGATGTACCACCTGATGCACCTGAAACCTGTGGTGTGACCTCCTGCTGAGGAGCCTGTTGCTCTACCTGATCAACCTCCCGAGACCTCCTCAAAGCCCTCTCCTCCTCAAATGTCACATCCCTCCTCAGGACAATCTTCCTCTGTGCAGGAAGATATATGCGGTAGGCTCTGCTGGTCTCACTGAAGCCCATTAGGATACCCCTCTATGTTGTGGGTTCCAACTTCATCCTCTTCTCTTCAAGGACGTGTGAATACGTACGACACCAAATATCTTGATGTGCCCAACTTCCAACTTCTTGCCAGTATATATCTCCTCAAGAGTCTTGCTCCCCAAGACTCTGTGTGGGCTCTTGTTCCGCAAATAAATAGCAGTGTTACACGCCTCGGCCCACAAGAAGAAAGGTGAACTTTGAACATGTATCATCACTCTAACTGCACCCACAATGGTCTTGTTATTCCTCTCTGCCAACACATTCTATTGAGGGTTATAATGCACAATGAGCTCCCTCTTGATGCCAACACTCTCACAAAAATCTCTCATCTCTTCTAAAGTGTACTCACCCCCATTGTCTGATCTCAACACCCTAATCTTCATCCCTGTCTGGCTCTCCACAAGAGCCTTAAACTCTTGGAATCGCCGAAAGACCTCATTCTTGGTCTTCAAAAAGTAAATTTAGGTCCTCCTCGAGTGGTGATCAATGAATGTCACATAGTACTCATATCCAATCAATGAGACATGGGACATAGGACCACATACATCAGAATGAATCAAATCAAGGATACCTACAGCTCTGTTGTCACTGCTCTAGAAAGGTGTCTTGGTGTACTTTCCCAAAGCACACCCCCTGCACACATCATGATGCTCAGTGCTAAAATTTGGCAACCCGATAACCATCTCCCTTAACATCCTGAAAGCTCCATGGTGCAAGTGGGTCATCCTCCTGTGCCACAGCTCACATAAATCACTATTATTGGTTTGCGCTACCATAGCTCGAAGAGGCTGAAACATGACTCTGTATAGTCTCCCACTGCAAGCTCCAATCACACGAGCAGACTCGATACTGGATCCTCTAGGATATATCAACACTTGTCCCTTCTGGAACAGTACATCATACCCCCCTATCCTCCAAGCTAGAAACTAATATTAGACTCTCATTCAACCCTAGAACATAAAGAACATATGTCACCTTCAGAGGAGGTGATGACTCCCTCTGAAATGAAATTGTCCCCATACCTGTTCGCCTTGATTTTGGATTTGTCGCCAAGCACAACCTCCAAGTCAATGTAATCTTCCAGAAGGGCTCGTGAAGTACTCTCTAACTCCGGTCATATGGTAGGATGCTCCACTATCTATGAACCATGCAGGGGAAGATGTGACATGAGTGGCTAAACTCACCACTAAAGCACACTCTGAATCAAACATAACCGCAAAATCATCCCCATTTTTTGAAGTTGCAACTCCTTGTTTCTTCTTACCCTTCTTGTTGGGACACTGAACAGCATAGTGACCCGTCTTCCCACAAGCAAAGCATTTCACTTTCCTCATGTCCTTCTCCTTAGCCTTCTGCTTCACCTTATCCTACTTTGCTCCACTAGAACCCCTTCTTGATCTTCATTCCTTTCTTGCCCTTTGCTGCAAGAGCAACATTCTCCTCTTCACCTCCCCCATCACTCTTGCTACCATTTTTCATACTCCTCCTGATCTCCTCCTTGATGAAATCATCCCACATCTTCCTCCAACCAGGAAAGTGCTCTCTATCCACCACGTTGTGGATAAAACTATCCCACTTCTTGGTGTACCCCTCTAAAGCAATCTGAATCAATTGCTCCTCTGGAACAATCTTTCCAATAACAACTAACTCATCCTTCCCCTGTGAAACTCTGGTGAGGAAAGATGTCACACTGTCAATCTTGGTCATCTTGGTGTTGCGTAGTTTTTGTCATTTTTGTCTCAACACCATCTTCCTGTTCTCATTAGAACTCTGGTGAAAAGAGACCAAGAACTCCCACATCTGATATGCATATCTCATCCCTGAAACATGAGGGAATAGATGGTCCTTGATGACATCTAGTAGGATCCTCTTTGCCTTCACGTTCTTCTTGTTGAACTCGACCAACTGAACCGGATCAATGGGTGCTTGCACAGTTGCTTCAACAACATCCCACACTTCCACTTCCTCCAATAAAAGTATAATCCTCTCCTTCTATGGGCCAAAGTTTTCAGTCTCCATCAATTTCTCCTCTACTCTCAACCCAGTAGCCATGACCCCACAACCAACAAAATGAAGCAAATCTGGAAGCTAGAACCAACTTCCCTCTAAATTGCTGAAGTCTTTGGGTTTTGCGCAAAGTTTCAAAGGTATAGTTCACTGTTTGAAGACGTTGGTAGCTTGTTCCCTCTTTATCAGCGAACTAAAAATGAAGATTTAAGCCTCAACTTAGCTCAAATTGGCGCTCTGATACCATGTAGAAAATTAATGATCTGTGCCCTTACCCCAGTTTACAAGTTTGCATGTGTTTATTTGGCCCAACCCACATGTTTTCTCATGCTGATATACATTTCAGAATGCATTAATTGAAAACATTCAAAGAGTACTTCTACTATTTTTCAATTTCCCTATCAACTAAAATTAAAGCAAAATTTACGCAAGCATTCAAGCATGTGAGACACTCATTTTTTGTCAAGGTGATCCCGGAAAAACCCCACAGCCTCTTGGGGAAAACCTGTCTTCAAAGGAGTATTTCATTGATTGAGATAATTAGCCTATGTACATAAATAAATCACAATACTTATCTCCCTTAGCAGCTGAAGCATTAAATGCAAGTCTGGCAATTTGTGCCCTCTGATAATTTTCAGAATTCACAAATTTTTCATGCCCAGAAATTTGCATCGAAAATTGTGTTGAAGTTGTCTCAATTTCTGTGCTGAAGGTGAGGCAGACTGCCTCAATTTTTGTGTTGATATGTTGCCTCGAAAAATGCGCAAGAGGCTACTGTCATAAAATTCATGCCTTGAATTTCAGGCCTGACAGCGGCAAGATCCCTTCTCGAAATTTGTGTTGAACAGCCCCTAAAACTCGTGTTTCCTTGCCTCAATTTTTGTCCCTGTTGTAAATGCTCTCTTCCTCGAATTTTGTGTTGCT
Organism: Pinus tabuliformis; assembly: GCA_031772625.1. NCBI lineage: Eukaryota > Viridiplantae > Streptophyta > Pinopsida > Pinales > Pinaceae > Pinus > Pinus tabuliformis. The sequence continues at coordinate 1,183,249,788 of CM062820.1, read as the reverse complement.
GGTTGACTGTCCCTCTCCTAGAAATTCGAGCCTCCTTGCTGCAATTTCTCCTTTTCTCACTAAGTTTCTCCTCTCCTCTTCTCCTCATACTCTCTCAAATGTGAAGTTAAGAATGAGTCTCTATTTTCTCTTTTTGTCTCTTAGAAAAGATTGAATCCATAAACCTAAGATCCAATGGATGAGATTTAACCTCCATATCTCAAGATGTGTGGTTGAGATTAACTCTCCCAATTGACCCCCCTCACAAATTGGCCCCATTACTTAAAAGCCTCCGAGTACCTTTTTCAAGTTGTGTACATTTTTCTATTTTTCTCAAAGTGTTTTTTCAACTCACTTTAATATTTGAAAAGTACACTTGGTACTTTTACACATAAAGCCACTTTATAAAATACAAGTGACTTTAATATTAGAAAAGCACATGGTACAACACTTCTAAGTATCTTTTCCACCCATGACATTAATATAACTCATAAATGTCACCAAGACAAAAGTAATTAATGTGTCTACAAGGCTAAAAGGGATAAATGCCTAGTAACACCTTTCCTTGAACTATTTCAACAATTATTAGTGCAAGTTTCATTTTCTGGCAGATTTATGATGACAACAAAGAAAGAAGAAAGGTGTGCACATACTATCATTTGACTGAGAAGCGATCAACACTTGTTATTGACTGTATCAATGGACAAAAAATGAAACCTTGGACAGGCTTGATCGATCCAGAGCAACTGGTACAAGATTCCATACCCTTATATGGAAAACGATCCCAAGGAATGTAGCAAACGCGGAATCTGCAAACATCTGCAAACCCAGAATCTGCAAACAATTTCCAACTGCAAGCATTCACACAGCCCTATCATACTCAACATGCAGTCATAGGGTATTACACAAAGCATACAGCTCACTTCCAGGATTAAAGAGATGTGAATGCAGTCGTAGGGTATTACACAAAGCAACAGTTTTTTTATCTCAGATATTTGTCATTGTTTTTTTTTCTTTTTTTAATTAGTACATTCATTTTTAAAATGTTATGGAAGAACAAACATTACTTGTACTTTCGGCGATCCCAGAATTTGCAGAGGCATCCCACAGCCGAAATGCAGATTCCGCCTTGTCATAAATGAATTTCAGACCTGTCTTTATCCTCACCTTCACTTCATTTGAAATTTGCTTGATGTTCCAAGAACATATATATACATATATTGATTTGATTATTACAACATGTTGAGCCAACACTTTTATTTCAATTATTACAAATATATTGAGCCGACATTTAAAAAGGTTTACATACTTTCTTATATTACGTCTACACATCTCCCGTATACTGGGCTGTCGAGCGCCTTTAGCGCAATCACTTACTCCTGACTTAACTTGTTAAAGAGGTCTGAAAGAAGGTTGGACGCATGACAGGGTTAAGGAATGTTTGGTAAGGAGGAAGCAATGAAGCCTTTAGGCTTCAGTATATAAACAACAAAGAAATTTAGAGCTCTTCCACTCAATATAATATGGGGAATATGGCTAGCTAGAAACCTGAAGCTAATTGAAGGACAAGAGACTCTTCACCTCAAATGTGCAATCCAGTCCCTAGATATACTAAATTCATATCTACAGGTTGAGGAAAAACAGAAAAGACAAGGGGCAAATAAAGTCATCAATATGGACATTCCTTGGGCATACTTTGATGGTGTCATTCAAGAGCACAACCCCAAAAGAAGAATTGGGAGGAATCCTGTATCTCTCCACAAATCACACTATAGCTTCCAAAGCTAGGATAGGACAAGAAACTAACAATCATTGTGAACTGATGCATTTCAAATTAACCCTACAATTCACTAAGGAATATGGTATAACACAGTTCCAGAGTTTTGGGGATTTTTTACTGGTTATCTACTAACTACAAAATGAAATAACACCCAAAAATTTCACTTTACAGCCATTCAATGATGATATAAACAACAAATGACAGCCTTCTCACACATTTCTTTGTCTCATATATACAACAGGAACAAAGTAGTTGATGGCCTTTTAAAAGAGGCATTGGAGCTGGAGTAAGGTACTTGGACCATTTCCATCTGATTGGCCTTTTAGACGATTTCTTAGGTCTACACAGGTTCCCCAGCTTGGGCGTGTCAAGTAGCGGTGGGACTTCGAGCCAAGGAGATAAGAACAGCCGATTCGAGCCAAGCCCAGCCCAGCCAAGGATATAAGCGAGCGAGGCAAGGCGTATTTGAACGAGTCTCATTTTCAAGCATCCAAGTCTATGGCTTTAAGCTACACACATCTTTCGCACCTTCCCCTATCGATGAATGCTCACGCGGACCAGGGAGGAGGGCATCTAAGAAGCAGTCAATCAACCATCCGTCCCCCTCCAACTAGCGATCGAGCTGAATGGATGAGAGGGAGAAGCTTGAGCGGCCGTCTTACTCATAAGGTACTACTAGCTCTAGAGAAAGTCCTATTAGCTCTAATCAGTACTAGCTTTCTTGACTTCCTTCCATAGCTCTACGGGTACGGTAACGGTGATAGACTTCAGGTCTTGCTTACTTACTTGAATTAGCTTCAGTCTTACTCTCAGGATGAACACACAAATGGTTTCTCTCATGGACTTTGGCTATAAAATTCTCTCCAGAAAGTGAAAAGACTACACACTCTGACCTCTACAAGGATGTATTTTTGTTTTCTTAAAGCCATGAACAGTGCTTTTTTTTGTTGATACAGTTCAAAGGTTTTGTGATAGTGGACAGCTTTCAGAACCTGCTTTTGAAAAGATGTAATCTATGTCCTTCTAAGTCAAGAAACATTTTTCATTTTTGAATTGGCTCACTAATATGTACCCAGAGTGGTTTGGTCAGTCAAGCTACAGAGCACTTTTTTGAATGTCTTTATGTACACAACAAGGTAATTTTGTTTTATATAAATTTAGGAAAAAAAATTACATGTTATTTTTGTCCTTGGGTGTTAAAAAAAAAAAAAAAAATTGAAGTAGATCATAGGCGCTTTCTGCAGTCTTCCAAATGATGGATGTGGTGTCATCTTTTTTCCATGAAATAATGCCATTCATGTTTGGATCATCAACACACTGGTAGGTTTTAATGAGAAATGATGTCAATATAGATCTCCACGGATTAGAAGGAAATTCCTGTTGATGTTATTTGGACTGATCCATAAAATGTCAATGGGTGGACACGTTTTAATTATGTAAGACGAATAAATATTCCCCAAAGGCCAATGCCAAACTCAAACCATCAAAAGTTGTTTTGAAAATTCAAATATAGCTTATAATGCAACAGAAGCATTAAAATGCAGAAAACAAAAACCAGAAAGCTTAGCAAGCACTGAGAAAATTTAACAAGGATGGACACATCCACTTGAACCTTGAGCCACTCGAAAACTAGATAGAGAACATAGCATTTGATGTTGAAAAAGCCTGCAAGAGCCAAATTCAAAAAAAAAAATAGAAACTAAAAGCAAAAAAGAGAGACAGGTTCTTACAATAAAATGCATCAAATCCTATCCTCTGCACATTACAAACATCCATGCAAATACAAGTAAACATTTCCCCCTTAAACGATCTAGAATGCATAATACAAAAACTACTTAAGTCCAAGAAAGAACAAAACAAATAGTGCACAATCTCTATGATACGGAGTCATGAAGACTTTCAGATAACCGACTCTGGGAAGTGATCTTTGCACAAGGGAACATCAAGCAAATAAACAGTGGATGAAATATTGCTCAGAAGAGCATAAGCAACAGTGTGTAATGTCCTCTTCTAATTAAATGGCCCAAGGAGGACAAAGTAGACTATCTAACCCCGTAGGTTATAGTCTTTTGTAAAGGGGGAGACCCATTAATTGATGTTAATGGGGTAACATTAGATAATTTGGAGTAAATGGAGGGAAACTTGTAATAAAAGCCAAATTTGGGGTAAATGGAGGGAAAATTGTTAGCAGCTCAATTTCAAATTAGGAGGGAAGAGCCCAAAGGGAATCTATAAAAAAAAGAGAGACGATAATCATTTTTATCATCACAGTTTGTTGATATTTCCGATTTGTAAACCTTTTGGAGGGTTTTAAGACCCCTTATTTCTGATTGGTTTCGGTGGTGAAAGATTCCACCCTAGCCAATCCTATCTCCTCATTCTGTTTGGCATGTCATTTTGAGGCATTATTCACATGTTTGTGGCGATAAAGGGAGAAATTTTGTGGCATGGTTTGTTTGGGCAACAAAGGAGCAAATCTGTGACAGCAAACCCTGTCCAAGGCATTTCCAGGGACAGCGACAGTCAAACCTGGGCAGCAAACAGCCCTGAGGCATGTGATGCCCTTAAAGGAATTTTCTGTGGCAGCAAATTGATTCAAGGAAGAAAATCTTGGCAGCAGAGTTTTCCTGGGACCCTACCTGAGGCAGCGGCCACCTTGGAGAAGCTTTTCTGTAGCAGCGAAACCCTACTGAGGTAGCAGCCCACTTGAAGGTGTGTATTCTGTGACAGCGAGGGTTGTTTAAGCCCTACTGGGCTAAGACCTATCCTGGGAGGTTCCTCATGGGCAGCAGCACATCTTGAGACAGATCAGAGAATGTGAGAACATACCTGGGTCAACGACCTGGCCGAATTTGTGACAGCAGCCCCTCCTGTGGTCTGGTTGGGACAGTGAGGGCTGCTTAAGGAAGCATAGAGCTGATTTGAGAGCAGCAGCATCACCTCTGTGTGGATCTGTGGCAGCAGGATGATTCTGAGGTGTTTTGTAGCATCAGAACACCTCTTTGGTATGGATTGTGGCAACAAAGTTTGGCTGGTTGGACAGAGGCAGCAAGGAGACAGCAATTACTGAGGCTGGTTGCAAGGTCAGGCTAAGAGTAGTAGGTTAATAGGGTTTGCTGATAATTTAGCAATTGTTGTGTATCTAAACTGTAGTGTGAACTTTGGAAAGACTGTGGGTTTAAACCCAGTGTGTACGGTTGGATTGGTTTCATGTACATAAGTTGTTGGTGGAATTAAATGCTGGCTACATTGTTTATTGTATTCAATATTGTTTATTTATTTGCAAAGATTGAAGGAGCACTGTGAAACTAGTTAAAATAGAAATCTGCCATGTGCTAGTTTCAACGCCTAAGTTTTTTTCCCTGAGGGATATTACACAGTGCACGACGGACTTCAAAAGAACAGGCCTCCTAAAGCTCCAGGCAAAGTCTTGTAGGGGGGAGCTCAGGGGGGAGCTCTAGATTAGGCTACCAAACAGATCCTCCAACCTCCAAGAGTGACTTTCATGCGAAGGAGATCCGTGCAAGACAACAGGCACACTTGTGCCCAAATGATAGAAGGGGGAAAGGCCCCAACAATCTCCATGCAGGGAATAACAAGCAAAAGTTTTGGGCAAACATAAAGAGGACCTTGTGCAAAAGGGTTCTAAGCATTCCAAACACAAGGCATAAGACCCCAAGAGAATTGAGAGTGAAGATAGTGAAATCTCTGAGCAAGGCTTGCACGTAATAGTCACATGTGAGGGAGACTGCTATTAAGACTGCTCCAATAATCTTTGAAGGTAATCAAGTTAGTTCTGAGTTCTGAAACTATATTTTGTAGGAATTCGTCCCAACATCAATAACACCTGATTTTTTCACAAACATGTGACATATTCAGTTTGTAATATGCACAAAGGATAGGAATCAGGATTCACTGCATTTTATTGTACGAACTTGTATTTTTTCAATTTTCTATTTCTTTTTTTTGTAAGATTTGATTGTCATGATTCTCAACAAAAAATGCTCCATTCTCTCTCTATTTTTCCTGCAGACTGAAATTCAAATGGATGTATCCATTCCTTTTAAACTTCTGCAATGCCTGATAGGCTCATCAGTTTATAATTTATGCATTTCCTACGCCTCTCTTGCATTTTAATTTTTGTTTTCTGTTGTCATTGAAAATGCAAGACAACCTTTGACAGTTGTAGTTTGGCTTGGGCCTTTCAAAAATCTCTATTCATCTTATCTAAAGAAAATGTGCCCATTCAATCTGTCAGTCTGTGGTTGTTAAAATTGGCAACTAGGGCCAAACTACATGTGGGTCATCTTATTTATGGCAGCTGATATTTTTCTTGGATTCCTCTCATCGAGAGGTGCAGGATTGATCTAAGGATCATCTGATTCCAACATGTATTCATGGAGATGTGAACTTATTTATGTTATTTGACAATTTGTCAAGGTCAGCCAGCAACCAAATTACCCCAACTTATCCTCAACGTTGTATTATAAATAGAAGAGGTATTCAAGTCATTTTTAGACACATCTCTTGTGATCTCTCTCCACTTGTTTGGGTTTTGGTGGAAGGAGAGATCTAAAGGAGAATACGTTGTCCTAGAGGGAGATCTAGCCTTACCCTAGCCACAGTAAGAAAGAGACTTGGCAACAGATTTAAGGGTGCCCTAGCCGCAGTCTAAGAAGCCCTAACTAGCAACAAGGAAGAGGCCTTAATCACAGTCTTGAAGGTGCCCTAATCCGCAATCCTGAAGGAGACTAGGACGCAGTCAAAGGAGGACCTATATGCTGCCTACAGAAGCCCTATGTTGGCTTAGGGGGTCCCGACCCAGGTTCAAAGTTAGTTGCGCCAAACAAATCCCTACACTATTGGCCCTTTCGGCATCAATCCCCAGTGCGCGGACTGAAGTCTCACCCGAAGCAATACGGGGGGATGTTAGAACCAAGTTTCCGCATCCATAGATCAGTTGATGTCTTTTTATGACCTAGATTTGCCTTCGCGCAGATCTCTAAGCCCTGAAGGCTTAGCATTGTATCTTCCCTTGATCGGCCTCTAGACCTCCGCAAAGGTCTACAACTAGCTTTTGCAGACCCTGAATAGGCAAATTAGCTACTTACGTGCACCATAGATTACCCTTATATCAGTATCTACTCAGATCTGCCTAAGTGTTCGATAACTTTAACAGAAAGTGTTATGATCTTCACATAATCACTTAACATTAATTGCGTTCAGATAATAAGACGGATCAAGTAAATTCGTGCATCAATACATCATTATTTTATAAAGACATCATTTTATCACAGCATATATCGCAATCATACATAACAGAAGTAAAGAGATAAAACACAGGAATTTCTGCAACAATCTTCTTTATTGATCTTCAATATAGATTTACAGACTCAATACTTCCCTGCGCACTCAGCTGTAGGGGTCCGCGCACTCAACTGCGGACACTACTCTAGGCCTCTGCGCACTCAGTTGTAGAGCCTTTTTCCCCTCTAAGACTTACTTCTCTGCGCTAGACTTCTTCGCTCATACCCATAGACAAACTTAGATCTCTGCCTTAGACTCTCTAAGACACACCTATTTATACAATCCCATGATCTGCGGACCATGGGTAGATCTCAAAAACCGACTCAACTTTACATGAACGAGGGTAAAAACCCTTTTTGACTCTTAACTAGCTACGCGCTCCTCGATCACAATTTGCGGAAACTTTTTATCTTTTTACATCAAAACTTGGGCTTTTGCCCCAAAACTGACCCAGGGGATCCCATCCCAATAGGCCCCCAACACAAAGGTCGTGACTCGCCCTCGAGTCACTCGGCTAGCATGGTGATCTTACAGCGAAGATCCCCCAACTCCACCTGCACAACTGCTACTTCTGTCACGCTCTGCGTGGCTGCCTGCTTCACATGTTCCACCAGCTACTTTGTCGCTGATCCTTCGCCGGCTCGCTTGATCTTCTGCTGTGTAAGCTGCAAGTTCGCCAACTTTTCCTGTATGTTGGCCGAGACTATGTAGGCTTCGTCCAGCCAGGGACCCAACTGTGCCTTAAGAACTACTTCCTTTTTCTGTGCTGCTTCCACTTGTGCAAGAAGTTGCTTTGCCTCATGTAACTTGGCGAGGCACTGTGTCATAGCAATGGAGTGCGTTGTCGCCCTTACTTCGTCGTACTGCTACTGGAGCTCACGGATCTCTGTATTCAAAATCTGCACAGTGGGACCTTCCTGCAGGGTCGTCACCATTTCCATGGCCTATTCGAATAAAGTCATGCAATTAACGATCACGTCATCCATAGTAGCGATTCCTTCCTTGACAACAACTTTGCGTTGTTCCCTGACTTCAGGCAAAGTGGAAGGTTTTGACTTGAGTTCCAGCTCCATGATTTTCATGTTGAGTTCAAACTGAACTCTGGCCACCTCTGCCTTAGCATCGCGGACACCCGCAGTGAGTTTCTAGATCTTGGCCTCTAGTTGCGCTTCCTCAGGGATGTGCAACTCTGGCACTGTTCGGCACGCCTCTACAACTGCTGCCGCCAACTGGGCGTTCTGCTCCTTGATTGTATCTCTTTCTTTCAGAGCCTCCATCTTCTCGGTGAACATTTGTTCATTGTTCACCCTGTACTCGCTGATTAAACTGAGAGCGCACTGCTCCCGCGCTCTCAATTCCGTTGTCACACCTGTCTGCAGTGCGTGAAGATATTCGTTGGGGAGCGCTACAATGTTGAGGTCGATGTTCTTCAGAGTGCTCACATCATTGGCCATTTGTTGGCTTGGGGGGTCCTAACCCAGGTTCAGAGTTAGTTGCGCCAAACAAATCCCTACACTACTGGCCCTTTCGACATCAATTTGCGGTGCACGGATTGAAGTTTCACCCAAAAAAGTATGTGGGGATGTTGGAACCAAGTTTCCACATCCAAAGATCAGTGTGATGTCTTTTTATGACCTAGATCTGCCTTCGCAGATCTCTAAGCCCTTAAGGCTTAGCGTTGTATCTTCCCTCGATCGGCCTCTAGACCTCCGCGAATGTCTACGATTGGATTTTGTGGACCCTGAACAGGCAAATTAGCTACTTACGCACACCATAGATTACCCTTAGATCAGTATCTACTCAGATCTGCATAAGTGTTTGATAACTTTAACAGAGAGTGTTATGATCTTCGCGTAATCACTTAACATTAATTACATTCAAATAAAGGACGAATCAAGTAAATTTGCGCATCAATACATCATTATTTTATAAAGATATCATTTTATCACAACATATATCGCAATCATACATAACAGAAGTAAAGAGATAAAACACAGGAATTTCTACAACAGTCTTCTTTATTGATCTTCAATATAGATTTACAGACTCAATACTTCCCTGCGCACTCAGCTGTAGGGGTCCACGCACTCAGCTGCAGACACTACTCTAGGCCTCTGCGCACTCAGCTGTAGGGGTCCGCGCACTCAGCTGTAGGGGTCCGCGCACTCAGCTGCGGACACTACTCTAGGCCTCTACGCACTCAACTGTAGGGGTCCGCGCACTCAGCTGCGGACACTACTCTAGGCCTCTGCGCACTCAGCTGCAGAGCCTTTTTCCCCTCTAAGACTTACTTCTATGCGCTAGACTTCTTCACTCGTACCCATAGACAAACTTCGATATTTGCCTTAGACTCTCTAAGACACACCTATTTATACCATCCCATGGTCCGTGGACCATGGGTAGATCACAAAAATCGACTCAACTTTACATGAACGAGAGTAAAAACCCTTTTTGACTCTTAACTAGCTACACGCTCCGCGATCACAATTTGCGGAGACTTTTCATCTTTTTATATCAAAACTTGGGCTTTTGCCCCAAAACTGACCCAGGGGACCCCATCCCAAAACCCTAAAACGTTGTCATAATGAAGCCTTGTTCACTGTTAAGAAAGCCCTAAATCCGCAGTGATATAGAGGCCTGAAACCGCAGTCAAATGAAGGGTTAGCTACAGCGAGAGGAAGCCCTTGCTTCAGCAAGGTCATTTGAGGACTATTTCAAGGGTCCAAGTTGTTGATTGGAAGGCCGAGGCCCTTGCCTTGGAGGCCGAGGTTAGGAGGACTTGCTGGAGGGTGGACAATCCTTACGTTGAGCTTGAATCTGCTCTAAAGGAGCAGCATGGGGGGCAACATCTTATTGCAAGGGAAAGCAATTCTGGGCCAGTTTGATGAGCTATTAGGGACTGTGATTGGTGCCCTAACCAGTCCCAGAATTGCAGCAGTGCAGCAAGAAGTCTACAACACTTTTAAGAGATTCTTTGAGCATTCAGTTGATGATGTTTTGAGGACATTTGCTACAGGAATTGCTATGTGCTAGGCCACAGGCCATAGCATCATAGCAAGGGCTACTTATGGCTGCCCTTTATGCCTTAACCAAAATTGCAGGAGCAGGCAATCAGAGGAATGTTGCAGCAGTGTTATATGGAGGACTACTAGATTGATGATCTACCAAAAGGGATATGTTACAGCACTCTTATTGAATGTTGCCAGGGCTGCATCTTAGATCAGTCATCATTAGCAAAATGATGGACTTACTGTTGATGTCATAAAATCTCAAATTTGTATATTTGTACTATCTCTCTCTGTTGAACTATTGAAGATTATAAGAAGAATTGATCAAGGGTTTCCCCACATTGGGGTTTGTCCCTGGCTGGTGCCACATCTTGTGTCCTCTTGTCTTGGCTTGTCTTCTACTGTTTACATTTATGTTCTATCTGCACTTTACTATCATGCTGACATGATTGCTAATCTAAATATTGTCATTGGGCTTATATGAAAAATGAAGTAAATTGCTCTAAGCATAGAACATACCTAAAATTATCATGGTATCAGAGCTGAGGTGAAGACAAAGCTCAAGCAAGAGTGAAAGAGCAATCACCGAAGATAGTTGAAAAGGACAAAAGGCTCAATGGGTTCCTCATCCCACTTCCCGGCTGAAGGCAAGCTCCGTGAAAAGTTTGACTATCACGGATGGAAGATGTCCCTTGATCTGACATTGGAAGAACAAGAAGTGTTGGATTATGTGAAAGATAAAATCCTTGAGCCTCCATCAAATGCATCGGTTGCTACAAAGAACAAATACACCAAGGGTGAAGTCAAAGCGAAGAAGATTATTAGAGATTCCATTGACAAGCGTCTGGTGGCCTACATCTCTAATCTAAACACCTCCAAGGAGATCTACGACAGATTGGTAAGCATGTTCAAGGTTAGTGATGCAAATCAAATTTTGTTCCTCAAAAACAAGTTGAAGGATATTAATAAGGGCAAGGACGAGGATATTCAATCCTACTTCTTAAGGATCACTGAGATCAAGAATGATCTTCTATCGATTGGAGAAATCATATCTGACAGGGAACTTACTATCACTACCCTTGGAGGACTCCCACTCGAGTGGTATATATTTAGAACCACTATTCTCAATAATGATCGAATTCCAAGGTTTGAAGAATTGATGTCGAGATGCATTCAAGAAAAAACCAAGATGATGGAGCAAGAAATGCCTTCTAATAGAGGCAACCCTACTACTTTCTCCGCTCATGCCAAAAGGAGAAACAATGCAAGGTCTAAAGGTCATTTCAATGGAAAGCCCGGATCTAAGGGTGGAAGGAAAGGCATATGCTTTGCTTGCAATAAGTTTGGCCACTATGCAAGGGAATGTCCAAATAGAAGGGACACATCACATGATGATGATCACAATCATTCCAGGGGCAACTTCAATCGAAGGAATGACAGGAACTATGGCAAAGGAAAAAGGAATGCAGGACATCAAGGAAATGGTCAACCCTCCAAGAAAGTAAGGAACTCCAGGTATGAAGAATCAAATGTTGTTTCTGATAAGCAAAAGGAGTATTATCTTATATCGGCCCTCTCCACTACCTCTACTCTGGACACTTTGGGAAATTGGCTTATTGATAGTGGTGCTTCAAGGCACTTCACCGGATTCAAGGAAGCTCTCTCTAATCTGAGAGAGAAGGAAACAAACTTGGAGATTATTCTTGGAGACGATGCCACCTATCCCATAAAGGGTGTAGGGAATGTTACTCTTCAATTGGATCAGGGTAACTCGATTCATTTACAAGAAGTTCTTTATGTACCTGATCTCAAGAAGAACCTGGTGTCCATTTCGGCAATGGAAGACAAAGGTTAGAAGGTGGCATTCATCGATGGAAAAGTACGTGTTTGGAAAAGAAATTTTAAAGATGCTTTTACTCTTGGGTTCAGGGTTGGCACTTTGTATCAAGTTGCAGGAAATCCATTGGGGACCATGTCGTGTGACACATCTTTTCAATGGTATCGGAGGTTTGTCCATCTTCATTGTAAGGCCCTACACAATGTGAGACAGATGGTGACAGGGATGCCTGAATTCAAAGAAGAGCATGAAGGTACATGTCTGAGATGTACCGAGGGAAAAAGCAAGATCACAGATGTGGAACAACCCGAGGGGTTTGAGATTCATGATCGGCAACCTCATGTATGCAAGTTGAAGAAAGCTCTCTATAGTTTGAAGCAAGCACCCCGAGCTTGGTATGAGAGGATTGATAGTTATCTGATGAAGCTGAGATTCACTAGGAGTTAAGCTGATCCAAACCATTGCTTTAAGGTTGTGGATGATAGACCTCTCATACTGGTACCTTATGAGGACAACCTCTTTCTGATAGATACAGACCCTCTCATTTGCAAAAGTAAGAGGGACTTTGATTCCGAATTTGGAATGGTGGACTGCAAGCCTGTGACTACCTCGAAGGAGCTTAACTTTGAGAAGTTATGCGGTAGTGTTGCCGAACCTGAATTGGGAAATGCCTATGAGTTTCATAAACTCATAATAGCATTGATGTTCTTGGTGAACCCCTGTCCGGATATATGTTTTGCAGTTAGCATGTTAAGCCAACATATGGCTGAGCCTCATCACTCACATTGGATTGGTGCCAAGGATCTTATGAGATATCCTCGGGGCACAATCACTCATGAGCTAAGATACACTGCCGGAGTTGTGAAGCTGCATGATTATTCTAATGTTGATTAGGCAGGCAGTGTGGAAGATCGCAAGAGCACTTCTGGGTGCTGGTTCTCCTTGGGTTCTGCTTCGATATCCTGGATGAGCAGGAAGCAAGTCAGTTGCTTCGAGCACCGCTGATGCCGAATACATAGTTGTGAGTATGGCCTCCTATGAAGCTGTATGGTTGAGGAAGCTCTTCAGTGAGCTGTTTGGACACGTGTTGGATACCACTGTGTTCCTCTGTGACAACCAATGTGGGATTCGATTATCAAATAATCTCGTATTTCATGATCGCTCCCAGCACATAGACATCAGGTACCACTTTATCTGGGATATGGTACAGCGAGGAGAAATAAGGCTCCATCACATTGGAACTCATGTGCAGGTCGCCAATATTCTATCGAAGCCCCAGGGAAAGATCAAATTCTTGACTTTCCGAGAATGACTAGGAGTCGTGGAAAGACCCCCTCCTGAGGGTCCTGTATGATATAGATATTGAGCTCTGGGAGGGTCCTGTATGATACGGATATTGAGCTCTGGGAGCTCCGGGAGGCATGGGGTACTTCTTGGAGCAATGAGCAACCATAGGGTGAGTGGTTCAGTCTTCCCCTAGTGGTTTGCTATGTAGGCAAGATGAGTGGTCCAGCCTTCCCCTAGTGGTTTGCTATGTAGGCAGGATGAGTGGTTCATCTTTCTCCTGCTGAGACACAGTCATAAGGTGAGTGGTTCAGCCTTCCCCTAGGATACCCCATGGCGACATGTAGGCAGGATGAGTGGTTCATCATTCTCTTGCTGAGACATCCTACCCATGCAGTTTGGGACTTGTGGGAAGTACCTCTCATCTGGCCAAAGAGCAAGGAAATGAGGATAGGGACTATAGTATTATCGATGGACACATCGTGTACTACCGTACTCCCTATGCTAGGATGAGAACTGACTTCGGGTCAATAAGAGTCGTATGAGACACTCTCTTTATTTGAAACTGATTTCGGATCAATAAGAGTGGTATGAGACACTCTCTTTATTTGGAACTGATTTCGAACCAGTAAGAGCGGTATGAGACACTCTCTTTATTTGGAACTAATTTCGGATCAGTAAGAGTGGTATGAGACACTCTCTTTAAATGGTACTGACTTCGGGTCAGTAGAGAATGGTATGATACATTCTTGATCACTTCTTCTTCTTCATGGTTCAACAGAACAGAGCAGTGCAGAGCATTGCATTGACGGCAGAGATAGTACAAGCTGGCAGATAGATTAGCAGATGGAGTTCTCCCTAGTTGAGAGGGAGTGTTAAAATTGGCAACTAGGGCCAAACTCCATGTGGATCGTCTTATTTATGGCAGCTGATATTTTTCTTGGATTCTTCTCATCGAGAGGTGTAGGATTGGTTTAAAGATCATCTAATTCCGACATGTATTCATGGAGATATGAATTTATTTATGTTATTTGACAATTTGTCAAGGTCGGCCAGCAACCAAATTACCCCAACTTTCCTCAACGTTGTATTATAAATAGAAGAGGTATTCAAGTCATTTTTAGACACATCTCTTGTGATCTCTCTCCACTTGTTTGGGTTTTGGTGGAAGGAGAGATCTAAAGGAGAATATGTTGTCCTAGAGGGAGATCTAGCCTTACCCTAGCCGCAGTAAGAAAGAGACTTAGCCGCAGATTTAAGGGTGCCCTAGCCGCAGTCTAAGGAGGCCTAACTAGCAGCAAGGAAGAGGCCCTAATCACAGTCTTGAAGGTGCCCTAATCCGCAATCCTGAAGGAGACTAGGATGCAGTCAAGGGAAGACCTATATGCTGCCTACAGAAGCCCTAAAACGCTGTCATAAAGAAGCCCTATTCACTGTTAAGAAAGCCCTAAATCTGCAGTGATATAAAGGCCCGAAACCACAGTCAAATGAAGGGTTAGGTACAGCAAGAGCAAGCCCTTGCTTCAGCAAGGAAAGGCCTAATCAGCAAGGTCATTTGAGGACTGTTTCAGGGGTCCGAGTTGCTGATTGGAAGGCCGAGGCCCTTACCTTGGAGGCCAAGGTTAGAAGGACTTGCTGGAGGGTGGACAGTCCTTACGTTGGGCTTGAATCTGCTTTAAAGGAGCAGCATGGGGGACAGCATTTTATAGGAGGACAGACGCAGCAAGGGAAAGCAATTCTGGGCCAGTTTGATGAGCTGTTAGGCACTGTGATTGGTGCCCTAACCAGTCCCAGAATTGCAGCACTGCAGCAAGAAGTCTATAGCACTTCTATGAGATTCTTTGAGCATTCAGTTGATGATGTTTTGAGGACATTTGCTACAGGAATTGCTATGTGCTAGGCCACAGGCCATAGCACCATAGCAAGGGCTACTTAGGGCTGCCCTTCGTGCCTTAACCAAAATTGCAGGAGCAGGCAATCAGAGGAATGTTGCAGCAGTGTTATACGGAGGGCTACTAGATTGATGATTTACCAAAAGGGATATGCTACAGCACTCTTATTGAATGTTGTCAGAGCTGCATCTTAGATCAGTCATCATTAGCAGAATGATGTACTTACTGCTGCTGTCATAAATCTCAATTGAAGATTATTAGAAGAATTGATCAAGGGTTTCCCCACATTGGGGTTTGTCCCTGGCTGGTGCCACATTTTGTGTCTTCTTGTCTTGGCTTGTCTTCTACTGTTTACGTTTATGTTCTATCTGCACTTTACTATCATGCTGATGTGATTGCTAATCTGAATATTGTTGGGCTTATATGAAAAATGAAGTAAATTGCTCTAAGGATAGAATATTGTCATTGGGCTTATTTCTGGGTTTTCAGTTCATTGGGCTGTTTCCCTTTTTCAAATATGCCCCTTCATTTACAGTTTACGAACCAGTCCAGACAACACCGACAAATATCTGGAATTTTGCATGTTTATCATACTTATAAGGAAAAAAAAAATGGTGCAGTCGGTGAAACAACCCAACGAAGCAGAAGATTCCTTTCCCTTCTGATTCTCGAAGATCTATACCAGAGCCTTTTCTCATACAAACTGCCAACAATTCGATGCTCTGAGCATCAATGGCATTAATTTGCGGAACAAAAATGACACCGCGTTCATCGTTTGATAGCCTCCAGAATTGAAATGACTTGCTACCAAATTACTTAAAACATAGCATTTTCTCTAGTTTTGTCATAAGTCATGCAATTTTCTGTACTATAATATAGAATTTCAGTACAGGAATTTCTACAAAACATGTCGAGTAGATGGGAATTTGCCAACGAGATTTCCATAGAGGAGGAAAATAGCTCTGGAATATTCATAGAACAAATAATTCACAAGACAATGCCGCTGCAGCTAATAGACCTGCATTTCTGTTCATTACTTGGCGAGGAGCAAGGTTGTTCTACTGCAATATTCCCACTGAAGCTTGTGGTCGAAAACAAGAAGATGAGGCAACAAAATGCGACGAAGAGTTTCAGAATTCAAATGCAGAAGAAGTTGCCAGGAAGAATGACACAGAACAACGAAGGAAACCTGCTTTGTTCAATTTTTCAAATTTTTATTCTAAATCTACGCCGCACAATTGAATTTGAATGAATTTACACGGGAGGCGCGGCATAGCCATCGATGGGAGTACTGTCGTGGATGGAATCCTTTGTTTGACGGTGGAGAGAATATCAGCTTGCAGGACAGTAAACAGACAGTGACAACCTGAAGGGATAACAGACGGTTTTGGGAACAACGTAAATAACATGTCCGCCGGAGAACAATTGTACATGAAGGTTCGCAAAAGCCAGTAGCCGACGATGAGTGGACTCTGTCCACGAATTAACGATATCTCCCTAAACGAGGGTTTCAAATAATGAAAATGCAGGTAAGAAAATACGTCTTGCAACAATTCCTGTGAAAAATTAAACTGCAGAAAGATTTGTGTTCATAAGATCATAGACAAGCCTGGGTTGTGACCGACAATTTTTTTATTTTTTAACCCTAATTCGTCAAATAGAGGTCTGAAACTGCAAATTGAACAAGCAAAAAATGATGCCATGAACGACGCTCAAATGAAATGCCATATCATGGAAAGCCCTCCGACGAGATCATGAATTGAACAAGATTAAAATCATTTGTGGCTCACCTGCCACGTCTGACTCCAACGAGCCGAAAGGAAGCGAACTGAACCTTCACTCCAGTTTCGCGAAAGGAATGCGAATGCTGAATCCCCAATTTGACGTCCAACTAAATACTCAGAATTTTGCGTCCCGAGAAACCCTGGAGATGGGATGATAGGAAGGACACGTTGCATCCAGACCCCACCCTATTTTATGTTACTTCTGGACCCCGCCCTATTTTATATTTAAAACTGCCAGTTCTGCCGAAAATCAAATAATTGCGGTGAGCTGTGCGGTTGCGTGTCTAACAGTATTTAGTTTAGGATCCTGTGAAATGAAACATTTTTGTTTTCAGTTTCCTTTTTTAATGTACGTATTTGGTCGTTGCAATAAAGTTCAATTTTAACGTGGACATGTTTGACTGGTGATGGGAATCATGCACCGAACTCATTGCAGATAAGAAATTTAAAGTTATTTAGGATTTATAAGTAATTTTTTTAATTACATATAAGGGTTGTATTACAGTTTGAGTGGTTTTAATAGTTAAGAGTATGTGTTTTTTCTAAGAAGTAACAAGTTCAGAACCAGGTGTAGGGGTAGAGTATGTATGTCTTCCTAGATTTTACAGTTAAATTGTCAATTAAATTTAATATAAATTATATAAATATTATGTTACAAATTGTTGATTAGTTTTGTAGGAATTTACAGGGTAAGTTCTTCAGACAGAACACCAAAGGACACCGCTCACAAACAGATCACAGATCAATACACTAGTGTTTTCGACGTGGTTAAAACCCTCAAAGAGGGAAACAGTCCATGGCCTGAGCCAACGCGGCCACTTCAGGCAATTTATTAATAAAAGAATGAAAATTTAGATAAGTTTCTCTCATGGACGGTTACCCTACAAATGACCCTCCATGCTCTTTAAATAGAGATCATGGACCAATCGGGTGTTAAGCCATGGATCAAGTGTCGGTAATACCAAGGAGAGAATGAACCGTCGGATCACTACATATCGTGACCGTCGGATTGTAAGTTACAAAATGTACATAGTAAAGAAACACACTTTATCTAACTCTATACTAGACCAAGTTATACTTAACTATTTCCTATGTGTCGGAATATCCTAACAAGTTTAATATAAATTGAAGATGTTTATAACTTTTTTTAGTTAAATTGTAAAAAAAAAATTGAAAATGTATTTTTAAATACACAGATAGATTCAATGTTTTGAAAAATCTCTTAGTCACTCAAATTATAAATAGATAAATCAATACCCAAAATTTAATAAATCACCAAATTTTAAGAAAAAATTAACGAATATCTACCAAATTTCAAGCAAACTATAACCAAAACTTAAATTTTACTTTAAAAAACAATATGTTGAAATTAAAAAAAAAAAAATACATAGCTCAAACTTATACTTCCAACAATTTTTTACTAATTTTATATAATACTAGAGTAGTCATATAAATTAAGACATTTGTTTCAATTTATAATATGCATCAAAACACTTATTTCATAAAAACTAACTAAATTATAACTTTATATTAAGTTATTATTATCCCTATTAATAATAAAATAATTAATGGTATGCCTTAAAATTGTTTTTGCTTGGCTAAGAGCTCGTCTTCCTCAAATGTAAGGAAACAAGTCAATGGCCCAAGAGGCCTCTAATAGTGAAAGTGCACGCTTACGAACCACGAGCAAGTAATTCTAGGTGGTGTGGTTTTCCTTGAATATAGTGATGACATCAATGGTAGTGAGTGATGGTTGCCCCCGTTGTTGGTTTGACCATTGAATTGTGATAAGTTTTCCTAAGAAGGATCTAATAGTGAAAGTTTTCCCTCACTATTGGTTTGACCATTGAATTGTGATAAATTTTCCCACCATTGAAAAAAAAAAAAAAAATTAAATTGCCCTCACTATTGGTTTGACCATTGAATTGTGATAAGTTTTCCCACCATTAAAAAATAGAAAAGGAAAAGAAAAAAAAGTTAAACATATAAATGTTTAAAAAACATGGAATAAAATTTCTTAACCATGGACATTAACTGGCATTTCACTATGGAGATCCTTAATCTGTAAATAGGCTATGTTATATACCATGGGTCAATACCATGATTTTTCAATACCACACGCTGAAAAAAGCATAACTCACTTCAAATGATTTTTTTCCACTGGAAAAATCAGTATGTATTTCATTAAAAAGCAGTTTTTTACAGAGTATCTTCATTTGCAGTTTGCTGCAATACCACGCAGGGTATGTTAGCATTCATTGTATTGAGCTGTTCATCCTAACAAAAACAGAGTAACAGAAAAATAAAATAAAATCCAGCCAGCCTATTCTTTTCTTCCCTTTTTCTTCTCCACCCGGCGCCATCCTCCCGAATCAGCGGTGGGTGTAATGATAGCTAGCTGGTTTTCCATTGTGGTTACTTGTGGTTCTTTGTCTGATTCTGAGCCCTCTGAGCTGTGGGTTCTCTTTATGCCACTTACTTCCAATTGTAACTCCTGATGCATATCTGTGATGATCGGCCCCGCATGAGTGGATGGTGGATTCGCTGCATGTGTTTGTTTCTGTCCCATTTGAGAGGCTGGTTCCGTCAGGTTCTCTGTGGGCTCCTCATTTATGTCCTCTTCTTCTAGTAGGTCTGTGTTCTGCCAGCCTTTGGGCTTTTTTGGTTGCTTCTTGGTTTTCCTGGGGTCCTTTCGGGCTAATGGGCAGTTATTATGAAGGTGCCCTGTCTGCAAACAGGTCCTGCATCGGAATGCTGTGTTTTCATAGTCAAGCTGTTGTATCCATTGAGTATTATTAAAGTTCAGCGTGATGTGGTCAGGTAGCCCCTCGCTCAAGTCCACTTCTACGCATATTCTGGCAAATGTGAAGATTCCCCTGATAGCTCTTTCTTCATCCATTTTTAGGAATTTCCCTAGAGAATTCCCAATGGCGATTAACACTTTGTGGTGCCAGAAGTGTAGTGGTAGTCCATGTAGCCTCACCCATACAGGCATTTTTGTGACTTTCATTGTTGTCGCATCAAAGTCTGAGAACCAGGGGGTGGTGAAGAGGCCGGCACTGCCCCAGAACCAAGGGCCCTGATTGATAATGCTGTCCCTTTCCTGCTCTGTGTTAAATTTAACTATGAAAAACCCCTTAGGGCAGAGATAAATTTCACAGTTAGGTGACCATGTTGAGTAGATCCATTGATGGAGGGCATCTGATTTAGGCCAGAAGCCATTGAATCTACAAATAACTGCAGTATTGGATAGATCAGCATATAAATTATTTACCTCTGGCTCAGTAATTTGCAGGGTTGGTGTTTCTGGCTTTTGTTCAACGATGTATGGACCTGGCAGCTCTGATGGTGGTGCTGTTTTGTGTTCCATTTTATTGCCTTTCACTGCATCCCGAAATGAGCTGGTGTTTTTTGAGCTGGATCCGCTGCTACCACCACACAGTCGCAGGTTAAGAATGATGGTTGATTCGTTGGCAATACCGTAGTGTTGGAGTGCTTGGCTGTCCTGTAAACTGTATCCAGAATAGATAAGGTTTTGATGTTGAGCTGGGGTTCCAAGTTGCCCCTGGATCCTCTGCTTTAATTCGTGTACGCGCATCTCCTTACTGAGTCTCATGCAATAATGCTTGCCTTCAATAGATCGTATAAAGATCTGGATCAGATCTGTGTTGGTGAGGGATAATCCCTGATTCACAGGTTTATAAACTGGATCTGTCTGATATATGGCGTCAGGGCTCTCTGATCTCGGGACCGAGCCGCTCCTTCTTCTTCCGCCTGGAGATGGGGGGACGATGGCCTCTACTTGCGCGGCCCACTCCGGCCACTCTGATCCATACTTACCCTTTGCCGTGGTCAGAGGGTGCGAAAGGAGTTGCAGTATCAGACGCGGATCTGCGTATTGACGGAGCTCCGGCCTTAACGCATCATATTTGCCCTTATTCGCAGTCAAGGGGTGCAGATCAAGGCGCGGTTGCGCTTTCAAAAGCGGATCTGAACATAGGCATTCTATTTCATCCTGGCCGTGCTCTATTACTGCATGGGCAAGGGTTTTACCGTGAAAAAATACCTTATTCAGTAAAAAGGAAAACAAAAAAGACCTGTGAGCCGAGATTTCTTCAAACAATGCACGATTTGTTGCCGGGGGTTTGTGAGCTAGTCCACTGCAATGCCCTATCGAGAGTGGCGCGTACAGATCCAGCAGTCCGGCGTTCAGTCTCGTGGGATCTGGTTGTGTCTCAGTCTCCTCGCAGCGCACTGTGACGGCGGCCCTCATGGTAACCCTAGCCATCTTGCTTCAGAGCTCTCCTTTTCTATAATAGTTCAGAACCAATATCATTTATTATCAACTCACTTCAAATGATATTTGTTTATATAGCATTTTTTTAATTAATCAATTTAATTAAAAGGGAAAAAATGGCATAACTATAATTTCAACCAAATATTCTTGGAGGATAAATTCCTACCATCAACTTAATAATCAAATTAAATTTCTAAAAACTATATTTTAAAATAGACATACCTAGAACATAATTAATTTAATAAATATATTAAAACTCAAAGATAAAATTGATTGTAAACATAGAAATATAGAGAAAATGAATTGAGTGTAAATAGACAACCTAGATCCATCTTAAGAGGGACTAAATTTCTTGAGGTGAAAACCTTTTCTCAATTGTTGCACACAAAAAGAGATTTGCACTTCTAGAAATTTGATCCTTGGGCACTTGATCCTTTGGGCACTTGATAGATCCAGATTTAAGATGGATCTAGATTCATTTAAATTATCTAAAATATTGTAACTTTGTTTTAAACTTTAATTATTTTTCATTTGTTTTCATATTTTCTTATAATGGATTAGGATTTACAAATGTGAATATTTTGAGATCAATTAAAGTATACACCCATATTTTGCACTCATATTTCTAGTAATGATCTAAATTATTTTCCATTTAAAATTTTATTATCCTTAAATATTGTTGTTTCCCTTAAACAAAAACACACACACACACATATGTGTTTACCTTAAACAAAAACACGCACACACACACTGTTGAAAATAGCAACAAGAAATGCTAAATATAGAAGTGTTATAAATAGCATTTCGAGATACATTCCAATTTTAGTTAGTCCCTGAACTAAAATTGAGAAGTAAAATTCGAATTTGATCTTAGCGGCTATTTGAAAAATAATTAATTAATTCATCTTGAGTTAATTAGTTGGGGAAAATCAAACATGAAGTCTATGTGAAGACATGTAACAATTTTCCCTTTGATTAAGGAAGTTATCCCTTAATTAAAGTGATCAAGATGAGTTGTACTTTGAGTTGTAATTAGTTAGCTTAGTTAATTGAGTTAAGTCCAGTTAGATTAGTTCCAACAGTTTGTGGAACTGATTGTGAGTTCAGTTAGTTAATGCATGCATGCATGTAACTACTACACTTCAGATAACTAAATATTCTCTCATAAATAACGCATGCATGTTAGTTCAGTCAGAGACCCAGTTGAGATCAGATGATGAGATAGTGTACTATCAGTTGCAGGAATATTCCATTAAGGATATCTCTTGCATGCAGAAGGAATTCATTCCTTGGAGATTGTGCAGTTACTTCTGAGTTTGGTGAGTTGTGTGAGAGGGGAATTCACACAGGTGGCAGCCAGATGACCCAGGAGAAACTGCGCAAGGAATAGGAGGCTTGAAGTACTGAGGGAAGGCATATGTTGTGTCTATTCAGTCTATGAGCAGCATTGAAGGATTGTACTGAGAGCTGGATAGCTTGTGAGCTAAAGCTTTGTGTAATCCAGAGATATTTCCACTTCAGCTGAATTGGAGATACTTGTGGGGTACACTGATACACCCCACAACTATCGGGTGTTCTTGCCTACCAATCAAAGGACAGTGGTACGCAAAGATCTGAAGTTCGATGAGCAAAAAGCCATGCGAGTATCCCTTGAGAGGGAGCTCAAGTTGCATGCAGAGGAGGAACTTTTGGTTCCTAAGGAGGAGGAGCCTCAGACTGATGCAGAGCAGTCGCATGCAGAGGATCCAGGAGTGGAGACATCCACTCATGTAGAGTCTTCCAAATATGGGCGGAAATGCTCAAGGGAAGCTGACAAATTGGTGATGGATGCGAGAGAGAATGTGGGACAGCCATCCTCTCAGTGCAGACAGAGGAGATCACCCGAGCGGTACACTGGTTACATGGCCCTGATTGGGGAGTGTGTAGAGACCGAACCTTCTTCCTTCGAGGAAGCAATGCAGCAACCAGTCTGGGTTGATGCTATGGTAGAGGAGTACAACTCCATTGTTCGGAACAGTGTTTGGGATGTTGTCCCAAGACTGGAGGACAAGTCAGTGGTGAGTTCCCGATGGCTTTACAAGGTAAAGCAAGCAATTGATGGGAGTGTTGAGAAACATAAGGCAACGTTTGTTGCCCGTGGTTTCTCACAGGTCGAGGGGATCGACTATGATGAGACTTTTGCTCCTGCAGCAAGGTACTCATCTATCATATCGATGTTGACACTATCAGCTTAGATGGGTTAGAAGATCCATCAGATGGATGTGAAGACTATGTTCCTCAATGGCAAGATTGAAGAAGAGGTATACATTAAGTAGCTGGAAGGATTTGAGACCTTCGAGCGTCAGTCACATGTGTGCCGACTCAAGAAAGCTTTGTACGAGCTGAAGCAATCACCTCGTGCTTAGTACACCAAGATCGACATCTATTTCATTGGGTCGGGCTTCACAAAGAGTGAAGCGGATGCGAACCTTTACCACATCATGGTAGAAGGTAAGCCATTGATCATTGTTCTTTATGTTGATGATCTGATATTGACAGGTGATGATCAGTTGATCAAATCTTGCAAGGAGGACCTTGTAAGAGAGTTTGAGATGAAATACATGGGTCTTATGCACTACCTTCTAGGCATGGAAGTGTGACAGAAGGATGGGGAAGTGTTTATGTCTCAAGGCAAGTATGCCAATGAGATACTCAGGAGATTCCACATGGAGAAGAGCAAGCCCATGCAGACTCCTCTAGCAGGTAACTGGAGGAAGAAGGATGCTACTTCAGGTGAGGTAGTAGTTGCTATTGTTTATCGGCAACTTGTGGGTTCATTGATGTATCTAGTGAACACACGACCAGATTTGTGCTTTGCGGTGAATCAACTAAGTCAAGCTATGGTTCAACCTACCAAACTGTTTTGGAAGGCAGCGAAGCATGTGCTAAGATACCTCAGACGCACATCTCAGTATGGATTATGGTACAGACGGATAGAGGGAGTGAAGCTTCAGGGCTTCATAGATGCAGATTGGGTAGGGAGTCCATCAGACCAGAAGAGCACTTCAAGAGGAATTTTCAACCTTGATTTAGCTGCAATTTCTTGGTACAGCAAGAAACAGAGGTTAGTTGCACTTAGCTCAGCAGAGGCTGAAAACACGGCTACCAGTCAGGCAGCATGTGAGGCCATTTGGATGCGGAAAATTCTAGTTGGATTGTTTGGTCAGAGGATGGATCCAACTATGATCTATTGCAATAATCAAAGTTGTATCAAACTCTATGAGAATCTAGTATTTCATGACAGCTCCAAGCACATCGATATCCGGTATCATCATCTTCGAGGCTGTGTGGTGAAGAGAATCATGTTGTTGTTGTATGTTTCAACCGAGGAGTAGGATGCAGATATTTTGACTAAGGCATTGTCAAAATGAAATTTCGAGTTCCACAGAGACAGGATTGGGGTGACAGATAATCCCTTTCTTGTTGAGAGGGAGTGTTGAAAATAGCAACAAAAAATGCTAAATATAGAAGTGATAAAAATAGCATTGCTATAAATAGCATTTCGGGGTACATTCCAATTTTAGTTAGTCCCTGAACTAAAATTGAGAATTAAAATTTGAATTTGATCTTAGCAGTTGTTTGAAAAATAATTAATTAATTCATCTTGAGTTAATTAGTAAGAGAAAAATAAACATGAAGTCTATGTGAAGGCATGCAACAGTTTTCCCTTTGATTGAGGAAGTTGTCCCTTAATTAAAGTGATCAGGATGAGTTGTACTTTGAGTTGTAATTAGTTAGCTCAGTTAAATGAGTTAAGTCCAATTAAATTAGTTCCAACAGTTTGTGGAACTGATTGTGAGTTCAGTTAGTTAATGCATGCATGCATGTAACTACTGCACTTCAGATAACTGAATATTCTTTAATAAATAACTCATGCATGTCAGTTTAGTCAGAGACCTGGTTGAGATCAGATAATGGGACAATGTACTATCAATTGCACGAATATTCCATTGAGGATATCTCTTGCATGCAGAAGGAATTCATTCCTTGGAGATTGTGCAGTTACTTCTGAGTTTGGTGAGTTGTGTGAGAGGGGAATTCACACAGGTGACAGCTAGAGGACCCAGGACAAACTACGCAAGGAAATAGGAGGCTTGGAGGACTGAGGGAAGGCATATGTTGTGTCTATTCAGTCTATGAGCAGCGTTGAGGGATTGTACTAAGAGCTGGATAGCTTGTGAGCTAAAGCTTTGTGTAATCCGGAGATATTTCCACTTGTATGATAATACAGAGATCGAGGTTTTTAGCTGAGGCTTTCCCCAGAGTATTCTTTTGTGTTCATGTGTGATTGATTTCTCATTCTCTGTTATATGTGTTCTAATTGATCTTGCTCAAAATTAATTAAACTTCTGCAAGTTTGTTTGTAGAAATAGATCAAATATTTTGCTTTAGTATATTGTATTATCTGGTGATCTACAGTGAGAATTTCCAAACTCACACACACACACACACACATATATATGAAATACTTATTAAATAATACTTGCATAAAATTTACCTCACACAAAAACATTTCAACTATGATATCAACTTACTTAATTTATATATAAGAAATATTTATTGTTTTGTACTTGGATAAAATTTAATTCACACAAGTCTACGGGGTCTTGGATAGATGGTGATCGGGTGCTCTGTTAAGACACTCATTGTTGTGAAGTCATCGGTTCAATTCCCCGCCCCAACTGGGGTGATATATTGGACATGATGAAGATGTAGTCCTGCAAAGCTTACAAAAAAGAAAAGAAAAAAAAATACTTCACACAAAAATTTAACTATGATATAAATTTACATAATTTATATATCTAAAATATTAATTAATTTTCAATTGGATAAATTTACTTCACACAAAAACATTTTAACTATGATATCCCCTCATTCTACAGCCCAGTATGAGGGGATGTGTAAGTTTGTACATTTGTACGTGCCCCTTTAAAATAAAAATAGAAATTAAGTTTTTATGGTTAAAATTTTTAATTGGTCTTGTTACCGCTCAAACTAGTAGGGGTCATAAAAGGGATTCCTAAAGGGCAACTACTAGATCCAAGGGCAACGATGGAGGCTTAGCCCACTATCACCTTAGTCAAGACTCCCTACTCTTTACGGACTTTCACTGATGGGAGGAGACTCGATATATATTAGAAGGTCACTTGACAAGGATAAATCGACCAATTGATATAAAGTGACCCTTATAATCCTTTTCCTATAAGTGGTTTCAAGAATAGAGCTTTCTTGCTTACCAAGCAAGGTACAAAGATTTCTAAGAGAAGTGGGTGAGGACTTGAGGGTTGGGTTCAAAGGAATATGCCTTGTGAAGGAGTTTCCCAATCCTAAAATCCTTGTTGAACTTGACTTCCCGAATGGTTCTTGAAGATTTGACTTTTCAAAGGTGTAAGACCAAGTGGACCAACCTAGGTTAAGGGGGAAGAATTTAGCAACCAATGATGTTCTTAACCTAGACAAGGAGGGGGAAATGATCAAAGAAATAATTTTTTTACTTAAATGTGTCCAATTGATCCTATGAGGCACTAGCCTTGGGGATGTCAGGGAAAAGTTTGATCTCGAAGCTAGGGCTTGGCTTATATCACAACTCCACCGTCGGAATGGCTTCAAAATTGGAGGAGACCTTGAGGACACACCAACGCAAGAGTGGCTAGGAGATAAAACTTTTTGGAGGGCTACTTTGTTGGGCAAGTGATGCCCTAGGTGACTCAACTTGGCTAGACCTAGAAGAAGGTGAAAAACATTTTATTTTCGAGTGACCACCTCTTGGTAGATCAGTGCCTTAGTCTTGGGAGAATGTAGTCTAGGATAATTCAATGAGGCCTTGAGACTACTTTACTTGTCTTCTAGGGCAAGGGGAAGCAAATTTACAACTTTATACTTCAACTTGCAAAAGGTGATGGCTCATCAAGATGAATTCATTGATAGAATTATCTGTAGGAAATTTTATTCAAAATTACGTGGCCCATACATTGAGAGATGCTATATAGAGACAAACTTGCACAACTTAAGCAGTAAATGCATGCAACAATTAGCCCTGAAAATAACGAAATTCTCAATCCAATGTATATGACAAAGTAAAATACAAATAACATTAAAAGGATGTACTTCATGTAATAAAACTTATCCAACCATCCACAATTTGGCAATAGATAAGATCAACCAAATCCAAACATCAAAATTCATCCATAAAGCTTCAATTCATCCTCTGAGAAAAAGTGTGAAATTCTCAAGAGAGAAAAGAGATCCAGACCAAAGTGATGATGAGCAAATGAACTCATCTCACTTGTATTTATACACTAATGAGGAGTTCGAATTAGTCTCCTAGGCCTACATAAGCCCCAAAAATAAAATTATGTGCTAATAACCTAACTTTTGGTGACAAACCCACCAAAATAGCTCACAAATGAAATAATTAGCCTCTTAAGAGGTCAAATGATAAATAATACATGTTGTAGGGCCCTCCAAGAGGCCTAATGAGGTCCATATGTGCCATAATAAAGAATAGGACCCTCAAAATTGATGGACTAGGGGTTGACCCCTTGTTCTCCAAACAATAAACTTGTGGTGCTGCTAGTGGGTGTGGGGGCACAATAATAACCTCATGGGTCTCCAAATGAGTTGAAGATGCATGTAGATCATCTGTAAGGACTATGATGATGGTGTAGGTGATGCTACATCATCCTACAAGTCTTAGGTCAGCTTCCAAGTGCATGGTACATCTGTGGGGTTGGCTGGGTAGAGGTCAACCAGGTGCATCTTCCTCATCCAATAGGTGAATCTCAAGCAATCTCTAAACATCCCCGGGTATCCATGGAGTGTTTTCTATTGTTGTGGAGGCCCATGGCTCTCAACGCACACCCTACAGGTACCAATGTATCCCTTTGGAGGGTTAGGACCTTGTATAGGGAGACCAAACCCAAGATGGAGACCATCTGTAATCCTGCATAAGATCCAATGTGTCCCCTAGCCCTCCAATACAACAAGTCATTATAGAAACCGAGTAAATGAGCTTACTAACCATGGACCACAGGTGGGGACTTCATAATGGCCAGCCCTTCCATAATGGGCTTCAGGACGTGCCAATGTCTCTCAAACTCCAAATGGGGTTAACCAAGTGTCCTATTAGGTGGTTTCTAATTCTAAAGGGGATAATATGTTCAAGGCACATCCTTTAAAAGGTGGTGGTATGTGATAGAGAGGTGAATGAAGTAAGGGATGAGAAGGGGCATCCCTCGGCCACATGTTGGGGTACAAGGGTAGCTAATAAAAGGGAAGCCCACACATCAGTGTATAATGTATAGGAGGGAGTAATCATGGTACATGAGGTGCCCTGACCTTGATTTTTTCACCCTTCTTTATATGCCTTTTTCCTTCTTATTAATTTTCTTTGATTAACGACTTGGGGCCCAAGGGGTAAGAGCATGATGTGTAAGATGTAGCGGTAGATACACCCTTTAAGGTAGGGTGGTTCATTGCCCACCAGGGATTGGGACAATCACGGGTTCCTATATGATGAAGGATGTTCATAAAACTTGTAGGAACCAGGGTGATCGCCATCATGATAGGGTAGAGCTCATGCATCGGCTTTGTAGGTTTTAACCTCGTATAGAAATTACCTGCATACGAATTCTAAAACACAGAAAATAAATAATGCGAGAGCATAACACATAAAACACATATACATAGAGATTTTCCCCTGGATCCCAAAACCAAGACTACTAGCTTGATTTTTCGTTATGTTCCTTTCATTGTTACAATACATATTTATACATGCTGAAGCATCCAATACCATGGATCGAAAACCATCGCGTCCAAAACCATGTGCGAAAAACATGCACAAAACCATAGGTAGGTTCACCCTCTTAGCCTCCTGTTGCAACAGGTTTCATATTTCATGATTGACAGTGGAAGTGCCAAAAATGTTCATCTTTTCCATGCTACAAAAGTTCCATTTTTGAAAGGTTGCTCAGTTAAAGGAAAGCCAAACAGCCTAAGCTTGGTTTCTCTGAAGTTTAAATTGCTTGTCTTAGAATATAGAGAATATATCTGGCCAAACAGCTTAAGCTTGGCAGATGTGTACATAAATAGAGAATCTTGGGAGCTCAACAGTGCAAGCTGAGCCCCTGGCAGAAATAAGTGTAGATTTAGATAGGAAAAATCCAAAAGAAAAATTGTAAATCTGGGTTTGCAAGTCTAAGTGCACCCAATTCAAAAGAAGAAAAAATGTTAGGAAGGTAGGCTGGGTAGGTAGCTGTGTGGTTGCAGAATGATAATTTATGATCAATTTTGTGTTACAAAGTGCTTTATCTTTACAGATCACAGTGCAGGCAGTTTTCATGCAAAGGAGCTCAAAGGTGGACATAACTAACTCCCCCTTCTTCTAATTCCCCAAGTCACTTACTAACTTCCCAAAGAGGTCAAGATCTGCTTGATTCCTCTTAGTTTCATCATCATCCATATCAGTTGCCTTGGTGAATATCTGCTTCACTCAAGGAAATTTATTTCTTTTCAATGTCTTTTCCCCAAAATAGCCTGAGGTCCCTGACCTTAGCGCTTGCTGATCACCTTCATATTAACTACTAACAGTATTACATAACTCCCTATCAGTTTTCCCCCTTCCCCTACTAAAACGTTGTATATAAAATTCCCCTATGTAAATATCCCCTCCCTGGCAATATAGCCATATTTTTTATAAGTCCGGGAAAAAATGGTCCATCTGGGGCTGTTTTTAGCCCATCCGTGTCCAAGCAGGGATTAATCTGACACCTGGCCAGATTAATAACCTCTTCCCTAGCCCTAAAACCCTCAAAAGCCCACTTTTTGCCCCCTTGTCCTAAGTTTCGGGCATAAATCATTAAACCCGCGTGCAAAAAACCCATGTTCTACCCCTTTTTCATAAGTCCTAACTGTAAATACATTAACCGCGCTTATTTTAAACCCATAAAACCCCTTTCCCTAAGTCTAAATCCCCGCACGCATTATTAAAAATGGGATATTCCCTGTATATTCCCCCGTCCTGACCCTCCGTCTCTTTGTCCGCCTCGCCAGCCGTTAGATCTGGCCCGCCCCAGATCTACGGTGGGCGGGCCTTTGCGCGCGCCAACTGCCCGAGATTTAACGTCCGGGAAATGGGCGGTATTACCCGCCGTACTCCCGCCACACGTCAAGCGTTGGGGTGTGGCGGAGCCCCTTCCCTCAAAACCGCCCAGGCGCTAAGGCGGTGCGCCCAATACCGCTTACCGCCATTTCCCTCGTGACGTCACCCGCCTGCGTCACCCCCTGCCCAGTCACCATGACACGTCGTCCGCCTGCGTGGCCCCCTGCCACTGTACATGCCACGTCACCGTACGTACATGATGACATCATCATGTTGACGTCATCCTGCCACGTCATCGCTGACGTCACCCGCCGTACGAAGTCACATCCGCTGACGTCATCCTCACTTTTTGGCGCGAAGGAGCAAAAATCGCACTTCGGAGCCCCAGAATCAGTTTCTGAGGCAGTTTTTGATGAGCGATTTGCACCTAGATTTTTTGGGCCAGAATGGGGAATCTTCAGGGAATCTTTTCATTCTGTAGCCCCCAGCAGGCCCGAAAGGCGCCGAATCAACCATTTTTCTTCGCGAAGCTTGCCGAGAGGAGCAGAAAACAGTTTTGAAGAAAGCAGAGGCCGAACAGCAGCGATTAATTTGTGATTAGACCCACAGCACGTCAGAACAGCATCTGTTTATTGCCAAAGAGTATCAGAGGAATAAGAGAAGCCAAAGAGTATCAGCCGAAGATTTTCTAGGGGCTCGAAGCACCTGAACATTGATGAGCCCCCCAGAAAGTCAAATCAAGAGGTGTAAGCCCATCCTTGCCCTCAAATCACAGTTAAAGCTTTAAATGCAGACAGACAACAGAGATGCAGAAACCCATACACATTTATTTCAGAAAACACTGCAGCAAGCCACCAAGGACAACATCATTTACTTAGTTTTGATACGACGGCCCTGAGCGCAGCCCAAGATATTTTTTGCATTTATTTCTGGATAGGATTAGGTTAAGTAATCATCTTTCTTTCAGACCTGATTAGGTCAAGATGTAATAAAGCAACTCTGTAGATAGTTTTGCCCTATATATACCGCCCTCTACATTGTTTCAAGGGTTGGTTGATTGAGAATTTTCACTAGAGACTCGCATTGTATACCTGAATTTTTCTATAATCAAAGATTGCTGAAAGCTTGGAGAGCAAACTGACTATTGTAAACGAATGTTTTTGGAGATATGAAGATGGAATTCTTGTGCTGCAGCCTGAAGCAATAAGTGCATCTTACCTCTGTTTATTGTTTACCGCTATCTAAATAGCAGAAAGAAAGAATAGCTTAGAATTTGTTTAAATACACTCTATGCTCAATTTCTGCTATTTCTTTATGTTTTCCTCTGATTGAATTGGTTATGAATATGAATTCCTCCTGGCTCATGTTTACCTCGATTCACTTGTGTTGGCCAATTATCTAGGGATTCTTCACTGCCCCTAGGTAGAGCTCTGTTACCTCCATCTGTTAAGCTGATTGAGAGATTCTTAACTGCCTCTCATTACTTAGCATTCTTTCCATCATTTAAACCTGAAATATTGTTTCATGCACAACTATCTTGCTCCATTTTCCCTCTCTTGTGACCGAAGAAGTGCACCAGCAGTTTTCCTCCTTGACTCCACGCCCAATGGTTTGAAACTTCCAGACTATGCCTTGCCTCTCTGTCTGAAAACATCAATTTTCCCACCAAAAACAAACAAAAACCCCCCGAACTCAAAACCTAGCCTAAAATCCTTTTCAACAAAGCTAAATCTAAAAGAGAGAGCCCTCTCTGACTGCAGGTTGGCTAGAACCTGCAGTCCAAAGCTGGTCTGTGGTTACCTCGGCCGTATCCTTTTCCGGAGCTTAAGGACAACCTGAGTGATAACACGCCCAACCTAATATAGGGTCCAAAACCAAAATTTTCCGGGGCGTTTCCCCAGATCCCATAGAGTGGGGTTACCTGCACTCCTCAAACCTCCTGTGACTCCCCCCAGCTATGCAATTGAAGCAACAAAGGGGGGCTCCGCCTCCCTTCTAAACCCCCGGTTAACTACGTGGGCTAGTCATGGAAAGAATATAACACAACCCAACATTCTCCCACTTGTTGTTTTCTTTCCACAAGGGGCCACATGAGAGCTTAGTCACTAGTCTAGCCCTGCAACGCCCATTGTTTCTCTACACCAACTTCTCAGTGCTCACAGACTTTGTCAATGCATCTGCAATATTCTTCAAAGTGTCCACCTTTACCAGCAACACCTTTTTGTCCTCAACCATATCCCTCACAAAGTGATATTGAACATCAATGTGCTTTGTCTTTGAATGATAAGTAGGGTTCTTTGAAAAAGAAAATTGCACTTTGGATGTCACAGTCTATCCTTATAGCTCATTGTACTAACCCCATACTTGAACACAATCTCTACAACCAAATTGCTTTCTTGCTTGCATGAGTGGCTGCCATGTATTCTGCCTCTGTAGTTGATAGTGCCACTATAGATTGTTTCTTATTCATCCAACTGACTACACCTCCAAATAGGTTAAACACATACCCACTTGTAGATCTTCTTTGATCCAAATCTCCAGCCCAGTCTGCATCAACAAACCATGAATATCCAACACTTTATCCAATCCTAGTCTTCCTTGGTAGCACAAACTATAATCACTAGTGCCACGCAAGTACCTGAAAACTCGCTTCACTGTTGTCCAGTGCTCCTTCCCTGGTTTTGACATAAACCTGCTCAATACTCCCACTGCATGTGCAATGTCTGGTCTAGTACAGACCATCGCATACATCAGGCTACTAACTACACTTGCATATGGAACACAGGACATGTCCTCTTCTTCTTCTTGTGTCTTGAGACACTGTTCAGTAAATAACTTTACACCTAAAAGAATAGGAACCTTCACTGGTTTACTATCCTGCATATTAAACCTTTGCAATATTGTCTCGACATACTTCCTCTAGTTTAACCAGAGCTTCCTCTTTGTCCGATCTCTTTTAAATTCCATGCCAAAATATTGTTTATAGCACCAAGATCTTTCATGTCGAATTTGGAGGACAAATGGGTCTTCAAATCCTGGATAATTTCTTTGTCATTTCCAACTAGCAACATATCATCCACATACAAGACTAGATAAATAACACGGTCACCAATTAATTTAAAATACACATAGCGATCTGCTTTGCTTCTGGTGAAGCCAAGTCCCCATTTAAATGTATCAAATTTCTGATACCACAGCCTTGGTGACTGTTTTAACCCATACAAAGACTTCTTTAACTTGCATACCAGTTCTTTCTTACCCTTCACCGCAAAGCCTTCAGGTTGCTTCATGTAGATCTCCTCTTCCAGATCCCCATGAAGAAATGTTATCTTCACATCCATCTGTTCTACCTTAAAATCAAAAGCAACAGAAACATATAAAAGTAATCTAATAGAAGTTACCTTAGCAACAGGAGAAAAAATATCACCAAAATCAATTCCCGACACCTGGGAATAACCTTTTGCTACCAACCGAGCTTTGTATTTCTCCACCTTTCCTTCTGCATTTGTCTTCTTCTTGAACACCTATTTGCTGCCAATGGGTTTCCTTCCAGCTGGTAACTCCACCAGATCCCAAGCCTCATTTTTGTGCAAAGATGCCATTTCATTAACCATGGCCTCTTTCTAGAGTTTTCCATCCTTTGAATCTAGTGCTTCCTTCACAGTTCTGGGATCATCATCAGTAATAGATAAAGCAAAATCTGAACAGAAAGCAGATGGACTATACCTTTCTAGCTGCCTTCTTTCTCGAATTAATCTTCTCACACCTGGAGTTTGTGGCTCTTCATCTTCTGATTCCTCCTCTGCTGTAGAGTCTGATTCTTCCTCCTTTAGCTCAAACTCTATCTTCTCAGGTTCCTTTGGTTGGACTTTATGTTTAATAACATCTTTTACCTCTCTGAACACCACATCTCGGCTATACACAACCTTCCTTGTTACTGGGTTCCAAAGCTTATAACCCTTTAAACCATCCTTATACCCAATAAAGATGCACTTTTCAAATTTTCTATCCAACTTGGTTTGTTTCTCCTTTGGAACATGTACATATGCATCACATCCAAATACCCTCAGATGTGAAAGAGAGGGTTTCTTACCAGTCCATACCTCTTATGGAGTCTTATCCTCCAACGCTGACGAAGGTGATCTGTTGACTAGGTAACATGCTGTCTCCACCACCTCTGCCCAGAATTCCTATCCTAACCCGGCACCACTGAGCATGCTTCTTGTCTTTTCCACCAACTTCTTGTTCATTCTTTCTACAACTCCATTTTGCTCAGGTGTGTATGGAGTAGTCTTCTGCCGTGCTATACCACACTTCTTACATAATTCTTCAAATTCCTTACTGCAAAACTCTCCACTGTTATCTGTCCTCGGCACCTTTATCTTCTTCTTTGTCTGGTTTTCAACCAGAGCCTTAAATTCTTTAAACCTATCAAAGACTTCAAATTTCTTCTTAAGGAAATATATCCATGTATTCCTTGAGAAGTCATATATAAAGGATACATAGTACACAGACTTACCCAGTGATGGAACCTTCACAGGTCCAAACACATCACTGTGCACAAGCTCTAATATCTATTTCGCCCTCTTACCACCAAAGGGGAAACTCATCGGATTCTGCTTCCCATATACACAATTTTCATAGAAATCAAAATCTAGAGAGCTATTACTCATACCTTCTACCATACCTTTACCATGAAGTATTTAAAGGCCCTTCTCTCCAATATGTCCAAGCCTTTGATGCCACAACATGGTCTTCTCTCCAAAGACCACTAGATTTTCTACTCCATTTTCAGGAACCACGGAACTGTTGCACCCATCAACAAAAGTGCTACCTTGCAGCTTGTACAGTGTTCCAATCCGAACTCCCCGCATCAATACCAGTGCTCCCCAAACCATCTTGCAGGTATCATTATCAAACACTATTTTTACACCTGCATCATCCAGCTTGCTTACAGAAATCAAATTTCTGGCCAATGCAGGAATATGAGAACACCCGAAAGTGTTATAACCCTCCCACCTTGCAACTTCAACTTTACTTTTCCGCGACCAATGATTCTAGCCTTCCTATCATCCCCTAAGAAGACATCACCACCATCGTATTTCTCATACTCGCAAAACCACTCTCTATGGGGAGTGAAGTGAAAGGATGCACCTGGGTCAATCAACCATGCCTCATGATCTACATGTGTACTTGAAGAAGCCAAGTACACATCCCCACCTTCATTTGAGATGGTTTTCGCCTCTGCAAAAGGAGCATCATCAGATCCCTTTCATTTGTCAAGAGCTTTAGATTTACAGTCCCTTTTGTAGTGCCCTTCCTTTCCACATTTCAAGCACACCACCTTTACAGGTTTTCCCGGAGATTCAGATCTCCCTCTAGATTTGGATCTCCCACTCGATGACTTATTTTTGTTTATGTTCTGGGACCTTCCTTGTACAGACAAGGCATCACCATTCTAGCTCTCCATATTTTTATGTTTCATCTCCTCCGTCAACAAGGATGAGACTATTTCATCACACTGCAAGGCAGTTGCATTGTTACCTATTGCAATAACCAGACTATCCCACGAGTCTGGTAGAGAACACAACAAACTGATGCACTTATCTTCATCTAAAATTTTAATATCAACAGATGATAATTGACTTACCACAGTATTAAATGCGTTCAGATGCTCTATCACCAAGTCTCCATCTTTCATCCTCGGGTTATATAGCTTTTTCCATAGGAACAATTTATTTACCAGAGACTTAGATTGGTATAAAGTCCCTAACTTGTCCCACAAAGCCTTCATCATAGCTTCCCCTGATACATTCTACAATACTAAATCTGAGACACACAATCGTATTGTGCTCTTTGCCTTCTGATCCAACTTCTTCCATTCTTCATCGGACACTCCTGTTGGTTTAGTTCCTGTATCTAATGCAATCCATTGATCTTTATCCACCAACAGATCCTCCATCTTGAACTTCCATAACTCAAAACTCTGACCATTAAATTTCTCGATCTCTATCTTTCCACTGCTCGCCATCTTCTTTCACGACTAGAATTGATCCCGCAGATCTCCCACTGAATAGGGTCTACCAAAGGCCCAAGCGAAACCCCTTAGCAACAAAGGCATCCCCTTGAAGCCAAAACAACTCTGATACCAAATGTAGGTTTTAACCCCATACAGAAATTACCTACATATGAATTCTAAAACACAAAAAATAAACAATGCGAGAGCATAACACATAAAACACATATACACAGAGATTTTCCCATGGATCCCAAAACCGGGACTACCAACTTGATTTTTCATTATGTTCCTTTCAATTTTACAATACATATTTATACATGCTGAAGCATCCAATACCATGGACCGAAAACCATCGTGTCCAAAACCATGGACTGAAAACCATCGTGTCCAAAACCATGTGCGAAAACATACACAAAACCATAGGTAGGTCTGCCCAACCTAATATAGGGTCCAAAACCAAAAAAATTTGGGGCGCTGCCCCGGACCCCATAGAGTGGGGTTACTTGCACCCCTCAAACCCTCTATGACTCCCCCCGTTACGCAATCGACGCAGCAAAGGGGGGGCTCCGCCCCCCTTCTAACCTCCCAGTTAACTACGTGGGCTAGTCGTGGAAAGAATATAACACAACCCAACAGGCTTTTGCCCACGTGCTAAATGTGTTTGTCCTGACCATCTTCTGAATTTTGTGGTACATTTTCCTGTTCAATGTGGCCAATTATGCTTTTACTTCTTTTTTTTGCATCAACCTCTGGGGCATCATTCCAAGCCTAACCCAAGGTGTGGGAAAGGGGAAGGGGATAGCTAGCACTATGTGGACCCAGGTGGGAGAAATGATGAATGGGATAATAATAGTGGAAATGGGGAAATATATGCGGATGGGGGGAGCAGGACCATGCAACCAAAATTAGGGTTTCTTGTGAAATACCATCCCTAAAGCCAAATGGTCAGTGAAAAGAGATCCCATGGGCATAAAACCCAAGGTTAGCATCCAAAAGGGGTCTAGGGGACAAAAGCACAGACCTAGCCCACTCTTTTTGTTGGATCCCCTCATTAATCCATGCCTATAAATGTCCATGATAAGCAAACTACAATACTCGATTACCAAATGACAAGGCATAACTTTAGGTTCAGAAGGCCCAAATTCAAGCATACGATCATGGCAGATGAGCAAGGGACCACATGGTTGGATCAGGTGGCGGAGAAATGGCACAATGAGCTAGTTGATGGCTACAAGGGGTTGTTGGCTGTCAGTTGAGGACTGTCTTGGAATTTTTTTTTCTCCTAGGGATATCACCCACAAAATGTTGGGTAACATTTGGCTCCAATTGGGACATGATCTCTCGAAGAAGTGGACGAAGCTACTCGAACAGGAGGTCATGAGAACTCCAACAATCTCTTGGTCACCGTAGACCTATTACCTGCACATATAATAGATGAAGAACATGGGGCATCATGCTTTTGTGGTATCTCATGATCGCACATGCTTAATGTTAGGCCATAAAATAAGTAGAAAAATAAAATATGCAAAGATGCATCTATCTACCATGAGAAATATCATATGATGTTAGCTCTAATGCAAAAATCATCATGCAATGCAACCTACTCTACCAAGCATATGATACAATGTCAAGTGGCCTCGGGATAATACTCCTTTAAGAGTTATCCATTTATGGGGAGGGGAACAGACTCTCCATCTAGAGTTTCTAAATGGTATGAGTTTATTCTTGCTACATCACTTATCTTGAATGGACCTATCCAAAGGTTATCCCACTTCTTGTGCATATCGGGTTTTTCTCTTCTTTTGTCCCATAAGAGTAGTAGATCACGGGTTTGAATGCTTTGTGTTGGCTATGTATAAAGGTGGCTTTCATTTTATCATGACTATGGTCAATTTGGTTAAAAGCTTTCCTTATATTTTCATCATTTTCAATTATTTGATCGATTCGGGATTGTATGGCATCTTGTTGATCGAGGAAAGCTTTCAGGCATTCAAGGATGGGTAATTGCATTTAGATAGGTAACTTGGCCTCAGAACCATAGACTAATTGGAATGGGCTAAAACTAGTAGAATCCTTTACCATTGTTCGGTCAGCCCGTAGGGCATACTTGATCTTACTATCCCAATCCTTTTTATTGTTGCCAATAGTTCTTTTGATAATTTTTATGAGGTTCTTATTGCTTGACTCAACCTACCCATTGCCTTGAGGGTAATAATTAGAAGAGTGTGATAAGATTATGTCGTAATTGTTACACAGGAATGTCAGAGCCATGGAGTCAAAAGTTTTGGCATTATCAGTGACATTCTTAGCGGGAACACCAAACTTGGTAACAATTTTATCTGCAAGGAAATCCATAATCAGCTGGGCAGTTTCCTTCTTGGTTGGTATCGCTTAAACCCACTTGGTGAAATAGTCAGTCGCAATGAGGATCCATCTATGCCCATTGCCAGAATTGCCTTTGAATTCACCGATAAAATCTAAACCCCACTGTTGGAATGGTGCATTGATAGCAATGATTTTCAATGGCATAACTAAAGGGTGTTGCTTCTGAGTGAATAGTTGGCAAGGTTGGCATCGTTTTAAGAAGTTGAGGGTGTTAGCAAAAATTGTGAGCTATTAATAACATGCCCTCAAAATCTTATGAGTAGTGGTTCGGGCCGCATAATGTCCACCGCAAAAACCAGCATGGAATTCGTTCATCACTTTTTTCAGACTCTTCCTTGCTAACGCATTGGAGGATCAACCCATCAGGACTCATCCATCCACGACCATCTCGAGTCAAGAAAAACTTAGATTCTTTCAGTCTCAAAGCTCTTCTCTTGTGATCAACTAGGAGGAAGGGTGGGGGTGGGGGGCAGATAAATTGTGTAAATAATAAACAATGTTTGTGTACTAATCATAGTTTTCGAGCTCAGTGGATGTAGCGCATCAATGCTCCTCCTCTCCTTCTTTAATGGCTTTGTTGTTACTTTTGATAGCATTTCAGCCAAGCCTTGTCCCTTGATGACCTTCTAAGGGCGGATATCAAGGTCATATTCTTGGATTTTGGACAACCATTCCCCCCTAGACCCGAGACAATTAGATTGTGATAGCATGTCCCTCATGGCGGGGTAAGGGACATATGCATATATATTGTTGTACCCTACATAAGTCCTAAAGTACTTAAGGGATTTGACAAGAGCATATGCTTGTTTTTCAGTGATATTGTATCTTGTCTCAGCATCCCTAAGAGGCTTACTCATGAAGGCCACAGGTCTCTCCCCTGCTTCATCATCCTTTTGCATGAGGATGTCAGCGATAGTGTCCTTGGATGCGAAGGAGTATATGATAAAATCCTTGGTGTAATCGAGGCTGATGAGGATGGGAGCAGAGGAAATTCTTTCCTTAATTTATTTGAAGGCCCTATTTGTTGTTTGGTTTCATAAGTAAGGAGTATCCTTCTTTAGGAGGTCATTCATAGGTTTGATGATTTCAACAAAATTTGGCACAAATATTCTTACAAAGTTTTTTTGCTGAAAAAGGATCTTAAAGCGCTCTGATCCTTAGAAGGGGGAATGCTTTTGATGACTTAAATTTTTTCAGGCTCAATGCTAGTCCCATCCTTAGAGACCACGTGCCCTAATAGCTTACCTTTGTCAACATTGAATATTGACTCCTTAGGATTCAGGGAGATGTTGTATTGCCTACATTTCTCAAATACCTTTCTCAAGTGCTTGTAATCATCATTTCTTTGTTTAGAGGTGTCAATCAAATAATCTTGATATATTCCCATGATCTTTCCATGAGGTCTCTAAAATCAAAATCCATAGGTCTCTGGAAGGTAGATCCAGCATTGAGGAGGCCAAACGACATCTTAAGATACACGTATGTTCCCCATGGTGTGGTGAAGGAAGTTTTCAAGTGATCTTCCTCCTTTATAATGAATTGGTTATATCTCGAAAAACTATCAAGGAATGACATCATTCAGGATCCCGTTATTCTTTATAGGAGATTCTCCATATTGGGCAAGGGGTAATTGTCCCTTAGACACACATGATTGAGATCCATAAAGTCAATAAACATCCTAATGTTGCCAACCTTTTTGCGGGTGATCACTGGATTAGAGATCCAATATGAATGTCATATAGGGGATATTATTCCTGCATCAGCCATTATTTGAAGCTCTTCCTTGACCAAAGGTGCAAGATTGGGGTTTATTCTTCTTAGTTTTTGCTTAACAGGCTTGGCACCCTCTTTGAAAGGAATGATGTGTTAGATTACCTCATGGCTATAGGCTTTCAAATCATCATAGGACCAAGAAAACACATCCTTGAATTCCCTTAATAATTTCTCGAGCTCACTCCTTTCTTCTTTTGATAAGTTTTTCCTGATTTTGACCATTTGAGGAGAGGTTTCAGATCCAAGGTTGAGGTCTAATGTGTTAGGTGATTCTTGATCATCACTTTTAGTGATAGTAACAACATTCCTATCAAAGTGTTGTTCGTTTACCAAATCTTTACTTTTGCTATCGAGATATTCATGGTCTTGAAGGAAATTGGCTATGTCTTGATCATCTTCAAAAACAGGCCAATGTTCCTCATAGACAGGGACGGAGGGTCGGTGAATTGTGTCAACTACACACTTCCCTCTCTTGGCGTTATCACTGCAAATGATTGAGGATGTGGATGCAATTATGGCTAGGGAATTGGTCATGTCATTGAGACATCGATTGATCCAGAAGAATTTCGTTGATTCAGTCACACAGGGGTGCAAGTGTTGTCATCAGTGTTCAGTGTCGTCGTCAATTCAGTTCAGCTTCAATAGTCGACAATGTTGGTTATGGATCAGGTTGTTTAGGTAATGTTTATGGTTTTCATGGCATTCAGTTGATGGGTTTGTACCTAGCTGTCGACTTGTGTTCATTGACAGTTCTGCCAAGATTGGTCAACGACATGTGTTTTGTCATACGACTTAGCAGGTTTTAGGTTCGACATGGGTGCCGTTCGTGGCATAGGTTCGTCGTCACAAAGGTAGTTGGTGTCGACGATGTGTGTGGCTTTGTGTCACATTTTCGACAAGTTTGTCATTAGGAGACAAATGTCGCTAATGTCACTTAGTGACAAATGATTGTAAATGGGTGTTCAATTGTTAAAACCCTAACCTACATCTCAAACCTAACCTACCACATTAAAACTATGTATCAAACCTATTGCAATACAAAAACCATGTGTTAAAACAAATCTAAACCTAATACTAAGACCTAAACCTATGATTTACCAAACCATGAATTTAAAACCTATTTTCCTATGCTAGAAACCTAAAGTCCTAACTCTCAGCCTTGTTTAAACTATGCAAAACATTACAAAACATAACCCTCAGGCCCTAACCACCAGATTAACCATTGGGGTAGCCTAACCGTGTCGAAATTCATGTGATCACAATATGTGTAAACCATCGGGTTAACAGACAGTTGACCGCCGAATTTTCACCGTAGCGGAGGTCATGTGAATGAGGTATCATAACCGTCGAAGCTAAGCCATCAGGTTAGCAGTAAGTTGACTGTGTCGGAGAAAGGCGAACATGTGACCAGGTGAATGTGTTAACTGTCGGGATATCAAACCATCAAAGTAACCGCAACTCTTAAACTGTAGCGGGTCATGACATGTGAACGATACATTGTAATTGTTGGAGTATTAAACCATCAGGAGGTTAGACACAGCGGAACCGCTGACACCCAAACCGCAAAGTCGGTCACCACTCACATGAGCTGTCCAACCTCCACTGGGTTAATAAGCCACCTACGGTTATGAGTTTGATATAATGTTTTAATTTGGGTTTTTTGTTGAAGTTGTTAAAACAACTAATTTGATGACCTTAAGAACATGCCTAGGTGTCGTGCAACAACAAGACCGATTTCTAAACCATCCAGAAACAAAACAAATTCATCTGCAAATCAGCCCAAGGTGGTTTTATGTACCTACAAGCCTTTAAAAGACAGATTTTCCTTCATGGATAAAGGAGAGAGTGGTTTTGATATTTTGTTTATAGATTCTGGAGGTTGTTATCACTGAAAAGATTTCAAAGGAAAAGGGTAAGGTAAAGGTTAATTGATCCTAGACATACTCATGCTGATCTTGGTCGTGTTCATGCAATATACATTTGATACAATTCTTAGTTTGAGCAAACAAGCCCATGGTGATCAGAGATTAGAAATCTTCATCAAATTCAAGCGAGGAAGCTCCTCAATTAAGCAAGGCATTTTCTTCCAGGTTGATTTATCTAAAGTGATTTCAAAGGAGAAAATGTCCAAAGAAAGGGAGATATCATAGGAGCTGAAACAGGACTTAGCCCTAGGGCTAAGGAAACATCATCACAGCTGTATAAAAATGACAGAGGTAAGGCAGTCATCTCTCAACAAGAGGAATGTAGTTTTGAAGAGTTGAAGAGAAAGTTGAATTTGGTAAATTTTGAAATTGCCAAACTAAGAAAAACCTCAAGGAAACATGCAATCAAGGAAGCTCATTTCAAAAAATTGGAGGCTCTGTGGTCAATTGTCATGCTCAATACTTCACCTGCAATAAAGGAAGCAAGATACATCGGGAAAGGTTTCCTTAACTAAGGAAAATTACGCAGCAAGTAAGGTTAAGTCCTCAAATTTTGATGATTTACCTTTTTGAATTTTTCCTTGAAGAATGATGCCTCTGCATTCAGTTTTGAACAACTTTAGGACAGATGAAAGGGACATTCCAAGATAAAGAAGCTCAAGACAGTTGAATTTTGGCGTTAAGCTGTGTTTTCGTGATTACACAGCAGTTTCGTAGCGCGCTGCGAAACCCCTGTAGCAGCCTGTTTTAGCAGAAAAATTGTTTTTACTAGTTAACTTCCAAAAGCTTTCCTGAGCAGCCGAGAACTTAATTTTTCAAACTAAAAGAGGCTTTTCTTCCTAACATGCTGCACTACAAAAACCTCTTTCAGTTTCTTCAAATTCGTTCTGAGGTGGGAGGAATTTATGGTTAAACTTGCGCTACGAAACCGCTGAAAGTCAAGCTTTGTCTACTGGTTTTAACAGTCTTTTTCAAGATTAGTTTTTGGTTACAGGAAGACGTATTTTGGAATTATGAGG
Organism: Pinus tabuliformis; assembly: GCA_031772625.1. Taxonomy (NCBI): domain Eukaryota; kingdom Viridiplantae; phylum Streptophyta; class Pinopsida; order Pinales; family Pinaceae; genus Pinus; species Pinus tabuliformis. Next base: position 1,183,206,360 of record CM062820.1, on the reverse strand, counting down.
GAGGTTTCTATTCATAAAATGTCCAGCTACAATAACCTATCTCACTTTATTCATAAGTGTTTTCAGTTGGAATATACTAAGCTTTCATTGAGACCCTACTTTCAGAAAACGGATTTTTCCTGTTTGCCACGTGTTTTTCAAGGACAGTTTCTGGACAGCTGGAGGAATGTTTTAAAAAACCAGGAGAGGTTTTTGTTCTGGACAACATGGGATACAAAAACCTCCTTCAGTTTCGTAAAATGTGTCATAGATGAAGAGATAAAGGCTCTATCCCACGTGCCAATTTTCAGGGATCTAAACCTAAAAACAAGGAAACATGTTCCCTAATTTCTAGGGTTTGTCTTCAGCAGTCAGATGACCACGTGGGAGGCTTCATCAAATTCGACTTCTTGAGGTTGAAAGTTGTCAAATAATGCTTTAAATGCTCAGGTAAGGTTGTTGAATCATGATAAGGAGTTACACTCCTAGTTGCATTAGGTCTCTAGGACTGCTAGTTAGGTGTCATTTGCATTTAATAATTAGTTTTATGTATCAATAGGTGTCATAGTAGGATGAATTCGAATTCCCCTCATTCTGGAGGAGGAATTTCAGTTATGTAAAGAGCTCTATATATAGAAGAAGATCTATTGTACAAAGGGTTGGAAATTTTATGAAAAAAGCTTGCACTTGGCCTATGTAAGACTCAGCTTCAGTAATACATGCTTGACTTTACTTTTCAGGATTCATGAGGGATTTTTCATGTTCAGAATATGTGATGTTGTCCTTTTCTTATTTCTTACAGTGGTATGGATGTATAATCACTCAGAATTCACTGAATGTGCTCTGACTTCCTGTATACATTTATAAACTGTGTTGTCCCATATGAGTTTATGTTCTGAATGTTTAAATGCTGAATGCCCTGACTTCCATGTAAGGTTGAGTTCATTGTTATATTGAGGTGTTGTTGACTCCATAAGCCCAATGGATGTTTACTGATCATGTTCAACCATTCATATTTTTCACAGTTGCTCTATAAGAGTTAGCCATCTTATATTTAATCAAAATCATTAATCCATCAAGAGAGAGCCCTCTCAGGTTGAGGAGGCTAAGCCTCAGCCTAAAGTCGGTTTGAAATAGTTACTTGAAGTCTTCCTGGTCTGCAGCCTTCCAGGGCCTGATTTTGAGATAACAGAGGTCATAGGCAGTTTTGTTTTCAGTGTTACGGGAGCATCCGGAGTCGGAATTGGAATCCGTAAGAGTATTTGGAAAGCTGGTTCGGAGGGCTATCTAATGACAGTGATTAGAAGTGCCTGCGTGCACATTCAAGCTGATCAAATCTCTGTGTAATCAACACCTTCTTCTCATTCCTAATAAAAACAATTGCCCATCTTGAAAGTGGACCCGGAGATGTAGTCCATCAGGGACGAACTCCGTCATCAATTTTTATGTCTGGTATCACTGTGTTTTTACTATTTTCACTTCTGTTATGCATTGATTTTATGTTTAATCAACTGTCGTAAAGTGTTCTTCTCAAGCAATTTTTCTTGATTTCCGCACTTTTCAGTTAAAATTCAATTCAATAATGGCTAATCAATTCTACATTAGTTTTTAGTTTATGATCATTTCAGATCATATAATTTGGTATCAGAGCAGGTTGTGTTTGTAGAATTTTCCATTGAATGTTAACCAGGTCAAAGTCGCAAGGAGGAGAAGAAATCCTTGAGCAGATCGATCCAGAGATTGGAAAGCGACGAGTCGTTCAGAAATCGACCATGTCAGGACCTGATGCAGGTGAAAACACTGAAACTAAGACGAGTGAAGAACATTTTGAGGAGCCGTTCTTAACCATGCAGCAAATTTTGGGAGAATTATATGAAGACAAGAAGGCGATAGATGCAGCTTCTTCTTCAAAGCCATCGTAGAAGGACAAAGGTAAAGGGAAGACTGATAAACCACCTTCACATGCATCACCTCCATCATCCTCTTCTTCTTATTCTTCTAGTGGAGAATTTGAAACGGAAAAGAAACCTAAGAAAACATCTCTTTTGAAACTTGATATGAAATTTGAGTTACTTGTTTATGATGGCGAAATGAATCCTGAAAAGCTAGATAACTGGATTAAGCAGTTAGAAGTGTATTGTCACATTCAGAACATTTCTAGCGATAAAACTAAAATTTAGTTAGCTACACTTAGAATGGGGGGAACAACTTTAATCTGGTGGGAAAGTAAAACTTAGCTAGATGTAGAGCATAAAGGAAAAGTCATCTCGTCATGGTCTAAGTTTTTAAAAGCTCTTAGGAAATAGTTCTATCCTTTAGGGTACATGCAGCAATATGTTATTGATTGGCAACATCTGAGGCAAGTTAAAGGGTAGAGTGTTCAAGATTTTACTCAGGAGTTCAGAAAGAAAGCATTGGCGCTTGTTATTTCATTGGATACACGTGAAAGTTTTTTAAAATACATCGGCAGTTTACATTCATATTTGCAGCATACTTTATTGATGTTTAATCCTGATGATTTTGATGAGGTGTGTGTTCAGGCCATGCATATTGAATCAGGTGGCAGACCCTTCAAGTTTTCATCGCAGTCATCCAAAGAGTTGGAAACCAAAGATTCCAGTGACAGTAAGGAGAAGAACAATTCGAAGAGAAAGAAATTAGTGATCGTTCATAAGGAAAGACCTACTTGTTCTCATTGCCAGAGAATCAGTCATGATGAATCGAAGTGCTAGAAACTTCATCCACAACTTAAGCCCAAAAAGTTCCTTAAGGAGAAGGATGAAAAGAAGGCCATTGCAACAATCCAGCAGGATCTAGGTTCAAATTCAGGTGATGAAAGGAGGATAACCGCCATGGTTACGATAGGTAAAACTTCTGATACTGATTCAAGTTCGAAAACTATTGCATCTTCTTCGAACACAAATCCTTCACATGAGGATAAAAGAGTTGAATTGTTTAACATAAGGATAATCTCTAAGCATACAAAGATAGAGACAATGTTTGACAGTGGATCACAGGCGAATTTAATCCCTGAATATTTAGTTAAAAGTTTGGGTTTGGAAACACATAATCATCCAAGACCTTACCCATTAGGATGGCTAAATAAATCAACTCAGATAATAGTCACCAAATAGTGTCGATTAAGATTTGCCATAACAACTAATTACATTGATGAAGTGGAATTAGATGTGGTTCCAGTAGACATATGTGGAGTTGTCTTAGGAAGTCCTTATCTTTATGACCGTGATGCAGTATTTTACAGGAGAGAACATAAATATCACCTTAAGAAAGATGGGGTTGAATATTGTCAAGGCATATCAAAACAAAAATCACTTGAATTTAGTTAATGTTAATCAGATGAAGCGATTAATAAGTTCAAACAAGAGATTTGTAATCATGTGTATGAAAGGACAACATAACAATCAACATGATTCTTGTTTAAGTTATGCAACTCAGCTTAAAGATGGTTTGTTTAAAGAGATAGAAACAATTCTAGTTCTATGTAAAACAAAACATCTTATTCCCAAGCAGAGATTACAACATGAATTACAATTTGTGCCAAAAGCTCCTCTTCCTAATGTCAGAATGAATCAATGCAGTTTAAGTTTGGAACTTAACAGTTGCAGGGATACATGTTAGTATTGGGGAAAGTCAGTGCTCGATTTCTCTTGTATTGTGTCGCCATGTCATGTCTTGAACAGTTTGGAAACCTCTTTTCAAGTGGAGAGGAAACCTATTTGTTTTCATATCAAAGCCTTTTCTAAAGCAGTGTTAAAGTGTCTAATGGGAACTTATGCATCATAGGAAAGTGCTAATCAATGGAAACATCATATAAATGAAGGAAAATTGATTCAAACAAATCAACAGCTAAATCAATACTTTCAAAAACAAACTAAGTTGCAGCAAATTTCACCTTACAGTTGGATAGGTTCAGTGCAACAAGTTCACTTAGTAAACAGGAAGCAGGAAAGTATGTCAATTCAAGTAGCTGGTTTGATGTCAAGTATATTTTTTATTGTCTCTGTTATTATGCAAAATAGATTGTTTAAACATGTTGATGGTATTAAACAACATCCAATAGAGACTCTTTTCAAAGATTGTTAATCACTAACTCATGATTCTTCGTGGAAAGAATTCAATTGCCATGTTGATAATAGGTTGTTTGCCCATCGTTGCAAGTTGTTCATATTGTGGATGGATGAAACAGATCACCGACTTGAAAAGTGCCATGGGAAGAATCATCAGGTTCATCACTTGCAGGTGATTGATCGAATGTTTTGGTACATCATCAGGTCAAGGTGGAAAGAGAGGGAGTTCTACCCTCATTGACTAATTGTTTAGTCAAAACTTTTGTGGTCCAAAAGCTTTCAAGTGGAGAGGAATGATCCAGGAGGATTCTGTTGATTCAGTCACACAGGTGTTCAAGTGTCATCATCAGTGTTTAGTGTCATCGTCAATTCAGTTCAGCTTCAACATTCGACAGTTTTGGTTATGGATCAGGTTGTTTAGGTAATGTTTATGGTTTTCATGGCATTCAATTGATGGGTTTTTACCTAGCTATCGACTTGTGTTCATCGACAGGTCCGCCAGGATTGGTTGACGACATGTGTTTTGTCATACAACTTCGCAAGTTTTGGGTTCGACATGGGTGTCGTCCGTGGCATAGGTTCGTCATCAGGGTTGTCGTCACAAAGGTAGCTGGTGTCGACGATGTGTGTAGTTTTGTGTCACATTGTCAACAAGTTTATCATTAGGCGACAAATGTCGCTAATGTAACTTAGTGACGAATGTTTGTAAATGGGTGATGAATGGTTAAAACCCTAACCTACCACATTAAAACTATGTATCAAACCTATTGCAATACAAAAACCATGTGTTAAAACAAGTCTAAACCTAATACTAAGACCTAAACTTATGATTTACCAAACCATGACTTTAAAACCTATTTTCCTATGCTAGAAACCTAAAGTCCTAACTCTTGGCCTTGTTTAAACTATGCAAAACATTACAAAACATAACCCTCAGGCCCTAACTGCCAGATTATTCGTCGGGGTAGCCTAACCATGTCGAAATTCATGTGATCACAGTATGTGTAAATCATCAGGTTAACAGACAGTTGACCGCCGAGTTTTCACCGTAGCGGAGGTCATGTGAACGAGGTATCGTAACCGTCGGAGCTAAGCCATCAGGTTAGAAGTAAGTTGATCGTGTTGGAGAAAGGCGGACATGTGACCAGATGAATGTGTTAACCATCGGGATATCAACCATCAGAGTAACTGCAACTCTTAAACCGTAGCGGGTCATGACATGTGAACGTTACATTGTAACTATCAGAGTATTAAACCATCAGGAGGTTAGCCACAGTGGAACCGCCGACACCCAAACCGTGGGGTCGATCTTCGCTCACATGAGCTGTCCAACCTCTGCCTGGTTAATAAGCCACCTGCAGTTATGAGTTTTAATACAATGTTTTAATTTGGGTTTTTTGTTGAAGTTGTTAAAACAACTAATTCGATGACCTTAAGAACTTGCCTAGGTGTCATGCAACAACAAGCCCGATTTCTAAACCATCCAAAAACAAACCAAATTCATCAGCAAATTAGCCCAAGGAGGTTTTATGTACTTGCAGGCCTTTAAAAGACAGATTTTCCTTCATGGATAAAGGGGAGAGTGGTTTTGATATTTTGTTTGCAGATTCTGGAGGTCATAGGCAGTTTTGTTTTCAGTGTTATGGGAGCATCCGGAGTCGGAATTGGAATCCGTAAGAGGCATTGGAAAGATGGTTCAGAGGGCTATCTGATGACAGTGATTAGAAGTGCCTGCGTGCACATTCATACTGATCAAATCTCTGTGTAATCAACACCTTCTTCTCATTCCTAATAAAAACGGTCGCCCATCTTGAAAGCGGACTTGGAGACGTAGTCCATTAGGGACGAACTCCGCCATCAATTTTTCTATCTGGTATCGCTGTGTTTTTACTATTTGCACTTCTGTTATGCATCGATTTTATGTTTAATCAGTTGTCGTAAAGTGTTCTTCTCAAGCAAGTTTTCTTAATTTCCCGCACTTTTCAGTTAACATTCAATTCAATAATGGCTAATCAATTCTACACCATCGATCAAGGGCCATGAAGTGTAGCTCTTTAAATCCTTTCATCGTGCTAATGATTCTTTCCCTATAAGGTTTCAACTTTTCATCTCTTGTTTCAAAATTCCCCCTTATTTGTGAGATAACAAGGTCAGAGTCTCCAATTATGTTTAATTGTTGAATCTCTTTTGATCGGGCCGCCTCAAGTCCTAATAGGAGGGCCTCATATTCAACGTTGTTATTGGTGCAAGTGAATTGGAGTCTCAAAGAAGATAACAAGTACTCCTCAAAAGGGGATATGATGACAATGCCAACCCCCGATCTAGCCCTAGAGTGTGCTCCATCCAAATGCATTACCCATAGCCCAGGGAGAGGGGAGGTCTTGATATGCTCATTTTTGAAAATCCTCCATTCGGCAAGTTTATTATCCTCTTCTTCTAGGTCATTGTCAGATTCTTGAGAGGTATCAATCATTAGGGCAGAGAATTCTTGTCTAGGGATGGATACATAGGAGTTTTCTTTCCAAGGGAGGTATATAGTGGAACTATCCTCACTGACGGACAAGTTCAGATATTCAATGAGTTGTTTTGATACAATCATGCCCCATGTTGGATTTGTTTCGATAATGATAATGTTTATAGAGAATTATTTCTTGGGATAATTATGGAAAAATGTCCTTCTACCTTTTACCAACGCACATACCCTAAACTCTTCATAGTTTAGAATCACCCTGCCCAAGCACTTCTTTAATAAGGTGATCCCAAGCTTTTTCATAATACTCAAGGGCATGATATGGGTAGGGCTCCCAGTGTTTAGGATGCAATTTCTCAAAGTGTGCCCTTTTATTCCCATAGTTACATAGAAAGGGCCAGTCATGCTTAGAATCAATCTTAGGGGAATTCTTGTAGTGGGGTCAGGAGGTTCCTTTGCCTTATTGTTGATTTCTTGCTACAAAATTCCTTCGTGAGGGGGTATACCTTCACTTGAGAGGGGAGGCTCATCTTTGATTTGTAGCATATTGATGAAATTGTGCCTCATGGCTTCGTCAAGGTCAAACATCATGTTTTGATCTTGGAAGAGACTAGAAGGGTTTTTATTTCAGACATCAAAGACTAACTTTCCTTTGAAGGTGTTGAGGTAAGCGACTAAGGCTACTTCCTTTGGGGGAGACATTTCTTAAGGGATAGAATGGATATTCATATTGAATCTTTGGTTGAGCTAAGCAATGGTATCATCCTCTCTTCTTTCACTAGACAAGAGGCCTTTGTATGTTTGTACCATGTCCTTTTTGGGAAACCCCATTTTTCTAAAGATTTGGACAAATCCCTCCCATGTAGAGATGGAAGATGAAGAAAGTTTAAAATACCAATCCCAGACATTTCTTATATAGGTCATAACAAAGGAAATCATGTCTATACCCATTATATAATTTATCACATCTATGACATTCAAATTTCATAAGATGTTCTTGGGGGTCTTCTTACCCTGTGAACACAAACCTTTTTGGGTCTTCGGGTACTACACAAAAGAGAGCCTCGGTCATAGAGGAAAGGTTTAGAGATCTAAATATATTGTGTTTTTGCCTCAAATGATTAACCTTTTTGTTAAAAAATGGAATATGGGGTTCATCACCTATTCTTTGATGGTAAGTCATAATCTCAGGATTTTCCATCTAGGAAAGAGAAGGTGGAGTCTCCAGAGGAATGCTTTATAGATGTCGTCAATGAATCAAAACCTCAATGATTCACTAGGGAGGTAGACCTTCTTCATCCCTAGCAACAATGCCAAAATGTTACCGCTCAAACTAATAGGGGTCATAAAAGGGATTCCTTAAGGGCAATTGCTTGATCAAAGGGAAACAAAGGAGGCTTAGCCCACTGTCACCTCAGATAAGACTCCCTGCCCTTTACGAACTTTCACTGATGGGAGGAGACCCTGTATATATTATAAGGTCACATGAAAAGGATAAATTGGCCAATGGATATGAAGTGACCCTTATAATCCTTTTCCTAGAAAGGGTTTCAAGAATAGAGCTTTCTTGCTTATCAAACAAGGTACAAAGATTTCTAGGAGAAGGGGGTGAGGACTTGAGGGTTAGGTTTAAATGAATATTCCTTATGAAGGAGTTTCCCAATCCTAAAATCCTTACTGAACTTGACTTCCTGAATGATTCTTGAAGATTTGACATTTCAAAGGTGCGAAACCACACAGAACCAAGTGGATCCAGCCTAGGTTAAGGGGGAAGAAATTTAGCAACCAATTATGTTCTTAATCCAGACAAGGAGGGGGAAGGATCAAAGCAATAAATTTTTTACTTAAAGGTGTCAAATTGATCCTATGAGGCCCTAGCCTTAGGGATGTCAGGGTAAAGTTTGATCTCAGAGCTAGGGCTTGGGTTATCTTACAACTCCACCATCAGAACGGCTTCAAAATTAAATGAGGCCTTGAGGACACACCAACACAGGAGAGACTAAGAGTTCAAACTTTTTGGAGGGACACTTTGTCAAGAAAGTGATGCCCTAGGTGACCCAACTTGGCTAGACCTAGAAGAAGGTGAAAAAGATATGATTTTTGAGTGACCACCTCTTGGTATATCAGTGCCTTAGTCTCGGGGAATGGAATCTAGGATAAATATGAATGAGGACCTTGTTTCTTGATCAAGGAGGCCTTAAGAATACTTCGCTTGATCTCTAGGGGAAGGGGAAACAACTTTACAACTTTATACTTCGACTTGCAAATGGTTATGGCTTATCAAGATGAATTAGTTGATAGAATTATCCCTAGGAAATTCCATTCAAAATTACATGGCCCATACATTGAGAGATGCTATATAGAGACAAAATTCCACAATTTAAGCAATAAATGCATGCAACAATTAGCCCTAAAAATAGCAAAATTCCCAATCCAATGTATATGACAAAGTAAAATAAGAATAACATTAAAAGCGTGTACTTACATGTAATAGAACATATCCAACCATCCATAATTTGACAATAGAGAACCTCCAAGATAAGATAAACCAAATCCAAACATCAAAATTCATCCATAAAGCCACAATTCATCCTATAAGAAAAAGTGCGAAATTTTAAAGAGAGAAAAGAGATCCAAACCAAAGTGATGATGATCAAATGAATTCATCTCACTTGTATTTATACACTAATGAGGAGTTCGAATTAGTCTCCTAGGCCTACATAAGTGCCAAAAATAAAATAATGTGCTTATAACCTAAATTTTGGTGACAAGCCCACTAAACTAGCTCACAAATGAAATAATTAGCCTCTTAAGAGGTCAAATGATAAATAATACATGTTGTAGAGCCCTACAAGAGGCCTCATGAGGTCCATAGGTGCCATAATGAAGAATAGGACCCTCAAATGTGATGGACAAGGGGTTGGCCCCTTGTTCTCCAAAAAATAAATTTGTGGTGCTTCGAGTGGGTGTGGGGGCACAATAATAACATCATGGTTCTCCAAATGAGTTGAAAATGATGGTAGATCATCTGTAAGGTCTCTGCTGATGGTGTAGGTGATGTCACATCATTCTACAAGTCTTGGGTCAGCTTCCAAGTGCATGGTATATTTGTGCGGCCGACTGGGCAGAGGTGAATCAGGTGCATCTTGCTCGTCCAATAGTTGAATCTTGAGCAATATCTGAACATCCTCGGGGACCCATGGAGTGTTGTCTATTGTTGTGGAGGCCCATGGCTCTCAATACACACCCTACATGTGCCAATGTAGCCCTCTAAAGGGTTATGACCTCATATAGGGAGACCAAACCCTAGACAGAGACCATCAGCAATCCTGCATAAGATCCAATGCGTCCCCTAGCCCTCCAATACTACAAGTCATTAGAGAAATGGAGTAAATGAGCTTGCCAACAATGGACCATAGGTGGGGACTTCATTATGGCCTGCCCTTCCATAATGAGCTTTGGGATGTGCCAATGTCTCTCAAAATCCAAATGGGGTTAACCAAGTGTCCTATTAGGTGGTTTCTACTTCTAAAGGGGATAATATGTTTAAGTTACATCCTTTAAAAGGTGGTGGTATGTGATAGAGAGGTGAATGAAGTAGGGGATGAGAAGGGGCAACCTTGTGCCACATGTTGGGGTATAAGGGAAATTGATAAAAGGGAACCCCACACATGGGTATATAATGTATAGGAGGGAGCAATCGTGGTACATGAGGTGCTCCAACCTTGATTTTTTCACCCTTCTTTATATGCATTTTGGCTTTTTATGATTTTTCTTTGATTAACGGCTTGGGGCCCAAGGGGTAAGAGCATGATGTGTAAGATATAGCAGTGGATACCCCCTTTAAGGTAGGGTGATTCATTAACCACTAGGGGTTTGGACAATCATGGGTTCCTATATGATAAAGGGGGCTCATAGAACCTATAGGAACCACGGTGATGGCCATGATGATGGGGTAGAGCTCATGTATTGGTTTTTGCCCACATGCTAAATGTGTTTGTCGTGACCATATTTTTCATTTTGTCGTACATTTCCCTGTTGAATGTGGTCAATTATGCTTTTACTTTTCTTTCTAGCTAGGGGAGAGCTAGCCCTAAGTGGACTCAATGGAGGAATGTGGATCCAGGTGGGAGAAATAATGAATGGGGTAATAATGAGTAGAAATGGGGCAATATATGCGGATGGGGGGAGTGGGACCATGCAACCAAAATTAGGGTTTCCCGTGAAATACCATCCCTAAAGCCAAATGGTCAGTAAAAGAGATTACACAGGGCTAGGACCCAAGGTTAACATCCAAAAGGGGTTTAGGGGACAAAAGCACAAACCTAGCCCACTCTTTCCATCAAATCCCCCCATTAATCCATGCCCAGAAGTGTCCATGATAAGTAAACTAAAATACTCAATTAACAAATGACAAGGCGTACCTTTAGGTTTGGGAGGCCCACCTTCAAACATACAATCATGGCAAATGGACGAGGGACCACATGGCTAGCTTAGGTGGTGGAGAAATGGAACAATGAGCTAGTTGGTTGCTGCAAGGGGTTGCTAGCTGCTAGCCGAGGACCATATTGGAGAAATGATTTCTCTTAGGGATATCACCCACAAAATGGTGGGTAACAGGTCCTATATATACTGTATTTAACATTCAAGAATACAATTTAAACAATGGAAAATAACATTTTATTTTGCACTCTAAAAAATTTTGCACATGAAGAAATTTGATCCCTCTTGGCTCATGTTAGATCCGTACTTAAGATGGATATCTATATATATATATATATATATATATATATATATATAGGACCAATTCGATTGCAAATGTATCAAGGTTATTTTACTACACAGGGGAATAAAGTGATCCTCTAAAAGATAAGTAATAATACTAATCCAATGGAGACACACACATATGAGAAGGACTCATCTAACATCAAGCTAAATAGTTCACATAGTTGCGACGACCGTTATAATCATTACAACACATTTCCAATGAGTTAACAACCAAAGTCATCAAAATAGTTCAATTACTTAAGTAGATATGAAAGTGAACATGAATCATAAATATTCAAAGAGTGGTCTTAAAACATCCACAATTCATGTATGAAAATGTGCTGGCCAAAGTGCTTCAAGTATTAAGCAAAGTTCCATGACAGATAAGTACAATGAACATCAATAGCTCAATAATGGAGCGTTAGAGCCACTACTTGCTCCTCAAAAGTACTAACTCTATCTCTCTAATTCCTTGCGGGAGAAGCCAATATTAAAATTCCTTTGCATGAGTGATGAGGATCCTTTTATAACTTGAGGCATGGCCTTTCACAACCTCATGACTCTTGAATTTCCAACTCCTAATGACCTTTGGACTTCTACAACAATTGGACTTCCAAATTATTTTTTTCGAATTACGTATAACTCTTGGGATTACATGTCTTTCGGACTTCTATGGATCTTTTGTCCATACACGACTCTTGGACTTCCAATTATTTGTCTTTACAATGGTTACATCATTACATCATAACTTCCACATCATCATGTGATGAGACATGACAAGTCACTATCTTTGATGACTGGGACTCACAGTGACTGATGACATGGACTTTCTTAAGTAGGTGACATAACTACCACTTGTGTCTTTGTTCTGATGTAGCTTTTGATTGTTGATGTCTTCACCCTCCAAAGGGTCTTTGACCTTATGGAGTCTTCAAGGTGCTTCGACCATTAATATTTCAATGTGTTTTTTATTCTTCGATGCTTCCTTTATCTACCTTCTTTGCCTGATCTTCTTCATGAATTCTTGCCATGTTTTTCCTGAAATACTTGCAATTATAATCACTCATGACAAGTAGCCATCATCTTGAAATTATCCTGGTCTAACATGTTCCATGTAGATTTTCTATTCATGCTTGAATAGTGCACTTGAGAGGAATGAGGATAGCTTATGGGCGCACTTTGAAAGGCTGAAGGGCTGAAGAGAAGAAGCTTCAGGGCTTAGGGATGAGCTCATGCACTCAAGAGAGAGAGAGACACTCAAGGGAGGGCGCAAGGTACATGTCAAAAGGAGTAGGGATGAGGCTTTAGGATTCCAAAGTGCGTTGTGCATTCAAGGGAGACAAGGAGGGCACATGGTGCAAAGATGAGGGTTGAATGGAAATGCTTTACAGCTTTAGGGTGCGCTCATGTGCTCAAGAAGGAAAAGGAGTGCACATGGTGCATTTTCGAAGGATGAAGGATGAAGCTTCAGGGCTTTAGAGTGTGCTCATGCACTCAAAAGTCCAAGGAGGGTGCAGGGCACATTGCAGAAGGATGAAGGGGTTAAGCTTGAAGCTTTTAACCCCGTACAGAAATTACTTGCATACAAATTCTTAAAAAAAGAAAATAAAGAATGGCGAGAGCATAAAACATAAAATAGATATACACAAAGATTTTCCCCTGGATTCAAAAACTCGGACTACCAGATTGATTTTTCATTATGTTCCTTTCAACGTTAGAATACATATATATACATGCCGAAGCATCCATAAACCCCAATCCATTAAACCTGGATTAGAACATAACCGTAGTTCCCTTGACCGGATCTACAAAATACCATGGACCGAAAACCATCGTGCCCAAAACCATGTGCGAAATCCATGCACAAAATCGTAGGTAGGTCCACCCACCTAATATAGGGTCCAAAAAAAAATTCATGGGGCATTGCCCCAAACGCCATGCATACCTGTCGACAGGGGGGTAGCGACCCTCCCCTGTGACCCCTCGACAACGCCTGACGCAATGTACGGGGGGGCTTCGGCCCCCCCTGTAACCCCGCTGCGTTTGGGGTAGTTGTGGACAGAATATAACACAACCCAACATTCTCCCACTTGTTGTTTTCTTTCCACAGGGGGCCACATGAGAGCTTAGTCATTGGTCCAGCCCTGCAACGCCCATTGTTTCTCTACACCAAGAGAACTTCTCAGTGCTCACATACTTTGTCAATGCATCTGCAATATTCTTCAAAGTGTCCACCTTTACCAGCAACACCTTTTTGTCCTCAACCATATCCCTCACAAAGTGATATTGAACATCAATGTGCTTTGTCTTTGAATGATAAGAAGGGTTCTTTGCTAAGAAAATTGCACTTTGGCTGTCATAGTCTATCCTTATAGCTCATTGTACTAACCCCATACTTGAACACAATCTCTGAAACCAAACTGCTTCCTTGCTTGCATGAGTGGTTGCCATGTATTCTGCCTCTGTAGTTGAAAGTGCCACTACAAACTATCTCTTACTCATCCAACTAATTGCACCTCCAAATAGGTTAAACACATACCCACTTGTAGATCTTCTCTAATCCAGATCCCCAACCCAGTCTGCATCAACAAAGCCATGGATGTCCAAAACTCTGTCCAATCCTGGTCTTCCTTGGTAGCATAAAACATAATCATTAGTGCCACGCAAATACCTGAAAACCTGCTTCACTGCTGTCCAATGCTCCTTCCCTAGTTTTGACATAAGCCTGCTCAATACTCCCACTACATGTGCAATGTCTAGTTTAGTACAGACCATTGCATACATCAGGCTACTGATTGCACTTGCATATGGAACACGGGACATGTCCTCTTCCTCTTCTTGTGTCTTGGGACACTGTTCAACAGATAACTTTACACCTACATGAATAGGAACCTTCACCGGTTTACTATCCTACATATTAAACCTTTGCAATATTGTCTCGTTATAGTTCCTCTGGTTTAACCAGAGCTTCCTTTTTCTCGATCTCGTTTAATTTCCATGCCCAAAATATAGTTTGCAACACCAATATCTTTCATGTCAAATTTGGAGGACAATTGGGTCTCCAAATCCTGGATAATTTCTTTTTCATTTCCAACCAGCAACATATCATCCACATACAAGACTAGATAAATAACACGGTCACCAATTAATTTAAAATACACATAGTGATCTACTTTGCTTCTGGTGAAGCCAAGTTCTCGTATAAATGTATCAAATTTCTAATACCACATCTTGGTGATTGTTTCAACCCATACAAAGACTTTTTTAACTTGCATACCAATTCTTTTTTACCCTTCACCGCAAAGCCTTCAAGTTGCTTCATGTAGATCTCTTCTTCTAGATCCCCGTGAAGAAATGTTGTCTTCACATCCATCTGTTCTACCTCAAAATCAATAGCAACAACAATAGATAAAAGTAATCTAAGAGAAGCTACCTTGGCAACAGGGAAACAAATATCACCAAAATCAATTCCCGACACCTAGGAATAACCTTTTTCTACCAACCGAGCTTTGTATTTCTCCACCTTTCCTTCTGCATTTGTCTTCTTCTTAAACACCGATTTGCTGCCAATGGGCTTTCTTCTAGTTGACAAATCCACCAGATCCCAAGCCCATTTTTGTGCAAAGATGCCATTTCATCAACCATGGCCTCTTTCCAGAGTTTTCCATCCTCTAAATCTAATGCTTCCTTCACAGTTCTAGGATCATCATCAGTAATAGATAAAGAAAAATTTGAATAGAAAGCAGATGGACTATACCTTTTTGGTTGCCTTCTTTCTTGAACTAATCTTCTCACAGTCAGAGTTTGTGGCTCTTTGACTTCTGATTCCTCTTCTGTTGTAGAGTCTGATTCTTCCTCCTTTAGCTCAAACTCTATCTTCTCAGGTTCCTTTGGTAGGAATTCATGTTTAATAACATCTTTCACCTCTCTATACACCACATCTTGGCTGTAGACAACCTTCCTTGTTTTTGGGTTCCAAATCTTATAACCTTTTAAACCATCCTTATACCCAATAAAGATGCACTTTTCAGATTTACTATCCAACTCTGTTCTTTTCTCCTTTCGAACATGTACATATAAATCACATCCAAATACCCTCAAATGTGAAAGAGAAGGTTTCTTGCCAGTCCATACCTCTTGTGGAGTCTTATCCTCCAACGCTAATGAAGGTGATTTGTTGACTAGGTAACATGCAGTCTCCACCACCTCTGCCCAGAATTCCTGTCCTAACTCGACACCGCTGAGCATGCTTATTTCCCTTTCCATCAATGCCTTGTTCATTCTTTCTGCAACTCCATTTTTCTCAGGTGTGTATGGAGTAGTCCTCTGTCATGCTATACCACAATTCTTACAGGACTCTTCAAATTCCTTCTTGCAAAACTCTCCTTTGTTATCTGTCCTCAACACCTTTATCTTCTTCTCTGTCTAGTTTTCCACTAGAGCCTTAAATTCTTTGAACGTGTCAAAGACTTCAGATTTCTTCCTAAGGAAATATATCCATGTATTCCTTGAGAAGTCATCTATAAATGATACATAGTACACAAACTTACGCAATGATGGAACCTTCATAGGTCCAAACACATCACTGTGCACAAGTTCTAATATCTGTTTCGCCCTCTTACCACCAGAGGGGAAACTCACCCGATTTTACTTCCCATATACACAATTTTCACATAAATCAAAATTCAGAGAGCTGTTATACATACCCTCTATCATACCTTTACCATGAATTATTCAAAGGTCCTTCTCTCCAATATGTCCAAGCCTTTGATGCCATAGCATGGTCTTTTCTCCAGAGACCACTAGATTTTCTGATCCACTTTCAAGAACCACAAAACTGTTGCACTCATCAATAACAGTGCTACCTTGAAGCTTGTATAGAGTTCCAATCCGAACTCCCCACATTAATACTAGTGCTCCCCGAACCATCTTGCAGGTATCTTTCTCAAACATTGTTTTTACACCTGCATCATCCAGATTGCTTACGTAAATCAGAATTCTAGTCAATGTAGGAATATGCATAACACCCAGAAGTGTTCTAATCCTTCCACCTTGCAACTTCAACTTGAATTTTCCACGACCAACAATTCTATCCTTCCTTTCATCTCCTAAGAAGACATCACCACCATAATATTTCTCGTACTCGCAGAACCACTCTCTATGGGGAGTGAAGTGAAAGGATGCACCTGAGCCAAACAACCATGCCTCATGATCTACATGTGTACTTGAAGAAGAAGCCAAGTACACATCCACACCTTCATCTGAGGTGGTTTTCACCTTTGTAGAAGGAGCATCATCAGATCCCTTTCCTTTCTTAGGAGCTTTAGATTTATAGTCCCTTTTGTAGTGCCCTTCCTTTTCACATTTCCATCACCCCTTTACAGGTTTTCCTAGAGATTTAGATCTCCCTCTAGATTTAGATCTCCCACTCGAGGACTTATTTTTGTTTTTGTTATGGGACCATCCTTGTACAAACAAGGCATAACCATTCTGGCCCTCCATATTTTTTCGTCTCATCTCCTCCGACAACAAGGATGAGCCTATTTCATCAAAATGAAAGGTAGTTGCATTACTACCTATTGCAACAACCAAACTATCCCACTAATCTGGTAGAGAAAACAACAAACTGATGCACTTATCTTCATATAAAATTTTAATATCAATAGATAATAACTAGCTTACCACAGTATTAAATGCGTTCAAATGCTCTGTCACCGAGTCTCCTTCTTTCATCCTCAGGTTATACAGCTTTTTCCGTAGGAACAATTTTTTCAGCAGAGACTTAGATTGGTACAAAGTCCCTAACTTGTCCCACAAAGCCTTCGCCGAAGCTTCCCTTGATACATTCGAAAATACTAAATCTGAGACACACAATCGTATTGTGCTCTTTGCCTTCCGATCCAACTTCACCCAGCCTTCAGCTGACATTGCTGTTGGTTTAGTACCCGGATCTACCACGATCCACTGATCTTTATCCACCAGCAGATCCTCCATCTTGAGTTTACACAACTCAAAACTCTGACCATTAAATTTTTCGATCTCTATCTTTCCACTACTCGCCATCTTCTTTCTCCACAAGAATCGATTCCGTAGATCTCCCACTGAATTGGGTCTACCACAGGCCCGACCAAAAAACCCCTTAGCAGCAAAGGCATCCCCTTGAAGCAAAACAACTCTGATACCAAATGTAGGTTTTAACCCCGTACATAAATTACTTGTATACGAATTCTAAAAAAAAGAAAATAAAGAATGGCGAGAGCATAAAATATAAAATAGATATACATAGAGATTTTCCCCCAGATCCCAAAACCGACTCTACCCGATTGATTTTTCATTATGTTCCTTTCAATGTTACAATACATATATATACATTCTGAAGCATCCATAAACCCCAATCCATTAAACCTGGATTAGAACATAATTGTAGTTCTCTTGAACGGTTCTACAAAATACCATGGATCGAAAACCATTGTGCCGAAAACCCAACAAACCTTTGGGTCTTCAGGGTGTGCTCATGTGCTTAAGGAGGGCACAGTATTTTGGGTTGAAGGATTGTGCTCAAAGGAAGACTTGGTACAAGGGCGTAGTTCAAAAAAAAATGATGGGAAAGTATGTTTAAGGAGTGCACTATGCTCTCTTGGAGGGCTATTACAGGTCATTTTGTCGCATCCAATCAAATGCACTGAAAAATAAATCAATTTACATGCTTAAAACCTTATCATTATCCCTTTCCAAAGCCCTAAGCATTACCTCTCCAAAAAGTCTGATTTTTTGTGTCAATTAGCTCAAAAAAATGTTTTTAGCCCCAACACACCCTGCACTTCAGTCCACCTACAATGGTTACAAGTAGCATAACTGAGCACCTGCATTGACCAATGCAGGTTGCTCTACTTTACAGGCACGATGGTTCTAGAATTAAAAAAAAAAAAAATATGAAACTTCTCTTTCCATAAGCTTCTAAGGTGGTTTTAACCATTTTCCATTAATAGATATTTCAAATTCCTACTCTAGAGGTCTTATCTCTTATCCTTATATCTTATCCTCTTCATATTTGGATCTCAAGCCTAGATTGGTAAATCCTAAACTAACACTTTTACCCTATAAATTCACTGACTTCCATAGAGTCTGGGTTGGCTTTTGGAGATTACTAGGCCCTGATACTACTACTTTGAGCTTAAGGAATCATCCTCCATTAATGCATTAGGTTTGAGTTTGAAGGTTTGCTTTGTGGCAAGGAAGGATAAGATTTGGGGAGACATCTACAAAGTCAAGCATCTATAAATGGTTGTAACTCTCTCATTCATTTATTAATACAAAAAGCACTCTATTTTTCCTATACTTGTGTCATGTTGATGCTTATGTATTTCAATGCCATTTGACTCATTGATAAGAGACATTGGTTTATTCTATGTTGATATTGTAGTTCTCTTTCTTGTTTTAGTCATTTTGTAGGTTCCATTTATAACGCTCAAAGCTAGAGTTGGAGCTTACAAGAAAGGAGAAGAGGAGGGCTTACTATAGATTCTAGGTAGGTCTCTTTTGCATATTCTATTCTCTCTATGCTGAAAAAATAGGTCTTTTTTCCCATGTTGTTTCTAGATCAGGCTACTAGAACTAGGGAGTTCATTTTTGTCCACAGAAGTGAATTTTCCATATAACAACTTGGCAACTCCACTAGGGATCAAGATTTCCCTTAGTGGTTTCCTTGGTCTAGTTATTCTAGACCTTTCAAAGCAACCTGAATTGACTTGTTTATACAGTAATTGGCCTTAACAAAACACAATTCTGAGCTTGGTATGGTTTTTGTGTCTACTTTTGTGCATATTAGCCCCAACACACTCTCTGTTTTGAGACAAAGCGACACAACACAATCTCTCCTATCTGGAAGTGCGATGGTTTGCACTGGTGCCCATTCTGCACATGCAATGGTCCTGTAGAATGTAAAAACTTGCGTTTATTTACCTTCCTCTAACCTCTGTTTTGATCCAGAAGGTTTTCTTGAGTCTTTGAAATTGTTTGTCTCTATAAATCCATCATTGTGTTTACATTTGATTTTGTTTGCCTTTGATGAGAGTTTCTTTGATTTTTTATTTCTTATTATCAATTAGGGTTTTGTAAACATTTGGCTTGATTATTGATTGGTTAAAGGAATTTTTATATTACAGTCCCATTCTGTGTGAATTCTTTCATCAATGATCCAACTACATTTTATTTTCATCACATTTGAAAATTTAAAAGGAAAGACACTATTTCTTTTTTATTATTTGCATTGCATATAGGGTTTTGAATTAAATTGTAGTAGTTGTATTGAAAGATCTGATTAGGAAGCTTTTTTTTGCTGCATCATTGATTGTCGCATTATTGTTCCTCTCTTCTTTCTCGTAGATAGATCTTCATCGAAAAGTGATAGGGTTCTTGTTATCATACTAGTTGCATCATAAGGAATTCAGGTGAACTCGTATCATGAGCCTTGAAACTGAAACATAATTGAAGATCAACTTTAAAATTTACTCAATCAACGTAAGGAGCATTTGGAACATTAATGAAACACATAGAGGTCTAGGCTAGAGACGTGTTTTTGCGTCTTTGAAAGTAGGAGCTGTCATTACTTGTCTATGTTACATTCCGGGGGTAGTCAGTATTCCATGTACGTAAGTATATTAGATCATTCTCCACACACCCTTGGGTATATCGGATGGTGCTCCACATATGAAAAGTATATTGTAACATTTCCTATTGTATAAGACACATTAGACAACACTACCATGGATTGCGCTTCCACGTACCTCTAGGTATATTTTGGAAGTCCCCTATAGGTTGCTATCCTGACATAGGAAACTGAGTCGACTGCCTTATTATCTATAATACAACGAACACAACATTCAGGGAGATTTCCTACACATACTGGAAACGATATTCTGCAGTTCACAGTTACTTGGTAAACCCTTTTTCCTAGTTACCCCTCTTTTGATTTATTTATGATTTTTAATTTATAAAATTGACAAATCCATCATGGAAGAACATCCACAACAACCCTGTCATTCTTGTATAATGAAAATATTGCCTCCTTTACCTCTAGAGGAAAGACTTGGTCATTGTAAGGATAAGAAGACACAAACTATTGAAACTACCACTTCAAAAGCTTACCCTTCTAGAACTAAATTTGAAATCAATCAACGAGAATCATCACTTCCCATAAGTATTGAACTTGAAATTACATCTTTACCAACTGGTGAGTTTGACGCAATCCAAACTGAAGCCCTTTAAACATTACAAACCGAGTTTGTTGAACCTGAAATTCAAAATTCAGATAATTTACAACCTAAGGCCATACAACTTGAGGCACCTTAGCTATGTAAACCCATTACCTCAAAGCCTTCTTCTTCTCTTCCTCTGCCTTTGTCGAACCACAACTTGTATATTTTGGTTCTAATGGAGAACAACTTCCACCCAATCTTTTGAGTATTGAGGAAATTACTAAAGAAGAGTCTCGACCTTCATCTCCTGACCATTTAAGAGGGACTCTTTATCAAGCTCATACTTTTCTTACCCCTCATACTCAAATAAAGCTCCTTCACCTGGGAATCCTCGTTTCAATTCACCTTTGAATTTCCCTTGACAAACTTCTTTGAGAAATTTAACCATGACTAAGTCAGCGATGGTTTCTCAACCCATGTATGCTATTATAAGTGAGTCAACTAAAGTTGCAACTACTTATATGTTTGTAACTTCACTAGAAACCCATTTGGATGGTGGTCCATCAGTACCACCTGACTACCAGTCGCTGTCTGAAACCTTTTTTGGTGCGTCGACTAGTCCTAGGACTTCTCCCTTGTCATATTCATTTAGAATGTTATCTGGTACCTATTTAATGATAACTTCAAATCCCATTCCACCAATTGCACCCCAAACTTCTTTGGAGCAACACAATGGTTCATTTATTTGTGGATTGGGAAATCTACAACAACTTACTCCATCCTATACTGGGTACCTTCCCTTAGGAGGTAGTTACCTCCATATTCTCCTTATACCCCAGCAGGGGGGAAAACTATTGCTAGAATGTTTCCATCTGCTAATCAAATTCCACAGGTTGGTTCTTTATCCTATTCGAGTCCTCTCCCTACGGACCCTCCATTTCCAAGAATGACTGCTAATCCTTGGCATCCTACATTGCCCGTTCAATCTGGATTGGTTTTAAATCAACTCATGACTTCTCAACCTGTCTCGGATTCACCCCTGGTTCCTACTTGACAACCTATTCTATCTATATCCCAACTTGTCCAAGTTTCAACTCAAGTGAGTCAAACTATTTAGGCTGTATCTCAAACACAACCTATTCCACCGGTATCTGGGATCTCTCAAATCCCATCTACCTAGCCTCTTCAGGGTGCGTTACAAACTCCACCGCTTGCTCAATCCATAAGTCAAATGCAAGTAAATCAATATGTGCATGGTATGAAATAGGCACCAACCAATTAACCCAATGTAGGGATGATGCAAAATCCCTCTGGATAACCATTCCCATGTATCCCACAAGTACATTTTGGTCAAACTACTGTTCCCCAAATGCCTTATCAAGGAAAACAGATTCAAACATAACCATTTTAGCCTTATCAAGGTTTTCATGGAACTGGACAACTTGGCTACATTTATCTTGGTTATTGAAATCCTCCTTATCTTGGAATGAAAATATCAGTTGCTCATCCTATTCCATCGTACCCAAGATATCCTCCACCATAGGTTAATCTTTACCTACAAGGTCAACGTCCACAGGTGGACTTTAATAAGCAGTTGCCATTTGTTGCGATCCTTGAGTTACCAAATTTATCCTAGCTAACAAGTGATCCCATTTTTCATTCTCCTTGGCGGTAGGACATTCCTACCGAATTGCCAAGCGATATTCCAAAATTTAATGAAAATCCTCGAGAATACCCATCCACTCATTCTATGACCTATCATTTATGGTGTTCATCCAACTCCTTAAATGATGATTCAATTCATTTATGGATTTTCCAGAGAACTCTTACTGGTATGAAAACTAAGTGGTTTGTTGAATTTCCATGAGATTCATTTAATAACTTGAATTCCTTGGAAGCTATGTTTCTGACCCATTTCCAATTACCTATCTGATATGAAACTAGAACCAAGATTTTGACCTCCTTAAAACAGTTTCACTCCACCCATATATTTGATCATATTCATGAATCGAGGCGTCAACATCAATTGGTCAAAACATTCATTCCCGATCAGTTATTGGTAGAATGGTTTATCAAGTATTTGTTACCATCCATAATTGAAGATGTTGCGATAGGCAGAGTAATTACTAAAGAGAAATTCATTACTCATGCCCAATATCTACATTCGATTTATAATCAATCGGTCACACTCTATGACAAGATACCCAATGCTTCGTGACCTCAACATACTGTTCCACTCACTCCTACTAAAGAATCACATGCCGTTGATGACGTGATTGGTCCTACTAGTCAACAGACAATGAGTAAACTATCTTGTTCATCTCCTGCTATGACTACTCAAAACCCATCCTTTGCTACTCCTATGACTACTTTCAAGATTAATGTTGTTTAATCTACAAAAGGAAAGTCTCAACAACCTGGAAGTAAGAAGAAAGGTAAAGGAAAGAAGAAGAAATATAATTCATTATAGGAAAAACAAAATAATGAGTCCCTTGATGACAAACATAAGCCTCATTATCCTTGCCTTATTTGTAATGAGGAACATTTTACTAGGGACTGTCCACATCAGGCATAAGTTAATCAATTCCTAAAGTCATCATCTAATGCACCTACCATATTAATGGATCCCTTTCTAAACCATGAGATGAATATGGTTGCATGAGATCAAGCTTCCCCTTCCCAAGTAATGATGTTATCTTCCAACATAAAGACGATGTCATGGTGGCCACAAAGAATAAAGACTATGGTAACCCGAATCTTTCAACTGGTAAGGCTAATGATCAACCTTTTGGATCCAATCAATCTACCTAAGATCATCCTCCAAACGTATTACCAACTGAATTAACCATCAAACCTACTAAAGGCACCATTCATAAATCAACATTTAATCCTTATGCACGATCTACACAGAATTATAACATAGTTGAGGAATTAGCCCAAGCTCCCTCTGCTATGTCAACTCTCAAGGTATTGCAGAACTATCCTATCCAAAGGAGGTCTTTAATTGCAGCAATTGGAGGGATATATCCTTCAGATTCGAATCTTGTCATCTTTAATCACAAGAACTATACTCTTAAACTTCCACCCCAACTAGCATTCATGATCCAAGTTTTTGTTAGGGGTATAACTATTCACTGAAAAATTGTAGATGAAGGTGAATTGATTGGTATCATGTTTCTTTCATGTTGGAAAGCTATTGGTTCTCCACAAATTAATTAGTCACCCACCACTCTTAAGGCTTTTGACGGAAGAGTTTTCAAACCTTATGGTATTTTGAAGGCATTGCAAGTAGAATTAGCTGCCAAAATGGTCTTAGTAGAGGTTGAAGTCATAAACAGACCTTTAGATTATAACCTCCTAATGGGTTAGACATGGATTTATGAAATGGAAGCTGTGGTCTCGACCTATTTTAGGATGATTTCTTTCCCTCACCAGGGGGCATCATGGCCATTGATGAACTTGCCTTTTTTTTCTAGTAATTCTCAAACAGCTGGAACTTTTTCGGGAGGGAAAAATATGGGAAAATTTTCACTCCCTCCTCTTGACATTCCCACTTTGGTTTCCTCTGTTAATATGATTTTCTCTTGCACTATTCCATCCGATGTTTGGATAGTACGTCGATTTTCTAATGTTGATGCATTTGGTGACCTTATGTTGTTAAATCCCATGAGCTTGAATATGAAACAATTTATTTGGCCTGTTCAACAAATTTTGATATCAATTCCTTAATAAATTGGGTTGATGATTCCCAAGATTTCAATTCATCTTCTGACCCTTTCACCAGTACATTCTCTACTGATGAAAGCATGATGGAAATCTTGATGTCATATGAAGCACCAGGGGATGACAACCATCATCACTCCTCATTACCTGAAACCCTTGAAAATAATCTTGTAGATTTTTATTCACCTAATATTACTGAGATGTTCAAGGATTTCTTATTTATCCATGAGGTAAATTCTGAGAAGAACTTAGAAAATTTTGAAGATACCATTCCTCTCGATATTTTAATTAAACCAAGAGTTATCAAGAATGTCCATATTGGCACATCTTGTTCTCCTGATGAGATCAAGATTTATAAATCCCTTTCTTAAGAATTTCATGACGCGTTCACTTGGACATACGAAGAAATGCTAGGTATTGATCCGAATATCATGGTATATGAGATTAAAAATTATTTGGATGCTAAGCCATTTAAACAATGCCTACGTCTAGTTTACCCTAAGAAAGCTATTGTTATTAAGGCATAAGTTGAAAAACTTTTGCATGTTGGTTTTATTTACCCAGTTCCTCTCACTGATTGGGTTTCAAACATAGTCTCCATAATGAAGAAACAAGGAATGATTCAAGTATGCGTCGACTATCGGGATGTTAACCGTGCTTGCCCCAAAGACAACTACCCAACCTCGTTCATCAAACAAATTGTTAATGAATGTGTTGGAAGCAGTTTTTTTTTATTTATGGATGGTTTTTTCGGTTATAATCAAATCAACATACTCCCATTAGACAAACATAAGACTGCATTTATTTGTCCATGGGACACATTTTCCTATCGTAAACTCCCTTTTGGTTTAAAGAATGCTGGTGCAACTTTGTAGAGGGCTATGAATTATTCCTTCCATGATAAGCACATAGTATAACCTTATTTGGATGATTTACTTTCCCATTCCAAACATCGTGAAGATCATCCAATGCATCTCAGAGCAATTTTCCCATGTTGTCGGCATTACAACATAATATTAAGTATGTACAAATGTGTATTTTGTGTCCAATCTGATAGACTTCTCGGTTTCGTTGTGTCAAAACAAGGAACCCACATCGATCCACTCAAAGTACATGCGATTCTTGATTTTCCTGCATCTTCCTCACTATTTCAGTTACAACACCTCCAAGGGAAGGCTATCTTTCTATAGATATTCATCCCAAACTATGAAGAACTTACTAAAGGATTCACTCACCTATTAAAAAAAGGGGTTCCCTTCCATTGGGATGATACAACCCAAAAGGCTTTTGATGCCTTGACAAATTTCCTAGTTCGAGCATCATTATTGTATCGCCCTGAATATCAACGAGACTATTTCCTATATCTCGCTGCAACTATTAGCATCATTTCTATGGCATTGGTCCAAGAAGATAACCTAGGGGATAAACATATTATCTATTATTTGAGTCAGAATTTAAATGACATTGAAGTCAAATACACTATTGTTGAAAATTTAACTTTGGCAGTTGTGCAAGGTGTCCACATATTTCACCACTATATTCTGCTTCAGAAGGCTATGATAGTTTCTGATTGCAACCCAATGAATTACATTATGTCATGTCAATTGCTAGGGGGAAAGTACTCTAAATGGATCGTTATTCTCTAGGAGTTTGATTTGGAATTCATGAAATCCAAATCTAAAAAGTCCTTAGTCTTCCCTAAACTGATATGCGAACTTCGCTCATCTAAAACTGAAGTGACATTTGATGATTTTATTCTTGATGAGTCATTGTTTCTGATTGATTCATCTAATCCCTAGTATGGAGATATCATTATCTATTTCTAGACCCAAACTTTTTGACCTCACACCTCTCGCTCTAATCAATGCTGCATTCGATACCAAGCTCAAAATTACATTATACTTGGCAACACTTTATATCGCCATGGTGTCGACACGATATTTAGACAGTTCCTCACCCATGAGGAGGCAGAGAAAGCTTTGAATGAGTGTCACTCTAGAGCCTGTGGCAGACATATGTCTGGCTATGCCACTGCCAAAATATTTTGCGAGATGGGTAATTTTGGCCAACCATGTTTCGAGATTTCATTTTTGTAGTCCAAAAGTATCACACTTGTCAGATTTATAATCGTAAATCTCATGCTCCACCTACCCCTATGCATCATGTTATCACTGCTGGACTCTTTGCGAAATGGGGCATTGACTTCATGACCTGTAACCCTCATTCGTCCGGGGGGAATGGATACAATATTGTGGTTGTAGACTATTTTACTAAATGGGTCGAAGCGATGCCTACATATAATGGCAATGGAAAAACAACTGCATTATTTATTTTTAACCATGTCATTGCCAGATTTGGTGTGTTGCAAGCCATCATTACAGACCATGGTAAACATTTCCGAAATTACATGATGTCTGAATTTACTGCCAAGTTGGGCCTTCAACATGATAGCTTGAATCCCTATTACCCACAAGCCATTAATAAGGTTTTGAAAATAATTCTGCCACACATGATAGGGATTCATAAGACAAATTGACACCTCATTCTTTTTTTGTGTTTTGTGGGCATACCAAACATTTATCCAAACTACGACTGGTCTCACAAGCTTTCAGTTGGTGTATGGTATGGAAGCACTCTTTCCGATTGAATGTGAGATTCCATCTTGAAAGCTTTCCATCAAGCTTCTTCCCGCAACTTCTGCAGAAGAAAAGCATTTTTTTGCATCTATCCTGCTTTGATGAGACTAGGCGTGATACTGTAATGGCCAATGAGGCCCACAAGAAACACATCAAAGCACAATATGACAAAAATTTTAAACTTCGTTCCTTCTCAGAAGGTAATCTGGTCCTTTTATATGGTCAGGAAGCTGATAAATTAGGAGTTGGGAAGCTTGAACCGATGTGGCTAGGTTCGTATATAGTCAAATGTGTACTTGAAAAAGGGGATTATGAGCTCATTGATTTTGATGGAATCCCTTTGGCACAACCCAGAAATGGGTTGTACCTAAAAAAATACTATGCCTAGATTACCTTTGCATAGTCATTGTGTACATATTGTATAGGTGTGTTAGTGTGTTTGCAATGTGTTTCCTTCGAAGTTTCCTATTGCCTCTGTTAATCTTGAATTACATGTGATTTGCAGATTTCGGCATTCCCTCAGCCATATGTTGGTTATGTTGATGACGCTAGTCATAGTACTCAAAAAATTTCCTTCGCAACATGGGCTATTTATGCTCCTAGTGGCGAGTTGGTGAGTATTCATGTAGAAAATCTGTTGGTAGGTTAACCCGATAATGCAATATAAATCAAAGCAAAATACTATAACCACTTCTACTATCAATTTGTGGAAGCTTAAAGATCGAGCTGAACAATATAACCAAAAGAAGAAGAATCAATGGCATAATACACATGAAAATGCTTTGGGGAAAGCCTCAGCTAAAAACCCCACAATATTGTATTATCATACATGGTGGAAATACATAGGAATTAGACAAAGCCTTAGCTCTCACAACTAGCCAGCTCTCAGTACAATCCTCATAGATGCTCACAGGCAATCTTGGCTTCTCTCTAGCCTTCCTCTCTGCCCTCCAAGCTCCTATTTCCTTGCGTTGTTCCTTGTGGATGATTTTCCTTCAACCAAGTGGAAAACCCATCCTTCAAAACTGTGCAATCCTCAAGGATGAATCCTTGAATGCATGCATGAGTTTTCTCCATGAGAAAATACATGCAACTGATAGTACACTATCCTTGAACATTTATCTCAACCGGGACTTTCTCAGAATAGACATGCATGAGTTTCTGATGAGGGAATCTTCAGTTAACTGGAGTAGCACTAGTTGAGTGCATTAATGCATCAACTGACTGTTAACTCACTATTAGTTCCTCAAACAGTTTGGAACTAATTTAACTGGACTTAACTCAATAAACTGAGTTAACTAATTACAACTCAAATATAACTCAATCTTATCTTCTTAATTTAAGGGATAACTCTTGCATGACTTCATAAAGATTTCTAACTTGAATTTATCTAACTAATTAATTTAAAATAAATTAGTTAATTATTTCCAAGTAGCTGTTAAGACTAAATTTGATTTTAATTCACAATTTAATTCAAGGACAAATTAAATTGGAATATTCTTGTTGCCATATTTCAACACTCCCTCTTAACAAGAAAGGGATTATCTGCCACCTCGATCCTATCTCTATGGAACTTGAATTTACACTTTGACAATGCCTTTGTCAAAATGTCAACATCTTGCTCCTCTGTCGAAATGTACTGCAAAAACATGATCCTCCTCACTACATAGTCTCTGAGATGATGATACCGGATGACGATGTGCTTGGACCTATCATGAAATACTGGATTCTCAGAGTTTGATACAACTCTGATTATCACAATAGATCACAGTTGGATCCATCCTCTGATCAAACAAGCCAACTAGGATTTTCCACATCTAGATGGCCTCACATGCTGCCTAACTTGCAGCCATGTATTCTGCCTCTACCGAGCTGAGTGCAACCGACCTTTGTGTCTTGCTGTACCAAAAAACTGTCGTTAACCCAAGGTTGAAAATCCCTCCTGATGTGCTCTTCCAATCTGATGGACTCCCAGCCCAATCTGCATGAGTGAAGCCCTGTAGCCTCACTCCCTCTATCTGTCTGTACCATAATCCATACTGAGATGTGCCTCTGAGGTATCTCAATACATGCTTTGCTGCCTTCCAAAACATCTTGGTAGGCTGAACCATTGCTTGACTCAGCTGGTTCACCACATAGCACAAATCTGGTCATGTGTTCACTAAGTACATCAGTGAACCCACAAGCTGCCTGTACACAGTAGCCTCTACCACTTCTCTTGAAGTAGCAACCTCCTTCCTCCAGTTACCTGCTAGAGGAGTCTGCATGGGATTGCACTTCTCCATGTGGAATCTCCTGAGTATCTTGTTGGCATACTTGCCCTGAGACACAAACAACTCCCCATCCTTCTACCACACTTCCATGCCAAAGAAGTAATGCATGAGACCCATGTCTTTCATCTCGAATTCTCTTGCAAGGTCCTCCTTGAAAGACACGATCAACTGATCATCACTAGTCAGTATTAGATCATCAACATAAAGTACGATGATCAACAACTTACCTTTCACCACGATGTGGTACAGATTCACATCTGCTTCACTCTTTGTGAAGCCCAACCCGGTGAAGTAGTTGTCTATCCTAGTGTACCAAGCACGAGGTGCTTGCTTCAGCCTGTACAACGCTCTCTTGAGTTGGCACACATGTGACTCACGATCAAAGGTCTCAAAACCTTTCGGCTGCTCTATGTACACCTCTTCCTCAATCTGGCCATTGAGGAATGCAGTCTTCACATCCATTTGATGGATCTTCCAACCCATCTGTGCTGATAGTGCCAACATAGATCTGATAGATGAGTACCTTGTGACAGGAGCAAAAGTATCATCATAGTCAATCCCCTCGACCTGTGAAAAGCCACGGGCAACAAATCTTGCCTTATGCTTCTCCACACTACCATCAACAGCTTGCTTTACCTTGTAAAGCCAACGGGAACTCACAACTAACTTGTTCTCCGGTCTCGGAACCACGTCCCAAACACTGTTACGAACTATGGAATCATACTCCTCCACCATAGCATCAACCCAAATCGACTATTGCACTGCTTCCTCAAAGGAAGATGGCTCGGTCTCAACACATTCCCCAGCAAGGGCCATGTATCCAGTGTACCTCTCAGGTGACCTCCTCTATCTATGCTAAGAAGATGGTGCTCCCACATTCTCTCTCGCATCCTCCAACAATCTGTCAGCGTCTCTTGTGCGCTTCTGTCCATATCTGGAAGACTCTGCTTGAGTGGATGTCTCCACTCCTGGAACCTCTGCATGCGGCTGCTCCGCATCAGTCTGAGGCTCCTCCTCCTTAGGAACCAACAATTCCTCCACAGCCTGTAGTTGGAGCTCCCTCTCAAGGGAAACTCGCATGGCCTTCTGCTCATCAAAATTGAGATCTTTGCGAACCACTATCCTCCGACTGGTAGGCAAGTACACCCGATAGTTGTGAGGTGTATCAGTGTACCCCACAAATATCCCCAACTCTGCTGTCGACTCAAGCTTCTTCCGTGCATCCTTTGTCACATGGCAATATACCGATGAGCCAAAGATCCTGAAGTGACCCACATCTGGTCTCTTACCGGAGAAATCTTCCTCAGGTGTCTTCATCCCAAGTATGCGATGCGGGCTTCTATTCTGCAAATAGACCGTTATGTTGCATGCCTCAGCCCACAAGTGAAGTAGTAGGCCTTGGTCATGTAGCATTGCCCGTGCTGCCCCTACAATAGTTTTGTTCTTCCTCTCGACCACCCCATTCTGCTGTGGGTTATGAGGCGCCGTCAACTCTCTTTTAATTCCTTCCACTGCACAGAAGTCCTTAAACTCTTGAGAGACATATTCTCCACCGTTGTCGCTTCTCAAGGTCTTGATCTTCTTCCCTGACTCTTTCTCGACCAAAGCTTTGAACTCACAAAACTTTGTCAAAGTTTGGTCCTTCTTCTGCATGAAATAAATCCAACATTTACAAGAATAGTCATCAATGAAAATCACATAATACCTTTGCTTCGCTGTGGATACCGTCAAGAATGGTCCACACAAATCAATATGAACTCGCTCTAAGATAGCCTCTGCTCGACTGTCTCGATCATGAAAGGAAGACTTGGTGTACTTTCCTAAGGTACAACCTGTGCATGTGTCAACTTGCTCAAGTTTACCTTTGGGAAGTCCTGTAGATATCTGCTGCATTATCTTCAAAGCCCCATGATGCAAATGGCCCAACCGCCTGTGCCACAACTCGCCAATGTCTTGGCTTTGCACCAATTCTACTTTCAAACTTGATGTTGCACAATCATCTACCTCTAGTTTATAGAGATTCTTCACCCGAATCCCTATCCTCTTGGTCTGACTCATGGCTATGTGTCTTAGGAACGCCTTTCCTTTACTGAAGACAACATCGTAGCCTTTGTCCTCCAACATCGTGACCAATACCAAGTTCTTCTTTAGTCCAGGCACATGCATCACATTTTTCAAGGTGAGAGGAGCTCCATGCTCCCTCTGAAAAGCAACCGTGACCACTCCTGAAACACTATACCTTCCATACTCACCCATCTCTATGCGCATCTTGAGGTCTTTCTCCTCCAAGGCACTGAATAAATTTTTATCGCCGGTCATGTGGAATAAGGCTCCACTGTCAAGATACCAGACACAACCCATCATCGATGAAACCATGCATGTGATGAGGGTAAAGTCCATTTCGAACTGAGAGGCTAATGCCTCACCTTCCGATCCTTCCGAGGAGACCTTCTTGGACTTCTTCGATGGGCAATTAGTCACATAATGTCCCATGTTGTGACAATTAAATCATCTTACTTTAGACATGTCACCCTTATTCCCTCCATGAGAAGAATTCGATTTGAAATGGGAAGCCTTCCCCTTCCCTTTCCTTGCTTTACTTGCTAAGGCCAAATTTTCTTCATCATCATTCTTGGATGAAGAACCATCTCGTGTGCTCCTCCTGCATAAGATCCGACCACAGTCATTCCCAATCCGGCAGTTTCTCCCTTCCATTCACAGAGTCCTGGTAGCTATTCCAACTCTTTGGAAGGCCAAGGAGAGCGAGGTTCACCATATCATCATCGGCAGTAGTTATTCCCACACTGCCAAGCTCATCTCTGCAGGCGTTGAGCTTGTTCATATATGTGGAAATAGTATCGCCCTTCTTCATCTTGATTCTTCGAAGCTTATCCTTAAGCGCCGATTTCCTCTAGTCGCTACTGTTTTGGTAGAGTTCCTTCAATGTGTTCCACATTGAAAATGGAGTATCCTTCCCATGGAGACTTGAGACAATATGGTCTCGAACTCCCTCAAGAATGATTCGTATTGTCTTCTAATACAACCTCCATTCTATCTTTCCATGCTATGTAATTCGAGTTACCTTCCAAGGCATACTTGAGTCTCAAGCCATAGAACGCCATTGGACAACCTTGAAGTATGATATGAATTCGATTTGCACTTGCAACCTCGAACTTCAAACTTCGAATTCTCTTCTCAGTATATTGTTCACAGCTCTGATACAATGTAGAAAATCTGTTGGTAGGTTAACCCAATAATGTAATATAAATCAAAGCAGAATACTATAACCTACTTCTACTATCAATTTGTAGAAGCTTAAAGATCGAGCTGAACAATGTAACCAGAAGAAGAAGAATTAGTGGCACAATACACATGAAAATACTTTGGGGAAAGCCTAAGCTAAAAACCCCACACTATTGTATTATCATACATGGTGGAAATACATAGGAATTATACAAAGCCTTATCTCTCACAACTAGCTAGCTCTCAGTACAATCTTCACAGATGCTCACAGGCAATCTTGGCTTCTCTCCAGCCTTCCTCTCTACCCTCCAAGCTCTTATTTCCTTGCGCTGTTCCTTGTGGATGATTTTCCTTCAACCAAGTGAAAAACCCATCCTTCAAAACTGCGCAATCCTCAAGGATGAATCCTTGACTGCATGCATGAGTTTTCTCCATGAGAAAACACATGCAACTGATAGTACACTGTCCTTGAACATTTATCTCAACTGGGTCTTTCTCAAAATAGACATGCATGAGTTTCTGATGAGGGAATCTTCAGTTAATTGGAGTAGCACTAGTTGAGTGCATTAATGCATCAACTGACTGTTAACTCACTATTAGTTCCTCAAACAGTTTGGAACTAATTTAACTGGACTTAACTCAGTAAAATGAGTTAACTAATTACAACTCAAATATAACTCAATCTTATCTCCTTAATTTAAGGGATAACTCTTGCATGACTTCAGAAAGACTTCTAACTTGAATTTCTCCAACTAATTAATTAATTATTTCCAAGTAGTTGTTAAGACTAAATTCGATTTTAATTCACAATTTAATTCAAGGACAAATTAAATTGGAATATTCTTGTTGCCATATTTCAACAATTCAAGGAATTTGTATCGGTCGCTCAACTAATAATATCGTTGAGCCTAGTGCGGTGATCGAATTATTATCGGACACTATTTTTAGTGGAATTCACCATTTGATTGTCAACGTTGATTCAAAACTCATAGTAATACATCTAAATAACGTTTATTCAATACAAATTCAAACTATGCTATGCTATTTTTAAGGGTTCGCCTTTTAGAACGACATTTTGATTACATTCAATATCAACATATTCCTAGAAGTATAAGTGCATTAACTGATGCATTGGCCAATTATATTTTATAGAGACATTTACAACACGTAAATAATTCAATCAACATCATACATTGAACAAGAGAATAGAGAAAATAGGAACATCGATAGAAAATAGGAACATCATACAAAATATGGCTCAAAGGCCTCCTAATAAACTAATCCCGATGATAATTGCGATAACACACAATCACGTGGGAAAATTTTCACAGTAATCAACTGATACAATCCGACACTCCATTAGTGTACCACTGTGGTCACATAAGGATTGACCCTAGTCTCTGGCACACTATGAGTCAAACCCTCAACATGACACTCAAACTTGACAAGGGTCTCAGCTATGTTGAGATCCCCCATCTCTCCTTTGCCCCTGTAGCAACTCCAATTTGCGCCAGTTGTGGTTGTCCCCGTCGTTGAAGGTACGACGAGCCTACTAGTCATACAGGTCCAATATCTGCATGTTAAACCAATAGTTAGTCTCTGATACATTAAAAAAATGAAAAATTGTAAAATACAAAAAACAACAAAACATTCAAAATGACATTATTTTACCTATATCACCCCATTTCTCGCCTTCAGGTGAAACGAGCTTTGGGTCTCCTTGGAAATCAACCTTGACATATGGATAATCCTCAATCATGATAAGATGTACCCACAATCATCGAAATAAAGTACATGTAAAGCTCATTGTAGGTGCACCCTTATGACAAGACATGAAATCTACACATTGCCTCATCCATGGAACCCTAGGTCCGGAAAGCTTGTAAGAAATCGACTAAGGACAGAGTAATGGTATCCTCTCCAGAGAAAAATATATCAGAATAGAACCATACCCAAATTTATTAAAGCATCCATTCTTTGCTTTTTTGATATTTTCCTTCAAGTTAGCCAATACCCCTTCAGACTAGTTGAAGGCAGTAGGTTCTCTGCACTCTAATGCATATTGCATTTGAGACTTGGTAGAAAAATGCAAAGCAACACTTCCAGCTAATCGAGTGATAGTAAAGAGGATTGTCCTAGGAGGAATTTGAATGACATCTTTAATTTCTATCTTCCCATCCTTTTTTGCTTGAGAACGTGGCCTACAATGAGTAACTATGTAGTCCTTCATAGTTTCACCACCTCTTCTCATGCTAGAAAGTGAGATTGGAGTTCCTCTCTAAGATAACCCTGTCAAAAAATAAATATCCTCCACCTTTGTTGTGACAGTATGTGCTCCGATCCTGAAGAACTGTCCCTAAATATCCCATGCTCTGACCAGATATTACAGTAAATCACGCTAAGCTCTCATGCCTGGAATCCATAAAATTTTAAGGAGCCCACAATTCCTTAAGGCTCATATTGTTTCCATGTCATTTGTAACATCCAAATATTGAGATTCATGTTCTCTTTCTTTCCATCTTTAAACCATTTTTACTCCGGTGAATAACTACAAAATCACAAGAAAAACACTTAGAATTAGCCTTGTGCAAAAATTTGAGAGAAATCTAACTCAAAAATATATATTTTTTTCTCCAACTGTGCCCATCACATGTGCCTTACAAGGGACAGAGCGACCCAACACACTTTGCCTTCCTAGTAGGTGCGCTAGTCTGCTCTTCCTAGTATAAATTAGGTAGACCCAATGCACCTTTCGATAGAGAGAGGTGCAATGGGCCTAGGGCGAACTTTTAGACCCTAAAATGCTGAGAACTCTTAAAAAATTGCATCAAATGAAAAACGAAAACGTGAAAAAGGATAGATCTCCTACCTAGAATTGACGGCACTATAAATGGTCCACTGGATTGGCTACAATCACTTGCTAAAGTTCGAGGGTAAAATGCACTCAGAGTTCACTCACAAGAGGTAAAATTTAAAATGCTAAAGAAATGTTTTTATTTTTCACTATTTATGGTCAATTAGTTATTATTTTAATATATTTTAAATAATTTGACCTAATTTTTACCATATGACATATATTTTTTAATCTTGTGATGGTGTTCTAAGTAGGTTAAAAGATAATGGAAGGATCTAATGCACATTTTAAGTTGAATACAGGTCATTTTGATCAAAGAGTACACTTTTATCACTTTTATGGGCTCTGTAAACTTACGAAAAAGGAACCCCCTGGAGTCCTCTTTCAACTCTTTTCAGACTCCCAAAACATGAAAAGATGGTCGAGCACTTGTCTTTTTGAACTCGTTAAAGTAAATGAAAAAAAATATGCCCAATATAAGTTTAACCCTTTTCCAAGCTGGGATAGACTATTTATGAAAAAGGAATACTTTAGTCGAACATGGCTAAAATGTTCTCTTGGGTATTGTTTTACGCCTTTTCAGGCACAAATTTACAAAATTGAATATCTTGGAGTTTTCCTTTTCACCTCTTTTTCAAACTCTCTAAACATGAGAAATAAGTTGAGTTGCACCTTCGTTGGACTTGTAAAATCATCAAACATCATTGGACTCGTTGGACATGATGGGACCAAACCATTCCTTCTCAGGGTTCACTAGAAATACTCAGAAGGATTCATCCAAAGGATTAACTTATAGATCAAGCACATGTTATCCTCCTCAAGCTTGTCAAAAATGAAGAGGTACTAGCCATAAATGGTTGGGAAATTGGGAAAATAGGGTACTGAACCTATTAATGGAAGCAAGTCGCTCTTGAAAATGAGACTCTTTCACTTCATCTCTGTGACTGTTGGGTTGGGAAATTTGGTTGCCTCTTTGGTTAATCACACCATATTAAAATCCTTCATAATTGATTTTGAGTCAATGATGCAAAAATCCATAGAGTGTCGCTGATATGTTTAAGAAAAGTCCTTCAGTTGAAATATGCTACAATATCTTAAGCCTTCTTTCATGTCTACCATTCCTGAACTAGCTCTGCATCAACATTATTATGTATCAAATCTTGATACCTGTTTTGTGTCGTTGATGTGGGATACATCAAAACCCTCCTACAACGGGTTGCTTCCTGTCAACATCAACTCATTATCTAGGAAGTTGACTTAAAAACTCCTTTCAGTACCTTGGAGCTTGCATACCTCAATGGTAAGTTTCCTCGCTCTCTGCGACAAGTCCTCATTATTGGCCTTCAACCGAAAGATTCTGTGTGGTGTTCGAGTACAACTCATTCATTCACACCATATATATCGTACTGTAATACCTTGGGAGCCATTAGCATTATCAATGGTTCCTATCGTGCCTGTTTACAACTTGCATCATTGGTTGGTAATCAGATGGTGTTTACTATGTTTGACTCCAGCTCATTTATTCTCCTGGCTAGACTTGTACTATCAAGTGACGAGGTAGAAGATCTCAGATATAATTCCATACATCTGGGCTGCGATTTAAGGATTCATAAAATATTACAAAGTATGATGGCTATGATCTTTTAGACTTTCATCCAAGAATGGGTCCACACTTTGTCATAATGGACAAGACCTCTTGATCATTGTACATGTATATTGGATTATATGCTGAGTATGGGT
This sequence comes from Pinus tabuliformis, assembly GCA_031772625.1. Taxonomy (NCBI): domain Eukaryota; kingdom Viridiplantae; phylum Streptophyta; class Pinopsida; order Pinales; family Pinaceae; genus Pinus; species Pinus tabuliformis. Next base: position 1,183,169,390 of record CM062820.1, on the reverse strand, counting down.
ATGCCTCCCTCAAGAATGATATCATGATGATAATATGTATTGTGACAGATGATGATCTCGACCAATCTATTCTTGATCTATACTTGTTGCAAAGTAAAGCACTTAAGTCCTTAGCCACTATTCATGACTTTGTACTTTAGGGGGAAATCTGTTACAAGTCATTTTGTCTCATCCAATCAAATGGATTGAAAACTGGATCAATTAACATCCTTAACACCTTGTCATTATCCCTTTGCAAAGCCTTAAGCATTACCTCTCCAAAAAGTCTGAGTTTATGGGTCAATTAACTCAATTTTTTTTAGCCCCAATGCACCTTGCACTTCAGTCCACTTGCAATGGTTGCAAGTAGCATAGATGAGCACCTGCACTGACTTGCGTAAGTTTCTGTACTATACAGGTGTGATGGTTCGATAATTTTAGGAAAAATAAAAAATATTTACGAAACTTCTCTTTCTAGAAGCTTCTAAGGTGGTTTTAACTATTTACCATTGATAGAGATCTCGAATTCCTACTATATCTCTTATCCTTAGAGCTTATCCTCCTTCATATGTGGATCTCAAGCCTAGATAGGTAAATCATAAACTACCACTTTTACCCTATAAATTCATTGATTCCCATAGAGTTTGGGTTAGCTTTTGGAGGTTACTAGTGCCCTCAAGCTGCTACTTTGAGCTTAAGGAATCATCCTCCCTTAATGCATTATGGTTGAGTTTGAAGGTTTTCTTTGTGGCAAGGAAGGATAAGACAATTGGGGAGACATCTACAAAGTCAAGCATCTATAAATGGTTGTAACTCTCTCCTTCATTTATTAATACATAAAGCACTCTATTTTCATATTCTTGTGTCATGTTGATGCATGTGTATTTCAATGCCATTTGACTCATTGATTAGAGACATTATTTTATGCCATGTGGATATTGTAGTTCTCTTGCTTGTTTGAGTCATTTTGCAGGTTCCATTTATAGCGATCAGAGCTAGAGTTGTAGCTTACAAGCAAGGAGAAGAGGACAAATTACTACAAATTCTAGGTAGGTATCTTTTCTATATTCTAATCTCTCTAAGGAAAACATATATATTTTTTGCCTTGTTTTTTCTAGATCTGGCCACTAGATCTAGGGAGTTCGTTTTTGTCCACAGAAGTGAATTTTCCATATAACAACTTGGTGACTCTTCTGGGGACAGAGATTTCCCATAGTGGTTTCCTTGGCATAGTCATTTTATACCTTTCAAAGCAACTTGAATTGACTTGTTTAGATAGTAATTGGCCTTAAGAAAACATAATTCTGATCTTGGTAGGGTTTTGTTGTCAAATTTTGAGAAAATTAGCCCTAACGCACTCTTTGTTACGAGACAAAGTGACACAACGCAGCCTATCCTCTCTAGAAGTGTGATGGTGCATTGGTTTCCATTCTGCACGTGCGATGGTCGTGTAGAATGAAAAAAATTACATTTCTTTACCTTTATCTCAATTTTGCTTTTATCCATAAGGTTTTATTGAGTCTTTGAATTTGTTTGCGTCTCTATAAAGTCATCATTGTGTTTACATTTGATTTTTTTTTCCTTTAATGAGAATTTCTTTGATTTTTATTTCTTCTTATTAATTAGGTTTTTGCAAACATTTGGTTTCATTGTTGATTGGTTAAATGATTTTTTTATATTACAGTCTCATTCTGTGTGAATGCTTTCTGTTAGAGCCTAGATCTACCTCAGGCTGAAGGAAGGCAGGTCTAGGGTAACATCAAACCATGCTTAACCTGGTAGCTAGCCCTACCAGGTCGGGAGAGGGCTCTCTCCTTGTGAATTTCAATCAAGATGATTGAATCAAATATGGATTTTAGGCTAGGTATAGTAGCTCAGAGGATTTGATTGGATTTGTTTTGGGTCGAAACAGCAAGAGAAAGGATGATTTGGACTATGGAATTGATGTCAGTTTCTGCCGGCAAACCTGGGGCAAATTAAGTGCCATGTTCAGCCAAGTGAAGATTGTAAATGTGAGAATTATAGGGGAGAAAGCCCGCTGCCCTGTAGGCATCAGACAAAGGATGAATCTGCAACAACAACTTTAGATGAAAGAGAATCACGAGGTTGCTCAACAGAGCATCTAGCCAAGGATGAATTCTGCTAAGACAACCATTACAACTAACAGGAAAATCATCATGAAAGGAGCATCATTACAGATGAATCCCTAACATATCACTTAGATAATGGTGTAAGAAGGCAGAAAAAACATAATGTGTAAATGAATTACAGGAAAAACATACTAAACATCAACACCGCGATGAATCCCAGATCCAAAGGGCAAAAGACTGCTTTATTAAAATGATATTCAGGAAAAAAAATTTACACAAAGCCAAAACAACCTCTTTGCTACAAAAATCAAACCTCTACACTATGAAATTCATAAAATATATACATTTTCTCATCCCTGTACTAAGGGAATTGAGCTCAACCATCTTCTTCAAAATAGAATAAGTTACATTAAACTTGGACCGAATTTCTGAAAATAGGTGTTGAAGATGAACTCGTATCTCCTAAACCATAGCACCTATTACAAAACTGAAAGATAGTTTTGTAGATTAGGTCATGTTGGAGAAAAAACTCTCTCAAATTCTGGAAATTCATTTCCAGTTGCTCGGAATCTGTGCCACAAAATCATCTCTAAAACAAAAAATCATTAAAAACTTAAATCTATCAAAATGAGTTGTAAAGATCTAGTCACATATTCAAATTAACGACACCTGTGAATAAACTGAAAGAGGTTTTTGTTATATGGCTCGTGGTTAAAAAAAACAACCTCCTTGTGTTTTTCAAAATTACTTTCCATTTGTTGTAAAATGGCACCGCACTAAAATGACTAAAACAGTGAAATAAATAAAAAATTTGTTTTGTTTTAATGTAGGCTCCAAATATCACTACATATCTCCCACATAGTAGCACCTGTGCATAAACTGAAGGAGGTTTTTGTTATTTGGTATGCGATGGACAAAAACCTCTTTCACTTTTGTAAAATTCTTGCCCAAACTGATTTTGTAGTAAACTTGTCCCTGTGTGCAGCAACTGACCTCAAAACATGCATAACCAAGAATCAATCATTCATTTCGACCATATCTTATGATCCAGAAACCGGTTACAGGAGTGTGATATACCGTTGGAAAGATTTTTCCGAGCTTCTTCTGATGGAAACATTTGTGATATGTTTTTTGCTGAATATCATGTGCAATACATCTAACTAAACCAAACCTAGTAAGAGCTCATGTTGATTCCTGGTGACAGGCTGCGAAGACTGGCACTAACATCGGCCTTGTTGGGGATGAGAGCTCCTTGGAGGTGTCAAGAACACCGCAGACCAATTGCCTCATCCATTGGGCAATACGGTCAAACAGCTGCAAACTCAAAACAAATCATACCAATCCAAACATACACAGACTGCAACCTGTACATAACAAATATCGGAAACTGAAATGTTGCCTTTGGGAGCTTATTTTTATACAAATCTACCCTACTTTGCTACAAAACCAATAGATCAAGTGATGTTGTAATGCCATATCAACCAATCAAGTAACTGTGACAATGATGCTGTTTTTTGATAGTGTTTGAACCAGAAGATAGTTGGAAATCCTACCAGCAATATATACCCATAGTACCTCTGGCTCTATAAAAGGAAACCTGGTTTTTCTTTCAACTTAAAAATATATTCCATATATGCTGCTATGGGATCATAGAAACCAGATTCTATCTACTACCCCAGCTCATTAACATATGCTCTTGGCTGGAGATTGTCACATCCTCGCTGTAAATCATAACATCCTTCAATCCAACCATCCAAGGGCAGTCCTACCTTTTCTTCTTTGGGAGGAGGGAGAGTTTCCAAGAACTATTTAGGGTCTTGGAATTCATGTGATTTAATTTAAACATACAATAATTCAATTTCATTTTCCAATCTTTCAATCACTAAGCCAAGAAAACAATATTTATTCTCAGGTGTGAGTCGGCTAGATTTCAAGCTAAGAAACAATGATGTTAAAAAACTCTGATCAATATGAAATTTTGCTATCTCATCCCTTAAAATCAATAACATTTCACTATATAATGGATTTGCCACATACCCTGTCATCGGTGATTACCATCAACGTTCTGAAAACTGAATTCTTTGGCAGTGAAGTCGAAGCTCAGGATCTTGAACATTGGTGTCATCAGGTAGATGATTTCAGCCTTCATATGTGTGTCACTGCTGTCCACCATCGGCAATCAGATCTGCAACTTGAATGATCTTTCCTGGAGAAGATCTGTCACCTCTTTCCCAGTATGGTCGCGACTATGTTAGAGCCTAGATCTACCTCAGGTTGAAGGAAGGCAGGTCTAGGGTAACATCAAACCATGCTTAACCTAGTAGCTAGCCCTACCAGGTCGGGAGAGGGCTCTCTCCTTGTGAATTTCAGTCAAGATGACTGAATCAAATATGGATTTTAGGCTAGGTATGGTAGCTCATAGAATTTGATTGGATTGTTTTGGGTCGAAACAACAAGAGAAAGGATGATTTGGACTATGGAATTGATGTTAGTTTTTGCTAGAAAACCTCGGGCAAATTAAGTGCCATGTTCAGCCAAGTGAAGATTGTAAATGTGAGAAGTATAGGGGAGAAAAACTGCTGCCCTACAGGCATCAGACAAAGGATGAATCTGCAACAACAACTTTAGATGAAAGAGAATCACAAGGTTGCTCAACAGAGCATCTAGCCAAGGATGGATTCTGCTAAGACAACCATTACAACTAACAGGAAAATCATCATGAAAGGAGCATCATTACGGATGAATTCCTAACATATCACTTGGATAATGCTGTAACAAGGCAGAAAAAACATAACGTGTAAATGAATTACAGGAAAAACATACTAAACATCAGCACCATGATGAATCCTAGATGCAAAGGGCAAAAGACTGCTTTATTAAAATGATATTCAGGAAAAAAATTTACACAAAGCCAAGACAGCCTCTCTGTTGCAAAAATAAAACCTCTACACTATGAAATTCATAAAATATATACATTTTCTCATCCCTGTACTAAGGGAATTGAGCTCAACCATCTTCTTCAAGATAGAATCAGTTACATTAAACTTGGACCGAATTTCTGAAAATAGGCATTGAAGATGAACTCGTATCTCCTAAACCATAGCACCTATTACAAAACTGAAAGAGGTTTTTGTAGATAAGGTCATGTTGAAGAAAAATTTCTCTCAAAGTTTGGAAATTCGTTTCCAGTTGCTCGAAATCTGTGCCACAAAATCATCTCTAAAATAGAAAATCATTAAAAACTTAAATCTATCAAAATGAGTTGTAAATATCTGGTCACATATTCAAATTCACGATACTTGTGAATAAAATGAAAGAGGTTTTTTTTATATGGCTCATGGTTAAAAAAAACCTCCTTGGGTTTTTCAAAATTACTATCCATCTGTTGTAAAATGGCACCGCACTAAAATGACTAAAACAGTAAAATAAATAAAAAAAAATTGTTTTGTTTTAATGTAGGCTCCAAATATCACTGCATATCTCCCACATAGTAGCACTTGTGCATAAACTAAAGGATGTTTTTTATTTGTTATTTGATGGACAAAAACCTCTTTCACTTTTGTAAAATTCCTGTCCAAACTGATTTTGTAGTAAACTTGTCCCTGTGTGCAGCAACTGACCTCAAAACATGTATAAACAAGAATCAATCATTCATTGTGATCATATCTTATGATCCAGAAACCGGTTACAGGAGTGTGATATACCGTTGGAAAGATTTTTCTGAGCTTCTTCTGATGGACACATTTGTGACATGTTTTGCGCTGAATATCATGTGCAAAACATCTAACCAAACCAAACCTAGTAAGAGCTCATGTTGATCCCCGGTGACAGGCTATGAAGACTGGCACTAACACTTTCATCAATGATCTAGCTACATTTTATTTTCATCACATTGAAAATTGAAAAGGAAATATTTGTATTTATTTATTTGCATTGTATATAGGATTTTGAATTAAATTGGAGCAGTTGCATTGAAAGATATGATTAGAAAATTGTTATTTGCTGCATCATTGATTGTTGCATTATTGTTTGTATCTTCCTTCTCGTAGATAGATCTTCATCGAAAAGTGAAAGATTTTTTGTCATCATACTAGTTACATCATAGGGAATTCAGGTGAACTTGTACCGTGACCCTTGAAACTGAAACATAATTGAAGATCAACTTTAAAATTTACTCAATCAACCTAAGGAGCATTTGGAACATTAATAACGCAAATAGAGGTCTAGGCTAGAGACGCGTTCCGATGTCTTTAAACTTAGGAACTTTCGTTAATTGTCTGCATTACATTCTGGAGGTATTCGATATTCCACATATGTAAGTATATCAAATTGTTCTCCACGTACCCTTGGGTATATCATATGGCACTCAACGTATGAAAAGTATATCAGAGTAATTCCTATTGTATAGGATTCATTAGACAACACTACCATAGATTGCACTTCTACGTACATCTTGGTATATTTTGGAAGTCCCCTATAGGTTTCTATCTTTCCATAGGAAACTGAGTCAGCTACCTTGTTATCTATGATACACTGAACACAACATTCAGGGAGATTTCCTGCATGTACTAGAAACTACATTTCATAGTTCACAATTACTTGGTAAAACATTTTTCCTAGTTACCCCTCTTTTGATTTATTTATGAATGTTAATTTCTAAAATGGATTAATCCATCATGGAAGAACATCCTCAACAACCCCATCATTCATGTAAAATGCAAATATTTCCTCATTTAACTCCAGAGGTAACACATGGTCACCGTAAGAATAAGAATATGCAAACTACTCAAACGGGTACTTCAGAAGCTTCCCCTTCTGGAACTACATTTGAAATCAATCAACCAGAATCATCACTTCCCATAAGTATTGAACATGAAATTACATATTTACCAGTTGGTGAGTCTGACATAGCCAAAACTGGAGCCCTTGAAACATTAGAACTTGAGGTTGTTGAACATGAATTTCCAAATTCAAATACTTTACAATCTGAGGTCATACAAACTTAGGAACCTTAGCTAACTTAACCCATTACCTCAAGGCCTTGTTCTTCTCTTCCTTTGCCTTTGTCTCAACCGCATCTTGTATATTTTGGTCCTGACGGAGAACGATATCCACCCGACCTTTTGAGCATTGAGAAAATTACTAAAGAAGAGTCTCAAAATTTATCTCTTGTCCATTTAAGAGAGACTCCTCTTTATCAAGCTCATCCTTTTCTTACCCCTCATACTAAAAACCAAGCTCCTTCACCTAGGACTCCTCATTTCAATTCACCTTTGAATTTCCCTCAGCAAACTCCTTTGAGAAGTTTAACCATGACTGAGTCAATGATAATTTCTCAACTCGTGTCTGCTATCATGAGTGAGTCAATCGAAGTTGCAACTACTTCTATTTTTGTAACTTCGAGAGAAACCCATTTGTATGGTGGTCCATCAATATTGCCTGGCTACCAATCAATGTCTGGAACCTTTTTTGGTGTGTCGACTAGTCCTTCGACTTCTCCCTTGTCATCTTAATTTGAAATTCTATCTGGTACCTCTTTAATGAGCACTTCACAACCTATTCCAACTATTGTGCCCCAACCTTATTTGGAGAAACAATATGGTTCATTTCTTAGTGGATTGGGACATATACAACAACCTACTCCATTCTATATTGGGTACCTTCCTCCTGGGGGGAAGTTATCTCCATATTCTCCTTATCCCCTAATAGGGGGTAACTTGTTGCTGGAATGTTTCCATTTGTTGATCAAATGACACAAGTTGGTGCTTTATCCTATTCAAGTCTTATCCCTATGGGTCCTTAAAGAAGTTTTTCATAGAAACACACAAAGTATTTGATAATATATAGGAATATTAGCATGGTGATAAAGGTGACAGTGGGGATGATAATATTCATGAAGTTAAGTATTTTACTCCCTGTGGAAAGAGTCATAAGAAAGATAAAAAAAAAAGGTTGTATATCTTGTTATCATGCTAAGAAGGGTCACTAGAAGCATGGGTAAGAGATAATCTCCAAAGAATAATGAAAAGGCTCTATCACCTCCTCTTGAATCCCTTGAAAAATATCCATCACCTCCTCCTAAATCCTTTTAAAAGTCCCCATCACTTCCTACTCAACCCTCTAAAAAGGTTATCTCAATATCCTATGCACCTTCTAAAGGTGCCACTTTCAAAAATATTCCCATTGCACATATCCATGTTAGGAGGAAAGGATCTATGACCTCCTTGTACAGAAAAACCAGAAATAAATTCTCAAGACTTGAGATTCTTGATTTCCAGTTCTATGACTTGTCCATCTCATCAACACCAAATTATTTTGAGCATACCACTGATTACTATGAGCCCATCAAATCCACTATGTCTTCGATCCTCTAAGCAAACATTCAACCTCCAAACTTAAGAAGAATAATAGAAAAATTGAGCTAAAGGTTGATGTTGAAAGTATAAATTCCTAGATAGGTACATTATAAATGAGAATTCTATTCTAAAGTGTAAGAACACCCAGATATAAGAAGAAATTGACAGGTTAATAGTAAGGAACAAGAAGAAATTCAATCTAGCCGAAAAGTGGTTTAAAAGGAATTATTATTTGGAAATACTGTAATTAAGATTTGGAAATGAAGCTTTGGGAAAGAAGGACAATGAGTGGGGCCAATGTGAATATCTCCATTGGTAACCATTAAATTATAAATCATGATTTTCCCAAATTTTATTCAAATTTTCTTAGTTGTGCTCAATTTTGATTGAGATTATATTAGAGTGAGAGCTACATGTTTTTTGTGTGTGAGGATACACAAATACTTAGGTGTAAGGGAGACATTAGGGCTATGTATTTACATTGTTATTATTGCCATATAACCCTTTTTCATCTTATAAACCCTAGTCTTATCTGAATATTACGCTTCTTTTCACACCATTAATGAGAAACATCCACTTAAAAGAGATTCAAGGTAATTTGTTGTTAATTATTATTAATTCCATTGTTTTAATAAGTAAAAGGGACTTAATTGAGGTTAATTTCCACTCACAAAGTTTTTGAACTAGGTCATATCACCCACATGATATTTGGTAATCCACCTCCACAATAAAAATGGTTGGGCTTGTCTAAAGCAAAAAATACAACATGGGTTTTCTTCCGATCACCCTTAAGGAGCTCTCATGTTCATCATGTTAGCCAAAGGTCGATCAAGGGATGCGTTGGATATTGGTCAAACTAGTGGTTGAAAAAACATCATATTGAACAAGGTATCGAGCCTGCACAATGGATTGGCCCAAATCAACACGCTAACAAAGAAATTGCAGTTCACATGGTTGGGATTGAATCCAAAGATGTAAGGGAATCCATTCAGATTACCCATTTTTGTTCATGTTTCATGCATCGATTACTCCGAGGCATGAGATAGGGGATTCATGCAATGTGCCTTCTTATCATATTTATCATGTAGACAACTATATAATTAGAACTCTATACATTGTAGAGGTCACTTGATCTATGGGTGATTAAAATACAATGTTGAACTTGTAATTCAATTGATTTGATCATTAGGCACTTTTGTATTATTATGTACCTTTGAGACAAATTAATACAAAGTTTGCTTGTTGGTGTTTCATGAATTGATTGAGGTTTTATGCCACGTATAATTTAGTTTCCTTTCAGGCAACATTAGCTAGTTAGGAAGAGCTCACTGACTTAACCACATTTGCCTCTATTTTTTTAATTAGTTTGTAGGATAGTTATTTATGTTTTCATTCATAGTGAGTGTGTATGATTAATTATGTGGGTTGTAACTAGATTGTGTATATGACCCTTTTTATGAGTATGCTATATGCTATATGATTATCCTTCCTTAACCAAATTGTGCATGGTCCTTTATAACATCACTAGATTGAATATAAATCAGTGCAACTATATTATGTATCAACTCCTTTTCATGAAAATTATGCATGGTTATTCTCTAATATCTAGACTTGTATATCTATCCCTCATAGCATGACTTGATTGCACATTTATCGTTGTAACTAGAGTATGTCACAATTTTCTTTACGAGTAGGATATTTGGTTATTCCCTTTGATAACCAGATTATGATTTAATGTTAATCCTTATAAATAGGTCATTTCCCTTTTTATGGCCAAGATGCATGCCTATTCTTCAACTAATGTGTATTGAATCCTCTACAGTGTAACGAGATAGCATCCGAGTTGTAACTTGATATCACCTGGTTTCATAGTCATAATTGTGTGCTCACTCTTTTTAATTTATGATTTGGTTTTCAATTCCATTTCAAAGAATAAATTGATGCTTTGTTTAAGGTCATTACTTACAAATGATTTCCTTTGCAGGAGCAAGATTGATCGCAAAAGGCCATATCTAATTTGTTCTAACTCTTCATGGTTACCTAAACACCTTGTTCAAACATCATGAAATATCATAGCCTATCATGAAGGGGATTTGTATTGCCACCCCAACGATCATAATATCTCTTAGATTTCCTTTCTTCATATTTGTTTGGATGATTGATAAAAGAGAGATTACTTACTGAAGGAAATGATATGCATTGTAACTCTTCATTGAATGTTTATTATAATATATATTGGTGAAGAGACCATGTATTGATACCCTAGATAGAAGATATCCATTAGATTTCATTTTCAAATGCTTATCTTTGTTAGTAGTTACAATGGAATAAGTTCTACTGAAGACGAGAATTGAGACTTTGTTTTGTAAATCAGATAGGGACACTTTGGTCATGGCTTAATGAAAGAATATCTCTTGAGCCCTCACAAAACTACCTTAATCCTACCATCTAGTGAATAAGTCCCCTGTAAGCCTTGGTTTGTAATTTTTTTGGTTTTCTTGTGATATCTCTATTTTTCTAGTGATGGAATAAGAGGTTCATAATGTTCATACCTCTGCACATATTGTGTATTATCTCTAAGTTTACGCTCTTGGATTGATAATTTAGTTTGAAATTTAAGAAATTAAATCGATTAACAATATGGTCCCTAGAATATGATGTTTCTTTGCTACACATGGGCATCCATAGCCGTGATAAACATCTTGATATCACAAATATTGGACTACTTCTAGTGAGCATCCATAGCCTTAATGGAGGTATTTTAATTTCTCATTGAATGCTAATAAGATTCTATAACTTTACATTGTGAAGGTATCTTTGCACACTAGGCACAATCCTTGCTCTGCTACCAGCAAGCGTCCATAACCTTGGTGGAGATATTTGCTTTTATATATATATCTATATGTATATGTATGTATGTATGCTAATCGATATGAATCTTCCTATTATTCAAGGGATGATATCTATTATGATCATAAATAACTTATACAAGGATGAAAATGATTATCCTTATAAATTTCATTGTAATAACAAATTCTATTCTTTTCCACAACATGTTATTTATAGAAGTTACAAGACTATTTTCTTACATAGACTTTAAGAATTACACAAAAATGAGTTTTTTTTTTTTGTAATCTTGGTAGGACTACATCTTCATCATGTCCAACTTCTCACCCCAATCGGGGGGGATAGCACAAGATTGAACCCAAGACTTCTGGTTCGGTGAGACTTCATTTCCATGGCCATTACTAATTGAGCTACCCCAAGTGGACTACAAAAAAGAGAAATTTTAAGCAAATGTTTAAAATATTAACAAGGAGATGATAAGACATGGAATTTACTAATTAAATTGATCCAAAACTTTTATGAGTCAAATATTTTGAAGATAAAATGGTTTATAATACAGAATGAAGCAAGAAACAATCTCTCTCTCCCTCTCTCTCTCTCTCTCTCTCACACACACACACACACACTTCAAAAATAAATACCACATATCTACTATGTGCATGCGTGCGTGTACACACACACACACACACACACACACTTTTCAAAAGTAAATACCACATCTACTAGATGAACACACACACACACACACACACACTTTTCAAAAGTAAATACCACATATCTACTAGATGAACACACACACATATTAAATTCAAAAATAAATACCACATATCTACTAGGTGAGAAAATGTTTAGGATAACGCCCATTTATGGGGACATCGAGGCTTACACCTTCAATTTTTTTTAACAAAAATGGATTATGACCATCAATAGTGTCAATTATAAGTGGGCCATACCACATATTATCAAATTTATTATGTTTTCTAGGTTCTTTTCTTGTTTTATCCAATTTAAGGATGAGGTCACTTGGTTGAAATATTCATTCTTTAGCTCTTTTTTCAAAAAGAGCTTTCATTTTTATGTGGTAAACTAATTATTTATCATTTACGTGATCATAAGTTCTTTGTACTTGAATTACTGATTTCTTCTTTTTCGTAAATCAATAAGTTCTTCTTTAATATCTTACAAATTTTTCATTACTTTTGAACCTAAATGGACAGATATAATAACACTAATTCCATATATCAAATTGAAAGGGAATGTTCTTATATATCGTTTGGTGCTATTTTAATAAGTCCAAAGAGCATTTTGTAAAGTAGAATACCACTTTTTATTTTTAGATCCTGTTGTAGCGGCTACAACCACCCTCCCAAATTTTGCCTTAGCCTATTTTGGAGCCTCCCTACAAACCTTCAAAACAACTTGCCTTGCTTCGTCAAGTCCTTAAGCTTCAGTGCCTTTCTTGCTCAAAGGTAGCCTTTCGATCATAGTTTGATCTTTTCCCTTCATAGGCTACTCACCCGGACTTGGTCCAGCTGCAAGCTGAGCAACTTCCCCTTGAAAATGCGCATTTGTGGAGGGCAAACAACCTTCCCTCCAGAAATTGTGCAGTCCTCTTTGACAGCTTGCTGGGCTCCAGGATTGCACAATCCTACCAGCCAACCCTCCCAGCAGGATTTGATCAAATTTTCCCAGCAGCAGGCTGTTCAACCCAAGATTTGTGCAAATCTGGGCCGAAGTCAGCTGCTCAACCCAAAAATTGTGCAAATCTCTTGGGCAGCCAACCCACCTTCCAACCAAAAATGCACATTTTTCTCCAGTAATCAAGCAGTCTCTTGCATGTGCAGCTGAGTTGACCGGTTCCCTCCGGGACTGAGCAAAACAGACTTGCATGCATGGGTTGTTTCTCCCAAGGTAGCATGCAAATGCATCCCTTGTTTTAGGGATCTATGTCTAGCAGTTGGAGGTTACATGCAAGGAACAATTCAGAAACCTCCCTTCAAGTGTCGCTTCCTCTAGATTTGTGGCATGCGTGTCACAACCTCGATGTTATCAAAAATCATCAACCAGATGCCGCAGAGCTCATTCCTCACATCAACCTTGTAGCTCTGACATCCCACATCACATCTAGAAGTAGTCGGCACATTCAACTCAGCTGTTTTGGGGTAATCTTGCTTCCCATGCCTTATGCTGCATTTTTGTCGCTTTTTGTGTATTCGCTTGTGTGGGTGCTGTTTGCTTGATTTCTTTGAATGTCTGTTGTCATTTACATGTATTCTAGCTTGTCCTAGCTCTGTTTCAATTTTCGTTGCTATCTCATTGTTGTCGCATGCACGATACTATTTTGCACGGACGTTTGCCCAACCCGCGAATGATCTCACCCACATGCATGTTGATTTGTTTGTTGAATCTTCCATTCATGTTTTGCATGCACTGTTTACCACTTCTACTTTCACTTAGTGTTGTCATGCATTCATTGACTTACTTTCTTTCAATTGCCCGTTGGCGAGTCGGGCCAACCTTGGCCCGGGCTCTGCTTTCACCAAGGCTGCATTGCGCAATATGGGAAAGAAAGGCTCACCTTCCTCTCCATATTTGCGCATTCCTGTCCAACAATGGCCTCCAAGATTGTTTTATGCATTTCTGGAGGACAGTGGTTGCTTGGCTCAAGAAATTGCACAAATCTGTCTCTGGCCCAACAGTCCTTCCCAACAAGAATTGCGCAATGCGCAATCCTAGCAGTCAGCAGCTAGACTGGGCTGTGCATTGCATAGTTTCAGCAGTCAGTCAGTCTCTCAACAGCCCAGACTGTGCCTTGTGCAGTCTTGGTAGTCGATCTCCCGACCTCCCGGCCGAAATTGCGCAACCTTCATGATCATTCACCCAGGTATGTTGCAAGTCAGTTCTCATGTTCATTCTAGTTTTTGAATGACAGATTTGCTTGCTATGAGTGTTGCCATGCCTCTAGGTATCACACTTATTCATTTTCCTCTCAGCAGTACAAGTACAATGGCTTCCAAGAGAGCAGAGATGAAGATACTGTTCAGAGCATGCTTAGGGATGTAGTCGATCAAGTGCTTATGAGCTTGCCTACTCACGAAGACATCAAGTTGTTCGTGGACAAGGACATCAAGCGGCAACATCATGAATTATAGCTGAAGGAAGCATACTGAATGCAGCGAATGCAAGAGGAAGGTTGTTGACAACATAGAGGTAGAGAAAAGTTACAAGATCAAGCAGATCCACTGATAATAAAAGCAACTTTGGAGACTCAGGCTATGAAGTGAGGATGCGACATGAAGATTGTGCGAAGGAAGAAGATGGAACAAAGAAGGTGTTGCATGTGCTGAAGAAGCAACTTAGGAAGAACATGAAGCTACATAGACAGTCTAATGAGTTGCAGTAGGAACAGGAGCAACAATGGGCATAACATGCACTCACGGATGAAACTGCGCCAATACAAGTTAAGGATCCATCCCAGCAGCTGGCACAGAGCAAACATGGTGAGCAGTGTTGTTGATTGCATGCAAAGGATCCATCATCATGCATGTCGTTGAGCGCACGCATGCAATCCAACCCATTCAACACACTCACCAAGGTGAAGACAAGAAGCAAGTCCAACCATGGCTAAACATGCAGTTCGACAAGTTGATGCACATGACCACCAACAAACACATGAAGATCAGCGTAGACACTATGCATCAGTGTGTTTTCGGTTCAACCGTACCGAAGAAGACCATGTGCACGTTAGCAGACGAGTTGGATGAAGGGGCCGAACTAATGCACTGGTTGCAATGGAGGCAGGAGTTCACTTCAGCAAGATGTGACCATGAGCTACATGCACACCATCACAGACTACCAAGCTTGGCATTAGCTCAGCAACTTCACCATCACAAGCATGTCAAAGAGTTTGTCTCACCACAATGGACCGAGTGTCAGTGATGTCTTGCAAGGCCTGCTCAAGCCATGTTGTCTCAAATGAATTCATGTGCATTGTAATGTTGAGTCATGTCAAGTGTAAGTTGAGTGTCAACAGTTGGATGGAACAGTCATAGAGTAGGTGAAGAGTCATGAGGGTAGTTGAACTGTCACAAAGGGGAATGTCAAGGGTCACCCCACCCTTTTCTATAAATAGTCCCTCATAACTCATTGTAAAGGCTTTTGTTCAGCCAAGCTTCCACTAAGACTATCTTGAAGAAGACTTGGACAGTATTGTAATGCGCCTTGGCTTCTCCACTGCACTGAGCTAATACATCTCTTTGGAGGCACAGGCGGATGTGGCTGTAACTTTCCATTGTTGGGGCTAGCAGGTTTACATGGTGTATTGTATGATTGTGACTTACACTTCTTTAATAATAAGAGCCAACACATTTTCATGCATATGTTGTTATTATAGTTGGATTGTTCCAATTGCCTTAATGATATATGTTGTTTAACTTACGTACTTGTATATGAACTGATTTGTATGCAATTATATGAATCTTGTTGTTAATGTGTTGCATATGTTGTTAATGCTGTCACCGTCTGTGTCGACTGCTCTGCCAGACATCAGACAGACCTTTCTCATGAACCTTGCTATATCAACCGTCACACTTGTCTCGGACTGATCCATGAGTGTTGTTCGTGTTATCTTACCTTGTATGTTGTGACTGTCGCATTCGAGTGGACTGCTCCACCGGAAGCTATGCATGTCCTTTGTGTGGTGTGTTCCTAGCCGAGTTGGGACTGATCCCTTTCAACCTGGAACTCACCTTCACCTTCCTCTTCCTTCAAAGTGTTGGAATATCTCATACACATTCCTTGACTCTCTGCATCATTCACACCCTTGCTATTGACAGAGTTATCTTACTTGCCTCTGTGTGACATCGCGGTCAAGGCATTACCTTACGAACCACTACTGGGACTCCTACACCAAACAATCTGAGGTCTAATTGGGACTTCTTATCGGGGAGATCCCCTTGACATGTTGGTCAGTCTAACACCATCAAAATTTATGGCGCTAGAAGGAGGGCCTGATGAGAAGCTATGTCCTCTCATCCAGTTTTGAACCTTTGCATATCTTTCATGGAGTCTTGCATTCTTCTTCCCCCGAGGTGTTTTTCAAATCGCGAAGATGTCTCCATCTCAGGGAAGCTGTTTGATCTCTTGTCCACTCACATGTATGATGGTGAAGGCGAAGTGGCCTAGCCTAAGCACTTACATAACTTTCTTTCCATGATTTATGAGGAAGATGAGTTTACTGACGAACATGTCGATTTGCTGCTTGCATACACACTTTGTGAATCTCCATTTCATTGGGTGCTCACCCTACCGGCTAATACCATGCACTCATGTGAGAACTTATGTGATCTTATTGAAGACACGTTCTATCATTTTGATCTATGCCATCTTGACTGAAAATTGTTACAACAATGGAGGGCTCCGAATGAATCCGTTATTGATTTTTGGCAACGCTTCCATGACTTGCAGTTTCAAGCTTCGAGGAGCCAGATAAAGTTTGCTTATCTCTAGGACTGATTCAAGTACTGTCTTAAGAAATATGCCCGTCCCAAGAGAAAGCTTGATGTCAAGCCTTGCTCAACCTTATTCGTTGATGGAACTGCACATTTTCATGTGGGAGTACGCACTCTCTCAACAAGCTATCCGCCTCCCTCTCATTCAACAGTTCCACCATCGCCCAGTGATGCTGAGGATCATGTTTGTACACCTGTTCAACCTTCACACCCTCCCAACATCACTCCACTCAATGTTCACATAGATTTGGTTGTGAGTCCTTCTAGTTATCACATGCATTCTTTTTTTCGACCCTTGTCTTTTCACTCAGGTGTTCCTCCGGATGATGCTGTCTTGTGTTCATCCATTCCAGACTCTTCACTTGTTGTGAACAAGGAACAACCCATTGGCGTAGTTGGTGTTGCACAACCAACATGCACTATCATTCATGGAGATTATGAGTGGGAGCTTGAACATCAACACTTAGTGAAGGATGACCCCCTTCCGTCCGAGCCCCCTCCGTTCTTTCCTAGCTTCTTTGGTGAACCTGCCATCCATGATTTTGCATGTGTGTCTTCATCCGCAGATGCACCCATTGCTGATCACTCGCAGGACTCACCGGATGTTATTCCATCATTCGACAATGGAGAGGATAAGCTATTTATTGAATATCCACTTTATCCTTCATCTGTCTTTTCTGGAAATACAGAGGATGAGTTCGTTCATTTTTCATCTACCCCTCTGTTTGATTCATATGATCATGAAGATGTCAAAGAATTCATTGATTTTTCTGACTGTGGTGGTCGTGATCCATTTGCTTCCATTTTTTATCACGATCATGAATCTATTGCAGTTGATCTTTCGAAGCCACCGATTTATGATGATCTACTTGATGATGAAGTTGAGACACCCAAGACTGCCGAGGCACTTTAGCCCGAGTTGATGGTTATGTTAGGTCCTCATTCTCTTGGGGTTAGTCTCCCTTCCGATCATGAAACTGTTCAATCATCCAAGGCTCCTCATTACTCGTCTGTATGCATTGAATATCCATCTCACACACAATTCACACTTCCTCTGCTCGAACTGCATGATCCCATTTCTCATGCATTGGAGGAGTCTTACATTGCAAGCACTCGTGCGCGACATAAGTTATCTTTGTTTCTTTCGTTTGTTTGGATGTCTCAGTCAAGAGTGTGCTTTTGCTTTAAAGTTGCGTGTAGTGTCACACAACACCATGAGAAGTCCACAGACTGTCCGTCATGCACATGCACTCACTTATGTCCCGTGGGCACTTTGAAACACAAAGTGTGGCTATCTTCACTCTTATATCTTTCTTGTTTGCTAGTCTGCACAACTGGGTTACTCGCAGACCAAGTCTTCACCAATATGGGTCTACTAATGCGTCAGTGGCTACATTGGAAATATCACTTCATGTGATAGGAGTAGGAGTAGTGTTTGATTTCAGTTGTTTTCTTGCAGGCTTGTTTGCATACATGCTTTGTTTGCTTGTTTTCTTGTTTACTTGCTTCACTTTTGTTTTTGCTTCTGCTCTTTCTTTGCTTTGTTGATTAATTGGTTCATCCGCTCGTTTCGTTCATAGGTTAGTTGGCATGAAACCATGTATGACTCTTGAAATGAGCTGGGTGAAGTACAAGAGGGCTTGTACAACTATCACTACTTGGTTATCTATTATCTTGCCTCTGTATGATGAGCTTGTTACTTTTAGTTCATGATACATCCCAGGAAAATACGTATTGTTCGAATCGAACCTTGGTGACAACACAATGCTTGTGCGCTAACTAGTGTCACCTTCTCTAGTTAGTTGTTTTTGGGTTAACCCTTGTCAGCTCAGTCAAGTAGAGTAAGTTGAGGGGGAAAACTTAACATGCATGTAAGAGATACAAAAAACTACTTCTCTGCTAGAACAACCTCTTCTTCTCTCAATAAGTCGGGATCCCTCTTCCGCCTCTGAAATGAATAAGTGCTATGCACAATGAAAAATGAAAAAAATGAAAAGTCAAAAAATTCAAATGAAAATGAATCAGGCGAAAGAAGAGAAAGGCTTCATGTGCAGGGAGGTGACGCAAGTAACTCTGCCAGGGTACTGACCAGGCTCACTGGCAGTGGAGCCATGCTTGTGTTCCTGTGTGACTCCACCGGGGTACTGTCCAGGCCTACTGGCAGTGGAGCAACACCAGAGATGAAACTTAGACTCTGACGACTATACTGCTTGTGCACTTATATACCCCTAAACCCCAATCGAAACAACTGTGTTGCCTTGGCTTGGAATGTGTGTCAATCGACCAAGAGTTTGGCAGATGCTACATCTTACAATCAAGCTAGTGTGAAGCCAAGACGAGCCGAGAGCTTTTCATGAACAAGGTCCATTTAGAGAGCTGGAGTTCTACCAATGTGTTTCCAAGTGTTGTAATGGCTACAACCACCCTCCCAAATTTTTCCTTAGCCTGTTTTGGAGCCTCCCTACCAACCTTCACAACAACTTGCCTTGCTTTGTCAAGTCCTCAAGCTTTAGTGTCTTTCTTGCTCAAAGGCAGCCTGTCGATCACAGTTTGATCTTTCCCCTTCATAAGCTGCTCACCTGGACTTGGTCCAGCTGCAAGCTTAGTAGCTTCCCCTTGAAAATTGTGCATTTCTAGAGGGAAACCAACCTTCCCTCCAAAAATTACGCAATCCTCTCTAATAGTCTGCTAGGCTCCAGGATTGCGCAATCCTGCCAACCAACCGTCCCAGTAGGATTTGTGCAAATTTGCCTAGCAGCAGGCTATTCAACCCAAGATTTTCCAAATCTGGGTAGTAGTCAGATGCTCAGCCCAAAAATTGCGCAAATATCCTGGGCATCCAACCTACCTCCCAACCAGAAATGCACATTTTTCTCCAGCAGTCAAGCAGTCTCTTGCATATGCAGTTGAGTTGACTCATTCCCTTTGGGATTGAGCAAAACAGACTTGCATGCATGGGCTATTTCTCCCAAGGTATCATGCAAAGGCATCCCTTGTTTCAGGGATCTATGTCTCTTAGTTGGAGGTTACATGCAAAGAACAATTCAGAAACCTCCCTCCAAGTGTTGCTTCCCCTAGATTTGTGGCATGCATGACACAACCTCCATGTTATCAAAACTCATCAACCGGACGCTGCAAAGCTAATTCCTCACATCAACCTTGTAGCTCTGACATCCCACATCACATCTAGGAGCAATCGACACATTCAACTCAGCTGTTTTGGGGTAAGCTCGCTTCCCATGCCTTGTGCCACATTTTTGTCGCTTTTAGTGTATTCGCTTGTGTGAGTGTTGTTTGCTTGATTTCTTTGAATGCTTGCTGTCATGTACATGTATTCTATCTTTTCCTAACTCTGTTTCAATTTTCGTTGCTATCTCACTGCTGTCGCATGCATGATACTATTTTGCACGGACGTTCGCCCAACTGGCAAATGACCTCACGCACATGCATGTTGATCTGTTTGCTAAATCTTCCATTCATGTTTTACATGCACTGTTTACCACTTCTGCTGTCACTTAGTGTCACCATACATTCACTAACTTTCTTTCAGTTCCCGTCGACAAGTCAGGCTAACCTTGGCCCAGGCTCTGCTTTCATAAGGTTGCATTGCGCAATCTGGGAAAGGAAGGCTCACCTTCTTCTCCATATTTTTACATTCCTGCCCAACAATGGCCTCCAAGACTATTTTATGATTTCCTACCCAACACTCGCCTCCATGACTATTTTACACATTTCTGGAGGACAGTGGCTGTTTGGCTCAAGAAATTACGCAAATCTGTCCCTAGACCAACAATCCTTCCCAGCTGAAATTGCGCAATGCGCAATCCCAACAGTTAGTAGCCAGACTGGACTATGCATTGCGTAGTTCCAGTAGTCAGTCAGTCTCTCAGCAACTTGGACTGTGCCTTGTGCATTCTTGGCAGTCGGTCTCCCGACCTCCCGGCCGAAATTGCGCAACCTTCATGATTATTCACCGAGTTATGTATAAAGTTAGTTCTCATGTTCATTATGGTTTTCGACTGACATATTACTTGCTATGAGTGTTTCCATGTCTCTAGGTATCGCAGGTGCTCATCTGCCTCTCAGCAGTACATGTACAATGGCTTCCAGGAGAGCAGAGACGAAGACACCGTTCAGAGCACGCTTGGGGTTGTAGTCGATCAAGTGTCTATGAGCTTGCCTACTCACAAAGACATCAAGTTGTTCATGGACAAGGACATCAAGCAACAACATCACATCGAGCAGCATCATGAATGACAGCTGAAGGCAACATATCGAATGCAACGAATGCAACGAATGAAGCAAACATAATGAATGCAAGAGGAAGGTCATTGAAAACATAGAGGCGGAGCAAAGTTGCAAGATCAAGCAGATCCACTAATAATGAAAGCATCTTTGGAGACTTAGGCTAAGAAGTGACGGTGCGACATGAAAATCGCAGGAAGGTAGAAGATGGAACAAAGAAGGTGTTGCATGTGCTGAAGCAGCAACTTAGGAAGAACATGAAGCTACACAGACAATCTAATGAGTTGCAGCAGGAACATGAGCACAATGGGCACAACATGCATTCATGGATGAAACTGCGCCAGTGCAAGTTAAGGATCCATCCCAGCAGTTGACACAGAGCAAACATGGTGAGCAGTGTTGTTGATCACATGCAAAGGATCCAGCAGCATGCATGTCATTGAGAGCACACATGCAATCCAACCCATTCGACACACTCATGAGTGCATGTGCATTGTCTCACATGAGTGCATGTGCATTGTAATGATGAGTCATGTCAAGTGTAAGTCAAGTGTCAACAATTGGATGGAACAGTCATAGAGTAGGTGAAAAGTCATGAGGGTAGTTGAACTGTCACAAAGGGGAATGTCAAGGGTCACCCCACCCTTTGCTATAAATAGTCCCTCATAACTCATTGTAAAGGTTTTTGGTCATCCAAGCTTCTACTAAGACTATCTTGAAGAAGACTTGGACAGTATTGTAATGCGCCTTGGCTTCTCCACTCCACGGAGCTAGTACATCTCTTTAGAGGAGCAGGCAGATTTAGCTGTAATGTTCCACTGTTGGGGCTAACAGATTTACATGGTGTATTGTATGATTGTGACTTACACTTCTTCAATAATAAGAGCCAACACATTTTCATGCATATGTTTTTATTGTAGTTGGACTGTTCTAGTTGCCTTAATGATATATGTTGTTTAACATACGTACTTGTACATGAACTGATTTGTATGCAATTATATGAATCTTGTTGTTAATGTGTTGCATATGTTGTTAATGCTGTCACCCGTGTCGACTGCTTTGCTAGACATCATACAGACCTTTCTCATGAACCTTGCTATATCAACTGTCACACTCGTCTCAGACTGATCCATGAGTACTGTTTGTGTTATAGTACCTTGTATGTTGTGGCTGCCGCATCCGAGTGGACTGCTCCGCTGGAAGCTGTGCATGTCCTTTGTGTGGTGTGTTCCTAGCTGAGTTGGGACTGATCCCTTTCAACCTGGAACTCACCTTCACCTTCCTCTCCCTTCAAAGTGTTGGAACCTCTCGTACACATTCCTTAACTCTCTACATCAGTCACACCCTTGCTACTGGCAGAGTTATCTTACTTGCCTTTGTGCGACATCACGGTCAAGGCATTACCTTACGACCCACTACTTGGACTCCTACACCAAACTGTCTGAGGTCTAATTGGGACTTCTTACTGAGGAGATCCCCTTGACATTTTGGTGGGTCCAGTGCCATTAACAGATCCTAACATCTCTTTAGAAATTAGGTTGTAGATTTGCAAATGCTCATGAAGTTTTAATCAAAATCACAAGACACAAACCTACACTACTGCTTTGCAAACATTAATTCAGAACTTAGAACCAAGATTTCAGACATGAAAGAAGAAATAACACACATGCAACAAGTATTTTTATGTGGGGAAATTAATCTACTAAAAAACCAATGTTTTCTTGCATTAATCAAATGAATATAGATGTAGTACAATTTCTTTGCTCAACTAAGTTCACCTTGCAAATGCACAACCTATCTTCTCACTGAAGGCCTCTGAACCAGACTTAGTCAAATTTTTTCTCGGCTTGAGATATTATTTCTTTGTCATGTTCCTTGAGGAATTAGACCCTATTATTTAGGAAATTCCCTCAATTTAATTGCACAATTCCTTTAGGCTGATCATCTGACTGCATGCAACACTTGTACACTCAAGACTAGTCTACAATTGATGTTACATTGCCTTGGAATCATCACCTCAACTTGGTAACTCAAATTCTCTACATGCATAAGCTATGTTGGGCTGATTAATTAGTTAAGTAGATTATCACTAAGTTTGACTGAAGTCCCACTACTTAAATGACCTTCCACTAGTTCCTCCAACATTTGGAACTAGTTTAACTGAAAATAACCTGAGATAACAGACCTTGATTGCTACAAATTAGAAATCACTCATGCAGAACTGAAATATAACTCCTCCAACTCAAATTTACTGAGTAAAATGCGTGACACAAGCCATGCCATGCAAGTTAACATCATCCAAGTTGTCTACTGATCTAAAAATTTGATTTTTCTCAATTTAATAAAGGCAAAATCAAATTGAGAATTTCTTGTTGCATTTTTCAACACTCCCTCTCAGAAAGGAAGGGATTATCAACCACCCCTATCCTGCACTTGTGGAACTCAAACTTCCCTCTTGACAAGGCCTTTGTTATAATGTCAACAACTTTTTCCTCTGTCAGAATGTACTGTAACAACATTATCTGCCTCTAGACACAATCCCATAAAGGGTGATACTGAATATCTATATGCTTGGATCGGTTGTGAAAAATAGGATTTTTAGAGAGATTGATGCAACTCTAATTATCATAGTAGATCACAATTAGATCCATCATTTGACCAAACAATCCAACAAGTATCTTTCTCATCCAAATTACCTCACATGATGCTTGACTGACAACCATGTATTCCGCTTCTACCGAGCTGAGTGCCATAGATCTTTGCTTCCTATTGTACCAAGAAACTGATGTGGACCCAACACTGAAAATTCCACCTGATGTAATCTTTCGGTCTGATGGACTCCTTGCCCAATTTGCATCTGTGAAGCCACTTAGATTCACTCCCTCTGTCTGCCTGTACCATAGTCCAAAATAGGTAGTGCCTTTGAGATATTGTAGAACATGCTTAACTGCTCTCCAAAATAATTTGGTTGGCCTAACCATAGCTTGTATGAGTTGGTTGAATGCATAACACATATCTAGTCATTTGTTCAAAAGATACATTAGTGAACCCACCAACTGCCGGTAAATAGTAGCATCCACTTCCTCACCTGAAGTGGTATCCTCCTTCCTCCAGTTTGTCACTAGAGGTATCTCCATGGGTTTGCAACTGTCCATGTGAAAACTCTGAAGCATCTCGTTGGCATAACTTTCGTGAGAGACAAATAGTTTTCCATCACCTTGCTATAATTCCAATCCAAGGAAGTAGTGCATGAGACCCATGTCCTTCATTTCAAACTCTATTGTAAGGTCCTCCTTGCAAGGTCTAATCAACTGCTCATCACCCATTAAAAAAAAATCATCAACATATAAGAAAATAATCAACAATTTACCTTCTACCAAGATATGATAGAGGCTTGCATCCACTTCACTTTTGGTGAAGCCAAATCGCTGAGATAACTAGTGATCCTGGCGTACAAAGCACGGGGTGCTTGATTGAGAACGTACAATGCTTGCTTGAGTCTGCACACATGAGACTCCTGATCAAAAGTCTCAAAGCCTTATGGTTGCTTGATGTACACCTCCTCCTCAATAAATCCATTGAGGGATGTTGTTTTTACATCCATCTAGTGGATCTTCTACCCCATTTGTGCATCTAGAGCAAGGATTGGTCTGATGGATGAGTACCTTGCTACAAGAGAAAATTTCTCCTCTTAGTCAATCCCCTAACTTGAGAGTACCCTTTGGCCACAAATATGGCCTTGTACTTTTCTATGCTTTCATCTGATGCATGATTTACGATGAAGATCCAGATGAAACCCATAATTGATTTATCTACTGGTCTTGGGGCCACTTCCCAAAAACTGTTCTCTACAATGGATTCATATTCCTCCACCATTGCATCAACCCACACAGGTTGCTCTATTGCTTCCTCAAAAGAGGATGGCTCTGTCTCTACAAGCTTAGGCATTAGAGCCATGTAGCCAGTGTATCGATTTGATGACCTTCTCTGCCTATGTTGATTTGAAGGAGCACCACATTCTCCCTCACATCCTACACAAGTCTCTCAGCTTCCCTGGTCCTTTTCCTACCTTCTCTGGATGGTTCTACTTGAGTAGTTGTCTCCACTATCTGCTCCTCAACTTGTAGCTGCTCCACAACTTCTTGAGGTTCCTCCTTTGGAGCTAAAAGCTCCTCTTTTGGTGGGATCTGAAGCTCCCTCTCAAGAGAGCACCACATGGATTTATATTTGTCAAATTAACATCCCTTTGCACAACTATAATCTTGAGGGATGGAAAGTATACCCAATAGTAGTGGGGAGTTTTTGTGTAACCCACAAATACCCTCAATTCTATTGTCGACTCTAGCTTCTTCCTTGATTCTTTGGAGACATGGCAGTGAATAGAGGCTCCAAAATCTTGAAGTGAAACACATCCGGCTTTCTCCCCGATAAAGCATCCTCTAGTGTAATCATGCCAAGAATCTGATGAGGACTCTGGTTCTACAAATAGATTGCTCTGTTGCATGCCTTTTCCCGCAACTGAAGATGATCCAGGTGGTTCCAGAGACACACAGGACAGAGGATTTATGAATGCTTAAAAATCAAAGTGTTCAGAATGATGTTGACCCAGGACCAGAGTGTATATCTCGTCGTCTTGATCGTGGAGGTGCAAACGGTTCGTCAATCCGAGCTCGTATGAGGGAGAACGAGCCAGTCAAAGTTGCACTGAGGGCCAGGTTTAAGTGTCCTACAATTTGACCGACCCTAAAGCATGAAACCTAGCTCTTGATATCGGTCAAAATTTTGGCCTTGTTAAAATGCCCAATATCCCTTATTTTTGAAAATTTAAAAAATGACTATTTATTTAAAAAAAATAAAAAGTAAAAAAAAATATAAAATTGGTGGCGGGCCATGACCCCCGCCACCACTGTCGCACCCCACAAAAATCATAACAAAATTTTTATTAAAAGGCCGATGGGCCATGAACCCCACCGGCCTAACCATAAAAACCCAAATCAATATTATGGGCTGGCGGCCATGACCCCGTCGGACCCTCCAACCGCACCCCACATATATAACCAATTGTATTAAAGGGGTGGGCACATGCCACCTCCGGTGGACCTGACCCACACCCCGAAATCCCATACAAAGCGCCGTACCAAATGTAATATGGGACTAGCAGGGTTCGAACCCGCCTGGCCCACGTGGCTGGCCCCCAAGCGGGCGACCCCAAAAACCATTGCTCCCCATATAATACGCAACCACCATTAATGCTAGTCACTATTACCATAACCGTATCACCCATTAATATATATGCCACGATCATAGTTGGATGCGGAGTTATGGGGGCAGGCTGTCCAATGCAGACCCGATCCCCATTCAAAAGCCATTTTTATGTTAAAACCAAAAGATGCGTGTTATTTTTGAGTGGGCAGGGTTTCAACCCGACCCACCTCCACACAATCCGCCAACCATAGCAACGACCCATGAGGGTCCTAATTGATACCTTCACCCGAAAATTTACATAAACTCGGTTTTCTTCTATGCGTTAGGGAGACAGATGGAGGAACTAGGAGCGGGCACAAATTTCGAGACAGAGGAGGCAGAATCTTGGCATGCAGTTTGAGGCAGCGTTTTGCAGGAGGGGTGAAAATTCACTTTGTCAGATTTTGACAAATTTTATATGGTTTCAACACTTCTCGATGCCACAAATGCAATGACACTATCTGTGTTTCCATCAGAGTTCTGCATTTTTCGGCCATTTTCAGTATGAGGGTGGAACCATGATTGTTGCAAAAACAGGGAGCGAAACCATGATCCTTGCAATTTTCCTAAGGAGGTAATTTTTCTCCATGTCGGAATATAGTCAAGTTTACAGTTGTTTTTCATGGTTTTCTGCAAGGATCACAATGGAAAAGTCAGATTCGCCTTTGGAGTTGCAGATTTCCAGTCCACCCATGGAGCAGAATCTTTGAGGAATCTAGGGGGAATCTAAAATATTCCTTGAGCCCCAAATTCTCAACTTCTCAGAATTCAAAAATTGGACAGTCAATTTTGCACTATTTGACGTCATAAATTTGATGGTGTGTTCATATTTCTCATTCTCTCATTCTATTCTTCAGCCACTTTTCTAAGTGGAATGCAGGTGTCAACATCCATGTGCGAGTAGTCATGCGATTAATGTCGTGAGATCGATGGTACAAACAACTTCAGCAGTTTGACATCCGCTTCTTCAGATGGCCCTTGGTTGTGAGGTATATGTAGTGTTCATGTACTTCTTTTGCTATGCATTGTGCTGCACAGGTCCTTGATTGATGTTTGATGTGGGATCCTGTTTCTTACTCATTTTTATGATTCCTGCTTGATGTGATGCAGAATCGCCTATGTGATGTACTTGTTGTCATGATTCATCATGTTGTGTTTTGAGATCCCTTTGTTGTATGTTGATGGGATACTCAGGTTGTCGTCATGTATGTTTGCATTGAGATCCCTTTTATGCCATGTTGGTGGGATGCTCATCATGCATGAGTTTGTGTCATACTGATAGGAGTCCTTTTGACTGAGAGTTCCTGTAGTGGAACATCTCTTGGAGCCACTCTTGCATGAGGGAATTTTCCTTGTATGATAGCGACATCACCTCTTATGTACATCATCACTATTGACAGCACTTAATGCAACGACCTACACCATCTTGACACCGGGGCCCGGAGACGTAGTCCCTCTTGGACGAACTCTGTTATCAACGGCTTATGTTTTCATGTGTTGATGATTGACATGTTCCTCTTCTTTACAACATGCACATGTATTCATTTATGTTCTTTTAAAAATGCAATTTAACACATCACGAAAGTAAAAGGTCTTGGAAGGGTCCTTCGTCACACCCGGACCTGGATCAAGTGGTATTAGAGCGGTCTTTGCATTGATGTGAATTGCAGCGTGAACAATGGAACGTGCAATGATAGAGGATGAAAAAGTGATGTACGAGACCATGCTCAACATTTCCAA
This sequence comes from Pinus tabuliformis, assembly GCA_031772625.1. Classification (NCBI taxonomy): domain Eukaryota; kingdom Viridiplantae; phylum Streptophyta; class Pinopsida; order Pinales; family Pinaceae; genus Pinus; species Pinus tabuliformis. The sequence goes on along the minus strand of CM062820.1, from coordinate 1,183,141,379 downwards.
AAGGGTAGAGATAATGTATGAAACTCTACAGAAAGAGACAGAGGAAAAGGAGCGATTGCAGCTTCAGTTGTAAGCCATGGAAGAGGCCCTGGAAGAATTGAAGCATAACAACCAGAATCTTCAAACAGAGAACATTGAATTGAAGATGCGGCTACATGAAGAGAAAGAGGAAAAACAAAGTTTGCTACGACAGCTGCAAGCAAAGGACGAGGCCTTGGAAAAGTTGTAGCATGACCCATGTGAGGTAAAAAGTAGTTCTCCATCTTCATGTATGTTTCCTGATGATGATTTCGCTGTTTTCGAAAATCATACCACAAGAATTGGCTCCAAACTGTTGAAGAAAATGGGGTACGAAGGAAAAGGCTTAGGCATTGTCAACCCCATCAAAGTAGAAGAATTGCCCTGTCGAACAGGACTTGGGTATGTCAGAAAGGAAGTTGGGGAATGCGCTGAGACAACTAGCGGACCACCAACAATGGATGATGAACAACCCTCATCAGTTCTTTCCAAATCGACAGAGGAGGTAAAAGATGTTGATTTCCTTTCGGTTTCATCCTCACGTAGGATGACTTCTATTGAGATGTGGAGATCCCAATTATAGGGACAAACATGAGGCTCCTTACAAGGATGAGGCACGAGGAGAAAGAAGAACTTGGTGTTAATAACCAAGGCATAACTCAACCTTTGGAGGTTGTGCACGAACATCAATTTGTAGGCTCGAGATACACTAAAGGAGAATGCTCGAAGGTGTCAAATTCTTCCGAGACATCGTCAAAATCGTCAAGGAAAGAGAATGATGGGAAAACATCCCCATCATCCCATGGCAGTTCCCATTGCAAGGAAAGAGCTGAGGTAAGCTCTCATTGCCATACTTACACCAGAGATAGCAAAGGAAGGTATAACCACTTTCGATCTCCGAATGTTCATTTCGATTATAATCATGTTGTTAATGTTGAACGTAAAACATGGCAATGAAAAACATGTACCTTTTTATGGATTACATAACCATACATTTTCTAAGTGTTGGAAAAGAATGGCAGCACACAAAAGGACGAGGCGTGAAAGACCCTCTCAACAGCATAAAAAGAAACAGGTTAAGCAGATATGGAGGAAGAAAACCTACTGCAGTCATTGCGATAGAAGTGGCCATCAAAGAGCCACTTGTTGGAGGCTCCATCCAGAACAACGCCTTAAAGACAAAGCGTTGGTGCGTGAACCAGGTGAAGCAGTTGTTCGACAAGCAAGACCATCATAGGGTGATGACCGTTCACCTTGACAAGTGAAAAATGGTTTCTAGATATGTTAGCATTTCACGGTTGTACTTTTGTAAATCATTTGTTGCATTTTAAAATGTAAAAGTGATGATGTGTTTTCCATCACTTGGTCAGGAATAATGATGTCTGGTCTTATTTTGAGTTGCATGATAAACTATGAAAGTGATGTCGTGTTTCTATCACTTGTCAAGACAATAATGTTTGGCCTTATCTTTGTAAATAATGTGTTGCGGTGATGATGAGTTTTTCCATCACTTGTTGAAGCAACAATGATAGGTTGGTCTTGTTGTCGTAGCTGGGGTATTGCGTCCATCTTGTTGTAAACTTGACCACCGAGTATGTGTTATAAACTCGTGGCAAGTGTGGGACATTTGGGTCATTAGTTGGTCTTGAAAGTCAAGCATGTAAAAAACAATGTACTATAGGTTGCAAAGGTAATAGGTGTCGACTAGTTGCTTAAGGCTCCGAAGAACAAAGGTGAAGGAGATGGAAGTGAAACCTTTTTAGGGCACTCGTGATGTAGACAAGGTATAGAGAAGTTGCAGGTTATTTTTCATGCTTTTGGAGGACCAAAAGCTCCTTAGTGGGGAGGATTGATCCAGGTGGCTTCAGAGACACACATGACAAAGAGGGTTTATGAACGCTTGAAAATCAAAATGTTTAGGATGATGTCGACCTAGGACCAGAGCGTAGATCTCGTCATCCTGATCGCGAAGGTGCAAACGGTTTGTTAATCCGAGCTCGTATGAGGGAGAACGAGCCAGTCAAATTTTTTATCAAAGTTGGGTTGTGGGCCAGGTTTAAGTGTCCTACAATTTGACTGACCCCAAAGCATGAAACCTAGCTTCCGAAATCGGTCGAAATTGTGGCCTCGTTAGAATGCCCAATATCCCTTATTTTTGAAAAATTTAAAAATGCTATATATATATATAATTGGTGGCGGGCCATGACCCCCGCCACCGCCGTCGCACCCCACAAAAATCATAACAAAATTTTTATTAAAAGGCCGATGAGCCATGAACCCCACCGACCTAACCATAAAAACCCAAATCAATATTATGGGCCGGAGGCCATGACCCCGCTAGACCCTCCAACCGCACCCCACATATATAACCAGTTGTATTAAAGGGGTGGGCACAGGCCACCTTCGGTGGACTCGGCCCACACCCTGAAATCCCATACAAAGCGCCATACCAAACGTAATATGGGACTGGAGGGGGTCGAACCCGCCCGGCCTACGTGGTTGGCCCTAAAAACCATTGCTCCCCATATAATACGCAACCACCATTAATGCTGGTCACTATTACCATAACCGTATCACCCATTAATATATATGCCACGGTCATAGTTGGATGCGAAATTATGGGGACGGGCCACCCAATGCGGACTCGACCCCCATTCAAAAGCCATTTTTATGTTAAAACCAAAAGATGCGTGTTATTTTGGACTGGGCGGCGTTTGAACCCGATCCACCTCCATACAATTCGCCAACCATACCTTTGCCTGAAAATTTACATAAACTCGGTTTTCTTCAGTGCGCCAGGGAGACATATGGAGGAACCAGGAGCGGGCACGAATTTCGAGACAAAGGAGGCAAAATCTTGGCACGTAGTTCGAGGCAACATTTTGCAGGAGGGGTGAAAATTCACTTTGTGAGATTTTGACAAATTTTATATGGTTTCAACACTCCTCGATGTCACAAACGCAATGGAACTGTCCGTGTTTCCATCAGATTTCTGCATTTTTCGGCCATTTTCAGTATGAGGGTGGAACCATGATCGCTGCAAAAACAGGGAGCAGAACCATGATCCTTGCAATTTTCCTAAGGAGGCAAATTTTCTCTTTCTCCATGTCGGAATATAGTCAAGTTTACAGTCGTTTTTCATGGTTTTCCGCAGGGATCGCAATGGCGAAGTCAGATTCACCTTTGGAGTTGTAGATTTCCAGTCCACCCATGGAGAAGAATCTTTGAGGAATCTAGGGGGAATCTAAAAGATTCCTTGAGCCCCAGATTCTCAACTTATCAAAATTCACAAATTGGACAGTCGATTTTGCACTATTCGATGTCATAAATCTGATGGTGCATTCATATTTTTCATTCTCTCATTCTATTCTTCAGCCACTTTTCTAAGTGGAATGTAGGTGTCAACATCCATGTGCGAGTAGTCATGCGATTGATGCCATGAGATTGATGGTACAGATAGCTTCAATAGTTCGACATCCGCTTCTTCAAATGGCCCTTGGTTGTGAGGTATATGTAGTGTTCATGTACTTCTTTTGCTATGCATTGTACTGCACAGGTCCTTGATTGATGTACTTGATGTGACGCGGAATCACCTATGTGATGTACTTGTTGTCATGATTCATCATGTTGTGTTTTGAGATCCCTTTGTTGTATGTTGATGGGATACTCATGTTGTCGTCATGTATGTTTGCATTGAGATCCCTTTTATGCCATGTTGGCGGGATGCTCATCATGCATGAGTTTGTGTCATACTGATAGGAGTCCTTTTGATTGAGAGTTCCTATAGTGGAACATCTCTTGGAGCCACTCCTGCGTGAGGGCATTTTCCTTGTATGATAGCGACATCACCTCTTATGTACATCATCACTATTGACAGCACTTAATGCAACGACCTACACCATCTTGACACCGGGGCCCAGAGACGTAGTCCCTCCTGGACGAACTCCGTTATCAACGACTTATGTTTTCATGTGTTGATGATTGACATGTTCCTCTTCTTTACAACATGCACATGTATTCATTTATGTTCTTTTAAAAATGCAATTTAACACATCACGAAAGTAAAAGGTCTTGGAAGGGTCCTTCGTCACACCCGGACCTGGATCAAAAGAGGTAGGCCTTGATCACGCAACATCACCCTCACTGCTCCCACAATGTTATGGTTCTTCCTCTCAGCCACTCCATTCTGCTATGGGTTGTGGGGTGCTGTCAACTCTCATCTAATGCCTTCTTTTGCACTTTTTTTTTCAAATTCATTCGACATGTACTCACCTACATTATCACTACTTAGAGCCTTCACCTTCTTTCTCATTTCTTTCTCAATCTGTGCCTTGAATTCTACGAACTTGGAGAATGTCTCATCCTTCTTCCACATCAAGAAGATCTAGCACTTTTGTGAGAAGTCATCAATAAAAATGAAAAAAATATTTGTGCCTAACTGTTGAAAATGCAACAAGATGATGGAGCTTAGTGGAAAGGAGTCGCCTTCACTAAGTGGGCCTGCAGGCTATTTTTGACGCAAAGTCTATTTTTAGACATATGGATCATGGTCTATGAGTTGCAGGATGCTATTTGTGGATGATTGGTCATGTTGGTAAAAATAGATGGACTTCTATTTTTAGACATATGGGCGGAGTTTATTTTTAGACTGCCAGGCTAAAAATAGAACAGTCGAATATTATTAGCTCTTAATAATATTTGGACTATAAACATTATCTTATCCTCTTGGAGCACTTCAGTTCGAGCTACGGATGTGGCAAATGCAACAGCCAGAAGGAAATACGCTTTTCTTATGGGTCAGTTGAGCTATTGCATGATGGACTTCAGTTAGAACTCAAGTGATTGAATTTGGTGGAGTTGATTGAGGAGTTGATGGAGTTGTGTTCAGTTTGACTTGGTTGAACTAGTTGTATTTAGTCTAATTATAGAATACACTAGTGATGAGTGATGTGAATTAATTCACTAATTATTAACTCATAAAGCAACTAAAGAATACATCAGTTAACTCAGTGCATGGACAGTTCAGTGGAGACAGGTGTTAGAGGTGGAGACTACTATTAGTTGTGACTATAGCTGTGCATGAGATTTGCACAATCAATGATTGAGAATGCCAATGAGGATTGCGCAGTACAAGCCAAGGAAAACGAGCTTGGATCATTCCTATTCTTACTTGGGATTGCGCAGTAGAGGCAGGCAGACAACGGAGGAGATTTGAACCTGTGACTTGATTCAGATCTGAGCTAGTTTGTGTGTAGCAGGTGGAGATAGTACTGAGTACTTGTGAGGAGTATTGTACTATGTATTGTTACATGTTCTCTATCATTATAATATACAGATAGTTCGGGGTTTTTAGCTGTATGCTTTCCCCATTACATACTGTGTTAATGTGTGCATGCGATTGATGTTTCATTGTTTTTAATTCTACAAAATTGATGATCAACGTAGACGAGGTTATGTATTATGCATGCAATCCGCAAATAGTGTATAATCGGGATAATCTCTGTGAATAAGTGTTATATTATTCAAAATTTCTACACTGACAGTGGAGGCTATCGAGAAAGGTCCATAGACATCAGAGTGGATCCTTTTAAGGACCCTATGTGCTTTGCTATCTTGATCATGGAATTTGGATTTTGTGTACTTCCCCATGGTACATCCTTTGCATACATACTGCTGCTCAAGTGATCCTTTAGGGAGGCCTATGGTTATCTGTTGCATGATATTCAAAGTGCCATGATGCAAATGGCCAAGTCTTCTATACCAAATTTCACTGACATCGCAACTTTGCACCTTCTTCGCCTTTGTGCTAAATTTAGCATGATCCCCCACATCTAACTTATACAAGTTCTTCACACGAATCCTAATATGCTTCACCTATCCTATGGTTATGTGTCTCAAGAATGCATTTTCTTTGCTAAAGATCACATCATAACTACGGTTTTCCAAAACTGCAATAGAGATGATATTTTTCTTTAGGCCCAGATTGAACATGAAATCCTTGAGCCTAAGGGGGGAGCCCGAATCCCTCAAAGTTCTGTGAGTTCAAAGCACTGGTCGAGAAGGAATCGGGGAAGAAGGTGAAGGCTCTTAGGAGTGACAATGGTGGTGAATTCATCTCTGGCGAGTTCAAGGACTTCTGCAGTGCAGAAGGGATTCGAAGAGAGCTCATAGCTCCCCATAACCCACCGCAGAACGGGGTTGCTGAGCGGAAGAACAGAACAATCGTGGGTGCTGCACGGGCGATGTTGCATCATCAGGGCCTACCCCTTCACTTGTGGGCAGAGGCATGCAATACTACAGTATATGTGCAAAACTGTTGTCCTCACAGGATACTTGGCATGAGTACACCCGGGGAGGCTTATTCTGGTAAAAGGCTTGATATTTCCCATTTGAGGATTTTTGGTTCTAACGTTTACATGCATTTAACGAAGGATGCCAGGAAGAAGCTGGAGCCGACTGCAGAGGTTGGGATATTTGTCGGGTACACTGATACTCCCCATAACTATCGTGTGTATTTACCAGACAGTCGCAAGACTGTTGTGCGACAGGATATCAAATTTCAGGAGGAGAAAGCCATGAAGTGTTCGCTTGAGAGGAAGCCACACTTGCATGCAGATGAGGAGCTATTAGTTCCTAAGGATGAGCTTAAGGATGTGGATCAACCACAAGATGAAGTTCATGGAGTGGAAGAGACCACTCATGCAGCACCAACCATCAGAGGGCGAAAGCGCACTACAAAAACTGAGTGACTGGCTCAAGATGCAGAGAAGGTTGTAGGACCACCTATAGGACAGTGCAGACAGAGACAGTCACCTGATCGGTACACTGGATACATGGCTCTTGTGAGCAAATGTTTCGTGACTGAGCCATCTTCTTTCGAGGAAGCTGTGGAGGATCCCGCATGGGTAGATGCCATGGTGGAAGAGTATGATTCGATTGTCAGAAACAGTGCATGGGAGATTGTCCCAAGATCGAAAGGGAAATCAGTGGTGGGTTCGAGATGGATCTACAAAGTGAAGCAGGCAGCTGATGGGAGTGTGGAGAAGTACAAGGTAAGATTTGTTGCCCGAGGCTTCTCACAGATAGAGGGGATCGATTATGAGGAGACCTTTGCACCTGTCGCAAGGTATTCTTCCATACGGACGATTCTTGCTCTCTCAAAACAGAAGAGGTGGCACATTCATCAGATGGATGTGAAGACTATGTTCCTCAACGGAGTCATTGAGGAGGAGGTGTACATAGAGCAGCCCGAAGGTTTCGAGATCTTCAACAGCGAGTCGCATGTGTGCAGGCTCAAGAGAGTGCTGTATGGGTTGAAACAAGCACCTCATGCTTGGTACACACGGATAGACAACTATTTCACTGGACTTGGATTCTCCAAGAGTGAGGCAGATCCTAACGTATACCAGATTGTGGTGGAGGGTCAGTTGCTTATCATTGTACTTTATGTAGATGATTTGATTTTGACGGGAGATGAGCTGTTGATACTTTCATGCAAGGAGGATATTGCTAGAGAGTTTGAGATGAAGGACTTGGGCCTCTTTCATGATTTCCTGGGATTGGAAATTTGGTAGTGCAGTGATGGACTATTTGTTTCTCAGGGGAAGTATGCTCGGGAGATACTGGAGAAGTTCAACATGCATGGCTGCAAGCCTGTTGATACTCCTCTTCCTGGAGGTTGGAGGAAGGAGGATGCTACTTCAGCGGAGGTAGTGGATGCCACTATTTATTGACAGTTGGTGGGGTCGCTTATGTATCTGGTCAATACACGACCCGATATATGCTATGCTGTTAACCAGCTTTCACAAGCTATGGTTAAGCCAACCAAGCTCTTTTGGAAGGCAGGCAAGCATGTATTGTGTTATCTCAGAGGCACATTGGGATATGGATTGTGGTATAGACAGGAGGATGAGGTGAAGCTATGTGGCTTCACGGATGCAGATTGGGCAGGGAGCCCAACGGACAGAAAGAGCACATCTGGAGGGATCTTCAGTATCGGGTCAACAACAGTTTCTTGGTACAACAGGAAGCAGAGATCCGTGGCACTCAGTTCAGCAGAGGCCGAGTATATGGCAACAAGTTTGGCTGCATGCGAGGCTATATGGATGAGGAAGATCCTGGTCAGGTTGTTCAGGTCACACTTGGAGCCTACAGTGATTTATTGTGATAACCAGAGTTGCATTAAACTCTCGGCTAATCCAGTATTTCATGATAGATCCAAGCACATCGACATCAGGTACCATCATATCAGAGATTGTGTGCAACGAAGAATCATGTTACTTTCATACATTCCAACGGAGGATCAGGATGCTGATATCTTGACGAAGGTGCTCACCAAGAGCAAATTCGAATACCACTGAGGCAGGATAGGGGTTGCAGATAATCCATATCTTGTTGAGAGGGAGTGTTGAAAATGCAACAAGATGATGGAGCTTAGTGGAAAGGAGTCGCCTTCACTAAGTGGGCCTGCAGGCTATTTTTGGCGCAAAGTCTATTTTTAGACTATGTCTATTTTAGACATATGGATCATGGTCTATGAGTTGCAGGATGCTATTTGTGGATGATTGGTCATGTTGGTAAAAATAGATGGACTTCTATTTTTAGACATATGGGCGGAGTCTATTTTTAGACTGCCAGGCTAAAAATAGAACAGTCGAATATTATTAGCTCTTAATAATATTTGGACTATAAACATTATCTTATCCTCTTGGAGCACTTCAGTTCGAGCTACGGATGTGGCACATGCAACTGCCAGAAGGAAATACGCTTTTCTTATGGGTCAGTTGAGCTATTGCATGATGGAATTCAGTTAGAACTCAAGTGATTGAGTTTGGTGGAGTTGATTGAGGAGTTGATGGAGTTGTGTTCAGTTTGACTTGGTTGAACTAGTTGTATTTAGTCTAACTGCAGAATACACTAGTGATGAGTGATGTGAATTAATTATTAATTAATTCACTAATTATTAACTCATAAAGCAACTAAAGAATACATCAGTTAACTCAGTGCATGGACAGTTCAGTGGAGACAGGTGTTAGAGGTGGAGACTACTATCAGTTGTGACTATAGTTGTGCATGAGATTTGCACAATCAATGATTGAGATTTCTGTTGTGGTAAAAAACACAACCCCCCATTATTGATGTCTTCACTTCAACATAATGGGGACCCTTTCTATAATTTTTTTTTTGGCTAAGCACCTTTTAAGATTGTTATTTTATTTGATTATTCTACGCGATTGTTAATTTTTCGTTTTCTTTGGATTCTTGTTTTGATTACTTTGCTAGAATCGATTTTTTATAAGCTTCCCATTGACGCTTGTTTCGCCTTATTTGGTCAACTGGTTTGAAATTGGTACTCCTTTGAAGTCTCATCATTTATCTGGCTTGGGTTAAAAATGCATAAAATGTACAACACTGCATTTTGTAAATAAATTAGTTCAATAATGCATTTATTGTAAATATTAACCTCTAGTTAATTTTTTTACTAACATTTTTCAATTTTTTTACTTATACAGCCAAATCATGAAAAATCAAGATTTTAGTAATTGGTTCCAATTTCCAAATTAATTACTAATCTCAAAAAATCCAAAATATCAAAGTGGCTGTAGTTTATTTTTATTTTTAGTGGTTGTAGTTTAGATAAATTTATAGTTTAAACTAAAACATCATTAAATCAACATTTCTCGCATCACAATAACATATCGCAAAAAAAACCTCATCGCAAAATTCCTCTCGCATAAACAACAAACCTTAACATATTTGCGAAAAGACGGATGCGATAAACACTTCACCTCGACTTTGGCTTTGTTTTCAAACACATTGGGAACTAATGGAAAATGTAATACGTACATGCTAAAAGTTAATGTAATTAATGAATATTATTAATATAATATTTATTAAATTATTTTAATATAATCAAAACAAAAAATTTAATATATATAAAATAAAAATATTTCGACGGATCGCATCGCAAGTTTCATACATTGCATTTTTAAAAAACCCCGATGACCTCCATTCCTCGATCGCCGATATGCGATGGCTAAGGAGTCTGTTAGTCTCCTATACCAATAGGGTTTCATTTTTCATGATTGACAGTGGAAGTGCCAAAAATGTTCATCTTTGATGATGCAAAGGTTCCATGTTTTGTGAAAGAAACAGACAGTTAAAAAATGTAAAGAGGGTATGCCTTAAAAGAATAATCAAAAGGCAAGAAAATGAATTGGTCAGAAAAAATAATTGAAATGAACCCCAAAGAAAGACCAGGAAAGTGGCCAACCAAAATGCCACTGCTATCTTGATGGATGACCCAACAGTTCAAGCTGGGCCATGCCATGTTTTAAATTGCCTGTTCTAGACTAGAGAATGAATACCTGTTCAAACAGTTCAAGCTTGACAGATGAGTAGCTGGATAGAGAAAGGAAGGAGCCCATCTGCTTAATCTGGGCCCTTGGAAGATATAAGGGTAGATTTAGATAGGAGGGCAGCAAAAAGAAAAGAGGATTATCAGGGTTTGCAAGGCTAAGTGCACCCATCCAAAAGAAGAAAGAATGTTAGGTCTATTAGGCAGGGTAGGCAGTTGGAGGTTGCAGAAGCAAGGTCTAACCACATGATATATGGAAAATCATATCTGATCTCACCAATAAGAGAAGGGCAAGAACAATGGTCTATATGGCAAAACTATCAAAGCATGTCTAACTTCCCTCATTCCCTTCAAAAGATTTCTTACTAACATCCCCTTGAGGACTTTAGGATCTGCCTAAACAGTCCTCCTTGCATTTCTCCCTTGTGAAAGCCATTACAAGTTGTGACCTTCTTCTTCAAAAAGAAGCCACATTTCTTGTGTAAAGCCCTCACTTCATACTTCATCTATCTCTGGTTTCCCACTTCACCTCACATTCAAACCCATATTAACTTCTAACCCTATTATATAGCTCCCTAGTACATCCCCACCCCTATTTCTTACAAAAACTATAGAAAATTCCCAAAAATATATTAAATATCCCCCCCCTTAGCATTATAGCTAAGTAACATTGTCATGGGAGACATTAGTCCATCTGGGACTATAGTCAACCCTTCTGCGTCCTTACCCCGGAATTAATCTAACCCCTGGTTAAATTAATAGCCTATACCTAAACCACCATTCACCTAAACCCTTGCAAAAATTGCCCCCTCAAAGTTAAAACCCAATGTTTTTAATGGTAAAATGTTTAAATACTTTTTATTACACATTGTGGCGCCATGGCCTGCGTTATTTTCAACCCCAAAACCCACCAAAACTAAGGTTTTAAACCCGCGCCATAAAATATCATTTAAATATTGGGCGGGTCCCGCTCCCAAACCTGCACGCCGCACCACAGGCCCCGCCAGCCGTTGATCTCCCACCGCGCCCGATCCAACGGTGGGCGGGTGATATGAGCCGCCAACATGCCGGGCTTTAACGTCCGGGGGATGGGCGGTTTTGTCGCCGTACCCCCGCCACGTGTCGGCAGCCCGGGGTGTTCGGAGGCCTCCCCCCCGAAACCGCTTCTCCCCAAAGGCGGTGCGGGGAAACCGGAAACCGCCTTCCGCAAACCGGCCACCCCCCATTACGTCAGCGCTATCATCACTATGACGTCACGCCCGGGCCCCCGCCACTGTCCCACGTCGCCCTCCATGCTGTCTTTGCGCCCCACATTGTGCCACCGTGTCCCGCCACGCTGTCATCCCAGTCAGCATCCACGTCACCCGTCCGTACCCGGGGCCCGCTGATGACGTCATGCTGACGTCATCGCGGGAAAGCGCCAAAAGCGCGTATGCGCCAAATTTATCGTTAAAAAGGCCGAAAGTGACCGTTTTTTGTCATTTTCACTATACAATCGCGGCTGCGCTGTTCTGCTGGTCACCTCCAACTACCTCCAGATTTCAAAATTCACTGCTTCGGACGCCGCCACCCGCAAATTCAACGACAGTCTTCGTCCTCCAATCAATTCGACCACCCTCGGCGTTGGCTAATCCAGGTATTTGCCAAATTCAACCCATTTGCCCGTGTTCTTCCCATTCTCTGCAAATTTTTCCACTGAATTGCCTAAAAACTCCTAAATTAATGGTGTTGTCCTGTAAATGTTGGCCTAAAAACAATCTAAAGCACCCCCTGTTTAAGATAGCTGCGCACCATACATAATTTCACTGTCACTGAATCATTTTCGGGCTTGAATTTTCGACATACTCTCACACCTGCCCGGCATTGTTCCCTTTTGCCGTGTTTCGATTCAAGCTCTCAGTATAACTAAGCTGCAATCCTTTTCTCCTTTGCATTTGCCCTCACTGTCTCTAAATTCTAAGAGTTCACCAGAAGGAAACAAAGCTCAAATCAAGCTCTTCAAGTTGTTCTTTTCAAAGGCAACTTTGGCTCCAACTACACTCATTCTGCCACTCCTCTTCAAATCCTCATAAGCTATCATCTTCAGCCTGTTATACTCAAAAACTGCATTCTAAAGATAACACCTGAAAGTTCTACAATGGCTACACCATCAGCTCTCAGTGTCACTCCTATGAATCCACCAAACAAGGAACTTGAAGCCATGCCTCTTGCTGATAGAGATTACCTTATCCAAGATCTTGTTGGTGACAGAAACCACTTACAGACCTTCTGCCAATTGAGAAACAACTATCTGAGCAACAATGACACATATGGTATATGGGAGTCCAATCTGCCTTATTATTTCCTCCCATCTGTCAATATCTTTCCAGAGCTCATCCGCTTATGTGCTGAGAACTATGATCCAACTCAGAGAACTGTTAAGTCTCCATCTGGGAGCATACTTTTTCACATTAATCCTGAATCCATCAACCAAATGCTCAATTTCAAGCAGACTCAGCTGTTGTTTCCATTCTCCATGAACTATTTGCTGGATGCAGGTGCCAAACTCTCCAGTGCTGACATTGAAAAGGTCACTAAGACATTCATGAGGGCAGACCGCCAGCCTACAGGGCCACCTCCTTTCTTATATGTCCATTTCAATGATGTAGGCAAGCTCCTAGTTGATATGATCTCCTATGTGCTGGGCTTCAAAACCAGTGAGCACATTGATGAGACAGTGTTGGTATTATTAGCTGCATATAGTCCAGGCCAGCCCCCTGCTTACAAGTATAACTTTGCCAAGTTTATAGCCAATAAAATACATGACCAGCTATTGAAAGTGGATAGGGAGGGAGTATTTAAATATTCATCATATATCTACCACTTATTCATGTATTATCAGTCTGAAATCTTCCAATGCCCCATCAAGAAATTGGATTCTAGGGGTGAAAAGAGGTCTGTCATCTTCTGGTCATCAGTTTTCCACCAAGTTCAAGACTCTCCATATTCTTACTGTGAGTTTGTTGACCAATTTGTGTACCCAGTCTCTTGCCTCTTAATGAGATCCCCCCTCCCAGACTGTCATTTGAGATTCAGAAAACTTTGCAGTTGTCCAAGAGTTATAAAATAGGTGATTGGTACCTATATCAAAACCATACAGTCATCAGAATTTATGGCTGTGAGCTCTGTCCTTACAGGCTCCCAAGGTATGTACCAATGAGATTGTTTGCCTTGGAATACTATAGGCAACTCATTAGTTCTGACCTCACCCACTTTCATAGTGCCAAAAAGAAAGCCCACCTTAAATTTAAAGACCATCTGGGCCCCTTCATCATGAACAAGAAAGAAGGTTGGCAAGAGGCTGATCAAATTCTCAGAGATAAATATAAACTAAAGAGGAGCTTCTAGTGGGTCCCTTATGACCCAGAAGGCTTCATCAGTGCTAGAAGAGTCAAATACAGGCTGCTAGGTTATGATCACTGTAAATATCCACAAATTGAGCAGTATGCCAATCAAGATGAATGGTTGCAAGGCACATTAGTTGAGGAATTAACTCAAGAGGAAATAATGGAGAAAAATGTCAAGGATTTAGAAAAAACTCTTGACTTAGATTCTGTGCAGCAGGTAACTTTCAAACAGCCACATCAAATTGGAGAAGGTACATCCACTGCTGCAACCGCACCAGCCACCCAGGGGCCATCTACATCAGCAACAGGTACAGAAAAGGGCAAGGGGATAATGGGTGCAGAAAAAGAAGTAGTCACAGAGCAGCCTGCCTCCTCAATTGGGCAGCAGCAAGAACAGACTCCTCCACAACAAACAGAGGCACCAACAGTGCCTGCCTTGCAGACTCCTGCACATGAGGAAAGAGGCAAAAAACGAGACCGAGAGGAGTCCACACCTGCTAGTGGATCCACTCAGCAACCCGAAAGCCAAAAGGCAAAAGGTTGATTCTCCAGTTATAGAAGAAATCAGTGAAGAAATCCTTGGAAGCCCAAGGAAAGATAAGGAAGATAGCCAACAAACAGCCACATGCTCTTTTCAACAAGAGCAGGAAAGACAGCATGGCATGGAGGTGTCCTCCTCCACTCAGCAAAGCAAGAAACCATCTAGCACCAAGGCCACCTTCAAAGAAATTAAGGCACAAAATGAGCTGCTAAGAGTGCAGCTATATGACCAATTTCTTAAGGCAACACCGGCTAAACAAGAAAGGCTGATGGCAGCATATGACATCAAAGAGGAAAAGATAATCCTCAGCCATTTTAAGCCCAAAATACAGCAGCCTCCCTCAGCTGCAGATTATGTTAGAACAAAGTTGGAGGTCATGGAAAAAGACATTCACCCCATGGATCAGATAGAACTGCATAAGCAAATAGGGGAAATGGTCTATGCCACATTGGTAGACAGGGCCACAATGGCCCATGAATTAAAGGAATCTTTGAAGAACACCAACACTCAGCTTGATTTGGAAAGAATGTTCTCCACAGCTAAAGATAACAGAATCAAAACATCGGAGGACATTATTGTGGACTTAGGACATGATTCTAAGGATCCTAAGGGTGTGAGGGCCCTCATGAAAAAGAAGGATGATGACATTGCTGCATTGAAGAAGAGATTGAGATTGCTTCCTACTGAGCACCCTTAAACAGGAGAATTGCAGAAAGAAAAGGAAGCTGAGGATCAATTGCATCTAATGATGAAACTGAACCAAAGAGTAATTGATCTGGAAGGGGAGCTGGAGAAAGCACTGCAAGACAAACAGGGAGAATCAACCTCCCAACCTCCTCAAACTGCCCCAACTACTGCAGCAACTACAGAAGCAACAGTGACCCCTCCAATGGCTACAACAACTACAGATGCTGCAGTGGCAACAACAACAGCTCCTGAGGCTAGCATAAGCATGGATGATTTGACCAAAGCTGTCAAAGAGCTGGAGCTTCAGGCTACAGAGATCAAACAAGCCAAAGAAAGATTGGCTGAGCTGGAAACAAAATATGACAAATCCAAAATGACAGTAGCAGAGCAGAACAGAGAGATTAAGGCCCTAAAGGACAAAATAAAGGCCTTGGAAAAGGAACTAAATTTAGAGAATACTCTGGCAGAGATAAAGAAGATTTTGTGGACCCGGATTGACCACTCTATTACCAAACAGTGGAAGTCAATCAAAACAGTGCATGAGCAGATGGAGTTAATAGGCCAAGCACAAGTTGAAAGCCAGAAGGCCAGAACAGCACTAGGGAATATGCCTGAGCAGGCCAACATGATGATACATTTCCTCAACAATCACACCAAGGAGGAGTTGGCAGCCCTAAACAACAGCAGCAGAACATATGTTGTTCTAACAGCTAAAAAAGTGCTGACCTTCAGAAATTTTGTGCAAACTTTGGAAAGAAAATGTCAGGAAATGCAGGCTGAGGTGGATGACTACAAGCTAAAATGGAGCATTGCAAGACAAAGGATTGCCCAGCCTATTGACCGGCGCAGGAAGACTGCTCACCCGTGAGCAATATGCCACTAGGATGACCAATTTTATTGCAAATCAGATCACAGCATCCACTAGCACTTCTGAAGAAGCAGGACCTCCATCAGGGCAGAGCCTCTATAACAAGCTAGAAAATTTATTCTACATTGAGCATGAAATTAATCACTTGTTTGAGGTCCCACCAAATTTTTACAGGTACATAGAGGCAAATGAAACTTTAATAAAAATACGAAGACACCAACTGCCTAAGGAGGATTGGTGGCAATCCATGCTGCAAATTTTGCCCCACTAATCTCAATTCGGTCTCTTCTAATCAGCTTCAGGTCAACAAAAAATAATGCAGCATGAAGAACAGCAGGCAGGGCGGTGAGAATAATGACTCAGCCAGTACTGG